>CASBWL010000014.1:397500-1597500 GCA_949130495.1 Sambucus nigra
CAATATGTTAGGACATCCGGTTCTTGGGCACATGCTCGCATTTCATTAAAAAGTTCCAGTGCGACAAGAGGATTCCTCATGCGACACAAGCCACCTATAAGAGTGTTGTAAGTGACATTGTTGAGATTTAATCCTCTTTTAGACATTTCATGAAAAACTCTTTGGGCATCATCCATCCTTTGCTCTCTACAATATCCATTAATTAATATGTTATAACTATGAGCATCAGGTGTGACACCCCTACCATCCATCAAATCAAATACCTTCTTTGCTTCTTGTAATCTCCTTTATAAACAATATCCATACATCCAAGCATTGTACGTGACTATATTAGGCCCAACACCTTTTTGAATCATCCGTTCGATTAAATCCTCTGATTCTTCAACCATGCCTTCTTTACAAAGTGCATCTACTAATATACTTAAAGTCCATACATTCAGATTTATTTTCCGACCCACCATCCCATTCTAACAATTTTGTAACGTCTTTCCACCGACTTGAATTGCAAAGACCTTGGATTAAGGAATTGTGTGTGATGACATCTAGTGTAACACCTTTACGCACCACTTTTGAAAAGAGGTCTAAAGCCTCATTCACTAGTTTGTACTTACAAAGACTATAAATATTTGTGCTATATACCACAACATTAACCTCCATATTTCTTTATTCCATCTTCTTGAGTAGTCCAACAGCAATATAAGTATTTTCGATTTTGCACAAGCCATTTATAATAGTCTGGCAAGTAATCCCATTGGGTTGGAGGCCTTTCCCTTCCATTTCATTGAACAACTCTACAGCCTCACGCATTCTATCCTCCCCAATCAACCCCGTAATCAAAGTGGTGAGCGTGATACAATCTGGTCCATAACCAAGTTTGATAATTCTCCCGAAAACAGAAAAACCCACATCGACCTTATTCAAATGGCAATAATAGTTAATCAAAAGAGTAAGACTATGAACATTGGGCTCAACTATTCCAAATGACTCCATTTGTTTGAGTAGATAAATAGCAATCGTAAAATGTTTGATCCTGACAATGGCCCCTAGCAACTGATTAAAATACACAACGGAAGGCAAAGGTTACACTTTGGCCATGTGATTATACAAGGCTAGGGCATCTTCAATTTTGCATTGGTTTCTCACATAATGGTTAGAGCGACGGGTTGGACTGCTTCAAACTTGTTCTAGTTTTCCATCCAAAGGGGTGGTATGGGTTTTAGAAGTAATAGAAAAATGAGAATGAGAATGAAAAGAATAGCTCACATAATTTTTTATGATAACTTGAAAATCAATGGTATGAGACCGTAACTGGTTGAGTTTGTTGCATCGTCTTGTATAACAAACTACACAAATGCAAGAAGAGGTTGTTAAATTAATTGATATACTTGAGCGGAACAACTACAACATTCCTTTTTCTTTTTCTTTTACAAGAACATTTCTAGCTCGCCCATTCTTAGTATTTGCATAATTTTTCAAGTTAATAACTAAAACTTTAAATATTATGAAGTTTAAAAGATAGAAAAAATATAAAATTGAGAATTCGAGTTTAGAAACCCGCAACGAGTTCATACTTTCCTTTTCTTTTTCCTTCTTACCAAATACCAGATACTAAATTTATAAATGCTACTGTAGGGAAGTACAAATCATCCAGATAAATGATAAAATGGAGGGGGGGGGGTTGATCATCATCTCAGCACTACATGTCACTTCGTTTACAAACTTTATTAAAGACGAGCTCATTTATTTGAACCTAATATTAGGAGGTCTGCTCATTATTTTCACTAATTTAAGTCTGCTGGTAGATATAATCTACACACACATACCGACACGTATATGAACTAAACAAGTAATTTGATATTTAAAAGTGATATGTCACTTTAACTAAAACTTATTTTTTCGTAAAGTTATTTGGCAACAAAGTAAATAAGTATAGAAGTATAGAAAATATATAAGTCGTACCAGTGCACAATGCTCCCGCTTTAGCAGGGTAGTCTATAAGTATGCTTCATATAACTTGTCCATACTTGAAACGAGGGTCCATTACGTATTTATAAAAGAAATTAGGATCTGTTTATGCCATATAATGAATAAAAAAACCTTACAAGTATGAGGAAGATCAACATATAAAACAAAGTCAAACCCTTATTCTTGTGATGCAAACAACCAAACACACATGCACATAGGTACAATTCCAGAAGGCACGCGTTGTTTCTGAATATGCACACCTACAAACTCTAGTACACACAAGTGAACGATCATAATTGATTGACTCGCAATAAGGTTAATACATACCTATCAATCATCTACAATTCTTTACTTTTTGGTACTTCTACAATTATGTTACCAGTTGCTATTTGAATCTGTGTTGACTTGGTGACCAGATATCTTTTTTTTATGACTCACCGGTTTAAAAATGTTTCAACGCTTTTTAGTCAAAATACCAGCAAGTTTAGCCTATGTCCAACATATTTCACCCAGAATCTAACTGATTTGTCCAAGTACTCAGACTTGTCAAATACTTTCAAACATGAATTGCACACAAACAAGTGGATTGCATTATAATGTTAAAAGGTTATGAAGTTTTGATGCATAGAATATAAAAAAACTATGGACTTACAAGTAAGGCATTCCCCATTACCACACTCACAACTCCCCAAATGATAATAAAAAATAATTACTAACAAATTGTAGAAATGTAACTCAATAACAACGTATATTAACAAAAGAATGGCAAGCTAACATACAAGCCCTTATACAGATCGCAAAACGAATAAGAAATATAATTTTAAAAAAAATTAATGATACGGAATTTTTATAAAGGGTCTAATCCATGGTTGGTTCAACAACATGGTTTCGACATCTAAGATTAAACTAGTAAGTGAAAAAGTTTAATAAATGCAGACTTTATTAAGCAAAAGGCTCAAATGAGCCTTTAAATATATTAATCAAAATGAAAAATATATAAAAAGAAAAAGAAGAACATATAAAAGAGGCAGGTGCATATCAACACTAGGCATAGGATGATCCCAACTAGGTTAGCATCATCCAAAACCTCTATCATATGAAGCAGCCTCACACCCAACAACCCCAAAAGGAAATCCATGTGATTCATGATTGTATAACACCATCAAAGATCAATATGAAATGGAAACTCATCATTAAGTACATATAAAGATTCTTCTTAGCTAAATATTGGAGGAATTTGATTGTAACTCTTCACAACAATTCTACATTATTACGAGGAATTTGATCCCTCCTAGCTCCAGAGCTATAGTACAATCCCAAATTATATACTTATTTTATCTCATTTTTCATTCGTAAACACAAATTAGGTACTTTTTCCTCTTAGTGAAGCAAATTTTCTTCCAAAACTTGACTCTTTATCATGCCATTAGGTCAAAATTTATACCTCACATTCAAAACAGGAGAGAAATTACACAACTCTATAAAGCATTTTCAAAATTGATTTGACCAAATTCATCATTGGTAAGAGCATCCATCAACAAAGCAGTTGTAGATGCATCAACAGAGAACCCCTTATTAACCATGTCATGAACAAGTTGCATTGCCCTAAATTTATCATTATTTCGAAGAAATCCTTGGATAATAAAATTATAAGTGCAACTATTTGGTAAACAACCACTCTCTTCCATTCTTCCAAGCAAATCATTTGCTTCATTTAGCATCCCTTCCTTGCATAATCCATTGATCAAAATAGTATATGTACGGGCATTAGGTTGCAAACCTCTGCTAGGAAGACTATCAAAGAGTTCCCTAGCAGTCTTAGATTTCCCAGCTCTAAACATACCATCAATGAGAGTGGTGTATGTTATAATGTTAAGATGTAACCCGCAATCTTCCATCTATTGAAATAAGTCTATTACCTTGGGAAGGCATTGATTTTCGCATAATCCATCTAACAGAATAGAATATGCCACGAGATTTGGTTTTTGGCCAGAGGCTTGCATTTCATTTAAAAGCTCTAGTGCGACAAAAGGCCTGCCCCACGAGGCACAAGCCTCCTATAAGAGTGGTGTAAGTGACAATATTAGGAGTTAATCCTCTGTTATACATATCATGAAAAACTCTTCGGGCATCCTCCATCCTTTGCTCCTTAAAATATCTATTAATCAGTATGTTATAACTATGAGCATCAGGTATAACACCCCTAGCAACCATAAAATCAAATACCTTCTTTTCTTCCTGTAATTTTCTTTGCAAACAATATCCATCCATCCAAGCATTGTATGTGACTACATTTAGGGTTGGCACCTCTTTGAATCATCATTTCGATATGATTAAATTTATCGCTTCTTCAACCATCCCTTATTTGTAAAGTGCATCTACCAATGTACTAAAAGTCCATACATTCAGATTAACATTTTGGCTCACCATCTCATTGTAACACCCCTACCGCCCGGGGAGAGCGAACGGAGCGCTACTGCGATAAAATACATCTGAATCCACAAATAACAAGTTACATAGCATATAAAACCCCACTAAACCACTAATCTCATTCTTTAAATTAAATACGACAAAGCCTCTCGATATTATACAACTATCTATCTCAAAATAAAATAAAATAAAACAAATCTCCAATGCTCTATACATAAAAAATAAATACAATTCTTCTCATGAATACTCTCAAATATTCTTCCCAAAATATTCTTCTCTAAAATCTTTCAAATAATCCGTAGAGCCCAAATTCATGCTAACCTTCCAACTAAAAGAAAATATGGGGAAGTACACAATACGACAAGAAAGATGCTCAACAAATATTAGCACTGAATAAAGCGTAACAACCCGAGTACGAATATTCAAATCAAATGCGAATTTCATAAGCAATTATATCAATATAATTTCTCAACAACACATTAACCCGGTCACTGGGCCTCACCACCATACCGTACCCATGAATTTTTAAGCATATCCGAAAAAAGGAATATTGGTGAGTGCCCAACCTCAGTGCCATATTAAAATCTCATGACAACATGCTCACCACCAAATATAATACCACATGAATCGAAATTAGATTCCAACAAATATTTCCAGATTTCCAAATGAATTTATCAATTTAAATATGAGTCAAGAATCACAAGAAAACAACGAGAATAATACTCGCGAGATTAAGGAGCATGTTGTGTAAAACTGCATACCTCAACATCATCACATGAATCATCACATAATTTCAGCCTCAAAATTTTATCGCACAATCACGTTCCTCTCGCAAAAATAATCAAATCTCGTTCTAGCCCAAACTCGAGAAATCACCAAATAAGCCTTCTAATCTAAGGTTGAAATCTTGAATAAGTTTGGAGCTATGGTTTGTAGATGAAAGGGAGTAATTTTAGATAGGTCTTCTGGTTAAAAAGTTTGAGAAAAAGTGATTTGAAAAGCCAAGCCACGAATTTATTGATATATAAAGGATTAAGAGTTTGATTAAGAAAAGAGTTTTAATAAGATAGAAACACTTGAAAAATCATTACGGATTATTGGACCGTTAGCATGGCTTGAAATTTGAGTATGCTGTAGCAATTGGCGAGACAGGATTGCTATGAAAAATTCAGCACGATCGGACGGTCGGATTTCTAAACATATTATTTTTTCTAGAGTTTTATGTTTTGAGGATTCTTCTATATAATAAAAATTCAATTACACCTCCATTTTAATTTCGATTCCAATTCCGTTTGAAAATTTATTTTTCAAATATAAAAACCAACATTTTAAATTATAAAATTTATACAATCCAAGATTTCATTTTTCTCTGATTTCCAAAATTAATTAAAAATTTCCATTAAAAAAATTCGGGTTGTTACATACTTCCCCACTAACAAGGAATTTCGCCCTCGAAATTCAACGAAGCCTAACACTAAAAAATCAGGCCACACCGATAATCTCCAAAAATAAATCTCGGCTCCAAAAATTAACATTAAATACCTCACATCTAACCTCGATGCCTAACACGACTTATCACCAAACATTTCTATCTCCAAAAAATTATGTCTAACCCGCATGTTACCCAAAACCCAAGACCCGAGAGTTGTCATATACCTAAGCTCTGATACCATTCTGTAACAATTCGCCCGCC
Source organism: Sambucus nigra (assembly GCA_949130495.1). Classification (NCBI taxonomy): domain Eukaryota; kingdom Viridiplantae; phylum Streptophyta; class Magnoliopsida; order Dipsacales; family Adoxaceae; genus Sambucus; species Sambucus nigra. The sequence continues at coordinate 403,589 of CASBWL010000014.1, forward strand.
GTGGGAGAGCGAACGTAGCGCTACTATCGATAAAACTAACTAAATCCACAATATAAACAAGACATAGAGCATCTAAAACCCCACTATATACAAAAAGAGAAACCATTAATCTCAATCTTCAAATTAAATACGACAAAAGCCTCTCGAAATTATACAACTATCTATCTCGAAATAAAATAAAACAGATCTCCAATGCTCTATACATCAAAAATAAATACAATTCTTCTCATGAATACTCTCGAATATTCTTCCCAAAATAGTCTTCGCTAAAATCCTCCAAATAATATGTAGCGCCCAAATTCACGCTAACCTTCCAACTAAAAGAAAATATGGGGAAGTACACAATACGACAGGAAAGATGCTCAACAAATATTAACGGTGAATAAAGCGTAACAACATGAGTACGAATATTCAAATCAAATGCGAATTTTATAAGCAATTATATTAATATAATTTCTCAACAACGCATTAACCGGGTCACCAGGCCTCACCACCGTAATGCGACTATGCATTTTTAAGCATATCCGAAAAAAGAAATATTGGCGGGTGCCCAACCTTAGTGTCATATTAAAATCTTATGACAACATGCTCAACACCAAATATAATACAACATGAATCGAAATTAGATTCCAACAAATATTTTCAGATTTCCAAATGAATTTATCAATTCAAATATGAGCCAGTAATCACAAGAAAACAACGAGAATAATACTCGTGAGATTGAGGAGCATATTGTGTAAAACCCCATACCTCAACATCATCACATGAATCATCACATAATTTCAGCCTCAAAATATGATCTCACAATCACGTTCCTCTCGCGAAAATAATCAAATCTCGTTCTATCTCACACTCGAGAAACCACCAAATAAGCCTTCTAATCTAAGGTTGAAATCTTGAATAAGTTTGGGGCTATGGTTTGTAGATGAAAGGGAGTAATTTTGGAGAGGTCTTCTGGTTACAAAGTTTGAGAAAAAGTTATTTGAAAAGCCAAGCCACGAATTTGTTGATATATAAAGGATTAAGAATTTGATTAAGAAAAGAGTTCTAATCAGATACAAACACTTGAAAAATCATTACGGATGATCGGAGAGTCAGAATGGCTTGAAATTTTAGTATGATGTAGCGATCGGCGAGACAGGATTGCTGTGAAAAATTTAACACAATCGGACGATCGAATTTCTAAACATATTATTTTTGTAGAGAGTCTTATGTTTTGAGGACTCTTGTATATAATAAAAAATCAATTAATCCTCCATTTTAATTCTGATTCCAATTCCGTTCGAATTTTTTTTTTCAAATATATAAACCAACATTTTAAATTATAAAATTATACAATCCAAAATTTCATTTTTCTCCGATTTCCAAAATTAATATAAAAATTCCCATTTAAAAAATCCGGGTTGTTACACTCATTCGATAATTTCGCAATATCTTTTCACCGGCCTGAATTACAAAGACCACGGATCAATGAAGTGTATGTGATGACATTTGGTATAACACCTTTACGTATCTGTTATGAAAATAGGTCTAAAGCCTCATCGACTAGTTTGTCCTTACGAAGACTATCAATAATTGTGGTATATACCACAACATTAACCTTCATATTTCTTTCTTCCATCTTCTTGAACAGTCCAATAGCAATATTAGTGTTTCTTTTTTTGCATAAGCCATTTATCATAGTCCCACAACTAATCACATCGGGTAGAAGCCCCTTCCCCTTCGTGTCATAAACAACTTTACAACGTCACTCATTCTATCGTGCGCACTCAAACCCCAAATCAAAGTATTAAGAGTGACACAATCAGGTTGATAACCAAGTTTAAAGATTCTCCCCAAAATAGAAAAACCCAAATCCACCCATTTCAAATGACAATAAGAGTTAATGAGAACATTAAGAATATGAACATTGGGGTCAACTATTTGGGATGACTCCATTTGTTTGAGGAGAGAAATAGCAGTGGTGAAATGTTTGATCCAAACAATGGCACCTAGCAACTGATTAAAATACACAATGGAAGGTAAAGGTCGCATTTTGGCCATATGATTATACAAAGCTAGGGCATCTTCAATTATGCATTGGTTTCTCACATAATGGTTAAAGCAACGGGTTGGACTGCTAAAAACTTGTTCTAGTTTTCCATCCTAAGGGGTAGTATGGGTTTTAGAAGCAGTACAAAAATGAAAATGAAGAGAAGAGCTCACATAATTATTTCTGATAACTTGAAAGTCGGTGAATATGAGAGCGTAACTGGTTGAGCTTGTAAAAAAGCCCCAAAATCTTAATGTCGGAGAAGAAGATTTGATCGTCCTCATCATCACACTCTTCAACTGCTAGCTGCCCAATGTTGTTGAACTTATTTAATTTCAAATTTAAAATTGTCACTTTTACATTTTGGTACCCGGTTCTTTTCATTATAAAAGGTTGACCCGCTAAGACCAAAGAATGTACTTTATGAATTTGTTTTTCTTAACCTTACAAAACTTTTCATTATATTTTTATATTTTCTAAGTTTTGTTTTCGTTATTATTTATTTTGTGTTTTGGCAAAAGGACTATAGTAAAAACTATTTATTTTATTTTATTGAGTAAAACATTTATACATGAATTATTTTAATAGATTATGCACATTTGTATTAGTGTTTACTTTTAATGAAAATGTGTACCTCACTAATTATGTTATTAGGTCAATTTTATAGAGATGTGACTGTACTAAAAAATGATTTGTTGCATTAAAGTTTTTGGTAGTTTAACTTGGAACTTTTCGATTAGCCCATTAGTGGTTGTAATAAAATTATGCAAAATTTGGGAATTATTTTAAATGGAAATAGGGAGCCCTGAGAGAAATAAATAAACAAATAAAATTATGTGTATGTGTGTGTGTGTGTGTGTGTGTGTGTGTGTGTATATATAATTGTGTGTCTATGTCTATGTCTGTGTGTGTGTGTCTGTGTTTGTGTGTGAGTGTGTAAAGAGAGAATAATTAAATATTAAACTATTAAATATCAATATCATTATAATGGGGTGCCTTGATAGAAATAAATAAACAAATAAAATGCAAAAAAATTTAAGTAAAGTAAAAGAGTAATTTACTTTAAGAATGAGAATGAAAAGAAGTCTTTAACTTATTATTTTTATTTCTAAAAATTAAAATTTTATAAAGATGAGAACGTAACTGGGTGAGTTAGTAGAAGGACCATTTAGAAGAGAAGCCCAAAATCTTAAGGATGGAAAAAAATCATTAAAATTTTTTGATCATTCTCATCGTCAATCACTCTTCTACTAGCTCCCCAATGTTGTTGTGTCGGAGGTTTTAGGGATCTTAAGTTTTTAGTCTTATATATAATGATTTATTTGTCACCACTCCCATGTTTTTATTTTTTTTAGTTGTTAGTCCTATATGGGACAAGTGTCATTGTCTACAAAAAGAATGATGGGTAGTTACAGGGAAGTTATGGGCAGTTTTGGAACTTTCTTTCTTTCAAGTTTATTAAAAGTTTCTTCCCTTTATATTTTATTTCTTTAATTTTCTTATTTACATCTCGTAGGTACTTTATTGCACTTACTTTTCTTCAAATCCAAAGCTTTCTGTCATTTAGCCCTTACGTCAAAGTCTTTCATAAGGGAAGCATAACCCTTCTTAATTGAAGCATCGATCGGTATACAACTGTCTCATATTGTCACTGGGATATGATATTTTGGTTGGAAATACCACAGACTTGCCTGACACTCTTGTAATTACAATTAAACTCATTCACCAAGCCAAGTGAAAAACACACAAATATTTTTTTGGCATGCCCGGTGGGACACGGTGCTGAATTATTATTGATAATGGATAGGACACGTGAAAGCAAGCATATAACCTACAATGTTGGTGAAATTAGCTCAACCAGTCAACCTGTTTCCTTGGCATAGCAAACAATGGTTAAAACAACTCATGAGTTGGGACCATTAGCTTATAAGAAAGATTTAAATATGTCAATAACTTCAAGGGTCGACAATATTCACAATATACCAGTTGTTGGAGTGTCCACAAATGATCAAGACTAATTACTCAACCAACTAAACCCAGTTTTTAATTTTCTTGGGAACATGATGCACAACATTAAGTTCTCACACTTACTTTCCTTCAGATTTGCACTATCTATCTTTTCTACTATTTACATTTGAGTAGATTAAGCAATATTTTAGATATCAACTATCTGGTCTCCTTACAATCACACATAAGTAAGATTAAACATCCAAGAGTGTTTGTGTGTGTGTGTGTATATATATATATATATAATAACACCGCATCTCCCATACAGGTCATGACGATGCGCACTCGGGTACTCTTCTATCAGTCTAAGTACCTAACCATGGATTATCGGTTCAGAATGTCTTCTCGAACCATCAATCAAATCACATATATTGGAGGCGAACATAGTAGTAAGTCTTTGGGGTTGTGCACATACCTAACGTACGCTACAATATACCTTAATTATCGTTAAGCCTTTAGTTAAGTTTCTCCTTAACTTACCCCGTATTGCCCATAAAGTACGCTACTAATTAACTAGTAATTAACATTAGTCTTACGTTATTATTATGATACTCGTGTTAAGTTCTCACACTCACTTTCCTTCAGATTTTCACTATCTATCTTTTCTACTATTTACACTTGAGTATATTAAGCATTGTTTTAGATATACACTATTTGGTCTCCTTACTATCGTACATAATAAGATTAAACATCCAAGAGTATATATATATAATAATAATATTTATGCATCTCCCATACAGGCAATAACGATGTGCACTCGCGTACTCTGCTATCAGTCTAAGTACCTCTCATACCTAATCATGGACTATCGGTTCGAAATGTCTCCTCAAACCATCAATCAAATCACACATATTAGTGGCGAACATAGTACTAAGTCTTCGGGGCTATGCACATACCTAACGTACCCAAACAATTTGTCAACATAATTATATCTCTCACATAGTTATCCACTATTAGCACTATGCTCTGGGGCACAAATTCAGACCTCACTAGAATCGTCAAGGTGGGATTGTTCACTACGAGGGACCTCCGTGATAGCAAGTAGCATCGGTATGTTAACATACACAAAAATCACATAATAGGCACACACACAACCTAACCATGTGTATATTCAAGATAGGCACACACACGATCCATAATAAATTCTTGAAGGTATACACTCAACCTATTATAATCTGTATAGTTACACTCTCACCTATAATAACCACACGTACGTAGTATTTATCTCTCTAATACTCACCATACAATTTATTCACATTTACACTTCTCAATTATATTTACCCGAGCATTATTCTCTACTCGAAGAGTCCTCATTATCCTTTAAGAAATTTCAAAAGTTAACACCTCACCATTCTACTGGTACTAATCCTTAAGTAATCATTTATTCTTCTCGTAACCCAATTCATAAATTCTCGATACGCAACACAATCAGTTAAATCTCATAAGCCCTAGTCTAACTTTATCATCATTATGAACAAGCCTAAGCCTCAGCTATAGGTATATTGAAATTACCAAAGTCCTCGTATAGTTCATTATAAATTTTATACCCCGATATAATTTCTGACAACAAATTTCAATCTCGGACATAGAAAAATCATAACTAATTAAAAAATAATCAGAAAAATGCGATGTCGGTGACCACGCGATCATAACGAAAAGATCTACAAATTTTACTTTGACAAACAGGTAAATCGACCAGGTTGGGCCTCAAAACTGAAGCGATCTGCCGTATCAGATCTGCGAACCTTCTTCTTCTCTAATTGATTTTTTCTCCATTTTTGACAACTCAAACCTTTATGAAACCTCACTAAATTTCAAACCAGCATAACTAATCACTACATAGATGTATAGGAATTATTATAAAATTAATCATTAATTCATCACAAATTTAATCCAAGAATCGATTATCCTCTAAAAGTACATAAAACCCTAGTTTCTCATGTTCTTCACATCTTTTAATCAAGAACCACGATTTCATTCACATAAATCATTCCAAACCCTTTGATTTCGTGTCACCAACATAAATAAATATCACCACATGCAATCCTACATAAAATCATGGATTATACCCGCCCAAAATTCATATAAATCTTACAAAAACATCTAAATCAAACCTATTCTACATGGGTATTATAACATGCTTAATATAAACGCAAGATAAATACTTGCATCTTAATTAAAGGTCTAATTTCATTTCTTTATTATAGATTTATTGGTCTTCCCCTTCAATCCACTCTCCAATGATTTTTGTGGCGCCAGAATCACTTGAATCTCTCAAGAACCCTTCCTTAAGCTTAAAAAATGGCTTCTCCTTCTTCTCAATTTCCTACTTTTGTTTTCTATCTTTATAACCCTAGCCTATCCCAACTATATACTGATAAAGGATTTGTAAATTTGTAGGCCTCTTTACCCTATTTTTCCAAATGACCAAAATGCCCTCCTACGATGTCGGTTTGACCTAAAATTGCTCCAGGACCCAAACTATACCTCCGAGTATACTATTTCAACTATTTTGACCCTTTAGGAATCAACCGTGACCTCTGAACAGTCATCTGAGTCACTTTATAAAATCATCTTATTTGCACCTCAAAGTACGACACGCGTGAAATTAAAATAAACCGAATTAATTTAAACTCTAAATCAACAAATTAAATAATTTCTCCGAATTAAATAATTCCCAAATCACCGATTTAAATAAATACTAAATCACCAATTTAACTAAATCCTATACCTCATAATTATGGGGTGTTACAAAAAGCCCCTAAGTTAGGGTTAATAATCTGAAAAGCTACTAAGCGCGAGAAATCGGAAGGTTGGTACATCTACAGTCCCGCTATCCCTGTCTAGAAACTACCTGGGGGAAAACATTTAAATTTGGGTCAGAACCCATGGTGTGCAATAATTAACTTATTTAATTTAAGATGAAATAATACAATTGATGCAGTATAACTATTCCCTTCGCCACTCGCATGTGTATAACACCTCACCCCTCAACAAAGTATGATATTATCCGCATCCCAATAAGTCCCAAATAATAACTATGACAATGTAACAAACTAATAATAAAATGTCGATGATTAAATGATTAAGTGTACCGACTACATTTAATTACCAATACCCATAATATCCCAGTCTATTAAATTTCACATAAAAGGCATAAACATCTATTATGCATTAAAGAATCAAAGTTGTAATTTATGTCCACATTCATAAGCATTTCAATTTACCTCATATAAAATTCGAGTGATCATATATATATGCCCTTCATATATTTGACACACAAAGGCATCTACCATTGGTGTCTAGTTCGTAGTCTATCGACAAGTCCGGAGGAATCTCTTATCCTAAGCAGACATCACAAAACACACACAAGTTGGGGGCGATCCCTACTCAAGATACCTATTCACGGCCCATACCCAGCAGTGACACAGGTTGGGTCAGCGTCAACACCTACCTCCTCATAGATGGTGCCTCCATGTACCTATATGACCTACACAACGTCAAGCTCACCCTTACCGACGTGTTGTACCCGATCCGAATGCTCGAACCCTTGAGCCGTTAGGACAGTCCATGAATATTGGTATGTCCACACAAATACATAATTATTATCTCATATAAATCCCACATAAAGTCTACAATATTTTTATTTATTAATAATTTATCATCTAGTGAATTATTAATTCCACTCTATAGAATAATTACTTAACCAACTAGCTAATTGTAATTTTCCCTATTTAATGTGGGTACATTTAAAATTTTTAATAACTTCTTTATTGTCCCAACCCCGGTTCCACTCACTCACTTGGACTCATAAAAATACTCATAACCAAACCCCAAGCCCAATACCCTCATTAATGTTAATATTCCTTAACACCCAATCTCCCGATACCCTAGGTATTAAACTTCCATCGACCTTTTCTCTAATTAAATCCTCCTTTAACTGATATACTTTAGACCAAACACATGCCAAATCATGAAAGGAACGAACCTCCTAAAACCCCTTCACACCGTTCGAACGAGACACGGGGTCGTTTGCACAACATCACTCGTAGCTCGAATGAGAGCCCACCTTGTTCGAACGACTCCGTCGTCTTTTTCACTCCGCTTTCTCCAATTCTGTTCTTCCCAGATTAAACTCTCAAACCCAGAACAGGTATGCGAAAACCCAAAAATTTAAAACTCAAAATGACATATTCAACTCCAAAAAATTAATACCTATTACATATTTTAATGATTTAACATTATCCAAATCCCAACCAGATTTAATTCACAAAAGAGGCATCTCTTAGGGGATCTGTATCAAAATTTCATTCCATGAATTAATAGCGACATACTCTACATTAATTAGTCAAAATATACCCAATTTAACTATCAAAACCCTAAGGAATCTACCCAAAATTTCAAGGTTTTGATACCTAAATTTCTAGGAAATTTTCTACATTAAAGTCAGTATTCTTCATGCATATAATATTCATTCATCATCAATTTTTCTCATATCAAACCTAAATCCCAGAAACTTAAGGGGAAATTATGATGCATCAAGAAATATATTGAAAACATAAATTAAGTAAGAGAATTCTTTCATTAATATTTTGTGGAGGAAAGCCCATTGAATTCCATTTGATTCTCCTTGGTTCCTTATCCTTTTCCCTCTTTTAGCCCTTCTCCTTTCCTCTCCCATTAGCAATTTTTTTTAGGTTTTTCTGAAATGATAGTGGGGAAGTGGTTTACCCCCACTTAAACACTAATTAAGGCTAATCCCAAGTTGGGCTTAAAACCTAACTTTTAGATCCTCAAACGGACCCGAATTCATAACCTAACTAGCCCAAAAGTACCCCAACCCATATATTATTGACCGGGGACTATTTCAAAATATTTAAAACACTAAACCGAGCTTCTAACGCTTCTCAAAATGTGTCCCAATAATTTATATTTTAGTTAGACATTTTTATTATGTTTAACGAACCACGCCCACAAATTTATTTATGTGTGATTTATTTTTCACTAGCAAGCCCATTATGTCGAATTGAGTTTTAAATATATATAATCATGAATAATTTTTCATTTAAAATTAATTTTTTTTCCCGTTTAATTTAAATCCTCCCAAGTTAATTTATTCTCAAAATAAATCCAAAATTTTTAAATTTATTTACGACGTAATATTTTATTTTAAAATTACGGGGTATTACAAGGAGGTTGTCCACCTGTTGGTACAGTGTCTAATGGTCATGGATATGAACCGTAATCTGGTGTAAACCCAACAACTCAACAAAATCCTTAAAATCATGTGTATTACATGCCTAACATGAGGGAAACTAACTTTATAAATAACCTAAGGACGTCAAGATATCCATCTCGCCTGATTAAAGCAGCTAATGAACCTCTCCTCAACTGGCATGCTGCACCGGTTCCACCTACTAAAATTCAACCCAACCCTGATTTTTGTCCCATTTACTCTTCTCTTATTATTCCCCCTTACTTTGATGTAATCGAAGCCTCCTTTGATGAGGTTTTTAATGCTATTTTTCCCATCAATGAAGTTAACGAAGATTTTGAGTATCATGTTGTTGTTGTGCCTTACATTAATTATCTTGATTTTAATCAAAATCTTGATGATGATGATTTTACAAATGAAAAATTATTAATTTGTAAACCAAAACGTTGGTCAAACCAAAAGGCATAACCCGAAATTCGTAAGAACCATATCTCGACAAGAACGCGGTCTTCGAGACATCCTCCTCCCTGATACGCAACTGATGGTATCCCGATCTCAAATCAATCTTCGAGAGGAAAGAAGCTCCCCTCAACTGGTCGAATAAGTCATCGATTCGAGGCAACGGATACTTATTCCGTATCGTGACCTTATTCAACTCTCGGTAGTCCACACACAATCTCAGTGAACCGTCCCTCTTCTTCACAAACAAAATCGGAGCGCCCCAAGGTGCGGTACTCTTGCGAATAAAGCCCTGGCCTAACAGCTGCTCTATCTGATCCCGTAACTCCCTCATCTCAGCTGGAGCCATACGGTACGGTGCGCGTGCTATAGGTCTCGTACCCGGTAGCAAATCTATAACAAAGTTTATCTCTCGACTGGGTGGTAAGCCTGGTATCTCCTGAAACACATCCGAATACTCCCTGGCTACTGGGATAGAATTTAAAGGAATCACTACCTCTTTAGAGGTATCCTCCTCGATGTAATACAAATGAGCGGTCGACCTCCCTCTGGGCGAGGCATCGCCACTACAAACATCTCTTGCCCCGAAATGGCAAAAACAATGCTCCCGCTGAAGCAATCAATCATGGCCCTATATGCTACGAGCCAATCCATACCGATGATCACATCGTGAACATGCATGTCTAACACTAACATGTCTGCAGGTAATACCAAACCACCAATCTCTACCCCCACTCCCCGGCATATAAAGAAAATAAGTGACCCATTCCCCAATGGTGAGTCGACACACGTCACTGTGCTCTCTGCCGTAGCTAACAATCCTAAAGCTTTCGCGAAGTGTGTAGCTATAAAATAGTGTGTAGCACCCGTATCAAATAATACCCGACCCATAGTGCCATGGATAGGAAACGTACCCTCGATCGCAGGCGGTGCCTGTGGAACTGCAGCCTGGTGGACGTTGTAGACACGTCCATACTGTAGCTGCCCCTGCTGAACTGGGACTGCTGGAATGGGTGGCAATGCTGCCATCTGTGGCGGTGAGGGAAGACCGACGGGAAACATAGGTCTCTGTGGCTCCTGGCGAGCACCCTGTTGCTGCTGCTGTGGGGCCCTGCCCCTATCAGCACAATCCTGACGTTTGTGGCTAATCTTACCGCAAATGAAACACTTCCTTCGAAAGCTTCTCCCTCGCTGTCCATGCTGCCCACGACTCTGGTGACCGTTATCATTTCGGCCCTGGCATTGCTGGCCCTTTTGAAATTGTTGATGACCATTCTATCCTTGCTGCACTGGAGCTACTGGAAAGGTTGGTAGGGCTAGCACCTTAGCTGGTGCTGTGAGAGCGATTGTAAAAAGTGGCCCCTGTGGATCATCACGGGCACCCTGCTGCTGGGGAGCTCTAACACCCTCTGGGCAACCCTGGCGTTTATGGCCGTGCGTGCCACACACAAAACATCGGCCTCTGAAGTTACTCCCCCTCTGACTCTGCTGTTGACGATGTCGTCCTTGCAGACTTGGAACTTTATTCCCCTTTCGAAAACGCTTCATTGTACCACGTTGTTGATTAGAACCGACTCGGTCTTGGGCAATCTGTTCTTGAATTTTCGGGGTCCTCGCACATTTGTCAGCCTTATTCACATGCACTTGGCTAACCTGTCTAGGTCTTTTGCCTCCTTTAAGTTGTATGCTGCGTTCTAGGTATTGTAAAACTGCAGTGGTAACTGCTTGTGCCACGATACCCGCTAACTCGGCGGTTGACATTCTAACCGGGGATACCCAAGGTGTGAGTCAAACTTGCCCGTTTATTCCCTTAACCGTTCGAGCTAGTTCTTCTTGACGATCCATCTGAAAATTTAAGTAAATTTGGATGAGTTCATCATTCAAATAAACAAACCGCGGAAGTACGAATTCCCAAAGTACAGAGATGAATACAACATTCCTAATATTTAGGGCTCTATATCAAAGAAAGCTCAGCGGAAAACATAATAAGCCGTCAGATCCTAAAGGACACTAGAACCTGATGCTCTGATACCACCTGTGACACCCCGACTAATTAAATACCGGGTAGCTACTCCTTTATTAAATTAATTCAAAATGCCAAGTTGGCTCAGTTAATAGCATCACTGTCGAAAACATTTTATTATTACTAACCACCTAGTATTTAAAAAGTAAGTTGCCAAATTTTAATATAAGTCTAATTAACATGCAACAAGTGTAATAAAGAATAACAACACCGTTCACCATACTGAAGTAAAATGAATAACCATCACATAGTGTAAATAAAGTCTGGAGGAAAACTCCTCACTACAATCCCATACTGAAATAAATAACCGAATGCTAAAACAATACAAATCAAAGTCTGAAAACTGTAATGTAAGAGATGTCTCTAATAGAAATGGGCAACATGCCCTACAACTGATAAATAGTGACTCTGGAATCCAAAAGATAGAAGCGTCTACAAGCAAATCCCTATAGCTTCCACAAACAGCTACAGTTCGTCACCTGAATGAGAATCCTATGCTTGGTGTCCCTGTGGCTGGGCACCTAAAATGGTTTTACAAAGAAAAATATTTGAAAAGCAAACGGGTCAGAGCCCGAATGTGGAGTTATATTTTAAAAACCTGCAAGTGCTTTAAAAACATTTAAAACATTAAATGCAAAGTACATGTTAGGACGTGCACTCACATGATATTCTCACCTCTCGTCTAACTGTGCACTCCTAACGTAAGTACCCATCTAGAGTGATACAGACTACTAGCTACGTGACAACATATCTAGCTAGACTATCATAGGTCCTACCCTTGTTACTCGGTTCTCTTAACATAATAACACTCGTAATTAAGTAGGGCTTTAACGTAACTCAGATGTTCGATATGCAATATATATAACTATCAGTTAACTCGTTATATTTCTCGAAACAATACCGTAATTAGATTCACAACAATAACATGAAGGTTCCCATTAATTAAGTGTGTATTATTCACATCATAAATATACAATACAAGCACCCCGAGAACTAAGCTGTGGTGCACACATACTCTGCTATCCATCCCGGTACATCACGTACATAAGGATCACATATTCCAAATCTCTCAGGAATAGTTCAGATAACACAAATCACAAATAGTGGAGGCGAACACAGTCACATCACATAGGTCACGCACATACCTACGCTCCTACGATCAGCGGACTTATTAATATCCCAATAAGTCTTTCTATGACCTATGTTCATCAAGGTAACCAGTCTAAATCCGGGCAACACAAGGATTAGAGGGCCCTATGCGAACGCAAACCTCCCGTGATAGCAAGTATGGTAGGTATGTCATACACACAATTCATATACCAATACTAAGTAAACACACATCTTAGAAATCCCGTAGTTTAATCGTAGTACATATCGCTTTCTCGTACTAACTTATAATATCTACAACTTATATTATTCCGGTTTATCATCATACGCGCCATAATCTATTCTCACGTCGTAGTAGACACTCACGTCTCAACCCAAACGGTTCATTGAATTAAATTTCTCGTATATAAATTTACTCCTCGTAATAACCCAAAAGTCCCAAATCTATCCTTACGTCATCAAGGAATGTTAACTCTACCCTCAAACCAGTTTACGGGACTCCAAAAATCAAAACAGTCCAAAAAGGACCAAACTGTCGACTCGTTAGAAGTCTCGTTCGAACGAGACTGTTCGAACGAGATTCCTCTGTCAACTCGTTAGAAGTCTCGTTCGAACGAGGCTGTTCCAACGAGATTCCAGTTCATTCGAACGAACTGTACCTTCTAATGATATCTCGTTCGAACGAGATATCGAACGAAATCCCTTCTCGTTAGCAGCGACTGGTTAACTCGTTAGAAGCTCGTTCGAACGAGTTCGTTCGAACGACCTAGGGATTGCTTCTAACGACTGACCAGTTTCGGCCCATATTTTTCCCCAATTTGTTTTCATCCATTTATATCACTTCTAATCTCTTCCAAAGTTCATCCCAATAACGTTTTAGGGTCTCTAATTCATCCTAAACATATTCAAGTCATCTCCTAACATGTTTTCAAGGATTTAATCTCTCTAACATCAATCAAAATATAAATCTCTACACTTTTTCCCCAATTATTTCAAGAACATGAACCCTAACTTTTTGAATCATGAATTTACCGAATAAAATCCGTTTTAAATTTCACCCAATCATAAATATCATCAGTAGGAACATCTACCTATCATTCTACATGCAAATCCTCCTCAAGATTTCAAGTTCTAAGTTCAATTAACATGGGTTTTCATTATCTTTCAAGAACAATTGATATTCTTCAATTTCTAACATGGAAAAGACATTCTCTGAAATTAAATGGAATAAAGTCACTTGCCTTGGTTCGATTTCTGATTTTGGTGTAGGTTTGATGGAGTTTTTTCTGCAGAATTTCCTCTCTTCCAAGCTCCTTCTTCAATGGTGGCTTAGGGTGGCTAGGGTTTGTTTTGGGGAACTTGGAAACCTAATTGATAACCTTCGTAGCTTAAAGGGTTAAAGTGGGTTGGATAGTGGGTTTAGTGGGTCAATAATCAATCAGATTAAGACTCCTAATTTTCGTCACTTTTAATTCCTCAAAATGTAAAATTACCAAAATACCCTTTAAGTTGCCGGTATGGCCTAAAAATACCCCGGAATCCAAACTACACCCACGGGTAGTGTTTTCTGACTATCTCGACCTTTCCGGACGCGTTGGCGCACTCAAAACGACCATACGGTTTATAGATTTTAAATTCACTTTTATAATCAAAATATTACACTGTGACGCGGCGGTCCCACGCGTCTCAATAAAATTTCTAAAATGCCGTATATAAATCTCACGACAAATTTCATAATTCCAATTTCATATATAATCATATATGCACATACTCAAATACCAACTCGCATCTCGCTAGTATTTTTAACCCGGATTAATTTCCAATTAATACGCATTTAATTAATTAATCTCAAAAATAAATATAGCCAAAAGTACGGGGTATTACATACTTCCCCCCTAATAACTGAATTTCGTCCCGAAATTCGAAACTAGAAAGTACCTGCTAAAAACAACTCTGGATAAAGCTTGCGCATCTCATCCTCACGCTCCCATGTGGACTCCTTGACATTATGATGTCGCCACTGAACACACACTAACGGGACTATCTTTGACCGCAGCTTCCTCTCACTTCGGTCCAAAATAGCAATTGGCCCCTCCTCGTAGGAGCTATCCGGCTGGAGATCGATGTCCTCCACAGAAATGTGAGAATGAGCTAAATCATCTCTGAGATATTTCCTTAGCGAGGAATTATGAAATACATCGTGAATCCGATGCAAATGCTCCAGTAACCCAAGTCTATACGCAACCGGTCCGATCCGCTCAATAATAGGAAACGGCACCACATACCTTGGTGCCAACTTCACCTTCTTCTCGAAATGCATAATCCCCTACATGGGAGATACTCTGAGCAAAACCTGGTCCCCTACTTGGAACTCCCTGAAAAATCTCTTCGCATCAGCATAACTCTTCTGCCTGTCTTGAGCTACCCGAATGCGACTCCGAATCAACTCAATCCTTGACGAAGTGTCCTGAATCACTTCCGGCCCAAGTAGTTTGTTGTCCCCCACCTCCAACCAACATGCTGGGGAACAACAAGGTCTACCTTAAAACGCCTCAAACGGAGCCATGCCAATAGTGAACTGATAGGAGTTGTTGTAAGCGAACTCCACCAGTGGAAGGTACTGCTCCCATCCACCCCCGAAGTCAATAATGCACATGCGTAGCATGTCCTCCAACATTTGATTTGTGCGCTCAGTCTGCCCATCAGTCTGCGGATGATAAGCCGTACTCAACCGCAATTCCGTGCCCATGGCCTCCTGGAAACTCTCCCAAAACCTCGAAACAAATATCTTGTCTCTGTCAGACACGATATTTAGGGGCACACCGTGAAGTCTCACAATCTCTGAAATGAAGAGCTGGGCATACTGTCCCTTAGTGTAGTCAGTCCTTACGGGTAAAAAGTGAGCGACCTTGGACAACCTGTCCACAATTACCCAAACGGAGTCGTGACCCCTCTATGACGTAGGCAACCCCGTAAAAAAAAAGTCCATGGATATGCTCTCCCACATCCACACCGGGACCTCCAACGGCTGTAGCAATCCTGCCGGTCTCTGATGATCCACTTTTACAAGCTGACAAGTGGCGCATTTCGAAACAAACTCAGCGATATCTCTCTTCATACCGCTCCACCAATACTGCCTTCTGATGTCTTGGTACATTTTGTCCCCTACGGGATGTACCGCGAACCGTGAGCCGTGCGACTCAGCTGTCACCTCGTGTCGCAATTCCTCTCCTTCCAGAACTATCAATCTCCCATTGAAGTGTAATCCCCCGTCTGAGCTAACGGTATAGGACTCGGCTCCCTCTGCTAGTAATTGAACTATCTGCTCCTGATAGAATGAGTCATTAGCCCGTGCCCGTACTACCTTCATGACAATCCGTGGTGTAACGGTCATCACAGACATGAAAGATCAGGCCACTGCATCCGGGTGTCCCAATTCCTTCCACTTAGCCTTCCACACCTCTGCCACCTCATCTGCTGGCCTACCGCTCCACGCGTCTGCTACCACGTTAGCCTTACCCGGGTGATACTGGATGTCGAACTCGTAGTCCTTTACAAACTCAAGCCACCTACGTTGTCGCATATTCAACTCCTTCTGTGTGAACAGGTACTATAGGGACTTGTGGTCCATGAACAGTTGGAACTTCTCCCCCAAAAGGTAGTGTCTCCAAATCCGTAGGGCAAATACCACTGCCGCCAACTCCAAATCATGCGTGGGGTAATTCTTTTCATGAGACTTAAGCTTACCGGAAGCATAAGCTATGGCCTGTCTCTCCTGCTGCAATACACCTCCCAGTCCTTGCAAAGACGCATCAGTGTAAACCAAATACTCAACTCCCGGTCTCGGCAATGCTAACACAGGTGCTGAGGTCAATTTGTCCTTCAATTCATCGAATGCCAACTGACAGGCATCACTCCAGATGTAGGGCACACCCTTACGAGTCAGATGTGTCAAAGGACCTGCTATCTCCGAGAAACACCGAATAAACCTCCTGTAGTATCCTGCTAAACCCAAGAAACTATGAATCTCAGTCGGTGTCGTGGGCTGTCCCCACTCCCTCACCGTGGATACTTTCCCCGGATCAACCGATATTCCCCGGTCGTAAATAATATGCCCCAAAAACTGGACTTCCTTCAGCTAAAACCCGCACTTCTCATATTTTGCATACAACTCGTTCTGACGAAGTGTCTGCAAAACCTACCTCAAATGCTTGGCGTGCTCCTCCTCTGTCTGAGAGTAAACCAGAATGTTATCAATGAAGACAATGACAAACTGGTCTAGGAAATCCCTGAACACTCTGTTCATCAAGTCCATAAACACTGCTGGAGCGTTGGTCAAACCAAAAGGCATAACCCGAAATTCGTAAGAACCATATCTCGATAAGAACGCGGTCTTCGAGACATCCTCCTCCCTGATACGCAACTGATGGTATCCCGATCTCAAATCAATCTTCGAGAGGAAAGAAGCTCCCATCAACTGGTCGAATAAGTCATCGATTCGAGGCAACGGATACCTATTCCGTATCGTGACCTTATTCAACTCTCGGTAGTCCACACACAATCTCAGTGAACCGTCCCTCTTCTTCACAAACAAAATCGGAGCGCCCCAAGGTGAGGTACTCCTGCGAATAAAGCCCTGGCCTAACAGCTGCTCTATCTGATCCTGTAACTCCCTCATCTGAGCTGGAGCCATACGGTACGGTGCGCGTGCTATAGGTCTCGTACCCGGTAGCAAAACTATAACAAAGTTTATCTCACGACTGGGTGGTAAGCCTGGTATCTCCTGAAACACATCCAAATACTCCCTGGCTACTGGGATAGAATTTAAAGGAATCACTACCTCTTTAGAGGTATCCTCCTCGATGTAATACAGATGAGCAGTCGATCCTCCCTCTAGGCGAGGCATCGCCACTACAAACATCTCTTGCCCCGGAATGGCAAAAACAATGCTCCCGCTGAAGCAATCAATCATGGCCCTATATGCTACGAGCCAATCCATACCGATGATCACATCGTGAACATGCATGTCTAACACTAACATGTCTGCAGGTAATACCAAACCACCAATCTCTACCCCCACTCCCCGACATATAAAGAAAATAAGTGACCCATTCCCCAATGGTGAGTCGACACACGTCATTGTGCTCTCTGCCGTAGCTAACAATCCTAAAGCTTTCGCGAAGTGTGTAGCTATAAAACAGTGTGTAGCACCCGTATCAAATAATACCCGACCCATAGTGCCATGGATAGGAAACGTACCCTCGATCGCGGGCGGTGCCTGTGGAACTGCAGCCTGGTGGACGTTGTAGACACGTCCATACTGTATCTGCCCCTGCTGAACTGGGACTGCTAGAATGGGTGGCAATGCTGCCATCTGTGGCGGTGCGGGAAGAGCGACGGGAAACATAGGTCTCTGTGGCTCCTGGCCAGCACCCTGCTGCTGCTGCTGTGGGGCCCTCTCCCTATCAAGACAATCCTGACGTTTGTGGCCAATCTTACCGCAAATGAAACACTTCCTTCAGAAGCTTCCCCCTCGCTGTCCTTGCTGATCACGACTCTGGTGACCGTTATCATTTCTGCCCTGGCATTGCTGGCCCTTTTGAAATTGTTGATGACCATTCTGTCCTTACTGCACTGGAGCTACTAGAAAGGTTGGTAGGGCTAGCACATGAGCTGGTGCTGTGAGAGCGATTGTAAAAAGTGGCCCCTGTGGATCATCACGGGCACCCTGCTGCTGGGGAGCTCTAGCACCCTCTGGGCAACCCTGGCGTTTATGGCCGTGCGTGCCACACACAAAACATTGGCCTCTGAAGTTACTCCCCCTCTGACTCTGCTGTTGACGATGTCGTCCTTGCAGACTTGGAACTTTATTCCCCTTTCGAAAATGCTTCATTGTACCACGTTGTTGATTAGAACCGACTCGGTCTTGGGCAATCTGTTGTTGAATTTTTGGGGTCCTCGCACATTTGTCAGCCTTATTCACATGCACTTGGCTAACCTCTCTAGGTATTTTGCCTCCTTTAAGTTGTATGCTGTGTTCTAGGTATTGTAAAACTGCAGTGGTAACTGCTTGTGCCACGATACCCGCTAACTCGGCGGTTGACATTCTAACCGTGGATACCCAAGGTGTGAGTCGAACTTGCCCGTTTATTCCCTTAACCGTTCGACCTAGTTCTTCTTGACGATCCATCTGAAAATTTAAGTAAATTTGGATGAGTTCATCATTCAAATAAACAAACCGCGGAAGTACGAATTCCCAAAGTACAGAGATGAATACAACATTCCTAATATTTAGGGCTCTATATCAAAGAAAGCTCAGCGGAAAACATAATAAGCCGTCAGATCCTAAAGGACACTAGAACCTGATGCTCTGATACCACCTGTGACACCCCGACTAATTAAATACCGGGTAGCTACTCCTTTATTAAATTAATTCAAAATGCCATGTTGGCTCAGTTAATAGCATCACTGTCGAAAACATTTTATTATTACTAACCACCTAGTATTTAAAAAGTAAGTTGCCAAATTTTAATATAAGTCTGATTAACATGCAACAAGTGTAATAAATAATAACAACACCGTTCACCATACTGAAGTAAAACGAATAACCATCACATAGTGTAAATAAAGTCTGGAGAAAAACTCCTCACTACAATCCCATACTGAAATAAATAACCGAATGCTAAAACAATACAAATCAAAGTCTGAAATCTGTAATGTAAGAGATGTCTCTAATAGAAATGGGCAACATGCCCTACAACTGATAAATAGTGACTCTGGAATCCAAAAGATAGAGGCGTCTACAAGCAAATCCCTATAGCTTCCACAAACAGCTACAATTCGTCACCTGAATGAGAATCCTATGCTTGGTGTCCCTGTGGCTGGGCACCTAAAATGGTTTTACAAAGAAAAATATTTGAAAAGCAAACGGGTCAGAGCCCGAATGTGGAGTTATATTTTAAAAACCTGCAAGTGCTTTAAAAACATTTAAAACATTAAATGCAAAGTACATGTTAGGACGTGCATTCACATGATATTCTCACCTCTCGTCTAACTGTGCACTCCTAACGTAAGTACCCATCTAGAGTGATACAGACTACTAGCTACGTGACAACATATCTAGCTAGACTCTCATAGGTCCTACCCTTATTACTCGGTTCTCTTAACATAATAACGCTCGTAATTAAGTAGGGGTTTAACGTAACTCAGATGTTCGATATGCAATATATATAACTATCAGTTAACTCGTTATATTTCTCGAAACAATACCGTAATTAGATTCACAACAATAACATGAAGGTTCCCATTAATTAAGTGTATATTATTCACATCATAAATATACAATACAAGCACCCCGAGAACTAAGCTGTGGTGCACACATACTCTGCTATCCATCCCGGTACATCACGTACACAAGGATCACATATTCTGAATCTCTTAGGAATAGTTCAGATAACACAAATCACAAATAGTGGAGGCGAACACAGTCACATCACATAGGTCACGCACATACCTACGCTCCTACGATCAGCGGACTTATTAATATCCCAATAAGTCTTTCTATGACCTATGTTCATCAAGGTAACCAGTCTAAATCCGGGCAACACAAGGATTAGAGGGCCCTAAGTGAACGCAAACCTCCCGTGATAGCAAGTATGGTAGGTATGTCATACACACAATTCATATACCAATACTAAGTAAACACACATCTTAGAAATCCCGTAGTTTAATCGTAGTACATATCGCTTTCTCGTACTAACTTATAATATCTACAACTTATATTATTCCGGTTTATCATCATACGCGCCATAATCTATTCTCACGTCGTAGTAGACACTCACGTCTCAACCCAAACGGTTCATTGAATTAAATTTCTCGTATATAAATTTACTCCTTGTAATAACCCAAAAGTCCCAAATCTATCCTTACATCATCAAGGAATTTTAACTCTACCCTCAAACCAGTTTACGGGACTCCAAAAATCAAAACAGTCCAAAAAGGACCAAACTGTCAACTCGTTAGAAGTCTCGTTCAAACGAGACTGTTCGAACGAGATTCCTCTGTCAACTCGTTAGAAGTCTCGTTCGAACGAGATTCCAGTTCGTTCGAATGAACTGTACCTTCTAACGATATCTCGTTCGAACGAGATATCGAACGAAATCCCTTCTCGTTAGCAGCGACTGGTCAACTCGTTAGAAGCTCGTTCGAACGAGTTCGTTCGAACGACCTGGGGATTGCTTCTAACGACTGACCAGTTTCGGCCCAGATTTTTCCCCAATTTGTTTTCATCCATTTATATCACTTCTAATCTCTTCCAAAGTTCATCCCAACAACGTTTTAGGGTCTCTAATTCATCCTAAACATATTCAAGTCATCTCCTAACATGTTTTCAAGGATTTAATCTCTCTAACATCAATCAAAATATAAATCTCTACACTTTTTCCCCAATTATTTCAAGAACATGAACCCTAACTTTTTGAATCATGAATTTACCGAATAAAATCCGTTTTAAATTTCACCCAATCATAAATATCATCAGTAGGAACATCTACCTATCATTCTACATGCAAATCCTCCTCAAGATTTCAAGTTCTAAGTTCAATTAACATGGGTTTTCATTATCTTTCAAGAACAATTGATATTCTTCAATTTCTAACATGGAAAAGACATTCTCTGAAATTAAATGGAATAAAGTCACTTGCCTTGGTTCGATTTCTGATTTTGGTGTAGGTTTGATGAAGTTTTTTCTGCAGAATTTCCTCCCTTCCAAGCTCCTTCTTCAATGGTGGATTAGGGTGGCTAGGGTTTGTTTTGGGGAACTTGGAAACCTAATTGATAACCTCCGTAGCTTAAAGGGTTAAAGTGGGTTGGATAGTGGGTTTAGTGGGTCAATAATCAATCAGATTAAGACTCCTAATTTTCGTCACTTTTAATTCCTCAAAATGTAAAATTACCAAAATACCCTTTAAGTTGCTGGTACGGCCTAAAAATACCCCGGAATCCAAACTACACCCCCGGGTAGTGTTTTCTGACTATCTCGACCCTTCCGGATGCGTTGGCGCACTCAAAACGACCATACGGTTTATAGATTTTAAATTCACTTTTATAATCAAAATATTACACCGTGACGCGACGGTCCCACGCGTCTCAATAAAATTTCTAAAATGCCGTATATAAATCTCATGACAAATTTCATAATTCCAATTTCATATATAATCATATATGCACATAATCAAATACCAACTCGCATCTCGCTAGTATTTTTAACCCAAATTAATTTCCAATTAATACGCATTTAATTAATTAATCTCAAAAATAAATATAGCCAAAAGTACGGGGTATTACAGGTTGTAGTACCCAACGACGTGAGAATGGAATAGGGGCCACCCTTAACGAGCAAAAATGTGTGCAACTCGAAGAGTTACTGAAGTAATTTATGGATGTCTTCGCGTGGTCCTACAATGACATGCCTGACATTGATATCGAGATATCTCAGCACGAGATACCAACTCTTCCAGAATGAAAATCGGTCAAGTGGAAACTATGAAAGCTCTGCACATAATGGTCACTCTAGGTTAAGGAAGGAGTCGTCAAATAGTTGAATGTGGGTTTCATTCGTGTGATCAAATATGAAACATTGCTAACCAATATCATACCCGAGCCTAAATCTAGAGGTGTAATACCCCGTATTTTTATGCTATATCAATTTGGGGATTTATTAAAATTAATGGGAATGATTTATTTAATAAAAATCAGGAAATTAATTATGTTATAATTATTAACGTGACGAGAGTTAGTAATTATGGGAAACTTGTTTAATATTACTAATGAGAAAATTAATACATATTATATTGGTTATATTGAATGTCATGAGTGAATTAAATGACAATTTCGGAAATTTTAGTCGGGACGTGCCCGTGTCACGTCGGGACTAATTTTGTTAAATAAAAAGTGAATATTTTATAAGTTGTTCGTATGGTCGTTTTGAGTGCGCCAACGCGTTCGTAAGGGCCGAGATAGTCAGAAAAGTGTACCCGAGGGTTTAGTTTGGGTCTCGGGGCATTTTTAGGCCTAATTGGTACCCCGGGAGGGCAATTTAGTCATTTCACCTTTTTGGGTAATTAAACCCACGAAATTCAGCAACCTATATCAGCCATTTAGGTTAGATTTTAGGGTTAGAATATCCAGAAATCAATTGACGGCCATTGGATAAGAGAGGAGAGAGCTCCAAGGCAATTCAAGGCCAAAAAGTCACTGGTTTGCACCGCCGCCACCACCACCGCGTAGATCGTGAGGCGAGGAATGCAGCCATACCAAAATCAGCCGTGAATCAGAATACCAAAAATCCCAGGCAAGTGTTTAACTTGCGTATTTTCGTTAATGCAATCTTCATATTGGTTTAGGATTGATTAGAGATGATAAATATGGAAGAACACCCAATTTGTGTTAGGAAAATGCATGTAGAAATGATTTATATGAAATTCTGGAGCCCTTGCCATGTAGAGGAAATAAACCACGAAATTTTGATGATCATAAGAAAGAAATTCTGGAGAAACATTTGTTAGAAAACTGTTTAAGGAAATTCTAGGGTTCTTGATAATTGGAGATAATTCTAGGTTGAAAATCCATGTTTAAATGATGAATATGTACATGCCTTACGTTAGAATCATCTGGTATATTGTTATAATGTTAGTAGTAGAATTCTGGGACGATTGGAACTTGAAAATATGGATTTGGTGTAATTTTGGTGATGAAACCCGTAACTGCATTCTGCAGAATTTTTCCCAGACCTGCTTGATCGATCGATCGAGCCCATAGCTTCGATCGATCGAAGGTTCGATCGATCGGGCCCCAAGATTCGATCGAAGGTTCGATCGATCGAGCCCCAAGCTTCGATCAATCGACCCCTCCTGGTAGACTCCTAATTCCCTCTTTAAATGAGTTAAATTCAAATTGTCGTGATGTAATTCTTGGGCATTCTTGATAAAATGATTTGGGAGACATTGAGGACCAGTAGGGCATAGGAATAAATGTTGGGACCTTTAATCTTCAACGAGAATGGTATTTATGGGACATTTACTTTAGGGTTGGTGAATTTCTAAATTTAAAGGGTGAGGGCGTAAGAGAGTTACGTTGGAACCTAATAAAGACAATTACTGAATTTCAGATTTGTGAGGATATAGTCCACGAGTGTCAGGTAATGAGTGAGAAAACCCTTCGAGTTAAGGTTAGGAATGAAACCTTATATGTAATTCTATAAATGTGAAATTAAGAATAAATGGTATAATTATGGGTGACGAGAAGAACCTATATTAATATGATAAAGTGGTATATTTATATGATTGTGTGTGCATATATTATATACTTGTGAAAATCAAGCCCATGCTACTTGCTATCCCTGAGGTTACCGCGCTGGGAAAAATCTTATCTCGATGGGACCTTTATGGGGGATATTGACTTGTACCCTAGAAGATAGATATCCTTGGTACAGGCTATCGATTTGATAGTTCAGACGGTCCTAACAGACGCAGGCATGTGCCATCTTCTTAGAGACTTGGAATCTATGCTTCGCTTCAATATTGTTTGTGTATTTATGTTAATACAATTCGAGAGTGATTCCGAATGTATTCCCCTTAATATGAGTGATATGGGGCTTTGGATAGTAGAGTATGCACGCACCATAGTTTTATGTGGGGTGCTGTTATTTTATATATATTATACGAGTAGTTAATATATATATGAGATTTGGAAATTTGAAACTGCTTACTGTGATTTGATAAGTAGGACATGGTTGATGACTCAGATAGTGAATACTTGTTTTGTGAAAGTATAATAAGTTACTGAGAAACTTTATAATTTAATAAAAGCTAAAACGAGAGTCGTGCTGCTAATCTGGAAGCATTCTTTCTAAATAAAAACATTGTTCGGTTTTGAAATCTTATGAATAAGTTAAGATAAGCTAAATTATTGGAAAGGTTAGTATGATAAAATTTGTTAAGAATAACCCTTGGGAAGGTTAGTGCGATAGGTGTGCACATTAGAAGAGAGGTGAGTATTTCTCAAGAGAGTGACGCATTAATATGTTGTTGCATTGGCCTGTATCAATTTAAATACTTGCTAAACGTATTTTAAAATCAAACACACTTTCGGGCTCTGACCTGTTTCTTTTTCTCTCTCTCTCTCTCTTGTATATATATGTATATATTTCAGGTGCCCAGCCACAGGGGAGTCTTGCTTAGGATCCCTTGAGAGGAACGTGTTGCAGCTTAGGTGGGAGTTGCAGGTCACTTGCGTAGACGGCTTCTTTTATTGACTCCACTTCTAGCATTCTCATTTATTGGGCATGTGTCGCCCTTTCCATTATTTCATTATTGTTGGGACATTTGTATTTCAGTTATTTCCAGTATTTTTACGATGGGTTTTATTCAGTTTATATTGGTGACTTTGGTTTTCATATGTGGACATTCGATTGACGAATGTATTATATTATTGGACTTTGTGTTCCAGGTTTTGTGATTCTTAATTGTAGAAATGTTGTTAATAAAATAAATGTTTTTCTTAAAATAAAATTTGGAAAGTATGTATATAAATGGTTTTGACACTTAGCATAATTATTTAGGGTGTTAAATTTGAAAATGTATTTTTATCGACAGTGATGCTGAGAATGAACCAACTGTTTACCTTGATTTAATTTAATAAAGGAGTGATCGCCCGGTATTTAATTAGGCAGGGTGTCACAGGTGGTATCAGAGCATCGGGTTCTAGTGTCCATAGGATCTATACGGCTTATTTCGCTTTCAGCTTAATGTTATTGCTATAGAGACCTATTTTTAGGATTGTTGTATTCCTGATTTTACGTTAAAGTCTTCAGCTATTTGAGATTTGATGATAACTGTAGACTAATAAACTTGTTCACATTTCAGATGCCTCCGAGACGTGCTAAAAAAGATAGGCGTGCCCAAGCTGAGCAGCCAGAAGCTCTGGCACCAGGCACAATGAATGCAAATGAAGTAGCCACCATTGTTGCTCAGGCGGTAAATGCCGCGATAGCGGTGATTCAGCAGGCTCCACCCTAGGTTCAAGCAGTGGCGCCATTACCAGCACAGCTTCCATCCGCATGGGAGAGGGTTCGGGATGCTTTTTCAGAAAGCGCATCCCCCTGAGTTTTCTGGTAGCTCCGATATTATTACAGTTAGCCAATGGAAGAAGGACATCCAGCGGCATCTCCGTATGTATGAGTGCACTGACGTGCAAAAGCAGTTATTGGCTTCCTTTAAGCTGGTGGGAGCCGCATTACAGTGGTGGGAGTCCACTATTACTTTGGAGGAGAGGGACACGATCCCTCTTCAGTTGTTCTGGGAGCGGTTTGACCGCAAGTATTTTCCACCCGCAGTGCAGACTGAGATGAGGTGGAAATTACTAAATCTGAAGCAGGAGAACCTTAGTGTAGATGAATGTGAGGAGGACTTCACGAGACTTCTCACTATTTTTCCGGATGAGGCACCTACTGAGAGCAAGAAGATTTTGTTGTTTGTCGACGGGTTAGCTTGGAGGATCCGTCAGCACCTTATTGGGAATTTATCCCTGAGTACTTTTACTGATGTACTCAATGCCGCATTGCTACATTGTCAGGATCACCGCTTCCATCTGCATGGAAGCAAGAGAGCAGGACATTCCAGCCAACAGGGCAGGACCGGGGGTAATAGTGCTAGTGGGGTACCATCTCATGGACAGACTCGTCAGCACGAGCAGAGTTCCCATCAGGGGGACCCTACTAAGCGATTCCGTTCAGGTGATTCTAGGCAGGGATTCGGGGGTTTCAGGCAGGGCCAGCCTAATCAGCAGGGCCAACACCGACCACAGGGACAGCAGCAGGGCCAGCAAGGCCAACAACGTGCACATCAGGGCCAGTGGCGTGGAGGTAACGGCCAGCAGGGCCGTGGATAGCAAGGTCAGAGGGGAGGTAAATTCAAAGGCCGATGCTTTGGGTGCGGTAAACATGGCCATAGGCGCCAGGATTTCCCAGAGGGCGATAGGGCCCCACAACAGCAAGGAGCCCGTAATGAGCCGCAGAGACCACTTTTTCCACCTGCCCTCCCAGCTCTAGCCCAGGTGCCAGCCCTACCAGCCATTCCAGTAGCTCCAGTGCAGGAGGGGCAATTACAGTATGGACGTGTCTATAACGTCCACCAGGCAGCAGCTCCACAGGCACCACCCGCGATTGAGGGTATGTTTCCTATCCATGGTACTATGGGTCAAGTTTTGTTTGATACGTGGGCAATGCATTATTTTATAGCTACACATTTTGCAAACTCCTTAGGGTTGCTAGCCACAGCAGAGAGCACCGTGACGTGTGTCGACTCACCACTAGGGAGTGGGTCACTTATTTTCTTTATATGCCGGGGAGTGGGGGTAGAGATTGGTAGCTTGGTATTACCTGCAGACATGTTAGTCTTAGACATGAACGAGCAT
The DNA here is from genome assembly GCA_949130495.1 of Sambucus nigra. NCBI lineage: Eukaryota > Viridiplantae > Streptophyta > Magnoliopsida > Dipsacales > Adoxaceae > Sambucus > Sambucus nigra. The sequence continues at coordinate 430,904 of CASBWL010000014.1, forward strand.
GATGTGATTATTGGTATGGATTGGCTCGCAGCTTATAGAGCCATGATTGATTGCTTCGATGGGAGCATTGTTTTTGCCATTCCAGGGCAAGAGATGTTTGTAGTGGCGATGCCTCGCCCAAAGGGAGGTTCGACCGATCATTTGTATTACATAGAGGAGGATACCTCTAAGGAGGTTGTGATTCCCTTAGATTCGATCCCTGTTGTCAGGGAGTATTCCGATGTGTTTCAGGAAATACCAGGCCTACCGCCCAGTCGAGAGATAGACTTTATTATAGATTTATTGCCAGATACGAGACCTATAGCACGCGCACCGTACCGCATGGCTCCGATAGAGATACGAGATCTACGAGATCAGATAGAGCAGCTGTTAGGTCAGGTCTTCATTCGTAGGAGTACCTCATCTTGGGGCGCTCCACTCCTGTTTGTGAATAAGAGAGATGGTTCACTGAGATTGTGTGTGGACTACCGGGAGCTGAACAAGGTAACGATAAGGAATAAGTATCCGTTGCCTCGAATCGATGATTTGTTCCACCAGTTGAGGGGATCAACCTTCTTTTCGAAGATAGATCTGAGGTCGGGGTACCATCAATTACGTATTAGAGAGCAGGATGTTTCAAAGACTGCCTTCTTATCGAGATATGGGTCCTATGAGTTTCGGGTGATGTCGTTCGGACTCAAAAATGCTCCAGCCATTTTTATGGACTTGATGAACCGAGTATTCAGAGAGTTCTTGGATCAGTTTGTCATCATCTTCATAGATGACATCTTGATATATTCACACTCCGAGGAGGAGCATGCCGAGCACTTGAGGCAGGTTCTTCAGACTCTACGAGAGCATCAGTTGTATGCTAAGTACGAGAAGTGTGGATTCTGGTTGCGAGAGGTACAGTTCTTGGGCCATGTTGTTTCTGAGCAGGATATTGCAGTTGACTCGAGAAAAGTGTCAGCGGTGAGGGAGTGGGGACAGCCCACGACATCGACGAAAGTGCGTAGTTTCTTGGGGTTAGCCGGTTACTACAGGAGATTCATTCAGGGATTCTCCAAAATAGCGGGTTCATTGACGAATCTGACTCGCAAAGGGGTACCATATATTTGGGACGACGCTTGTCAATTTTCTTTCGATGAGCTAAAAGATAAGCTTACTTCAGCGCCAGTCCTTGCGTTACCGAAGCCGGGTGTGGAGTACCTGGTTTACACCGATGCGTCTTTACGGGGACTTGGAGGAGTATTCCAGCAGGAGGAGAAGGCTATAGCTTTTGCTTCCCGCAAGCTTAAGCCGCATGAAAAGAATTACCCACCCATGACCTGGAGTTAGCAGCGGTCGTCTTTGCATTGAGGATTTGGAGGCACTATTTATTGGGTGAGAAATTCCATTTGTTCATAGACCACAAGTCATTGCAACACCTGTTCACTCAGCGAGAGCTGAATATGCGTCAGCGCAGATGGCTAGAGTTTGTGAAAGACTACCAGTTCGATATACAGTATCATCCGGGGAAGGCCAACGTAGTTGCTGATGCGTTGAGCCGTAGACTGGTAGTCGATGTAGCGGACGTCTTGAAAGCAAAGTGGAAGGAGTTGGGTCACCAGGACGCAGTAGCCCGTTCTTTCATATCCGTGATGTCAGTCATACCCGAGATTGTTACGAGGGTGATACAGACACACACCACAGACCCGTTTTGCCAGGAGCAGATTGTGCGACTTCTAGCCGAGGGTGCTGAGTCCTATTCTGTTAGTTCTAATGGAGGTTTGCGATTTAATGGGAGACTGGTGGTTCCAGAAGGAGCAGAACTACGCCATGCAGTGATGACTCATTCTCATGGGTCCCGATTTGCAGTACATCCGGGAGGCGATAAAATGTACCAGGATATGAGGTGACAATACTGGTGGAGTGGGATGAAGAAAGACATCGTCGAGTTCGTGTCCAAGTGTTCTACCTGCCAACTGGTAAAGGTGGACCACCAAAAACCGTCAGGATTGCTTCAGCCATTGGAAGTACCTGCGTGGAAATGAGAGAGTATTTCCATGGATTTTATTACAGGGTTGCCTACATCACAGCGGGGCTACGATTCTATCTGGGTGATTGTAGACTGTTTGACCAAGGTGGCTCATTTTCTGCCAGTGCGGACAGATTATACTACGGTTCAGTATGCTCAGTTGTTCATTGCTAAGATTGTCAGATTACATGGGGTGCCCTTGAATATTGTGTCAGATAGGGACAAGATTTTCGTGTCACGATTTTGGGAAAGATTTCAGGAGGCTATGGGTACTGAGTTGAGGTTGATTTCAGCTTACCACCCACAGACAGACGGACAGACAGAGCATACTAATCAGATGTTAGAAGATATGCTCCGCATGTGTGTTCTCAATTTTGGGGGAGGTTGGGAGCCACATCTTCCACTAGTAGAGTTTGCTTATAATAACTCTTATCAGTTTACGATTGGTATGGCTCCATTTGAGGCTTTGTATGGAAGGCCTTTTCGTTCTCCAACTTGTTGGCTCGAGGTGGGGGATAACAAGTTCCTAGGACCAGAAGTGATTCAGGAGACCTCCGCGAGGATTGAGATAATCAGGAGTCGTATTCGGGTAGCCCAGGACAGGCAGAAGAGCTACGCCGATGCGAAACGGTTCTTCCGGGAGTTTAATCTGGGAAACCAAGTGTTATTGCGTGTATCTCCTATGAAAGGGGTGATGAGGTTCGGGAAGAAGGGGAAATTGGCTCCGAGGTACGTGGGACCATTTCCCATCATCGAGAGGATTGGGCCGGTTGCATACAGGTTGGGATTGCCAGAACATTTACATCACATCCACGATGTATTCCACATCTCGTCGTTGAGACGATATCTTCGGGATGATATGGCCTATAATCACATTGCGATAGATGAGATCGACTTACAGCCTGATAGCTCTTACGAGGAGAGACCAGTGGCTATTCTAGACTATAGTGGGAGGAGATTGAGGTCAAATATAGTTCCACTTGTGCGAGTCCAATGGGAGCACCATAATGTGGAGGAATCCACTTGGGAGCGTGAGGCAGATATGCGTGAGAGATATCCAGAGTTGTTTTTACCAGGTATGCCTTATTTTCCGAATTTCGGGATGAAATTCCGTTATTAGGGAGGAAGTATGTAATACCCCGTATTTTTATGCTATATTAATATGGGGATTTATTAAAATTAACGGGAATGATTTATTTAATAAAAATCCAGAAATTAATTATGTTATAATTATTAACGTGATGAGAGTTAGTAATTATGGGAAACTTGTTGAATATTACTAATGAGAAAAGTAATACATATTATATTGGTTATATTGAATGTCATGAGTGAATTAAAAGACAATTTCGGAAATTTAAGTCGGGACGTGCCCGTGTCACGTGGGGACTAATTTTGTTAAATAAAAAGTGAATATTTTATAAGTTGTTCGTATGGTCGTTTTGAGTGCGCCAACGCGTTCGTAAGGGTCGAGATAGTCAGAAAAGTGTACCCGAGGGTTTAGTTTGGGTCTCGGGGCGTTTTTAGGCCTAATTGGTACCCCGGGAGGGCAATTTAGTCATTTCACCTTTTTGGGTAATTAAACCCACGAAATTCAGCAACCTATATCAGCCATTTAGGTTAGCTTTTAGGGTTAGAATATCCAGAAATAAATTGACGGCCATTGGATAAGAGAGGAGAGAGCTCCAAGGCAATTCAAGGCCAAAAAGTCACCGGTTTGCACCGCCGCCACCACCACCGCGTAGATCGCGAGGCGAGGAATGCAGCCATACCAAAAATCAGCCGTGAATCAGAATACCAAAAATCCCAAGCAAGTGTTTAACTTGCGTATTTTCGTTAATGCAATCTTCATATTGGTTTAGGATTGATTAGAGATGATAAATATGGAAGAACACCCAATTTGTGTTAGGAAAATGCATGTAGAAATGATTTATATGAAATTCTGGAGCCCTTGCCATGTAGAGGAAATAAACCACGAAATTTTGATGATCATAAGAAAGAAATTCTGGAGAAATATTTGTTAGAAAACTGTTTAAGGAAATTCTAGGGTTCTTGATAATTGGAGATAATTCTAGGTTGAAAATCCATGTTTAAATGATGAATATGTACATGCCTTATGTTAGAATCATCTGGTATATTGTTATAATGTTAGTAGTAGAATTCTGGGACGATTGGAACTTGAAAATATGGATTTGGTGTAATTTTGGTGATGAAACTCGTAACTGCATTTTGCAGAATTTTTCCCAGACCTGCTTGATCGATCGATCGAGCCCCAAGCTTCGATCGATCGACCCCTCCTGACAGACTCCTAATTCCCTCTTTAAATGAGTTAAATTCAAATTGTCGTGATGTAATTTTTGGGCATTCTTGATAAAATGATTTGGGAGACATTGAGGACTAGTAGGGCATAAGAATAAATGTTGGGACCTTTAATCTTCAACGAGAATGGTATTTATGGGACATTTACTTTAGGGTTGGTGAATTTATAAATTTAAAGGGTGAGGGCGTAAGAGAGTTACGTTGGAACCTAATAAAGACACTTACTGAATTTCAGATCTGTGACGATATAGTCCAAGAGTGTCAGGTAATGAGTGAGAAAATCCTTCGAGTTAAGGTTAGGAATGAAACCTTATATGTAATTCTATAAATGTGAAATTAGGAATAAGGTGACGAGAAGAACCTATATTAATATGATAAAGTGGTATATTTATATGATTGTGTGTGAATATATTATATACTTGTGAAAATCATGCCCACGCTACTTGCTATCCCTGAGGTTACCGTACTGGGACAAGTCTTATCTCGATGGGAACTTTATGGGGGATATTGACTTGTACCCTAGAAGATAGATATCCTTCGTACAGGCTATCGATTTGATAGTTCAGACGGTCCTAAGAGACGCAGGCATGTGCCATCTTCTTAGAGACTTGGAATCTATGCTTCGCCTCAATATTGTTTGTGTATTTATGTTAATACAATTCGAGAGTGATTCCGAATGTATTCCCCTTAATATGAGTGATATGGGGCTTTGGATAGTAGAGTATGCACGCACCATAGTTTTATGTGGGGTGCTGTTATTTTATATATATTATACGAGTAGTTAATATATATATGAGATTTGGAAATTTGAAACTGCCTACTGTGATTTGATAAGTAGGACATGGTTGATGACTCAGATAGTGAATACTTGTTTTGTGAAAGTATAATATGTTACTGAGAAACTTTATAATTTAATAAAAGCTAAAACGAGAGTCGTGCTGCTAATCTGGAAGTATTCTTTCTAAATAAAAACATTGTTCGGTTTTGAAATCTTATGAATAAGTTAAGATAAGCTAAATTATTGGAAAGGTTAGTATGATAAAATTTGTTAAGAATAACCCTTGGGAAGGTTAGTGCGATAGGTGTGCACATTAGAACAGAGGTGAGTATTTCTCAAGAGAGTGACGCATTAATATGTTGTTGCATTGGCCTGTATCAATTTAAATACTTGCTAAACGTATTTTAAAATCAAACACACTTTCGAGCTCTGGCCCGTTTCTTTTTCTCTCTCTCTCTCTTATATATATATATGTATATATTTCAGGTGACCAGCCACAGGGGCGTCTTGCTTAGGATCCCTTGAGAGGAACGTGTTGCAGCTTAGGTGGGAGTTGTAGGTCACTTGCGTAGATGGCTTCTTTTATTGACTCTACTTCTATCATTCTCATTTATTGGGCATGTGTCGCCCTTTCCATTATTTCATTATTGTTGGGACATTTGTATTTCAGTTATTTCCAGTATTGTTACGATGGGTTTTATTCAGTTTATATTGGTGACTTTGGTTTTCATATGTGGACATTCGATTGACGAATGTATTATATTATTGGGCTTTGTGTTCCAGGTTTATTGTGGTGTGATTCTTAATTGTAGAAATGTTGTTAATAAAACAAATGTTTTTCTTAAAATAAAATTTTGAAAGTATGTATATAAATGGTTTTGACACTTAGCTTAATTATTTAGGGTGTTAAATTGGAAAATGTATTTTTATCGACAGTGATGCTGAGAATGAACCAACTGTTTACCTTGATTTAATTTAATAAAGGAGTGATCGCCCGGTATTTAATTAGGCGGGGTGTCACAAAAGGTTCGCACGTGTGTTGACTATCGAGACTTGAACAAGGCTTCTCCAAACGATGATTACCCGCTACCCAATATTGACATGATTATAGACAACACGACCTGTCACACTCTTAAGTCATTTGTTGATGGGTTTTGTCGGATATAACCAAATCGATATGCACTCAAATCATCAAGAGAAAACCGAATTCATCACTCATTAGGGAACCTTTTTCAACACCATCATGCCACTTGGTCAAAAAAAATGCAGGGGCTACCTACCGGAGGGATGCCACAACCATCTTGCATGATATGATACATAAAGAAGTCGAGGTCTATGCGGAAGATATGATTATTAAGTCTAAGACTAGGGAAGTTCATGTTCCCGCTCTTTGAAAATTCTTTGAGCGACTGCGATAACATCAGATGTGACTTAACCTATATAAATGTGTCTTCGGCATCACCAAAGGGAAGCTCTTAGGATTCATGGTTAGTGAGAAAGGGATAGAAGTAGATCCTGCCAAGCTAAAGGCCATACTCGAGATGCCACCACCCCGAACAGAGACGAAAGTTCTAGGATTCCTTAAAAAATTACAGTATATCAGCCAGTTGATTAGCTAATTGACTTTTATATACGAACCCATCTTCAAAATCCTCTGAAAGGATTCCACCAAGGTTTGGAATGAAGCTTGTCAAGAAGCCTTTGACCGAATAAAGCAATACCTAACCCGACCTCTTGTACTCATGTCATAGTAGCCTGGTCTTACCCTACTCCTTTACCTAACCGTGATAGATATCACAACTGAGGCTTTGCTAGTCCAATGATTTTAAGAAAGATCCATATACTACGCTAGTCGTATGTTGGTTGGGTACAAAGTTAACTACACGTCCTTGGAAAAAGCATGTGTGGCCCTTGTCTGGGTCACCCAAAAACTACGGCACTACATGCTCTCCTTTCCCATCAAACTTATGTCCCAAATGGATCCTATCAAGTACCTACTAAAAAAACCTGCCATATCGATTCAAATGGCCCAATGGTTGATGTTTTTAATCGAGTTTGATATCATGTATATCATGCAGAAATCCATAAAAGGAAGAGTCATCTCTGACTACCTCGCTGACTACCCTATGGAAGAAGTCAATGTTTGGATTCCCAAATTCCTAGATGATAATAGTCTTTGTACCTCCCAAGTAGACCTTTAATGGAAAATTTTCTTTAACAGCGCCGCCAATAAGAAAGGGTATGGCATTGGGATACTCCTAATTTCCCCTAATGAATCTCACACTCCCATTGCCATTAAGCTGGATTTTCCATACACCAATAACATTACTAAATATGAGGCATGAACAGTAGACCTTAAACTTGCTCTCAAGAAAGGAATTCCATACCTAGATGTCTATGGGGACTCGACCCTCATCATCGCTCAAGTACTCAGAAGATAAAAAGTCATGGACGAAAAACTCTTACCCTTTCATCCCTACCTAAAAGAGTTGGCCTCCTAATTCTAAGAAATCACCTTCCCTTACCTTACCCGAGCAAATAATAACTAAGTCGATGCCCTTGTTACTTTAGCCTCTATGATTGACATGACCGAAGGAAAAATAATGGTCCCCTTCCTAGTCCAAAATCAAGATAAACTAACCCACTACTACCATATTGAGCTCATCACAGAAGAAGTTCTTGATGTAACTAGCTGTTGGTGCATCCTCAATAATGATGGGTATCCCCTAGGTTCTGACAAGAAAGACCGAGTAACCCTCCGTAGACAGGCTGCCCAGTATATCGTCTGTGATAAAGCACTTTTGAAGAGGAACTTCGATGGAAGCCATTTACACTGCATTGCAGTGGCTGACATTGAAAAGATAATGTGGAAAAACCACAATGGGGAATGCGAACCCCACATGAATGTCCATATGCTCTCTAAGAAAATAATCCAACAGGGTTACTACTGGACTACCATTGTTCAGGATTGCATTGCCTATGTTAGAAGATATCTCAAATGCCAGTAGTTTTCTAACCTCCAACACTTACCTCCGCGGGAATTGTACAACATAACCTCACCCTTGTCGTTCTCCACATGGGGAATTGATATCACAGGGAAGGTTACACCCAAAGCATCCAACGTGCACAAATTCATCCTAGTTGCCATTGACTACTTCACTAAATGGGTCAAAACCGAGTTATACGCGGTGTTGAATGCCAAGAAGGTGGATAAGTTCATTAAGAAAAAACATCATCTGTCGATATGGGCTCCCTCATGAGCTAGTGTCTGACAACGGGTTGCATTTCGAAGCAGAAGTCATAGAAGTGGTCGATGAGTATGGGATCCAAAGACATAAATCTTCTCCCTATCGACCTCAAACCAATGGTGCAATTGAAGCCACTAATAAGAATCTCAAATCCATCATCAGCAATATGACTGAAAGCTACCAAAATTGGGTCGACTGAATCCCTTATACCCTATGGAGATACTTCACTTCAGTTCGAACCTATACTAGGGGTACCCTTACTTTCTAGTTTACGGCATGGAAGTAGTCCTACCCATGGAGCTGGAAATCCCTTCACTGTGCGTCATGCTTGAAAGAAAAGTCAGCGAGGAAGACTGGCATCAAAACTGTTTTGATGAGCTGTCACTTTTGGATGAAAGGAGGCTAAAAGCTCTATATCATATACAAGGGCATCATCGCCGGATAGTACAATTATTTAATAAGAGGGCTAAGGATCATGGTGCCCGAGAAGGGGGACTTATGCCTTAAAAGAAATATTAGAGCCCATTTGGCACCCCAGAGGGAAATTCAAGCCCAATTGGAGCGACCCCTGTATTATGAAGAAGATCTTATCAGGCATCACGACTATGCTCACTGTCACACCCCAAACCCAATTCCGTACTAATCATTTATTTCATGATAATTAAATTGTAATATTGAACCAATCAAAATATAATTCATTTTGAGATTACCTTTTATGATGTATATAATGAACGTAATTTTGTTCTCTGTATCATAACGTAATTAATATCAGAGTCATAATGAAGCAAACCTACCATACTATGGTTAACTAGTACCCTTATCAAATTAAACAACTACATTTCAGTATATCCAGTGTATGAGTGTAGAAAAATCATAAGTGTGACAATAACAAAATTCCCATATTTAAACCCCTCCTCTCTCTAATGGTGCATCTCTCCAAATTACCGATCATAGGGTGTCCTTGCTGGCAGTATACCAACCTGAAAATGTAAACATATAAAACCATGAGTTTAAAAGGACTCAGTGAATGTACTACATCTCTATATAGTAAAAGTACTATATTAACATCTTAATTATATTAACATCTCTTGGCTATTGATAAGCCATAACATCTCTTGGTTGTTGATAAAATATAACATCTCTTGGTTGTTGATAAGTCATAACACCTCTTGGCTATAAATAAGCCATAACATCTCTTAGTTGTTGATAATCCATAACATCTCTTGGATATAAATAACCAATAACATCTCTTGGCTATAAATAAGCCATAACATCTCTTGGCTATTGATAAGCCATAACATCTCTTGGCTATAAATAATCAATAACATCTCTTGGCTATAAATAAGCCATAACATCTCTTGGCTGATGATAAGCCATAACATCTCTTGGCTATAAATAACCAACAACATCTCTTGGCTATAAATAAGCCATAACATCTCTTAGCTGTTGATAAGCCATAACATTTATTGGCTATAATAAGCCATAACATCTCTACATAACACATACATATCATATCATATCCATAATCAACTCAATAATTACACATATCATATCCATAATCAACTCAGTAACAACACATATCATATCCATATTCAACTTAGTAAGTAAAACATATCACATCTATAATCAACTCAGTAACTACACATATCATATCCTTATTCAACTCAGTGAGTACAACATATCATATCTAAAATCAACTCAGTAACTACACATATCGTATCCATATTCAACTCAGTAGGTACAACATATCATATCTATAATCAACTCAGTAACTACACATATCATATCCATATTCAACTCAGTAAGTACAACACATCATATCTATAATCAACTCAGTAACTACACATATCATACCCATATTTAACTCAGTAAGTACCACATATCATATCTATAATCAACTCAGTAACCATATCCACATTCAACTCAATAACCACACATATCATATCCATGTTCAACCCAGTAACTACACATATCATATCCATATTCAACTCAGTAAGTACCACATATCATATCTATAATCAACTCGGTAACCATATCCATATTCGACTCATCAACCACACCTATCATATCCATATTCAACTCAGTAACTACACATATCATATCCATATTCAACTTAGTAAGTACCATATATCATATCTATAATCAACTCAGTATCCATATCCATATTCGACTCAGCAACCACACCTATTTTATGCATATTCAACTCAATAGCTATACATATCATATCCATATTCAACTGAGTAAGTACCACATATCATATCTATAATCAACTTAGTAACCATGTTCATATTCAACTCAGTAACCACACATATAATATTCATATTCAACTCAGTAACTACACATATCATATCCATATTCAACTCAGTAAGTACAGCATATCATGTCTATAATCAACTCAGTAACCATATACATATTCAACTCAGTAACCACATATATGATATCCATATTAAACTCGGTAAATACACATATCATATCCATATTCAACTTAGTACGTACAACATATCATATCTATAATCATGTATAAATACATCTTACCAATGAGTAATATTCTGATTATATCCATTGCAGTGTATAAATGCATATTTCCAGTAAGTACACTCACCTTGGCGACTTAATGGGCTTTTTCCTTTGCCTTTGTCTAGAACTTGTTCGGCTAGTTCTTCTTGCATTCCTATCATTCTTACAATATTAGTATCATAATAAGAATATCAACTATCCAAGGAATATCTCAAACGTAACTCAATTCATAAGCATCATATGATTCTATACAAATCATTTATCATAAATGAAGTTCCATCCCAATTCATGTTAATATATTTAACATATCCAATTCATAGTCCAAAAATGATTTAATTTCCTTATTGGTAATCCAATTTTTATCATATTAGGTTCTCAATACAAAAGACTACACAACATTTCAAGTTTCCTAGAGCAAGTTATGCCCATTCCTTTACTACATAGCAAATCCGCCTTATAGGCTCCTCTATCATTTAGCCAACCTCTATGAATTTTAATAATTTTTCTACATCATAACTTTATATGATATTTCACACAATCTCAGTAAACATATTGAATGATATAAAATTGAAGTTTCATAATTGTTAGGGTTCATTTGCTATGTCAAGCAAACCATCGAACACCTGGTATGCATACTTACTCTTTTAGGCTATATTTTACACCTCAACTTCAACCTAACACCCAAGATTCATTTCTTGGTATTTTTACATAATTTTCGGACATGATATACATATATGAGTCTATTTTAATCTCCAATTGTAATTATTCAATTCGGGTTAAGCATACAAAAAGATATAGAAGTTTGAACACATAAGGGTTCTAAACAAGACCGTATAAATGATTTACACCTTCAACTTTCTTTAAACGTGTATCTATCCATGCATACCCACAAAGGCATGAAAGTTTAGTAAAAAATTAATGACTTCTACCATTTCAATCAGTAATACCAAAAATATAACAAGATTTATGGATAGACTTACCTTAGGGACGTTTACATAATTTTCAATATATTTTTCTCCAACTTTTCCTCGTCCTTCTCTTCCCAAGCCTTATGGTTCTATCTCTTCAGGCCAAACTCTCTCATGGCTAAATTTTCCTGAAGGAATAGGTGATATGGAGAGGTTTAATTCTGCATAAGGGAACCTCCCCTTGGTCCAATCAAAATATAACATGTGTCACCATATAAGACAAACTATCATTTAAACGGATGGACATATTTGCCCCTGTTTTGTAAAATTAACATAAATCTTTACTCTAACCTTTGTTTTACACACCGTTTATTGTGTTACAACCTTAATTCATATATATACAACTATGTAGTTTTCATCTCAATTCAATTATTATATCATAAGGGTCAAAACTAGTCTCCAACATGAGCATTCTTACCGACAACTACAAAATTTTGTGTTTGTAACAAATTCTATATTTCATGATTTATGAAGGTAGGTTTAAACTAAACATAATAACCTAGTATTAATACACATTATCCATATCCCCAATTATATTCGGGTTGTCACATTAACTGACCTTAATGGCTAAGAGATGGCCCATACAGTCAACTTCGACCGTCTCAAGAAATTCTACCCCTAGTCCGAAATCTTAGCGTACTACGACATTTCTCATCTCCCTTCTATTTTAAATAAAAAAAATTCTTCATTTCACTCTACTCAAAACTATGTGGGGCCTGATCCTCTAAAAAACCTTTTGTCTTCAAAAATGAAACTCAAAAAATTCCCCAAACCCCCAAAGGTACGTAGGCATCTCATACCCTTTACATGAGAACGACTCCCTTCTTTTTCCCAAAATGTTATTATTTTCTTACCCCTGAGAATGACAGTTCATTTTAACATATACATGAACAAAAGGATTATGTATGCCTTAGAGATTGATATAGATATTTCAAATTGCAAAACTCATCAAGAGGCACAACAATATAATTAAAAGTTTCTTTATTTCATTGAATTCCTTTATGATTACATTGGCATAAGAAGTCAAACAACTTCCCTTGCCAACGTACTCCTACTTTCCTAAAACCAAATAAAAATAAGACCCACTACACCTAAAACAACCTTTCCAAATTATTCCCATATAACCTTCATAACCTACACATAACCAAACACCATACAAAAGCTTTACAAATTCTACTCGCAGCTGCCAGAAGAGTCGACCACATCATCATCCATATTTTGGGGTCCCCAAACTTCCCCTACCTGAAGAGAGTTTAGCGAATGCTCCATAGAACGATAATCCCGGACTAGACTTGTTTCGGATAATGGTACCATTCTCATCTATCTTATTCTTATAAATCCACTTGGTACCAATCACATTCTTCTCATTAGGTCGGGGTACAAGTTGCCAGACATCATTCTTTCTAAACTGAAGAAACTCATCCTGCATAGCGGGTATTCAATGTTCATCCTTGAGTGATTCTTTGACGTTCTTGGGCTCAACTTTACACGTGTAGCATAGAAATCTAACCATGTTCTCTAGCTGAGCATGAGTTTTGACCCCTAGTGTGGGAACTCCTGGATGGCTGAAGGGTCATAACTCTTGCGAGCTCAGTAAGCATGTCCTCTAAGTCAGGAGTAGGTTCCTCCTTGGGTGTGCGATGGACTAATGGATCATCATCTGGAAGAGTGTCATCCTCTCACAAATAGCTAGAATCAATAAACGTCGACGGTTCTTCATCTTGCACGGTGATGTTTATTAACTCCATAACCTTAGAGCTACTCAGGTTAAAACCCCGATATGCCATACTCGTCGATAAATAACCTAATAATATTCCCTCGTCACTCCGGGAGTCAAAAATTCCTAATTGCTCTCTATCCTGTAGTATGTAGCATTTGCTCTAAAAAATATAAAAATATGAAAGGTTGGGCTTCTGTTTGATCTAAAATTCATAAGGCATCTTATGTTTATGTGGACGAAGGTAAACCCTATTCACCGTGGGGCATGCGGTAGACACCTCCTCTGCCCAAAATCTCCTAGTAAGTTTATGGCCTAGAAGCATAGATCTAGCCATATCCTGAATTGTCCGATTCTTCTTCTCAACAATCCAATTTTGCTGAGGAGTCTTTATGGACAAAAATTTATGTTTGATCCCGAGGCTATCACAGTAAAGATCTACTTTTACTTCCTTAAATTTAATGTCGTTGTCACTCCGCATTCTATTGATGGTGACACCATGTTTTTTTGTAGGATACGGAACTTGGTTATCAGAAACTCAACAGAATAAGATTTCTCTCTTAGAAAACATATTATCGAGTGATGAGAGAAATCATCTACCATCACGAGGATATACCTCTTACCACCCAAACTCTCAGTACGAGTAGGACCCATAAGATCCATGTGTATCAACTCAAGCACTCGTGAAGTGGTAATGGAATTCAACTTCCTGTGGGGGCTGCGGAGTTGATTTTTCAATTAACAGGGTTTACAAGATGCAAAAGTTATCTTCCCAAGTGGCGGCAAACCACGTGCTAGGTCCTTTTTATCTAATCTCTCCAAATTTTTAAAATTTACGTGACTTAGACGTTAATGTCCAGATCTATAGGAGTGATCGTGGCGCTGTTGCAGACAAATGAGGACTTGGGTATAATCCCATAATAATTATCTTCAGTCCTCACCCCTTAGAATAGAAGTTTACTGTATTGGTCATAAACATTGCCTCGTTTCGATTAAACTTTCCTATAAAGTCAGCGTCGCACAGCTGGCTAATGCTAAGAATGTTCGCTTTTAAACCTTTGACGTACAAAACATTCTCTAGCTTATGAAATCATGGTGTCTCTATTGTACCTCGTCCTACTATGCTAGACTTGCTTCCATATCCAAAGGTGATTTACCTTCCTTACGATCCTCTAGGTAGGTAAAAAATGAGACGTTACCTATCTTGTTCCTGGAGCACCCACTATCAAAATACCAGTGTGAGGTATTATGCGCTTTAAAAGAACATGAACAACAAGGGATGTTACGTCATTCTTAGGTGCCCAAGGAGTGGTAACCTTATGTTTTCCCTTGTTATTATTGGTTCTAGACGAGATTTTGAAAGTATCCGCTAACGGCAAAGACATCTGTTGGAACTCTTCCATTAAACTCTAAGATATGGTGACTAGAAACTCAACCTGCTCTCTAAGACTAGTAAGATCACTAGTGGCACATGTCGAAGCAAATGTACATCGTGTCCGACCCAAACTATAGCAAAACTTCCTAAGGTGGCCCTTTATTTTGTAGTAGATACAAAAATACACAATCTTAGGCTGACCTTGGTGTGCTTTTCTTAACCAAACTCTTCTTTGGGTTTTTGGATGATGGTCGTATGGATTAGTAGTAAACTAAAAAATTAGTTTCATGGAGCATGAGACGTGGTGGCACCATCAAAACCTATTCCCTTCCTTTCACCAAACCCTAAAATAGGGGTGAGGATCATCTTTCTCATCTTTCTAGACATGTCGTCTATATTTACCTTGACCTCCCGAGCTCTCTCAAGGTCATGAGTGAGTTGGGAAAAAAGGGCTTCAAGTTTCTTCTGAGCCTTCACGGAGGAATGGAGCCCACTCGTAAGACTAGACACTTACTTGGTCAATACCCCTTTTTCTTTCTCAAAATAACTCTACATCTCTCTCTCTCTCTGAACTAACTCTCTCTACACAAATTCTTTCTCTCTCATCACAAACTTTCTCTTTGTCTCAAGGCAGTGCTAACGGAGGACTCTCTTTCTCTCTAGTCTCTCCCAAATCTTTCTCTAAGGCGAAGATCCTAAGAGCTAACGTTTTGTTACACTTTTTAGTTTTGAATGAATAAACATACAAATCGGAGTAGGCGCATCGTAGATCACTCTTGCTCCCACTTGCAGCATCCTCGCCCTCACTCACATCGCTTTCACTGCCAAGGTGTTCCGGTAAAGTAGCTTCCTCATCATCATGAGGCACACTGTCAGGACTCACATGACTATCCTTGAATGCAGTGATGTTACATCCATGCGGTGACTCATCTCCCGAATCCACCGACTCAACCTCACTGTCATCAATAAGGGAGGCATTTAAAGAAGCTTTGTCTTTGCCTTGACGTTTCAACCTAGTTGGACACTCAAAAGCCTTATGACCTCTACCGTCACACTCATAACAACTCTCTTCGTATCTTTTAGGCGTGTTCTTTTTATCTTTGTCAATTTTCTTTTCAAATTTATTTTTCTCAAAATTCTTTTTATCCTTTAAATTGCCATTATTTTTCTCTAATTTGAGAAATTTCTTAAAATTTTTAGCAAACAAAACCAAATCGCCTAAATCAAAATCAAACTCCGAATCTAATGTCTCTTCCTCTTTTCTCTTAGACGACTCACCCCTCTTTCTTGTTGACCCCTAATTTTTCTTGCATGGGCTTTAAGTGCTACCCCTTTATTTTTTGATTTAATCATATTAGGAAACATGTAAACTTCGTAAATCTGGATGTCTTTGGAACACCCTGCCCAATTAAATACCGGGTGATTATTCCTTTATTAAATTAATTCAAAGTGTTCGGTTGGTTCATTATTAGCATCACTGTCGTAAAATAATTTTCTTTATTAACACCCTAGTAAATAATTAAGCTAAGTGTCAAAATATTTAATTTTTATTTAATTTAAATTCCAATGTAAAGGCCTTATGTATATAAACCAGTTTATGAATAGTACTAATGATAAATAAAACAAACTATTCAAATGAGTTATGACAACTAGATTACTCAATCCAAATAACTATCCATAACTACCATTAACGTAATAGGTAAAACAGTCCCAAATAAAATAGAATACTGACACCATAAGGGGGAACAAAATCTCTAACAAATCTAAACTGAAATATGGAAATGGGAGACACACGCCCTAACTAAAGAGAACTAAATCAGAAGCTGAGGAGTCAAAGGAAGAATCGTCGACGGCAAGGACCTGCAACTCCCACACAAGCTACAGAACGTCCAATCTAATGAACCTACGCCTGATGCCCTTGTGATAGGGCACCTGTAATATATATATATATATATATATATATATATATGAAGAAAAGATAACAGGAAACGGGTCAGAGCCCGAGTGTAAAACATCTTTAAAAATGGTTTAGCAAGTATTTAAAATGCTTACTAGCTGATATGACACACATATTAGTATGCGACACTCTCTTAAGAATTCTCACCTCTCATCTAGTGCGCACGCCTATCGTACTACTAAAATAACTAATAAGTCCAACCCAATTCTCTTCCCATAATTTCTAATTCGCGAGATCGTACGTCTATAATTTATTTAAGATAGCATATTCTTATGGATTATTTAAGTCAATTATGTATTTCTCAATACCGCTGGGAAGTGTCAAGCGCTTACTATAATGAAAAGCATTTATTCGATATTTATCTACTTATGCGCACAGTAGAAGAATTCTAGGTATAAGTGTATATATAAATTACTCGTACAATATATATACTAATCGGCACCCCACATAAAATCTATGGTGCTGGCATACTCTGCTATCAAGTCTCTGTATCTCTTGTACAAATGGAAATACTAGTTCGAATCACTCTCGAACTGTATGAACACAATACACACATAATGGAGGCGAAGCATAGTTCAAAGTCACTAAGAGGTCTGCACATACCCTCACGTCTCTTAGGACCGTCTGACTATCATTCTCAGATAGCCTGTACCAAGGAATCTTATGTTCTAGGGTACGAGTCAATATCCCCCATAAAGTTCCCATCGAGATAAGACTCTCACGGGGCGTCAACCTCCATGATAGCAAGTAGCACGGGTATGATTATGCACAGATAAATATCATTATATATATACACATGCACTCGGTTATATGTATATATTTCCACGTATTTCAATTAAGTTCGCCCACGACCCATAATATTTAAACCATACGTAGTACAATTACCCAAGTCCTACGTATAATTAACCCATTTCTCTTTATTCTTAATTGTCGCCATTTCATAAGCACTTCTCATCCCTCGAAATATTTTCGTATAATAGATGTAAATTCAGTAGGTATACCCTCACTAACATACTGATCTAAGTCTTTCTTGAGTCTCCCAATAACTGACTTAACGTATGTAATACCCCGTATTTTTATGGCTTTTAAATTTAGGGATTTATTAAATTTAATTGAGATAGATTAATTTAATATTAATCCGGAAATTTGTTTTAAATATTTACTAACGTGACGAGAGTTAGTAATTATTGGAAAATTGTTGATTTGTTAAATATTACTTATTGAGTAGAGTAATATGTAGAATTGAATTTATTAAAATTATCACAAGGGAATAATATGACAATTATGAAAATTAAGTCAGGACGCACCTGTGTCGTGTCGGGATTAAATTATTATTAGTAAAAGTGAATAAATTATAAGTCGCCCGTATGTTTTTTTTGAGCGCGCCAATATGTTCGGAAGGGTCGAGACAGTCAAAATAATGTACCCGGGGGTTTAGTTAGGGTCTCGGGGCATTTTTAAGCCTAATTGGCATCCCGAGAGGGTATTATATACATTTTACATTTTTGGGCAATTAAAACCACATTTCCTAGGGATATATTAGCCTTTAAGAGTTGTCTTCTAGTATTAACAAAACACAAAACCAGAGAACGACCATTAGAGAAGGAGTTGAAGAGCTTTCCAAGCAACTCAAGGCCAAAGACTCACCCGTTTGCACCGCCACCACCACCAAAGCGTAGATCGCGGGAAGAGGAACGCAACCATACCTCTTTCGTCCACAAGTCAGAAACTCAAATTCCAGGCAAGTATCTATCCTGCTTTATTTTTGTTAATGTTTCAATCATGTTAGTCTAGGGTTGTTTAGAACATGTTTCATGGAAGAAATTAATATTTTTGAGACTTAAAATCATATGTTGTAGAAGAAGTATACATATTGTGGACATCTAAATCACATGTAGAGGATAAGCCACGAATTTTTATGGATTTAGAAGCAAGTAATCTGGAAAAGAATTGAAAGAATGGAAATTAAAGAAAAATTAGGGTTCTTGAAGTTTATGTCAAATTTCACTCCATGAAATCGTTATACTTGATGAAATCGAACATATTTTACGTAGAAAATCATGTAGTTAGGTATATAGTACATGTAGTAATGTTGTTTGGGAGTTTAGGGATCTATAATGGAGATTTGGTAGAGGTTGGAGAGGTAAACTCGTAACTTGTCAATGGCAGAATTCGTCATAACTGCTTGATCGATCGATCGATGGTATCGATCGATCGACCCCATTACTCGATCGATCGATCCCTCCTGGAAAATGGCATATTTTTCTCCTTTTTGTTTAATCCTGGTAAAATACTTAGGAACCCTTGATTATTATTGTTAGAGCATAATGGGTTATAAAGAAGACCAGTAGGGTCTAGATAGACTCCGTTGAGAGAAATTTAATGTGGGATGAAATTATGGGTTAACGGGGAGTTATTCGCACATAGGAAATTGTGCGTACATTTACTAAAAGATTGAGACTCGTAAACGATTTAGATCCGAAGGTAAGTGAGATCATACCTACTGAAATTAAACTTAGTGAGATAGAACACTTCGAGAGATGAGAAGTAAGTATGAAATAATTTATATATGAGAATAAAATAGACGAATCCGTTATGCGAGATAATTGAGTAATACGTGCTAAGAACGAATAATTATAATTATGGGTCATGGGCACACCTAATTTCGAAAATGTGAATATTTATATATATGACTGTATGACTGTGCTTATATTATGTATCTGTATAAAAATCATATCTGGGCTACTTGATATCACGGAGGTTTTCGCGCTGGGACAATCTTATCTCGATTGGACCTTTATGGGGGATATTGACTCGTACCCTAGAAGATAGTATCCTCGATACAGCTATCTGAGAATGATAGTCAGATATTCAAAGAGACGCGAGGGTATGTGCTGACCTATTAGGACCTGGAACTATGATTCGCCTCCATTTGTTTATGTATTGTGTTAATACAGTTCGAGAGTGATTCCGAACTAGTATTTCTCGTAGTTTGTGTGATACGGGGACTTGATAACAGAGTATGCCAGTACCATAGATTTTATATGGGGTGCCGTTAGTATATATAATGTAAGTGTGACTAATATATAACGTATATCCATATGGAAACTTCCTACTGTGCGTATAAGTAGATAAGTTATGAATAAATGCTTCAACTTTATTATAAGTGTTAGGGAACTTTATAACGGTAATGAGTTGTTCTAAATAACGTAAGAAATCTTGAAGAGAATGATTTCCTAAAGTAAATATCATAACCTCGCTTTTCACATGATAAAACCTTATGAAGAATAAGTTAGAGAAACTTATAAGATTTATTAGTACGGTAGGCGTGCACACTAGATGAGAGGTGAGAATTCTCAAGAGAGTGACGCATACTAACATGGTTGTTGTATTAGCCGGTAAGCACTTTAAATACTTGCTAAACTATTTTTAAAATTGTTTTACACTCGGGATCTGACCCGTTTTCTATTATTTCTTTTCTCTTGTATATATATGTATTTATTACAGGTCCCCAGCCACAGGGGCGTCATGCTTAGATTCCTTGAAACGAACGTGCTGCAGCTTATGTGGGAGTTTGCAGGCCATTGCTTAGACGACCTCGTTGTTGACTCTACTCTTATGTGGGAGTTACAGGTCATTGCTTAGGCCTAAAAAGGTCCTGAGACCCAAACTAAACCCCCGGGTACATTTTTCAGACTATCTCGATCCTTCCGGACACATTGCCGCACTCGAAATCACCATATGGGAGACTTATAATGTAATTACTTTATATTCCATTAATTTAGTCCCGACACGACACAAGAGTGTCCCGACTTAAATTCTATAATTATCGTGTTATCCAATCGCGACGATATTAATAAATTCAATCTCATATATTACTTTACTCATCTAGTAATATTCAACATATAGTTACTAACTCTCATCACGCTAGTAATTATTTATAATAAAATCCGTATTAATATTAAATAATTTATTTCAATTAAATTTAATAAAAAAAAAGTGTCTCGTCAAAGTAAAATTTAATAAAATATAGGAGAAACACTACATTTGTCATTAATGCAATAGAGGGTGAATCATAAACACCATACATACTTACCTTTATGATAATAATAGTTATTAAAGATTTATTATATAATATCAAATAGTTGAACCATCGAGCTTCAGGCTCATTACAAAGTGCAATACTACAAAGTAATTGTTGAATTGTATAACCCCATGAATAATGAAATGATTGTTCGCTAGTGTAAGCTTTAGGCTTACAACACTAGAAGTAATACAAAATTTTTTTTATTTATTAATATGGTACATGTGTATTCTTATGCCCATAAATCTATAATACCCCGTATTTCTATGTATTTAGAATTTAATTAATTGGGTAATTAAATAGAAAATACATCTTAATTTAAATTACGTGAGTAGAGTAATTTAATATGATTTAATAATGATTATGATTATTAAGCGTGAATAATAATTGTGATTATTAAATATTAATCAAGAGTTAGATACTGATTAATATTATGATTCAAATGTACTAAGTGTGAATAGTAAATGTTAATAGTTAATTTGTACGACATAGCGACAGATATGGACGTACTTGATTATACCTCAATCGAGTGTCGCGTGTAGACTAAATTGAGGATGAGATAGGAAAAATATCTTTGGGTGACTCAAATGATAATTTCGAGGTCAAAGATGATTCTGAATGGGTCGAATTAGTCAAAATAGTATACTCGGGGGTACTACTTGAGTACCAGGATATTTTTTGGCTAAACAGAGACTGTACGGTGGCATTTTAGTCTTTTGGCATATGGGGGTGAGGAGACCAACGAATTTTGGAGTGTTTTATCTTCATATTAAAAGTGGGGGTAGGGCTAGAAACCTCGTAACATAAAGAAAATACAGTAGAGGGAGAAGAAAGATTATTCTCAAAGCTTAAAGGAAAATTGGTGAAGAATTTAAAGGGTTCTTGCACCACAAACTAGTTGGGAATGAAGATTGGAGGAGAAAGGCAATCAATCACCACCAACAATCACGAAATCAGATAATCTATGAATAAGGAAAGTGGTTATTTGCAAATTATTTTGAGTTATAATATCCATGCGTAGGATTTATGTATAAACGATTTTGATTTATATTCTTGGAGAAAAAGATTTGATTAATTGGATGTTTGGGTAGAAATAACATGTAGTTAGATTTATATCCGTGGAGGATTGAAAATCAGAGGAACCACGATTATTAATACGAATTAAAATCTAGGTTTATGATTTAGAAAATTAGAGGAACATATTTTTAGGGTTCTTGAATAATTAGAAGATTTGAATTATTCTTGGATAAATTTGTGAAGATTTATGATGTTTAAATCATTAGAAATCATTGGTTTCTAGTTTGGTGTGTTATCATGTAAGTGTAACACCCCGCCTAATTAAATACCGGGTGGCCAGTCCCATACCAAATTAAAACAGAATATACAGTTGCCTCATTCTTAGCATCACTGTCGAAAACATTTACAAATCACCCAATACCCAATTAAGTTGGTGTTAAAAACATTCCAAATTTTAATTCAATAAAATCCATTTTTAGTTTACGAATAACACAACACATATTATTCTACAACACTGATAACTGAACAGATAAATAGAATTTAAATGCAATTGGAATAAACATTCCCAAATAATTATCCAATACAGTAATTCCCACAATATTAAATGTATTAAAATGACATGAATACAAGATTATTTGACGGAGATAGAAGAGATAATTGAATTCCTTTGGGTGAAATTCCCTAACTAAATGAATACAGTGAATCAAATGAAGATAGGAGTCTAATCAATATTCCATAACTCCATAGCTCGTCATAATCCACTAAGGTTGGCGTCCCTGCTGCTGGACACCTGATATAGAAGGTATAATAGAAAAGAAAATATGTAAGGAAACGGGTCAGAGCCCGACGTAAAATGATTTTGAAAACAACAAGTATTTAACAAGTGCAATAAAGCATTTATTATGTACATGTTAGTATCCAACTCTCACTTGCTATTCTCACCTCTCATCTAGAGTGCACACTTAACGTTTCCTATTAACCTCCTAGTTAATGGTTCCTCCTCACTAGATTTCCATAATATGATTCCATTCCATATCATAACCCCGTATTTCCCATACCATACTTAATATAATCATTCATATACATTTCTTATTAACATGAATCGTTTCTCATTAATATGAATTAAGCTCTTCAATAAATATTCATTAACTTATTTCAATTCTTTTTCTCAATTCACCGATATCTACAATTATCACATAGTAGATGATTTAACCACTATATACCTTCATTTAATTCAGCATACATATATACATATATAATACGGCACCCCGAGTCACAGCTGCGGTGCAATGCATTACTCTGCTATCATGTCCCAATATCACTGGTCGTCGAATAGGGGACTAAAGGTTCGGTAAGGATTCCTAGAACCACAAACAAAAATACACAAATTGAAGGCGAACATAGTTCTCATATCCATGGGTCATGCACATACCTACGTACCCACAGTCAGCGGACTTATCAACTCCCCGATTAGTCTTTCATAGACCTATGTTCTCGAGCGACAAATCAAAGATCCCATGAATTCATCAGGATATGACTACCCTCATGCGCAAACCTCCCATCGATAGAAAGTAAGCTAGGTATGTGATACACATAAATCATCAATCAATCAAATTTGCATTATCATCTACCTACAGATATAATATCAACAAGGTAATCACACTACAATAAAATAATTCCCATACATAGCATTATATCTCTTAAATCTTACGTATTAAAATATTATGACTTTACTTCTTTAATTCTATTATCCCAGAGTCTCACTCATTACCCAAGGTTCAACTAGGTTTTCCTCAACATATTATTCAGTAAGAAATCATTAATATCCTACTGATTCATATCATCTTATCTCCCGAATTACCACGAATTAAACTCTCCCTCAATTAGGCTTAAAACCGATTGTTTCAAATCTCTTATAAACACATCCTCTATCACATAGGATTGAATACCATCATCACATGGATCATAGTCTATAGTGTTTCATTCACACTATATGACTTATCAACCAAATCAACATCCTCTCATCCGATAACATCTCTTCACTCCCGACGTCGTTAAAGTTCATGCGCGGAGCGTCTCGCAAAGCGAAATCCAAATAAGGAACCCCTCCAATACACTACTACTTAACTTTGTCAGTCATGGAGGTCCGTCAACTTCAAATACGCAACCGGGATAACCTCATCCCCTCTTTCAACCAAATGTGGTTTGAACTCCCATCTCTATCCAGGAGCCATACCACTAAGCACTTGTACTACACTCAGTCCTTGCGTAATCAATAATGAGCTTAAACTCAGTCCTTTATGCTCAGATTGTAACCCTAAGGCTACCCAGGTGTTATATTAAATCTCCCCTACTCGACATATCCTTAATCCTCATGCATACAAATTAGAATCCGTCACATGAATCTAGAAACCGAAATTTCTTCCAATTTAATTATCTTAATTCTAATCAATTAAATCCCAATCATATTAATTCGATTCTTATATAGGGCTTACTTATCTTCCCTAAGTCCCATAATATCCAATTAATAATTACAAAAGATCTACCAAAGGTTTGGGATAAGAACAAGCATTAAGAAGAAACAACATCATGAATTCTTGGGAGGTCGATCGATCAAAGGCAGGGGGTCGATCGATCAATCGCCCGGATACCAGCCCAATTTTCTGCATTTCTTCTACTACGGGTTTCATCACTTTTGATCATCCAAAACTTCATATTAACTACCCAAATTCCTTATAAACCTTACTACATGATATAGCAACATATGTGAATGATTTTTAATGCTCTAAACATCCTAGAATCATCAAGAGTTTGAATTAAAAGCATATGTTTATACTCTTTTTCATGAAAATTATATATATGATATCTTCAAGAACACACCATTGATTCTAAGAATTTTTTCAACATATTTATAATTATTTAGTGAATTACTATCTACATACAACATGAGTTTGATTCCTACATCGTTCCATTTTCTAGAAATTCATTAACAACTCCATTATTATCTTCCAAACATGAAAAATCTCATCTTTTTATAACTATTCTAACATGGATAATATACAAACTTAGATTGAAATTATCAAACACTTGCCTCTAATGAAGATCTGATCCTTTGGGGTTATATACCACAGGTGGTTCTCCCTTTCTCCGGCCAACTTCCGGTGGTGGTTGGTGGAGGTGACCTTTGGTCTTTGGGTTCTCCTCCTTCCCAAGCAAACTTCTCTTCTTCCAAGAAACCTTTCACTCTCTCAAGAAGATGACCTCTCAATATTGTGTAGAAGAGATGAATGAACCCACGTTCAACTAATCTCCAAATACTTATAATAAGACAAAATCCGAAATCACTATTCATCCCCTTGTAAAAATGACCAAAATGCCCTTTTGGGTTATCTTTTCATTTCCAAATGACTCGAGACTGAAAACCAACATCCAAATAGACTTTTCTGACTATTTCAACCCTTACGGACACAACGACACAGTCAAAATGACTATAAGGTCGATATAAAATAAGTTTCATTTTTAATTTAACAAATTAGTCCCGACACGTCCCATAGCGCGTCCGACTAAAAAAATCAAATTACTGAATCAACAACTCACAACAATATCAATAACATCACATTCACATATTACCTAAATATATTTAAGTAATATTCAGAATCATTCATTTTAATATCCACAATCCGGATAAAATCCAAATGAATTAATTAATAATAAAATCCAATTAATCCATTAATTTAAAATATAACCCATTTTAAAAGTCATTAAAATCACGGGGTATTACATACTTCCCCCCTTATAAAAGAATTTCGTCCCAAAATTTGGAAAGATAAATCATACTGGTAAGGTCAACTCTGAGTATAAACCTCACATCGCAAGTAATCTATGTCGTACCGCCCATACAGTACGTTAACAAAAATCCCCATTGATGTTATACGCTAAGCCTCACCATATAGTTTCAACTGAATCGAATTTAAACTTTACCCAATCTTCCCTATACCATCATCGTAACGAAGTTTGGGAAAAATGATCCTCACGTATTAAACAAATAAATCCTGAAGTCACAACTACTTACGGTTTCACAATTTTGAAAACTACTACAATCCAACCATCCAGGGCGCCCATACACCTTATCGTACATCTTTCATTATAATATGGCTATAATTACCCGCATAATACTCGGATTAACGCAAAGGTTATAAACTCATATCCTAAAGACCTAACTTATTTCGACTCCCAGCGATTATTAGTTTCAAGCGTGGGGTGTCTCGCAAGCGAAATCCAAACAAGGAACCCCCTCGATACACTACTACCTAAAGTAGTCAGTCCTCGAAACTCCTCAGGTCCTTAGTCAATAGTTTATAACATCTCTACAGGTTTTATTGTTTTTAAATAAAATTCTACTCATCTACTCTCTTATTAAAGACAAGATGCTGGCTATACGCTCTCATATTCCACAAATCAATCCACGTCGATAGTCACATCATGATCGGACATGCCCAAACTAAGTAATTCCGTGATAAAAATCAAACCCACGTGATGACATGAAAAATATAGGTTTCCCACAACCCCTCGGTGAGTCTATGTAAATAATAGTGCTATAAGCTAAATTTAGCAACCCTTTAGCCTATATAATATTATTCGCTACAAAAAAAATCAATATACGCTTCATAATTCCTTATATAGAAAACATAACCTCATTCACGGGTGGTGGTTGTTGACTCCCACTATTATAACTTTTCTCCAATGAGTAGAAAAATTTTACCCCAAATTTTCAGTTCTAGTTAACCACACTCCACTATATGTCCAAGCCTTTGAATATATTGCCTTCATTGGGTAACACACCCAATTCCCGTATTTATAAAACTTCTATGGATGACTCTCCTCAATTTTCCATTTAACCCTCTCCTAAGCATACTACGTTGGGTGAGTCTAATTTGAAATCACCTTCGACTATAGTAGCACTTGGAATTTGTAGGTTGCGTCCTAACCGTCTTTACAGTCCTGGCCTCTCGTGCCATAATAAGGGTAACCTCGACTACGGTCATCATCCTCGAGCATACTTCATAACCTCCAAAGTACGACCTCCGCTATTTGTCCAATGGCCATCATCTGACATACTTCTTGTACGAACCCGTCCGAATGCAAATAATATTCTCTAATATATACGGAATCTAACCAAAGAAATCAAAAATCCTAAACATAGGGCTCTACATCAAAGAACGTTAAGCTGAAAACATAGTAAGTCGTACCGACCCTAAAGGACACTAGAACCTGATGCTCTGATACCACCTGTAATACCCCGCCTAATTAAATACCGGGTGTCAAGTCCCATACCAAATTAAAACAGAATATACAGTTGGCTCATTCTTAGCATCACCGTAAAAAACATTTACAAATCACCCAATACCCAATTAAGCTGGTGTTAAAAACTTTCCAAATTTTAATTCAACAAAATCCATTTTTAGTTTACGAATAACACTACACATATTATTCTACAACACTGATAACTGAACAGATAAAAAGAATTTAAATTCAATTGGAATAAACATTCCCAAATAAATATCTAATGCAGTAATTCCCACAATATTAAATGTATTAAAATGACACGAATACAAGAGTAGTTGACTCAGATTGAAGAGATAACAGAATTCCTCTGGGTGACATGCCCTAACTAAATGAATACTGTGAATCAAATGAAGATAGACATCTAATTAATATTCCATAGCTCGTCATAATCCACTAAGGTTGGCGTCCCTGCTGTTGGACACCTGATATAAAAGGTACAATAGAAAAGAAAATATGCAAGGAAACGGGTCAGAGCCCGATGTAAAATGATTTTGAAAGCAGCAAGTATTTAACAAGTGCAATAAAGCATTTATTATGTACATGTTAGTATCCAACTCTCACTTGCTATTCTCTCCTCTCATCTAGAGTGCACACTTAACGTTTCCTATTAACCTCTTAGTTAATGGTTCCTCCTCACTAGATTTCCATAATATGATTCCATTCCATATCATAACCCCATATGTCCCATACCATACGTAATATAATCATTCATATACGTTTCTCATTAACATGAATAGTTTCTCATTAATTTGAATTAAGCTCTTCAATAAATATTCATTAACTTATTTCAATTCTTTTTCTCAATTCATCATTATCTATAATTATCACACAGTAGATGATTTAACCACTATATACCTTCATTTAATTCAACATACATATATACATATATAATACGGCACCCCGAGTCACAACTGCGGTGCAATGCATTACTCTGCTATCATGTCCCAATATCGCTGGTCGCTGAATAGGGGACTAAAGGTTCGGTAAGGATTCCTCGAACCACAAACAACAACACACAAATTGAAGGTGAACATAGTTCTCGTATCCATGGGTCAGTCACATACCTATGTACCCACAGTTAGCGGACATAACAACTCCCCGATAAGTCTTTCATAGACCTATGTTCTCGAGCGACAAATCAAAGAGCCCATAGATTCATCAGGATATGACTGCCCTCACGCGCAAACCTCCCATCGATAGCAAGTAAGCTAGGTATGTCATACACATAAATCATCAATCAATAAAATAGGCATTATCATCTACCTATAGATATAATATCAACAAGGTAATCACACTACCATAAGACAATTCCCATACGTAGCATTATATCTCTTAAATCCTACGTATTAAAACATTATGACTTTACTTCTTTAGTTATGTTATCCCATAGTCTCACTCATTACCCAAGGTTCAAATAGGTTTTCCTCAACATATTATTCAGTAAGAAATCAGTAATATCCTACTAATTCATATCATCTTATCTCCCGAATTACCACGAATTAAACTCTCCCTTAATTAGGGTTAAAATCGATTGTTTCGAATCTCTTATAAACATATCCTCTATCACATAGGATTGAATACCATCATCACATGGCTCATAGTCTATAGTGTTTCATTCACACTATATGACTTATCAACAAAATCAACATCCTCGCATCCAATAACATCTCTTCACTCCCGACGTCGTTAAGGTTCATGCGCGGAGCGTCTCGCAAAGCGAAATCCATACAAGGAACCCCTCCAATACACTACTACTTAACTTTATCGGCCGTGGAGGTCCGTGAACTTCAAATACTCAACCGAGATAATCTCATCCCCTCTTTCAACCAAATGGGGTCTGAACTCTCATCTCTATCCAGGAGCCATACCACTAAGCACTTGTACTACACTCAGTCCTTGCTCAATCAATAATGAGCTTAAACTCAATCCTTGATGCTCAAATTGTAACCCTAAGGCTACCCAGGTGTTATATTAAATCTACCCTACTGGACCTATCCTTAATCCTCATGCATATAAATTAGAATCCAACACATGAATCTAGCAACCGAAATTTCTTCCAATCTAATTATCTTAATTCTAATCAATTAAATCCTAATCATATTAATTCGATTCTTATCTAGGGCTTACTTATCTTCCCTAAGTCACATAATATCCAATTAATAATTACCAAAGATCTACAAAAGGTTTGGGATAAGAACAAGTGTTAAAAATATATAACGTCATGAATTCTGGGGAGGTCGATCGATCGAAGGCAGGGGGTCGATCGATCGATCGCCCAAATACCAGCCCAGTTTCTGCATTTCTTCTACTACGGGTTTCATCACTTTTGATCATCCAAAACTTCATATTAACTACCCAAATTCCTTATAAACCTTACTACATGATATATCAACATATGTGAATGATTTCTAATGTTATAAACATCCTAGAATCATCAAGAGTTTGAATTAAAATCATATGTTTATCCTCTTTTTCTAGGAAATTATATATATGATATCTTCAAGAACACACCATTGATTCTCAGAATTTCTTCAACAGATTTATAATTATTTAGTGGATTACTATCTACCTACAACATGAGTTTGATTCCTACATAGTTCCATTTTCCAAAAATTCATTAACAACTCCATCATTATCTTCCAAACATGAAAAATCTCATCTTTTTATAACGATTCTTACATGGAAAATATAAAAACTTAGATTGCAATTATCAAAAACTTGCCTCTAATGAAGATCTTATCCTTTGGGGTTGTATAGCACAGGTGGTTCTCCTTTTCTGCGGCCAACTTTCGGTGGTGGTTGGTGGTGGTGACTTTTGGTCTTTGGGTTCTCCTCCTTCCCAAGCAAACTTCTCTTCTTCCAAGCAACCTTTCACTCGCTGAAGAAGATGACCTTTCAATATTGTGTAGAAGAGATGAATGAACCCACGTTCAACTAATCTCCAAATACTTATAATAAGACAAAATCCTAAATCACTATTCATCCCCTTTGTAATAATGACCAAAATGCCCTTTTGGGTTGCCTTTTCATTTCCAAATGACCCGAGACCCAAAACCAACATCCAAATAGACTTTTCTGACTATTTCAACCCTTACGAAGGCAACGACGCAGTCAAAATGACTATAGGGTCGATATAAAATAAGTTTCCTTTTTAATTTAACAAACACGTCCCATACCGCGTCCGACTAAAAAATTCAAATTACTGAATTAACAACTCACAACAATATCAATAACATCACATTCATATATTACCTAAATATCTTTAAGTAATATTTAGAATCATTCATTTTAATATCCACAATCCGGATAAAACCCAAATGAATTAATTAATAATAAAATTCAATTAATCCATTAATTTAAAATATAACCCATTTTAAAAGTCATTAAAATCACGGGTATTACAGTAGGTTGGATAATTAAGAATGGTCACAAAATGCACGAGGAAGACGAACTTCACCTGCACCTCCTCGATCGATCGATCGACCTTTGAATGTCAATCGATCGATGGTCCTGGTCGATCGATTGACCCAGGCTGACTTTGGGTTCTTTTGTTGGTTGAGTTCTAATCGTTTGCCAATGGTTGGGGAAAACCTTAGGGTTGATGTTGTACCTATGTAGGGACTTAGAGAGTACCAGTAGGTGTATAGTGGAGGTCCGTTTAAATCGTAGAGTGCGATATTGGAAGTGATGGACCGACAAGGATAAACTGATCGAGTAGCATATCAAAAATTCGGGATTTGAGTTACGGAGAGAGTAAAATGTAATCCTCAGGGGGATATCAGTAGGATAGAGATATCTTAACTACCGAAATGAATAAAGGGGTAACAAGGACCCTTAGAGTTATGTGAATACTCAATTAAAATACGATAGTGAGACAAATCATAAATAAATGAGTACGGTTTATATTAAAGAGAAAATATTACGTACGAACACTATTATTAGGTTGTGTGTATACCTACTAAGTTATATAAATACTTAGGTGGTGAGAATACCTAAAGTATAATTTCCTATATTAGGATCGAGGTAGGATTCCGAACTAATATATGGAAATAGTAAGTGGGTTCGAGGTGATTATTCCGAACCTCTTCAAGAAATGAATTTGGGGTCAAGGTGACATTCCGACCCAAACTCTTACTTAGTGTCGATGGACCATTCCAAACTAGGAGTTCTTGATGTGTGTTAAGAGGACATAATAGTAATAAATGAATTTAGAAGTATATGTTGTGTGTGAAATATATACTGTATTAATAATATACTTGTGCGAGTTAGTAGATAATTAGATGATGCGATTACAATTAAAAGTAAATTAAGTAGGTAGACTTAATTATAAAACGGTGAAAGATAACCGGGCATGGACAGTTATCTAAGTATATAAATCATGAGATATGGTTTCTATTACATACTAAGTGGGCGGACTGGGAACTTAGTGGCATAGATGAGTTCAGTTGAATACCATAGTTCAGTTAGCTTGAGTAGTATAGCTAGGTGGGTTGGGTACGGAACGTTAGGCGCGCACGATATATGAGGGGTAAGGTAACTCAAGGAAGTGTACGCGAAATCTTAACATGTGTAATCAGTAACTCATTTTATTGTGATAATCACTTGAAAAATATTTTCAAAACGTTTTGAGTACTAACTCTTTCTATTAAAAATATTTTCAAAACCTTTTAGGTGTCCAGCCATAGGGACGCCAGACTTGAAGATTTTGTTCAGGGACTCGTAGCTGCAGCTTTGTGGAGGCTGGTGAAACCTTGCATAGACGCTTCATCTATTTAGATCTAGTGTTGAATCTCATTATAGAACTCTCTATTGGGACATGTTGTCCACAGCCTTTATTCAAATTTCAGTTTTGGATTATGTGGATTTTATTTAGCAGTTATTGATTTTTTAGCCGAATGTTGACTCGGTAAGATTTTTATCCTTTATATATTGCTGCATGGTTTGATTCATAGTTTATTATGAATGGTTATCTATTAATTCCGCATGAGTATTTTTTTCTTGGTTTAATGAAAGATAAAATTTGGCATTGGTCTAATTTCACCTAGGTGATTAGTAATTAAAAAGTTTTTCGATAGTGATGCATAGAATGAACAACTGAGAAACAAGCTTTAATTTAATTTAGGACTGATGGTATCAGGGCATCAGGTTCTAGTGTCCATAGGATCTGAGCGGCTTACTAGGATTTTAGCGTTTCATTCTTTGATATAGAGCCCTATTTTAGGATGGTTGCTTTTGTCCTTACGTTTTTACATTATCGTACTTATGCTATTAGATTTTTGTATAAACTGTGTAGTTATACAATTCGATCTGTTTTCAGATGCCAGCAAGGAGACAGTGAGCAAAGAGGGATGAGGCCAGAGATGAGGTGAGGGAGGCTCATCAGGAGACACATGCACTGCCACCCCTACCCCCATCAGAGCTGATTTCTACTACTTGGGTGGCAGTGATAGTGGCTCAGGCAGTGGAGACAGCCATGAGGGCCATGGCAGCCCATTTTTCTCAGCCTTAGGCATAGCCTCCAGTGGCACTAGGAGTTCAGGCCCTGATAGGTCCACCTTCTTAGCAACGAGTCAAAGAATACATTCAAAAGGGCCATCTTCCCGAGTTTCAGGGCAATACCGACGTAGTATTGGCTTGTAACTGGAAGAAGAATATCCAACACCATCTGCGCACGCTTGAGTGTATCGCGGTGCAGAAGTAGATGCTTGCTACTTTTCGTCTGTCAGGAGCAGCTTTACAGTGGTGGGAGTCAGTTTTACCCCCCGTAGAGGAGAGGGACTTGATGACGATTTCTGAGTTTTAGGTGCGGTTTGACCCTAAGTATTTTTTGCCTTCATTAGAGTCTGAAATGAGGAAGAAATTTAGTGAGGTGGTTCAGGGTGATCGATCAGTGGCTGACTATGAGAAGGAGTTGACCCACCTAGATAATTTTGTGCCAGACGAGGTGAGCAACGAGGAGAAAAAAGTCCAAGTTTATGGATGGTTTGACCTGGAAGATTAGGCAACATTTGATCGGTAACCCAACACTGTTAACTTATACAAACGTCGTCAACGGATCACTAGTGCATTGCTAGGATCATCGCTTCGATATGAAGGGAACTAAGGGGGAGGCCAGCAGGGCCAACGTTATAGTCAGCAGGGCCAAGGGCAGAGGCAGTTCAAGGGGCAGTGTTTCACATGTGGCCAATAGGGTCATAAGAGTAGGACTTGTCCACAGGGAGACAGGGCACAACAACAGGGTGTCCAATCGGGGTAACAGGCTCTGTTAGCCCCTGCACCAGCACATGCCCCATAGCAGCAGCTGGGCCAGATGCACTACGGGCATGTGTATAATGTTCGAGATGTGCCTTTTTAGTCAGCACCGTCGACACCGCAGGCAGTCACGGGTACATTTCCTATCCGTGGGTATGAGGGTAGTGTTATGTTTGACACGGGTGTGACACACTCTTTTATTTCCACTAGATTTGTACGAGCATCCTACCTTTTGGAGACAATCGACATTCATCTTATGTGTGTTTAGTCACCGATGGGTAGTGGGTCCCTTATACACTCGATTTGTAAGGGTGTGGACATTATGATCGAGATATTGAGTCTAGCAACACCCCTTCTAGTGTTAGATATGGAGGGTTATGACATCATCTAAGGCATGGATTGGTTGGCGGGTAATAGGGCTATGGTAGATTTCTATGAGAGGACTATAGTGTTCACCATTCCGGGACAGGAATGGCGATTCCTCTTCCCGAGGGAGGATCGCGCACTTATTTTTATTACATTAAGGAGGAGACCTTACATGCGGTAGTTGTTTCTCTGGACTCAATCCCAGCCGTGAGGGATTTTGAGGATGTCTTCTTAGAGATACCAAGGTTACCACCCAGCAAGGAGATTGAGTTCGTTATCGACTTAGCACCGGGGATGAGACCGATTGCCAGAGCACCATATCACATCGCCCCTTCGAAAATGCAAGAGTTGAGAGAGAAGATTCAGCAGCTTTTGAGACAGGGTTTCATTCGGCAGAGTACATCGTCGTGGGGTGCACCAATGTTATTTATGAATAAAAGAGATGGTTCACTCCATTTGTGTGTAGACTACAGGGAGCTGAACAAGGTGACAATACGTAACAAGTATCCGTTACCTAGGATTGATGACTTGTTTGATCAGTTGAGAGGGGCTGCGTACTTCTCAAAAATTGATTTGAGATCAGGTTACCATCAGTTGCGCATTCAAGAGGAGGATGTACATAAGACCGCCTTCTTATCACGGTATGAGTCATACGAGTTAAGAGTGATGCCGTTTGGGATCAATAATGCGCTTTTAGTGTTTATGGACCTCATGAACAGGGTATTCAGGGAGTTTTTGGACCATTTTTGATTGTATTCATTGACGATATTCTTATTTACTCTCCCACGGAGGACGAGCATACCGAGCATTTACGTATGGTTCTTTAGACGTTACAGGACCATCAGTTGTACGTGAAATTTGGGAAGTGTGAATTTTGGCTTCGGGAGGTTCAGTTTCTTTGCCACATTGTGTCCGACAAATGCATTCTTGTCGATCCGAGTAAGGTATCAGCGATGAGAGAGTGGGGACAGCCCACGAGACCGACCTAGGTTCAAATTTTTTTAGGATTAACTGGGTACTATCATCGCTTCATCAAGGGGTTCTCAAAGATTTTAGGTCCTTTAACGAACTTGACTCGAAAGGGAGTACCATTCGTGTGGAGGGACTATTGTCAGTTAGCGTTTAATCAGCTAAAGGACGAGTTGACATCAGCACCTTTACTTGCATTGCCTAGGAGCGGAGTGGAGTACCGGGTCTATACTGAAGCGTCCTTAGAGGGACTTGGGGGTGTGTTACAACAGGAGGAAATTACCCCACCCACGATCTTGAGTTGGCAGCAGTCGTCTTTGCTTTGAGGATATGGAGACATTACCTTCTGGGATAGCATTTTTCTCTATTCATAGATTATAAGTCACTTCAGTATTTCTTCACCTAGAAGGATCTCAATATGAGGCAGAGGAGGTGGCTCAAATTCGTGAAGGACTACCAATTTGATATACAGTGCCATCCTGGCAAGGCTAACGTAGTGGCAGACACGTTGAGCCGAAGACCTACAGTAAAGCAGGCAGAGGTTTAGAAAGCTAAGTGGAGCGAACTTCGACATGAGGATGAGGTATCCCGAGCATACATGGTAGTTTTAGCTATCACTCCCAAGAGTCTTATGCGGGTGGTGAGGGCACAGTCAGAGGACCCATTTTGTTAGGACAGATTACGATAGTTACTAACCGAGGGGGCAGAGTCCTACTCCATCAGCTCAGTGGGAGGACTTCGATTTAATGGGAGACTGGTTGTACCCGAGGATGAAGATTTGAGACATGCATTCATGACAGAGTCTCATGGGTTGAAGTTTGCAGTACATCTCGACGGGGATATGATGTACCAGGATATGTGACGATAATATTGGTGGTCAAGTATGAAGCGATACATAGTAGAGTTTGTCTCGAAGTGTACTACATGTCAACTTATAAAAGTTGACCATCTGAGACCTTCATGGATGATACAGCCACTGGAGATTCCCGTGTGGAAGTGGGATAGCATTTTTATGGACTTTATTACCAGACTATCAACATCGCAGAGAGGTCACGATTCCATATGGATGATAGTGGATCGACTGACCAAGGTAGCCCATTTCTTGTCGGTTCGTACTGATTTTGATACGATGCAGTACGCATAGCTATTCATTTCAAAGATCGTTACGATGCATCGAGTTCCCATTAATATTGTGTCGGACAGAGATAACATTTTTGTGTCGCACTTCTGGCAGAGTTTCCTGGAGGCCATGGATATAGATTAGCGGTTGAGTGCGACATATCACCCACAGACAGACGGGCAGACTGAGAGGATGAATCAAATGCTTGAGGATATGTTGAGGATGTATATCCTAGATTTTGGGGGAAGATGGGAGGTATATCTCCCATTGGTAGAGTTTGCGTATAACAACTCTTATCAATTTACTACCGGTATAGCTCTTTTTGAGGCACTTTATGAGAGACCTTGGTTAGAAGTGAGGGATAACAAGCTATTAAGGGAGGAGATGATACAGGAGACTTATGCCAAGATAGAGTTAATTCGAGGGCGTATTTTAATAGCTCAGGATAGGCAAAAGATTTTTACTGATGCTAGTAGGATGCACGTGTAGCTAGTGGTAGGCGAGCAGGTTTTATTCAGGTATTTCCTATGAAGGGGATTATGAGATTCAGTAAGAAGGGGAAGTTACCGCCGAAATATGTGGGAACTTTCCCTATTATTGAGAGGGTTGGACCGATAGCATACAAATTGGGATTCCCGGAGCATCTTCAGCGGATACATGACGTGTTCCATATGGCGTCGCTAAAGAAACACAGGAGGAGCGAGAGAGCCTTCTGGCACGTCCCACTTGAGGATATTGATATGCAGCCAGATGTCTCATATGAGGAGAGACCCATGGCTATACTGGATCATAGCGAGCGTAAGCTTAGATCCAAGGTGGTACCGTTAGTGCGAGTACAATGGGGACACCACAATGTTGATGAGTCGACATGGGAGCGGGGGAAGGATATGCGAGAGTAGTATCCAGAGTTATTCACCGCAGGTACATCCAAATTTTGAGGAAAAAATTCCTTTGTAAGGGAGAAGTATGTAATATCCCGTATTTCTGCGTATTTAGAATTTAATTAATTGGGTAATTAAATAGAAAATACGTCTTAATTTAAATTACGTGAGTAGAGTAATTTAATATGATTTAATAATAATTATGATTATTAAGCGTAAATAATAACTATGATATTTAATATTAATTGAGAGTTAGATACTGATTAATATTATGATTCAAATTTACTAAGTGTGAATAGTAAATGTTAATAGTTAATTTTTACGACATAGCGAGAGATATGGACGTACTTGTTATACCTCAATCGAGTGTCTCTTGTAGACTAAATTGGGGATGCGATAGGAAAAAAATTAGCTGACTCAAATTATAATTTCAAGGTCACAGATAATTCCGAATGGGTAGAATTAGTCAAAATAGTATACCCGGGGTTACTAGTCGAGTACCAGGGCATTTTTGGGAGAAATCGGGACTGTACGGTGGCATTTTAGTCTTTTGGCATATGGGGGTGAGGAGACCTACGAATTTTGGAGTGTTTTATTAGCAGATTAAAGGTGGGGTTAGGGTTAGAAACCTCATAACACAGGATGATTTTGAGTTCTTTTGGTGGTTGAGTTCTAATCGTTTGCCAATGGTTGGGGAAAACCTTAGGGATGATGTTGAACCTATGTAGGGACTTAAAGAGTACCAGTAGGTGTATAGTGGAGGTCCGTTAAAATAATAGAGTACGGGATTAGAAGTGATGGGCCGACAAGGATAAACCGATCGAGTAGCATATCGAAAATTCAGGATTTGAGTTACGGGGAGAGTAAAACGTAATCCTCATGGATATATTAGTAGGATAAAGATAGCTTAATTATTGAAATGAA
Organism: Sambucus nigra; assembly: GCA_949130495.1. NCBI lineage: Eukaryota > Viridiplantae > Streptophyta > Magnoliopsida > Dipsacales > Adoxaceae > Sambucus > Sambucus nigra. Next base: position 468,735 of record CASBWL010000014.1, read on the forward strand.
TAAAAGGGTAACTAGGACCCTTAGATTTGTGTGAATACTCAATTAAAATACGAAAGTGAGATAAATATTAAATAAATAAGTACGGTGAATATTAAAGAGAAAATATTACGTACAAGCACTATTATTAGGTTTTGTGTATACCTATTGAATTATATATATACTTAGTTGGTGAGAATACCTAAAGTATAATTGCCTATACTTAGGTGGTGAGAATACCTTGATGTGTGTTAAGAGGACATAATAATAATAAATGAATTTATAAGTTTATGTTGTGTGTGAAATATATATATTGTATTAATAATCTATTTGTGCGAGTTAGTAGATAATTAGATGCAACGATTACATCTAAAAGAAAGTTAAGTAGGTAGACTTATTTATAAAATGGTGAAAGATAACCAGGCGTGAACAGTTATCTAAGTATATAAATCATGAGATATGGTTTCTATTACATACTAAGTGGGAGGACTGGGAACTTAGTAGCATTGATGAGTTCATTTGAATATCATAGTTCAGTTAGCTTAAGTAGTATAGCTAGGTGGGATGGGTACGGGACGTTAGGCGTGCACGATAGATGAGGGGTAAGGTAACTTAAGGGAGTATAAGTGAAATCTTAATATGTGTAATCAATAACTCATCTTATTGTGATAATCACTTGTAAAATATTTTCAAAATGTTTTGAGTACTAACTATTGCTATTAAAATATTTTTCAAAACTTTTTAGGTGTCCAGCCACAGGGACCTCAGACTTGAATATTTTGTTCAGGAACTCGTAGCTGCAGATTTGTGGAGGATGACAGGACTTGGCATAGACGCTTCATCTATTCAGATCTAATGTAGGATCTCATTATAGTACTCTCTATTGGGACATGTTGTCCACAGTCTTTATTTAGATTTTAGTTTTGGATTATGTGTTTTATTTAGAAATTTTAGATTTTTTTGCCGAATGTTGGCTCGGCTAGATTTTATCCTTTATATATTGCTGCATGGTTTGATTCATAGTTTATTGTGAATGGTTATCTATTAATTCCGCATGAGTATTTTTTTTCTTGGGTTAATGAAAGATAAAATTTGGCACCGGTCTAATTTCACTTAGGTGATTAGTAATTAAAAAGTTTTTCGACAGTGATGCAAAGAATGTACCAACTGAGACACCCATTTTAATTTAATTTAGGACTGATCACCCGGGATTTAATTAGGTAGGGTGTCACAAAAGAGAAGTTATTTTCATCAAGAATTGCGTTCATGTAACTCATCACAAATGAATGGTATGGAACCACATAACAATAATATATACATTTTTCTGGAGTAGTAGGTTCGGCTATGGTAGAAAACATTTGCTATATTACATACCAAGTGTCAGTTTTTTTATTTTTTGGAATAATGCGAGTTGCTTCATCGTGTGCTAGAAAAATGTCATCGGTTGCGATTACTTTTAGATATATAATTTTATCATGGGTAACTATAAACTAAAATTCAATTCTCCAATCATATAAGCATTGTAAAATATGTAAACCAATCCATCAACTAATAATTACTCTGATAGAAACATAACGATAATTTTAAACTATTGATGACTCAATACTAAATGTTAATGTAGTAGTTTATAACTTTAAGTTCCATTAATATCTATAAATTTATCCAATATTGTGGAACTTTAGGTTCTCTTTTAGATCAATTATGTATCTTTGGGTTCATAAAAAATTATTGAAGAACTGTAGGTCCTCTTGTTTATTTGTGAAAAATTTCGAGTTCCACATATAATATAATTAATTCATTTAGATTTACAAATTCAACATTAATATTCTTGGACATTAATATCGCCGTCCTAAACAATTAAAATTAGGCTTTTAATTTTGGGAATTTTATATGGGAGCTTCAGGTCTTAAATCCTGAGAACTCCGGGTCTCAAATTTTATTTTATTTCTCAATAATAATGAGGATAATTGCCATATTTGTGAACTTCTAGTCTGGATAATGATTAGGTCCAAGTGATTCAGGAACTTCTGTTTCCAAAATTTAAATGTAGAGAACTTCAAGTTATTATATTTATTTTTAGAACTTCATATTCAACACATAAAATTATTGAACATCAGGCCAATTTTTTAAGTATAAGGACTTTAAAGTCCTTACCCTATTGTGTCAAAACTTCAAGTTTGATCAGAATTTTAAACAAAATACTTGAAACTTCAGGTCTACATTACAAATTATTTGGGGATATTTAATGTCTCTTATTCTAAAATAAAAATAATCAAAAACTTCAGATTTTGATCTACATATTTTATTATAACTCCGGGTCCAAATAATGAATAGTAATTGGAAACTTAAGGCCTCAAATATTATAATGCAATTGGGAACTTTAGGGCCAAAATTTTTATATAGTAATTGGGAAATAAAGGCCCAAAATTCTAAATAGTATTTAAGAAATTTAATTTTGTATTAAATTTACCAATCTATACATAAATATAAATATCAAATAGTAATTCAAAAGTTAATCAATAAAACTGGAAATATGCAAATTTAGAATATAATCAATCAAAGTATAAAAGGTTAAACATGAATTACCTAAGGTACAAATTCAAGCCTAAATTATCTAAAGCCGCTAGGTTTAAACCCGAAGCATAAACTTTAATGCACAATCTAAAGCACAATTTACACGTGTTTTCATACTTCAACTAACTCAGTTTAAACTATTAAATTTCAGTAGGTTGAGATGAAACCTATATATTAATTATGAGTATGTTTTATCTTTATGCATATACAAATGGATACACATAAGTATATCCTATCCAAAAGTTAGAAAAAAGATAAAATCGTCTTTATCTCTTTACAATTATCATTAGGAAAAAAAATAAAGGGCTACTTTCCAAGAAATATTTTATATAAGATCAGGGTATTTAGGCTCGTGTATTCAATATTATAGTTGACGTGTTTAAAGCCATATATATATCAATTATGTCTACAAGATTTCAACAAGAACGCCATATGCTGATATTTAAGTTTCCCAACAAATCTTTAAGCATAATGGAGCAACAAAGAAACAATCGGAGAAGAAACTATTATATAATGATTTTTTTTCTTTCACAAACCTTAGCAGATTTAGGAATTCCATCCCAAGACATATATATAATTGCAAACTCACCTAATTGGATTTCAAGATTTTAGGTTCCTTTAAGATCTAGCTGATAGTACGATATTATGACGTGGAGAGAGGAAACTATGCCTTTCATCTTGAACCCTTGCACCTTTACATAATAGTATTATAAAAATTTATTATTTGAGTGTTCATGTTGATAATATGTTAAGAGAAATCAGGCAAAGAGAGAATTTTAGAGAAATAAAGAGTTTGTCATCAATTGGTGTGCCAATAATGGAGGGATCATTCCTTATTTATGGTATAAGTTATTAGAGTCCTAATAGGAGTGACCATCCACTTAAATATGATAAATACAAATATTTATAACAAATTGAAATTTGTATATTAATAACCAATATTATATTTAGTCGTGATATTATATAATCTAAAAAAATGGTGAATTTGACTTCAATACATTACTAATCTTCGATTTAAACTTAAACACAATTTTATTTAAAAACTAGAGTTTAATACAAAACGTAAAAAAACCCGTTAAACTTAACTGACGTGTGGCTTTTTTAAATTAAAATAATTCAAAAATCCAAAAAAATCTCTTAAAAAGAAAAAAAGAAGATATCTTAAAAGAATATATGAAACCCCAACAAATGCAGAAAAAATTAAAAACATGAAGAAAAAGGAAAAATACCTACCCCTTACCCTCTCTCACCCCCCCCCCCCCTACACCCCCCTCCATCCCCGATAGTTAGGGGTGGTAAATGGACGGATACGGAGTGGATAGCATGCTATCCGTATACATATCCGCTGGATGCATTATTCATATCCTTGTCCGTATCCGCCCAGATAGTAAAAATAACTATCTATATCCGTATCCTATCGAATTTTTCGGATTCAAATAATATTCGTATCTGTTTACATTTGTTACCCATTGCAATTAACTTGTTTCTTTTAACATGTAATATCAACCGTTTACATTTCTTATCCATTGCATTTGACTTGCTTATTTTAACATGTAATATCAATACTATTGTAAAAAACAATTATCAAGCCGAACTGTTTAGAATCAACAATTTAGAATCAACAAATTGATCTACCATTACATAATCAACAGGTCCCGTTTGGTTCTGTATTGAAAAAAACTCGATTTAAACGTTGTATTTAAATACAATTTTAAAATTCAGTTTTGTGTGTTTATAATTATTGATACGTGTTTGGTAAACTTGTTTTTAAATACAATTTTATGAAAATTTGACAAAATTGGTAAACATGTAGGGTCCATTTGATAGCAACATTTGCCAGGAAAAATAAGGAATCTTTCTCACTTTTCAGCTTTTAGTTGTGTTTGATAGCACTTATTTTCCCTAGAAAATAATTACAACTTACACTAAGGTACTAACACCTAAAGCACAAAAAACTGATTTGTCATGGAATTCAATTCTTTGGGGCTCCTCAAAGAATTGAATTCTAGGAAACTAATGACATGAAAATTAATTCCACCCTCTTCTGTCAAACAAGGCCATATATATATATATATATATATATATATATATATATATATATATATATATATTGCATGTATAATTCACAATAAAATTATATACATACATGAATTGATAATATTTTTTAATACATATGTATTATATGTATATTTTATATTATTCCATACATTAATAATACGTGTATAAAACTATATATAAGTATCATGTATCTATTGGTAATATTATTTAACATATGGAAATTATTTTATTACATAATTTTGTGTACATGCACATATATATTTTTTATTTATAAGAATTACACACATATTAATGTACTATTTATGTATATTATATATTAAGGTATAAATGCATTAAAATATTAAGAATGAATAATTCTGAATCGAAAAATAAAAAAATAGATGTTATAAAACACTTTTTTGTTATTTTCTAAAAAACTTGATTATAACACGTAAATATTATAATTCAGTATTTGAAAATAGGTTGTCAGACGCAAATTTTTATCAGAATTGTATTTAAGCACAGCAAATAGAATTATAGTTGCAAACCAAACAGGCCCTTAGAAATTAAAATCAACATTTCAGCCCTAACAGTTGTTTTGTGCATCTGTGTGCGTTTGTATTACATTGTGCATCTGTATGTGTTGTTGTGTGCGTATGTGTAAGTTTGCATGTGTTGTTGTGTGCGTGTGTGTGTTGATGTGTACATGTGTGTGTGCATGTGGGAGGTGTGAGTGAAAGATAAGGGAGGAGTTTACCAAGTTAATAGTAGATGGAAGGTTTCGGAGTAGAGGATGTGCACAGAGAATTAGGGAGAAGAGAAAAACGGATAAAATGAAAGAGAAATATTTTAGGTCAAATATTTTGTTCGAGTTTATTTTGTCCTCTTTTTATTCTTTTCTATTATCTTTTTTTTCCTTTTCTCTTTTCAAGTCATTCATTATCTTTTGATTTTTTGAAAAGTACTTCTTTATTTTTTTTAAATGAGTGAAAAGTGATGATTAACATTTTTATATTGTATATTTATACTTTAAATTACATATAATAAATTATAAATTATTATATATAACTAATATTAATAATAAATTATTATTAAATAAAATACGAATACGGATATCCCCAACTATGGATACTCCGATTCGGATACGAATTATTCGTGTCGGATACACATACTACTGTATATGTGTTCGTTTTTCCTGATATTTTAACACACTATCAACTTTCTTAACTACCTAATCGATGGTTCTCTACTCAATAATTTTTATGTGTTTCTAACAACGTTGGTCTCTCCCTCTTTTATTTTCCAAGACTTGAGTGTCAACTGAAGTTTGTGAGAAGACAAATGAGGTAAAGTAGATGACTAGAATGGATTTGAGCAAAATTTTGTCAAAATATTCCTTCTTAAGCTAGTAGCATGGCAGTGATTTACGAGTCTCAGCTAGCACTGTTTTACTTTTCTGTGGTTATATTACCCCTACACTATGCTATCACAGTGCACAGGAATAGGATATGTAGCTGCGATAGCTGGTCAACTTTCACAGTGTATATTGTCATTTTCTTACCGGGTTTGAGGGGAATCTCGGTGGAGTAGAACAGTAGATAAAATTCGTTAGCCGATTTTCTTCTCACCAAATCACTGGAGGAAAAGAACAAGAGATTTAAGAAAATCGAACATTATCATTATGTTGTTAGCCAAAAAAAAACATCACTATGATGTCCAAAATACCAAATACTTTCAAGAAGTGTAGAAATTCACATACACACTAATATACATGTCCCTACAGCCATGAACGAAATTCTACAGATCTACGTAATTCACATTTCCCATCCACTGATTTACTTATAATAACACAAAAATTGACCTGTTGAGTTTAATTTTCAGGTCCTTCAGTAATTTTTATGGCTTTTTTTTTATTTAAAATTTTTTACTTGGAACGTTTTTAATTTGATATTTTTTTCTGTACAAGATTTTAATAACATTAAAAATCTATAGTGAAAAACTATTATTATTAAAGTCTTATTAAGACTAGTACTAATAAACCATGACATTTATACTGTACACTAATAGACATATTTATTAACATAGGACAATTAGGGATATAGTTATATAAAATATCAATTTAATTTACAACAATGTAATAATTAGTAGGGGTGTCAATTCGTGCTTTTGGGTCATGTTTTGTTGTGACATAATACAATATGACTAGACCTGTCAATGGGTCGTGTCGAGTCGTGTTCGTGTCGTTTTTTATCATGTTCGGGACTTATTGGGTTTGTGTCTAAATAGGTGACTTTTTTATAATGTGAAAAAATCATATCCAAACCCGACCCGTTATGTTATCGTGTCGTGTTCACTCGTTGATACCCATTTTTTATACAAGTTGACATATTATCTCATTTTTTAACCCAAATAGAACCATTAATTTATTGACATTACTAAATATCTCATTTAGTCAAATTCATTATGATTAAAGTAACATTATGCTACATGAAATATTTATAAGTTTCAAAACTATATCTTATTTACTTAAATTAATGAGTCATAACGGGTTTTATCGGGTGAAGGGGGTAAACCCTAATCCGACCCGTTAACTATCGCATCTTATCGGGTTTGCACTGATATGACCCGAACCCATTAAGGTCCACCCATTAACTTATAACTTCGTGTTGGTTCGTATTGTGTTATCGTATCGTGCCTCATTTTGCCAGGTCTAAATATGACAAACATAATTTAGACACGAACATAACTATGCACATAATCATTTTTTTTTATTAAAAATGAACATGATTTGTTTAGAAATGCGGCACTACAGAAATAACACAAAAAGTGATTGTCTTAGGGTTGTCAGTTTTGGTGGTTAAAGTATAACGCAAAATAAATTGGTCGCTTAAGTAAAAATGTCGCTAATTTCCATCTAATGTTCTCGCTACTCAAGAAGAAAATGAAAGTTCCCCCTTCTTTTTCCCCGTGTTTTTCGGTCATAAGATTGGGAGCGTCCTATACGAAAATCAATTTAGCGCCCTTTTAGAAAAATATTGTATAAAGATATTAAATTCCTAAAATGGGCCCCTGAAAAATTAGACTTATTTTTTAGGGGACAATTTTAGTTGGGTGAGATTTTTGGATAGTTGAATCATTATTTGTGTAGGAGGCTACTTTAGATTATATATGGAGGCGTAACCCCTATTGAGTATGGTAATGACAAGTTAATTGGCCAAAGCTTTGGATTAATGACAGAACACATAAACATGAACCCAATGAAGATAGACTCAGCTTAAACTCACAAAGCTCTCGTGTCTAACTCAGGAAATAGTAATGAACTTTAGAAGTAACCTAGCTAGAGGGAGAGAGAAGTAAGCACCCTATATACACCTTGGTAGGCAGGTAAAACCACACCAAATACCCTCAGGAATCTCTGTCGAATATTGAAAGCTTTATAATAAATGACAATGGTGAGTGAGTAAACTCTCTGGTTTGCAATAACTCTCTCTGGTGTGTATTCTCTCTCGCAATAACTTCTGAACTCTCCAAAAGTCTCTCTCTTCCTCAAAGGTGGTTGGGGTCCTTAAATAGCCCCCACACCACCCCCGAGGCAACCCAGTCATTAAAACTATGAAAGACATCCCTCACACTTTATGTCACAACACTAAATACCTGATGCACTAGCTGTCTCCACGTCATAAATATTAAATGCCAAGGCATGCCTTTTTGCCTAACCACCGTGTGTCAGGGGACTGTTGTCGCATAGGTGGCTTACCAACTGCCTGATAGCCCTAAATACCACGGTGGTTTACTCAAGTGCATGTCTGACATTGTTTAGATGGCTAGTGACATCACCCACAGTAGATGTGACATTAAGTAGAGGGCTTTTTGGTCCATAACTCAATGCCCGATGGAACTCCAAGCTACTCCGCTTGAGGTTCCACGATCAGGGTCCTTTGGTGTTTTACCAGGTGTATCTAAGATGGTCAGGACAATCCCCAACGGTGCCTTACTTCTCAATCCTCCAAACCAAGTCCCTCTAAAGTTCCCACGATGAGGTCATTCGATAGAGCATGACAGCTCTCCCAGGCCCTGCCAAGCCCGGTCTCTCGTAAGTACCGTTTGACTTCTCACTAAAACTCTTTATTATTCTCGTTAAATCATTACAACCTTTATAGCTTACAGTAAATGTAACCAAAGATACAACACGACTAACATAACAAGCTGAAGTATGAGTTGCCATGCTTGAGTTTCCGTGCTTGAGTTGCCTCTATTGAGTTAATCCTCAAACACTGTTGCTAATTAGGGAATTATCCCTAATCTCAGGATTACCTTCAAGCCCCCTCTACATTTGCCCCCTCGTGTAGGGATTGGTTGTGGGAATAAGAAATGCCTGCACGAAAACTTCTCAATCCGATGAACCTTTCTTTGTTGTGAAAAGATTCAGGCCTTTTTCCTTTATGCAGAACCGTTGGGACATCTTCTTCGTTGGGGCTTTAAGAGATAAGTCTGACAAGAAATTTTGTTGGCGCCAAAACTCAAGCTTGTATAGGAAGGCAACGATTAGTGTTCCCCAGACGTCATTTCGTTAATGATGTGGCGCAGTCCTCTCAACTGTCAAAGCACTTCCCAAGGTGCCACGTGTTCATTGGAAATGATTGTAGGCGGCCTTGCACGTGTGATGGTGGGAGACTGAAACGACAACCCCAAAATTTTCAAACATCCATATTCAAAACACTTTGAACCTTCTCCTTTGTTTTTTCTTACTCTGTTACTATCTTCTTCAGACTGGCGTTTCTTTTTTAGAGAGAGAGAGAGAGAGAGAAACTCCATTGATGTAAGAGCTTCGAGCTTCATTCTTCACCTTCTATACCACCACTTGTGATCGTGTTTGTCTATTCTCGCTCTCAATCCCTTTTTTCTCGAAGCTTTCTCTATTACGGTGTTATTATTTTCCATGGTGTCTTCAAGCAACCCCACCGTGTCTGCCACCAGTGTTCCGTCTGGCACCACCACTACTGCCTCCGCCCAGGGTGCTGCTCGCCAGGAACAACTGAGGTGTTATCGTCGCTCTCCCATTTTTGGGGAGGGTGATGACTTTGCTGTTGCCTGTAAGAATCTCTGTTTTTTTTCTAAGTTTTACGCCCTACTGTTGGGTGATGAGGATGAAGAATTGTCTAAGTGGGGCTTTCTGCCCCTAGAAGAAACTCTCAGATTTTGCTTGGAGCGAGGGGACTTTCCATGGTCCCACATTAATTTCGAAGCACCCGGAGGTTCCCCCGCCCACTTTGCTGCCTGGAACTCCCACATGAAGAGTTCCTATGCTGATATCCTCACCAAGATTGGGCTGCAACGGGCCAAATGGTTTGGTGAGTTCACTCTCTCAAAGAACAATGCTGTCCTTCCTGTCTTGGTCTCTCGATGGAACGTGGCTACTCATACGTTCATCGCTGCGTGGGGTGAGTTCACCATCACTCTGTAGGACGTGTGCGAGCTTTTGGTCCTCGATGTAACAGGTCATGAGCCCTACACCGATGAGGCTCTTGATGCCCAAGAGATTGCCGATCGTTTGGAGTTGGATCATATATGCTGAAGCTGCATTGGCTCATCCAACAAAACTACTTTTTCTCCCTTGATTAGTTATTTTTTCAAGAGTTCTGGTGAAGGCAATTCTTCACAGATGCTCTTGGTCAAGGTACACCGTTGGAACTTCCTGCCTACATTCTTGTGATTCTTTCCCGTTTCCTTTTGACGGGCAAACCCAACGACCAGCCCCGAAGGGACCTTATCAACCTGCCCCTTCGCTTGGCTCGAGGCATAAAACTCCCACTGGCTGCAATTGCCTTGGGATCCCTCTACACCTGGCTGGATAGGACTTTGTTTGACATGGAACGCTCTCTTGGCCGTTATAACTTGGCCAATTTTGCCAATAGCGTTCTTCTGACCAGCTTCCTTTACTTTCTCTTTCCTGCCATAGCGACCAAGACCAACAATCCTACTTCGGGGGAAACAATTCTTCCTCCACGGTCTTTCATTTATCACAAGGGACAAAGCCGAAAGGAGCTAATTTCTGTGATTGACCGTTTTGAGAAATTCATCATGAGGCCTTATCAGGAGGAGGTCTTCTTTCACACTTGTGATTTTTTTCATCATGAAGCCACAGTGATACAGGACCCTTCTCCCGATATTGAGGATCCCTTGCTTGCCGTGGTCCTTCTATTTTCTCCAGGATATCTGCCCTCCTACACCGAGTGGGGATATACGAGCGAGCATTATAATCCCAACCGATGTAGCCGCCAGTTTGGGTTTGACCAGGGGGCGCCATGTCCAGTGTTTCAATCATCAAACCCCAATGTCTCCTTTGGCGAGGCATGTTCCCTATTTTCTTTGACCGCTGCATGAGGGATATGTTCGACAATGGCTGGGCGTGTCACCATTCCCAGTATTACTAGGCATGGGGATATGACCCCTTTGTTTGCCACCAAGTACTGACCGAAACAACTAGCTGAAATTGCTGAGTTCGTTGAGGGAGAGCCGGTGTATCCTCCCGTTTCTTCATTTGCTGCCCTAGAGTTGGGGCTAAAAGGCAACTCTGTACTTGGGATAGAATTCCCTCTGAGTTAAACCCCCAAAGCACCTCCTACCGATTTTCCCCCATTTTGTCCCATGGTCCCAGTTGCAACGCCAAAACCTAGGACTCCTACTGCTCCAAAGAAGGCTGCCCCCTCTACTGTAGCTACTACCAACGAGGGGGTTTCCCAACCACCTGCCAAGAAGGAAAAAACGGCCAAGAGTGGGACATCAAAATCGAAATTGAAGTCCCTGAAGCCCCAAACTCTCGTGGCAGCTCTTCCCATAACCTCCATTCCACCTCCCATGCCTGCTGAGATGGCTGAGCGTGTAAGAAGGGAGGCCCAAGCAGAAATAGACCGTATAAATGTCGAGTATCAATGGCATGCAGTCATTGTTCCTTCTTCCCTTACATCGAGGGATCTTTCCCTAAACCTTCGAATATAGGCCACTACCTCTTCTCCTGGCCTCTGCCTCTCCCTGCCAAGTTGGGTTAGGGTGAACTCATCTTCTGCCAAGAAGAACTTTCGGACAAACAATACATGCATCTCCTCCCACGTAGAGACACTATTGGGAGGCAGATGAGAGTACCAAGTGTATGCTTTATTAGTCAGGGATTTGGAAAACTCCCTCAATCTAAGCTTTTTGTCATTGCAGTGCGCTCCTAAATGTTCAACGAAACACTTAATGTGTTCCTTCGGGTTCCCACCCTTCCCTGAGTATTTTTCAAAGGTAGGGGGAATATAGTCCTTCGAGTAGGGCTCGTCGTTGTATTCCTGGGGGTAAGGTGTTCAAAAGTCGTCGTAGACCGACGCCACCTCACCCACAGCCTGCGAGGAAGCCTGCATGTACTTCAGCATTTCCCTCTGCATCTCTTTTCTCATCTCTTCTATCGGCGAGGCTATTGGGGCCGCCAGCAATGGGGCCAAGGGCTGAGTGCTCGTTGCAACCGAAACGAACGTTACCGGTGGTGCCGTTGAGACTCCTGAGGTGCCCACTGCCGGGTTCACTCCAGAAGATACACCCACTGGGATCGTTCCTGCAATTCCTGCCCCTAGTGGGACCGTTGGGGCCACTCCTGGTGTTACGAAAGTGTTAGCCTCTAGCCCTCCTAGCATAGTTGAAGCCACCGGAGTTTGCAAGAACTCGTGAAACTTGCTCATGAGGAGGGCAATCTGAGTGGGTACCAACCCCGTGATCGCGGGAGGTTGGGCCACCCCTGGGATGCCTAACGTTGCTGGCGCCAGAGGTACCTCTACTCGAGGAGCCCCATCTCTTAAGGCCTCTTGCTCTCTCGTAGCCTGTTCTTCATTATGCTGAATGTCATCGAAATTGAGTCTTCGAGTAGCATTATCTTGCGCCATACTCCTTATCTAGAAAGATGCCTCCCCAGCAAAGTAGCCAAATGTAGGAGGGTACTTTAGATTATATATGGAGGCGTAACCCCTATTGAGTATGGTAATGACAAGTTAATTGGCCAAAGCTTTGGATTAATGATAGAACATATAAACATGAACCCAATGAAGATAGACTCAGCTTAAACTCACAAAGCTCTCGTGTCTCACTTAGGAAATAGTAATGAACTTTAGAGGTAACCTAGATAGAGGGAGAGAGAAGTAAGCACCCTAGATACACCTTGGTAGGCAGGTAAAACCACACCACATACCCTCAGGAATCTCTGTAGAATATTGAAAGCTTTATAATAAATGAAAATGGTGAATGAGTAAACTCTCTGGTTTGCAATAACTCTCTCTGGTGTGTATTCTCTCTCGCAATAACTTCTGAACTCTCCAAAAGTCTCTCTCTTCCTCAAAGGTGGTTGGGGTCCTTAAATAGCCCCCCACACCACCCCCGAGGCAACTCAGTCATTAAAACTATGAAAGACATCCCTCATACTTTATGTCACAACACTAAATACCTGATGCACTAGTTGTCTCCACGTCATAAACATTAAATGCCAAGGCATGCCTTTTTGCCTAACCACCGTGTGTCAGGGGACTGTTGTCGCAGAGGTGGCTTACCAACTGCCTGACAGCCCCAAATACCACGGTGGTTTACTCAAGTGCATGTATGACATTGTTTAGATGGCTAGTGACATCACCCACAGTAGATGTGACATTAAGTAGAGGGCTGTTTGGTCCATAACTCAATGCCCGATGGAACTCCAAGCTGCTCCGCTTGAGGTTCCACGGTCAGGGTCCTTCGGTGTTTTACCAGGTGTATCTAAGATGGTCAGGACAAGCCCCAATGGTGCCTTACTTCTCAATCCTCCAAACCAAGTCCCTCTAAAGTTCCCACGGTGAGGTCATTCGATAGAGCATGACAGCTCTCCCAGGCCCTGCCAAGCCTGGTCTCTCGCAAGTACCGTTTGACTTCTCACTAAAACTCTTTATTATTCTCGTTACATCATTACAACCATTATAGCTTACAGTAAATGTAACCGAAGATACAATATGACTAACATAACAAGCTGAAGTATGAGTTGCCACGCTTGAGTTAATCCTCAAACACTGTTGCTAATTAGGGAATTATCCCTAATCTCAGGATTACCTTCAAGCCCCCTCTACAATTTGTATAGATTATTTTTGGATAGTTAACATTATTTTTACAAATTGTTTTTGGGTAGTTAAAAAAATGGACCCCTAAAATATTACACTTATTTTAAAAATTGATATTTTTAATATACATAAAATATTTTTTGACCCCTAAAATATACATATACAGGTGTGTTGATACCAAATTTAATCTGCTGCGTGGACCAATCACTTAAAGACACGTGTCAACCTACATGGCAAATACGAATACGTTCTACAAGCAACTCATACACTCCGAGAAGATCAAGCACACCGAGCAACTCAAGCGCCCTGAGCAACTTAAGCGGTCCGAGCAGCTTAAGCGGTTCGAGATACTTAGCGTACAACGCATCCAAATCAAGAGAATCAAAGAGACGACTGCGCGTTAAATGCTCATTATTATCGTACAGATGTATATGTCTACTAGATAACAACGCATTGTCCTTTCACATGTACAACCTCATGGCCATAAATACATTGTAACCTCCTCATTAGAAGGGCATTCTGGATCTCTCGGTAAAACACTTATCGAGAATTCCAGTCAAACGGTCAGCAATACAAAAACAGTGGACGTAGGCCATTCTTATAAGGCTGAACCACTTTAAAAATCTTTTATCTCATTTATTTTATCTATGATTGATAAATTAGAGATAGTCTAATTTTTTACATTAACAGATTGGCACCGTCTGTGGGAAGCGACTGTATTTATCATTTTTCACCAAAACAATTCATCACCAATGGTCGATAATCCGAAATCCAGTAATCGAAATGCTGGGATCCCTCTAAATCCATCTACTCTCCCAAATTTTCTAGATTTGGCTGGTATAATGGCTAATTTGGCCCAAGTCCAGATAGCCATACAAGAAACCATGCGACAACTTATACAAACTGTTCAAGGCGGAGTGCCAGCACAATCAGGACAACGAAGTGTTCAGAGAAATACCCATTTACCCTCTTTGCGAACTAGGTGAACGCTATTCCCAGAGGAATTTCAATCTAGACGCACCAAATCATACCGTAATGAGAGATTTAATGATCTTTCTTATCAACCTGGTCGGACTTCCTCAGTACGAGCTATAGATTCTCAACGAAACGTTACTCTATCTCCATAAAGGACCAGTGCTCTTGAAAAGTTGAGTAGAGTCTCTCCTTTTGATCATTTGGGCCCTAGGAGGAATAGAAGTCCTCCTAGGATTGCGTCGAGGAACTCTCCACGACCATTCGATCTAAGGGAAGGCTCTGCCCAATCACGAAAGTTGCTCGATCGCAAGAGGAAAATTCAAGGCGATCAGTTGCTCGAACAAATAGGCCCGAGGAGGGAAACGATGCATTGAAAGGTTCTATTAAAAGGTTAGAGGATAGATTAGGGGAAATGATCAAGTCCAAGAACCCTCTGCAAAGAACTTTTGTCCAAGGGACACCATTCGTACAGGCAATTGTGGATTTTCCCACACCATCAAAATTCAAAGCTCCCGTAGTGATGCCTAAATATGATGGAAAACTGACCATGTCCTTCATATAGAACAATACCAAGCTGCTGTCGATATCTATGCAGTTCCAGACGAGATGAGATGCAGGGCATTTTCAGGACCTCTTACCAGATCAGCCCAGATATGGTATAACAACCTTCCTTGGAGGAAGATCACGACTTTCTTTTAACTGGCAAAGCACTTTATTGGGAACTTCTATTTTGGGGTAAAACCAGTCAAACGAGTAGCACAATTATTGAGTGTTAGACAGAAGACAGGTGAAAGCGCTAGGGATTATATTACTCATTTCAATAACGAGAAACTCGAAGTAATTGATTACGAGGAGAAAATAGAAATTACTGCTCTGATGAGTGGACTGTTGCCACATAAATTGTACTACACTTTAGCCGCCTTGGACCATGGATGAACTGATGGCAAAAGCAACCAAAATCATGAATGTCGAGGAAGATATGGCTGAGAAGAAGAACACAGACACTAAAGAGACCAAGGTCGAGGCTGATAAGACTGAGAAGAAGGAGCAGAAGAATAATGGTGGCAACAGACAATCGAAAGCATAGCAAGCACTGGAACAGTTAAAGAAAATTGGAAATTATACTCCTTTGAAGGTAGATATAAATCATATTTTAGAAGAGATCAAGAAAAGCGAGGAGCTGAACTGGCCAGAAAAAATGAAGGTAGATCCTGACAAGAGGAATAAGTCCAAATATTGCGAGTTCCATAAAGATCATGGTCATACGACCAAAAATTGCATAGCTCTCCATAATGAAATTGAAGCACTCATCAGATGAGGAAAGATAGATAAGTATGTTGATTGACAAAATGATGGAAAGGCCAACGACCGAGCAAGGCAAAGGTCTATGTCTCCTCGTCGAGCAAAAGAAGATAAGAAGAGAGACCATGATGATGATCGAGAAGATGATCCTGACCTTCCCAAAAGACCAAGACAGCCAGAGCGTGAGGTATTTTTAATCCATTTTGGATCATTTAAATGTAATGTTATTACAGGTGGAGATGCAGGAGGAGGAGATCTTACAGCAGAGAGGAAAGCTTACCTCAATGAGGCTCAAGCTTGCTCGTACATTCAGCGAATAAATCTGGCCGAAGATGATCGGTCGAGGAAGGTGAATAAAGATAAACTGGTCATTGGTTTATCTAAGAACGACCTGGCAGGTGTACTATATCCTCATGATGACCCATTGTTGATCAAGATGAGGATGAAGGAAGTGGTGATTTCACGAGTACTGTTAGATAATGGTAGCTCGACAGATATCATGTTCTATCCATGCTTTAACAGTTTGAATCTGAAGCTAGCCCAGTTAGAGCCATATCATAGGCCCCTCCTTGGTTTTACTAGCGAGAAGGTTTTTCCACTTGGGACGATCAAGTTGGATATTCTTATCGATACATGGCCTGCTTGTCGAACAGAAAGAGTACGCTTTTTTGTGATGGATAAAAATGTCCAATCAACTTATAATATCATCATGGGAAGAGTAGGCTTGAAGAAGTTCGAATCAGTACCATCTCCTGTACATCAATGTTTAAAATTCCCAACCAATTTTAGAGTGGGAATTGTGAAAGGCGTCCAGAAAATAGCTCGGGAATGCTACTATTCATCTGCCAAATAGGAAGAACGTGAAGAATCGAGGAAGAAGACTACTACCTATCAAGTGGATAAAATAGAAGAGGCAGAGATTGAAACGTTAGACCCTAGAGACGAGTCTCAACTCGTGAAGGGACAGGTCATGGAGGCTACCGATAATGTCATTCTGGACAACGAGCATCCAGAACGAACAACTCAAATTAGTGCATCACTCGATGTATCAATAAAATAAGAATTGATAGCATTTTTAAGACCCAGAAAGCAGACTTTCATATGGAGTCATGAAGACATGCCAGGGATAGACCCGAATTTCTTGTGTCACGAGCTCAACGTGAAGAAGGAAATCAAGCCAGTGAAGCAGCGAAGAAGAGTGTTCAGTCCTAAAAAGAACCAAGATATACAGGAAGAAGTAGAGAAACTACAAAAAGCCTCTTTTATTGAAGATGTCAAATATCCTGATTGGCTAGCAAATGTGGTGATGGTGAAGAAGAAAAATAACAAGTGGAGGATGTGTGTAGACTTCACCGATCTCAATAAGGCATTCCCAAAGGATCATTTTCCTTTGCCCCAAATCGATCAACTAGTGGATGCAACCTCGGGGTATGAATTGTTGAGTTTCATGGATGCTTATTCTGGTTACAACCAGATTAAATGAAGCCTGAAGATAGGGAGAGTACCTCTTTTATCACCCCAAGGGGAACTTATTGCTATAATGTTATGCCTTTTGGACTCAAAAATGCAGGTGCGACATATCAGCGACTGATGAATAAGGTGTTTACGGAGAAAATAAGTCATAACATGGAAGTTTATGTTGATGATATGCTGACGAAGAGCAAGAAAGTTGTTGATCATCTAGTTAACCTAAGTCAGACCTTTGATCAACTAGAGAAATATCAAATGAAGCTGAATCCCACCAAATGCATATTCGGAGTACGAGAAGGCATGTTTCTCAAATATATTATTAACCAACGAGGAATTGAGGCGAACCCGAAAAAGATCAAGGCTCAATTGGAGCTATGATCTCCAACGATGAAGAAGTAAGTACAAAGTCTCACAGGGCGTGTTGCAGCACTTAATAGGTTTGTGTCACGAGCAACTGATAGATGCCTACCATTCTTCAAAACACTCTGAAAAACTTTTGAATGGAATGATGAATGCGAGAAGGCCTTTCGAGAATTGAAGAAATATCTGGGGACACCTCCATTGTTGTCCAGACCAGTGATGGGAGAAAGATTACACTTGTATCTGGAAGTATCAGAGAATGCTGCTGAATGGTTTGAAGAAATCACTAGATGATGCAAAAGGAAATTGGATTAACAAGCTACATTCTGTGCTGTGGGCTTATCGTACCACACCACGAACAACAACAGGAGAGTCTCCATACATGCTGGCATTTGGGAGTGAGGCTGTCATACCTATTGAATTGGGTTTACCCACGCATAGGGTGCTTCATTTTAATTCTCCTGTCAGTGATTTGATGAGAAGATTAGACCTGGATATGCTCGAAGAAGTTAGAGAGGAAGCAGTAGTCAGGAATGCAGCGTAACAATAACAAACAACTTTGTTTTATAAAAAAAGAGTGAAGAAGAGTGATTTGAAGGAAGGGGATTATGTGCTGAAGAAAGTGATCCAAAAGAATAACAAAATGGAAGCCAACTGGAATGGACCCTAAGAGTAACAAAAGTTGTTCGTCCAAGGACATACAGGATTGAAACATTGAAAGGAGAAGAATTCAAGAATTCATGGAATGCAGAGCATCTGCGCAAGTATTATCAGTAATTGAAATTCCTATGTAATGCAGTTTCTTCAGTATGAATAAAGTGTTGAATGTTTTACCCAGTTCTCTCTTTTTGTTGAAATTTTTTGGAATATTAGTGCTATACACTACACATCAAATTCAGAGCAATTCCCACCAACTCCGGTTGGTCGGGAAATTAATTCCCACCAACTCCGGTTGGTCGGCAAATCAATTCTCACCAACTCCGGTTGGTCGGGAAATAAATTTCCACCAACTCCGGTTGGTCGGCAAATCAATTCTCATCAACTCCGGTTGGTCGGGAACCAATTACCACCAACTCCGATTGGTCGGCAAAACAATTACCACCAACTCCGGTTGGTCGGGAACCAATTACCACCAACTCCGGTTGGTCGGCAAAATAATTACCACCAACTCCGGTTGGTAGGGAACCAATTACCACCAACTTCGGTTGGTCAGCAAATCAATTACCCCCAACTCCGGTTGGTCGGGAACCAATTACCACCAATTTTGATTGGTCGGCAAATCAATTACCACCAACTTCGGTTGGTCGGGAACCAATTACCACCAACTCCAGTTGGTCGGAAAATCAATTACCACCAACTCCGATTGGTCGGCAAATCAATTACCACAAACTCCGATTGGTTGGGAACTAATTACCACCAACTCCGGCTGGTCGGTAAACCAAATACAATCAACTCCGGTTGGTTAAACTAAGCAGGAACATGGTATGCAAATCATTTCATTGCTTAGGCCCAAAGAGTGATAAGTCACTATAATCAAACGACAAATGGGACAAATTCCATTATCCAAAAACAAAATAACAAGCAAACAAGGATATTCTATAAACTGTTTACAAGAAAATGGAATAGCAAAAGATTAAGTTTCTTCATTCAAATCAAGTAGAATTACATATATGAAAAATGTACTTCATTACATAAAAAATCCTATTCTATTGGTCTTTTCCCTTCTGCCTTTGAAACAGGTTCTACCCCAGCAGGAGGATCATCTAATGCATAAGGGGAGTTTCTGAAATTTAGATCTCGCAACATTCGAACATTCATCACAGAAGGCTAATCAAGCAAGTGCTCTGGGCGAGATATCTCAAAATTTTCATGAAGACTGTAATTGCCGAGATACTTGGAGATCAAGCATTGAGGAATTGCCCGAGCCGGAATCCAACTGATGTCAAGCTTAAAAGGAGGCACAGGCAAATCGAGCACTCCAAGGTCATAATAATCCCATAAGTAGTGGCCCTGCTCCAATTTTAGCACACACAGTGCATTCAACCACCCTTGCTTGTACCCCTTATTATTTGACTGCTGGATCCAAGCATCAAGATGGTAAAGGGCTTCGTTATACCCAGCTATCCAAAATTCTCTGGGTTGCTTATGGAATTGATAAGTTAGCCTCTCCAGTTGCTCGTGGAGATTCTTCACCAGAATTTCCTTATATTCCAAGGCAGAACTCTGGGTAGAGAGTTGTTCGCTGAAGTTCAGAATTTTCTTAGACATTTCTGCTAAGGCTTGGTTCTTTGCCATCAACTGAAAGGCTTGATTCTCTAAAGCCGACTGCGTTCTAGCTTCTTCAATGGTGACCCGACCAGCCCTAGTTTGACCACGAGAAGAAGATCTTGCTCGTCCACGAGTAGATGAGGAGGGTCCAAATCTTTTCAAAGTTTCCAACTCATCTCGTAAGTTGGCATTTGCTACCTCCAAGAAAGAGAAACCTTCATCATTAATAGGGACTTAGGCTCCCAAGGAAGATGCAACAAATTTAATTTGTTTTATTTCTTCTTGCAAAGCACTGTTCTCCTGCTCCAACAACTTAGCGATATGCATGTGCTCTTCAACTTTAATCTTTAGAACACTCTCTTTCTTCTCATAAGCAGATATAAATTTGTCATACCCTTTGTCAGCACTCAGTTGTTGATATTTTTTCTCGTTTCCTTGGTGCAAAAGGGTAGAAGATTCTTTATATTATTGTTGGAGTTCCTCGATAGTTCCTTGGAGATCTTCAATCATCTCGTAGTAAGCCATATTGTTGGCAACTGCACGATCAAGCAAACACTTCAGGTATTGGTAAGCTTCAACTGCTTGATCAGAAGCACCTAATCTAAGGATGTCGATTATCTGGGCCTCATTAAGATCTTCATGACCAGCTTTAAAATAATCATTGCATTTCTTCATCAATTCTGTGTCATGAGATGATAAGAGCTCCATCTTGGCCACAAACTAGCAAAGAGAAGAAATAAAAAGAATCAATAATGATGCAGACAGAGAAAGTAAAAGAGAAAGTCAAGATGAACAACCAAAGTTCGAATTTTTATTTCATCATAAGAGAAAATACAAAGTCTGAGGTTACATTCAGTAAAACAACAAAATAAAAGCCCAATCAACTTTACACCTTCTACTTGTTCCCTACGACTTCCTCAGAAGGTTTGGAGGAAGATACTGGTTGATCGGAGGGCAAGATTAGCTGCTCGGCAGAAGTACTGGTTGGTTAGAGTTACTCGGAGCAAGGTTGAACAACAGGAACAGCAGGGACCTGATCTCCAATCATCATGGAAGATTCATCTGAAGCAGCTTCATACTCTTCTTCTTCTTCTTCAGGAGAGGGAGGTGGGCCATGAGTGTGTTGCTGGAATAATTCAGAATTCTCAGCAATTTTCAGCTCCTGCAAGGCTACGACACATCCATCCCTAAAATATTTGAGGCTGGCATACTCCATTTGAGAAGACATGGCATCCAGGCCCTTGCTCCATTTGAGAAGACATGGAAGACATGGCAGCCAGGCCCTTGAGCCAGGCCCTTGTTCCATTTGAGGCTGGTACACATCATCTCCATTTAAGGGAGGGTGTTGCCAATTTTTCATCACCACTCCATGTTCAAAGTAATCCCTATTGGCATCAGGAAGATTGACAACTAACGCTTTATTCAAAAACCTAGTTTTTAAATAGAACGTACTATCACTAGTAACCCATCTGTAGCAATACATAATCTCTAGAAATCCCTAAATGGGTTCCATGAAGTTGATTTAACATGTGTACGCCATTAACTATCCTCCATGTATTTGGAGCTATTCTTGCAGGTATAACATCAAAATATTGGCAAAACTCTAAACACAGGGGATTTGGTGGGAAAGAAAAGCCACATTCGGCTATAAAAAGACTGGGGAACCAATGTCCCTCAGCCAAAGAAAAATAATCAGAAGGTTCAGAAAGTTCATCCAAAATAACCCACGAAGGGATTGAAAATTCAGATCGAAATTTGTCAAGCGATTCAACAAGGTAAACCATGATGAACAAAGTAAATAAAAGAGAAGGAAGAAAATCTTACAGAAAAAGAAAGATCAGTTGACAACGAATGATGGAAAGAACGAGGAACAAGATAGAAAGAAAATGAAGAGTTCAAAGATACAAATTTGAAAAGTGAAAGACGATAGGATTTCTTTCGCGCTTAAATACTTTACCTCGGGAATAGAGAAAGTCAATGATTACAAGGGAGGACGTTTGCGTCTCTGGCGGCTAAAAGAAGAAAAGGGGCACAAATATCGAAGCGTTCATGAAAATTCAAAATATTTATGAGGCCTGATACTATGCGCTCAAAAAGGAGTTATATACGATGAACATTTTCCTAAAAACCATAAAAACCAATAATCTGAGCAGTTTTCGAGCAGAATATTCCACACTTTCCTTCAACCTCAAAGTGTGAAACATTGGGGGCCTCTGTTGATAGCAAATTTAATCTGCTGACGTGGACCAATCACTTGAAGACACGTGTTAACCTACAGGGCAAATACGAATACGTTCTACGAGCAACTCATACACTCTGAGCAGCTCAAGCACACCGAGCAACTTAGGCTCCCCGAGCAACTCAGGGACCCCAAGCAACTTAAGCGGTTCGAGCAGCTTAAGCAGTCCGAGCTACTTAGCATACAGCGCATCCAAATCAAGAGAATCAAAGAGATGACTGTGCATTAAATGCTCATTAGTATCGTACAGATGTATATGTCTACTAGATAACAGCGCATTGTCCTTTCACATGTACAGTCTCATGGTTATAAATACATTATAACCTCCTCATTAGAAGGGCATTCTGGATCTCTTGGTAAAACACTTATCGAGAATTCAAGTCAAACGGTCAGCAATACAAAAACAGTGGACGTAGGCCATTCTTATAATGCTAAACCACTTTAAAAATCTTTTGTCTTATTTATTTTATCTGTGATTGATAAATTAGAGATAGTCTAATTTTTCACATCAACAGGTATACTCTAAAATAAGCCCTATACCATTGCCCATTTGGCACATGGCCAGGGCGTAGGGCCGATCCTAAGATTGAGAGTGTCCCGTGCGAAAATCAATTTAGGACCCTTCTAAAAAATATTGTACAAAAATAGGGTCCCATTTTAGTTGGGTGAGATTTTTGGGTTGTTGAATCATTCTTTGTACATATTATTTTTGGGTAGTTAAGGCGAGATTTTTGGATAGTTGAATCATTATTTGTACACATTATTTTTGGGTAGTTAAAAAAAAGGGCCCTAAAAAATTTAATATATTTTAAAAATTGATATTTTTAATATACATAAATTTTTTTTGGATCCTATAATATCAATATATAGGTGCATACTCCAAAATGGGCCTTGCTCCATTGCCCACTTGACACATGCCTAGGGTCGGCCATGGCAGGGCGGCCATGTTTAGAATCCTGAAAGAGTGCTCCTAAAGTACATCCAAAACAATTTCTCTCTCGCCCCACATAATGCACTACAGTAATTGTATATTATGTTTTGAAAATAGTATGGTGGTGATGGGTAGTAAAATTTCGAAGAATAAAGATACGTACACCTACTCTTAGTACCGATTTAGTACCGAATGTGCTTTAAAGGCATGTACCAAAGTGTGGATCCCACCATTCAAAGTGTGGAGCCCACTATGGTACAATACATTTAAAGCACATTCGGTACTGGATTGGTACAAGGAGTATGTGTGCGTAGCATTACTCAATTTCGAATGCTTTTAGCAACACTCGTTATAAAAGTGCAATAACTTTTCTAAAAATTTGCACATTTTTAGCCTCAAAATAATAATAATAAGGTTTTGACATGAATATCTTTGTTGTACTAATTATAATAAGAAAGTTTATTATTTTTTAGGTCTGTCCAGTCACAAGTTGTCAGGAACCCTTTTAATATTAATTCTCTCCCCTATATGAAATGGGTTTTTACCTTTTTTTTATTTTAATAATATGTGGTTTAAATAATAAATAAATTCATAATATTAAAAATTTTGTCTAATATATTGTCTGCCTCAAGTACGCTCTAATAAAAGTTTTATTTAATTACAAGCCTCAGCTTTCAATTTGAATTTCGTTGTTTTTTGTTGGAAAGTATAAAATTTAGTATCTATCTACAAGTTTATCCATGTTGCATTAATTAGAAGAGCACCTCCCATCTTTCACTCAAATTTTATATGTACGCAGAAATTTGACTCCAATTCCATAGAGATTCAACAAGGTAACATAGGGTGCGATTTTTGAATTTTTAGCAAGGAATATTGTGCGGTCCTTATTGTCATATTGAGGCACTGTTATCTAACAATGTGCTCGTTTTATGTTACAATATGGAATGTCATATTATAAACTTTTTTGTCATATTAGAAAATATTTTTGTCATGGTATGAAATATACATGTCATATTAACTGCAAGATCACACATTAACATTGAAGTGTTGAAGTGTTTGGCCGCATCCTCCACCCCCGACCCCCACCCCTAGCCCACTCTAGTTGCTCAAAAAAGTTCTCTATTTAAAATATATTCTACTTATACTACTAGCAGTAGCACTAACATACTCTGCACTTCAAATTTGAGTTGCTATAATTTTACTCTAATTCATGAAGACTCAGATTTAACCTTGAGTGAAGTTTAAGGTCAGCCCTTACCTTTAATTTTAGACATTTTTCTTGAATGAATATAAGCATCAATTTAAAAAAAAAATTATTGAGACAAAAAACTAAGGAATTACAAAACAAAAGTGTAAAATTTTGAATTTAAACTCTTAGAGTTTCATACGAATAAGTATTTAGCCCTGATTTTACTTAAATTTGAGAACAAGTTTGATATAATTATATAAACGGTGTAATAAATCCTTCAATCCAATTGTAGTTTTTAAGAGCAAACAACACACTACAGCCCTATTTACTACTGGCCAAACTAGTTATGGCATCGGTGCTGGTGACAGTAACACACCCAGCGGCAAGACAGTTGGGCGGTATTTGAAGGAAAGGAGAGAGAAGAAAAAAGAAGAGACCAGAGCCCACAACGCCCAACTCCATGCTGCGGTTTCGGTCGCCGGAGTTGCTGCTGTAGTGGCCGTAATTGCAGCCACCACCGCTGCAACGTCGTCAACTGGGAAGGATGAATTAATGGCAAAAACAGATATGGTTGTGGAGTCAGTAGCCATATTGGTTGCCGCACAATGTGTGGAAGTTGCCGAGGCCATGGGAGCTGAACGGGACCACCTTATCTCAGATGTAAAGTCAACCGTCAATGTCCGTTCACACGGAGATATATTGACGCTCACAGCTACAGCTGCTACAGGTTTCCCTCTTATGCCATTTGATTCACAAATTGAAAATCAATTTTTTATTTTACGGGGTATAGGTACGAAAATATAAAATCTACTTCACATGTTTCCAATTTAGTTACAGACGCACTCCTATCTCAAATTAATGGTTGTTTATAAGTCAAACACTCTAAAGAAAAAAAACTTACCAAATTTAGTCTTGTAAATTACATGCACTTGAATCATTGTTCTTCGAATGGGTAACTTTGTAATCTCACTTAATTTTATATGTTATATTTAAAAGCAACACTATTATTTTGGAATCACAAAAAACCAAAACATGACTATTAATTTGGGATGGAGTATTTTTTATTCAAACATACCATCCATTGATTTTTCTTTAATTTTTTTTGCCTTTGTAATACTATGATTCTTAATTCGAGAAGTCCGTGTAATTTTAATTTGAGATTGTGCGTAAGTTGTTTGAAATCAGGAGAATTCACATGGCGCTAGATATTTGGTTATTGTAAAAATCAGTGTGCTTACTATGAATATGAATGGTAATGTTTCATGACCGGGCAACTCTATGTGGGGCAGCAACATTGAAGGCAAGAGCATTGAAGGAAGAGTGGAATATTGCAGCAGTGATCCCAATAGAGAGATGGTTTGCAATGGGAGCAGGTTGTAATGAAAAGAATGGTCCCATAAATGGTAGCTATTGTGAGGAACTTTTGCCTGAAGAGAATTTTCTAGGTGCTTGTAATCAAGAACTCCTTGCGAGGGGAACTGGGCTCCTCAAACGTACACGCAATGGTAACTTTCCTTTTTATGTTATGAAAAATTCAAATTAATTTTTCCTTTCCCTAGTCTATAATTAATATCTAATTTAATACGGTAGGCGATCTCCACTGGAAAATTGTCTCGGTTTACATTCATCAATCTGGACAGGTGACTTGTACTAATTAAATATGTTTTATGTTTATTATTAGCTCATTAATCATACTGTAGTCTAAATCAAGTACACACTAATCATCTCTAATTTGCAGGTGAAGTTAAAGATGAAGAGCAAACATGTCGGGGCTACCATTACCAAAAAGAAAAAAAGTAAGTATTACCTTTCTCTACCCCTTTTTCTAGAGGTGTATTAACAACGAACTTAAGGTGCATATGATTATAAAGTGGGAAAGAGGTTGAAACACCCTTTATTTCTTTTGTATATTTTTTTAAGTTGAAAGAAGAGTAGAAGAAGAAATGAGTGTCTTGGTGAAATATTCTCCTACATTTTCATTTCTTCATGTTATTCAATTCTTACTCCAATCCCTCTAGAATTGAATTACATTAAAATCCAGAATTGAATTACATTTAAATTCAAAAAATTTAGAGAACATTTCACCAAATCACCCGTCTATTTTTCCGACCTAAAATGAGATAAGTTTTCTAGCTTTCCAAATTTGTAATCCACCCCCCCCCCCCCCCCCCCCCCCCCCAAAGGGGAGATGATGAAAAGAATTTGAGATGCTGGGAAAAATCCATTAATTGATAAGTATCATGTGCGAGTTGGAGATATAGTTTTGTAGGTGTGAAAAAACATGGCAGCGTGGCCAGGGAGACACTTGTTCGAGAATGGAGAGCAGCGACGTTATTTTGGACTGAAGACAGAAACACGCGAGGTTATGGAGTTTGAATGCAAGAACCAGAGAGATTACGAGATGTGGACTCAAGGTGTATCGAGGTTGCTCGCTATTGCATCTGAAAAGAAGAAGGGTGGTCGTGGTTAATCACACACAGATATATATATATATATATATATATATATATATATATATATATATATATATATATATATATGTTTTCATATAATTGATCATTTATTTCAGAAGAAGAGCTAATAATATAATGCATTCAAATTTCGACAAGCAATGTAAGTTTAGGAAGATGAAGCCTCCTCCTTTTCAACCTCTTGGGAGTCTCGAAATATAAATAATAGAGAGATTTTAGTGTTTACTTCTTTTTAAGATTTGACAAGTGATACTGCATTAAAACGAACCGAGAAACATAAAACGTCAAGACAAAAGCGTGCCTAAACAACCTAATCAAACCCAAACGCAACCCACCCACACACACATACCAAAATAGCTCCTATAAAAAGAATATTAGCATCCTAAACTCACGAAACACAAGACTAACATGAATGGTTGACTAAGAAAATAAATCAACAGGTTTCATACAAACCTAGACCAATAAACAAGTTTTAAAAATCAACTCCCATGGAGTTCGTTCGAAGCTTTATGTTTTCTTCCACTTCAATTCTTTTTCGAATGGGATCATCAATTAAAGGAAGTCTTCTTCTGCATCACATG
Organism: Sambucus nigra; assembly: GCA_949130495.1. Lineage (NCBI taxonomy): Eukaryota > Viridiplantae > Streptophyta > Magnoliopsida > Dipsacales > Adoxaceae > Sambucus > Sambucus nigra. The sequence continues at coordinate 496,218 of CASBWL010000014.1, forward strand.
AAACCAGTAATTCATACATGTGGCAACAAGAAATATTCATGCTTCCTGTTCCTCATGATGCTTCTAGCAACCCTTGCCAACTCTGCTATGATCTCTCTGTTGACGGAGACGATGGTTCACATAAATCCAGACCATAAAATAGATAAGAAGGGGAAAGGGAAACAGAAAAACAAAATCGACAATGCATAAAACTATGTTGAACCCAGTATATATCAAAATTTATTTTCAACAAAGTTCGTAGATATTCAAAAATAAATTAATTGTATGCAATTCTCATCATATAAACAAATATGTACACTATATTTAGATTTCATCAATATTCTAAAAAAAATTAATTAGCAAATTTTAATTAGATAATAAAATCATAATTGAAAAAAGTTAACCTTCCATGATATTGTTCAATCAAATTCAACAATCAATATTGGTGAAATGTCCTTTCTAGATAATTTTTTGAAAATCAAACTCAATGCAACACAAATCTCAAACCCTATTTTCAGTTGAGAATATCGAAAAGAAAATAGTAAACTTTATACAAATAACACTTAAAAGTACTGGGCACATAATTATGTTAATTCTCAGCTATTTAATAAATAAAATGAGAAGAGGTCCTTAGTTATTTAAGAAATATCATACCACAATGGATATTTTGCATCACTAAATCTCAATAGATGGCATCTTTAAATTACTGTCACTAAATCACTAATGTAATATGGTTCTTTGGTTTAAAAACTTTTCCATTATCTTGTATAATGTTTTCTAATGTCTTGTAAAAATTGTGATTATTGCCATGATAATTTTTATCTATATGTATTCCTAAATCTAATTCAAAAACGTTGACCCCTAGTGGAATTTCTAAATGCTTTGGAATTTTTTAACACCTATCCTCGACTTGTTTATCCTTTTTTAATTTGACTAATTTATACTTAGCATGCATCTTTCGCCTTCTAAGATTTGATCAAAACATAGTTTATTTTGAGAATCCCCCCACCACACACGCGCGCGCACACACACACACACACGCATATATATATATATATATATATATATATATATATATATATATATATATATATATATATATATATATATATATATGTGTGTGTGTGTGTGTGTGTGTGTGTGTGTGTGTGTGTGTGTGTGTGTGTTTTCATATAATTGATCATTTATTTCAGAAGAAGAGCTAATAATATAAAACTTTGTGCATTCAAATTTCGACAAGCAATGTAAGTTTAAGAAGATGAAGCCTCCTCCTTTGCAACCTCTTGGGAGTCTCGAAAATGTAAATAATAGAGAGATTTTAGTGTTTACTTGTTTTTAGAGATAGAATGAAAATCTCACGACATCTCACTTTAAAAGAATAAAAAAAATAAAAATAAAAGGGCGGTCTACCATAGACCTTTACCTCCCACGATTTCCATTCCCTCTCGTTGCATCCTCACTCCCTCTCATTGCATCCTCACTCCCTACTATTAGCTTCATACAACTAACCACTACACCCACGATTTCCCTGTTATCCAATGAAACTACGAACAAGTGGGGAATACCCAGTACCTCCACCTCACCAAAGTTCATGTAATCTATAATAAGTTACTTTAGGACAGGACTATTTTTAACACGTACAAACTTGCACACCTGATAACACTACCACATAAATTAGGTTAGGAGGTTGACTACCAATCCGCATTTGAGAAACAAAAAACAATTGAAATTGCAACATAATGAAGCTCAAAAGATCAAAAAATAATATATGGTTGTACTATTATATGTCCATGGTATACCTGATGATTATGTACATATTCCAGAAAATAAGGAACATCACTATAGCGACGTTGATCATTACTTTCATCTTCAAGGGGTTTGTAAAAGAAAATGATGTCCCTGTCTTCAAGCTACAAAAGGGGAGAGAAACGGAACAGAAGATATCTTGCAGTCAGTCACGTCTAACAATTATGTAATAAACAAGAAGGCCAGTTCATTAAATCGATCTTCTTATCAGTGTGTTCACACATGACATTAGGATCAAATTTATTTCCTGGATATCAAAAGGGATTGGTAAGACAACTACCCTAGTAAAATCACAACATATGTGACTAGCAGAACATTTTTTTAAATGCATAGTAATTAGAAGGCAGATATCGATGAGTTCAATTCCTTAATGGGGAGCAAAGTAAACCAGTCCATTCAGATGCACACCAGATCAGTCAAGTAATTGCAAGACTTGGGAATTCGAAAGAAGCGTTAGATTATTATAGATTGTTGAAGAGAAAATAATACAAGAATTCTCAGAACAATACTGATCTATACGACCAATATCACCATTTATATAAAGATAGATATCCACACAAATACTAAAACAAGTATATAGACACATCAAGAGAGATTGCATAAGATGCAAAAAACATTATTAAGATATAAAAAGACTTCTCATTTCCCTGAGTAACTTGATTGACAACATAATTGAACAATTTATATAGAATTAAACTATTCAAACAATTTAATTGTTTAAATAGATAAGATCAAACTTCAACTACTATCCTAAAACATAAACAAGGAACTTTCTACCATGCATTCCATAGGTTTTATCTAAACAAAAAGAGCAAATAGAACAATTCATCCGTCCAAGTTCAATCAAAAGACAATGTATGCTCAAGGACCAAGTTCAGTCATTTACATAGTTGACAGGAAGAAAACAGAGCAGAGCAGATAGAACCGTTCATCCATATTCAGTCAAAAACAGAACATATGTCGAACAATACCAGTTGGTTATGGGCTTATGTGCTGAGCTAATACGAATTAAATTAAACTAAACCTCAACCATTCAGGTTAACTTCAAAGTTGAACATATTATGAAGGAAATGTTTGTATAACAAAAAGTTAAGAATATCACATGACAAGTTATGCCATTTCTAGAGAGATAAGGTGACAAATAATTTCCATCCTTCATCAAGAATCGACTTATTGGACAACATGAAACCAAGACTGCAATAACTTGTGCAACATAAACATAATTTAAATTGTCTCAAATTCTCTAGAAATGACTCACTCTATATACAAAAACAAGAGGGAATTATAAGACTACAGTATGCAAAAAAAGGTTTTCATTCCCCATTTAGAGATATTCATACTGATTGAAGCTTTGAAGGACACTTGATTCGCATGCTCGTGGTCTCTAATTTTGTGTTTGTTCCTATTGCAAAACGTGAGTTTCTTACAAAAATGAGAAGAAACCAAGGACAACATTGAATTATAGTTACCCAAACAACATTATTTCAAATGAAGACTTTATAGAGGAACATAAAAATGCTAGACCAAGAAATCAACTTCTCTCTAAACAACACATGGTGGTGGAGGAAGACTTTTGTAGCCTCGTTCAACGATTTTGGCCCTCATTGTGCCTTGGTGAGACGACATAAAGTTGTTCAAAGAAAGGTAGTTGAAGCATTTATTGGTAGACTCAAAACAAGTGGTTGACATCCTAAATTGAAGGAACAAAATGCATAGACTTTTTTGAATTAAAATTAATTCAAAGGGTCTCTTGCAAAAACTGCATAGCTCGGGCGCGTGCGCGATGGGGTTTGGGACTGCATCCTTAAGCGTATATATAAACTAGTTGTTAACCCGCGCGATGCGCGGGAGATCATAAAATACTTTTTTGCAAATGCTCAAAAATAATTTGTAGATTGGAAAAAAAATAAAGATGTAAAAGTATTTTCATTCATTAATACTACAAATGAAGTAGATACTGGTGAAAAATAATTTTATTCGCCTTTGACTATATTAAAATCGTGTGTTCACTAATTCATAAGTTTTCTCCAAATCTTAAATTCGAAGACCCAAATCTAGAACCTTAAGATAGTAATGGCAAATGGGCAGTTATGGATGGGTTAAAAATGGATACGGATAAATTTGGGCGGGGCAAAAGCGGGGTGGACAGAATAATTTAGACGGGTTGTGTTGGGTCAAGTCTGAGTCGGGTCAAATCCAAATCGAGCCGGGTTGACCCGCTTTTTTTTTTTTTGAAAAAACAATTACTATACCATATACGGATAAATATGGTATAATAATTTTGAAAAAAAATATACAAGTAAGTACTAAAATAAAAAAAATCTTTAAACTCTTTGGTAATTTGAGTTTTATTTTTGAAAGGTTCCGAAACCATTTTGACCTGCTAATGACCCGCCAAAAAAATATCTTATTGGATCGCTCAAACCATTTTGACCCACAAACACATTTAATGGGCCCCAAACACATTATTTTGGGTGGATTATGGACGGTTCCATCCTCAAGCGCCCATATTGTCCGCCCTACCTTAAGATTAAAACTTATAAAATAAAAATACAATATGAAATGAATAAAATCACACATTTAAAATAGAGCATGGGATAGTTAACATTTACACATTTAACCCAATATAGAAGTCATAGTAGGGATGAAGCCATCATTCGCCCTTCCCATTAAAGAAATCGTCAACCAACCATATATTTGTGTAAATAATGATTTCTATATTAAACTTAAAGGAAAAAATGAGTTAAATCAAATATGCTCCGATTTACCTTGGAATTTTGATTCCATTTGACAGTTGAAGTGTGTTCTGATTTTCCTCGGGCGGCGGAGGCTGCTCTGCTTTGATTTTCATTCATAATATCTATATATAGAGATAAGGGTTATTGTCAAAAGAGGGATTTGTATGAGAATATGAAGAGGTATGGGAAAAAGATCTTAAATGGCGTGAAAGAGAGACAGCTGTAGATATTATGGCTGTAGATTTTATGGCGGCGTGAGATACAAAAAATGGGAACCGATCCCATGGGGTGATGAAACAAAAGGTAGCGTGATTTGTATCAGAATATGGAGGGGTGATGAAACAACTGCTCTTAAATGGCATGAAAGAGAGAGAGCTGTACATATTATGGCTGTAGTCCAGCGTGAGATACAAAAAGTGGAAGGCTCATGTAAATTCTTTTAAATTAACATTAAATGCAACATATGTGTCAATTATTTATAAAGAGACACTAAAATTATATTATGTTATTAGATTATTGATTTTTTCAAATATTGTAATACAAATGGAGAACAACTCCTCATATTTTATCAACATTTAGATATAGGAAGAAATATACAATGTATTTATTGGCAAGAGAAATATAAAGTCAGTCCTATGATGTCAAAAAACATGGCTCATTTTGGGTATGTTGGGAGCTTAGGCCCATTCTTTTATGTTATCATTTCTAGTTTTGTTGTATATGGGTTAGGTCATATTACAAGGCCCGACCCTCTATGATTTTCATTTTAGGGTTTTGCTAGGGTTGTACGCCTTGGAGGTGGGCTTTCACATCCTTCACTTTTATCTTTATTTTTAGGAGGTTTTGGGAAATGGTTCTTATAATGCTCAAAGTGTATAAAAATAGGACACTCCATATAATTTTATAAATTTAGTCCCTTTACAAAAAATTCCACGAAAAATGGTGAAAAATAGTGTCGTTGACGCGGACCAAAAAAATAAATGTTATTGTACCACATGAACTAGATTTATAAATGCTATTTTACCACAGGGACTGGATTTATAAACTTGAAAAGTATTATCCTAAAAATTCAAATATAGGAAGGAATATGACCTTTACCTTAATTCTCTATTATTTTTCTATACATAGCTCCTTGAGAGCTTTGCTAAAAAAATCTCAAACCCTAACCACATGTTTTCAGTTGAGAATAACAAAGAGAGAGAGAGAGAGAGAGAAAAAAAAGAGTGAACTTGGCATCAAGAACACATGAAAGTAGCTCTTTAAGATAATTTCACACGCAATGGAACTTTTGTATCCTTAAGCCTCAATAGATGGCATCTTTAAAATATTGTCTGAAATCCAGTGTTCTAAAAGGCGCGCCTAGACTTGAGGTTTCGGATAAACACTCTTCCTATGCCTTATTCTTGGTACAAGGCTTAGGCACACATTTTTTGAAAAAAAAACACTTTAATGAAACGATATCGCCTTTTAAAAAAAAATTACAAATCGGACCAATATCTCGTCCAAAACAATCAAAAGACAAACAACCCAAACCTCTCTGCCTCTCATTCAAAATAAAGCCTAACATTATCGACCGACTTCCAATCAAAAGACTCTATTTCATTTGAAAGTTGAAAAATGCATTTCTTATATTAAATCATTTTGTAAAGATTATTGATTATCGATTTTTAAATGATTATTGATATTGATTATTGAATTATGAAAAATGCATTTTGTATATTGCTTATTAAGTGTTGAGAAATACATTTTTTATATTGATTATGGAACAAGAATATGTGAAAGATGACTACCAAACATACGGATATATTTTCAAAATTCAAGGTATATATTATTTTATTATATTACTAGCCTTAGAATAATTATAATAATAATAACAGGGAAAACGTCTTTCTACACCTAGACTCCTAAGGGTTGAGGCTTGACCTCTACCGCACCTCGCGCCTTTTAGAACCTTGTTGAAACCACTAGTGTAATCTGGCTCTTTGGTTTATAAAATTTTTATTGTGTTGTTTAATGTTTTGAGATGTCTTGTAAACATTGTAATTACTATCTTGATACTTGTTTTATAAATGTTTTGAATTTTTTTGCCCATTTACTTGACTTGTTTATCCTTTTTAACTTGAATGCTTTATATTCAACACGTATCTTTCGCCCTTCCAAGATTTTTCAAATATTTTTTTCCTTTGAGAATTTCCTTATATGTGTGAGTGTGTGTGTGTGTGTGTGTGTGTGTGTGTGTGTGTGTTTTCATATAATTTATTCTCTACTTTACTTTAAAAGAATAGATGATAATGTGGAACTTTGTGTTTGTTCATAATTCGAGACGCCTCCTCGTTTACATCCTCTCGAGAATTTTGAAAAAGTACATAATGAAGAGTAAATTATATTTTTTCCTTTTTTTCAAGATTTGAATGAGTGAAGTTACATTAAGATGAAATGAGAAACATACGGCATTAAGAAAAAAGCGTGTGTTAACAACACAAGTCTAAAACCGAGCCCAACCTAGACCCACACATACCAAAACAACTCTTACAAACACAATATAAACATCCTAACCTCATGGGAAAAATAAGACTACCACTAGCTGTTGACCAAGAACATAAACCAAGAAGTTTTATAAAAACCAAGACCAATGAAGAAATTAAAACTAAAAAACACCAATTAAGATAGATAAATATAAAAACAAAGTGACATAAGATAACATACCCGAGCAGCCTAAAGTAGGCCTCATTTTCAACACAAACAGATAAATAAAAGGTGATTTTCATGAAAAAATGAGAGAAATGATCGACGAAGCAGTCCTCATTTTCAACATAATCTTATATCCATGCAAGGATATGAATAATACCTCAAGCGGACTATTAGTGTCCATTAACTTAAGTATTTTTAACTTTCAACTAGCAAGTAATAAGAAAATAAATATAGACTAAACCTCTTATATATCAATTTTCATCTATAAGAACATAACACATATCAGGTACTTCATCCTCTTAAGGAAACACATTTTCTTCCAAAATTTGGATTTTTAGCGTGCTATTTCCATACATTTTAAAACATAGAGAGAAATTACAAACCCCTATAAGGCATTTCCAATTGACCTAATTCATCGTTACTCAGAGATTCCATCAATAGAGTGGTTGTTGATGCATCAGCAGAGAACTCCTTATTAACCATTTCATAATGAAACGGCAGGGCCCTAAATCTATCATTATTTCGAAGAAATCCTTGGATGATAACATTATAAGTGCACCCATTAAGTGAACAACCACTATCTTCCATTCTTCCAAGTAAATCATATGCTTCGCTTAGCATCCCTTCCTTGCAAAATCCATTAATCAAAATATTATACGTACGGACATTAGGTTGCAAACCTTTTTTAGGAAGACTACCAAATAGTTCACTAGAAGCTTTAGGTTTCCCACCTCTACACACACCATCAGTGTAAGCTATGATGTTGAAGTGACAAAATACCCCTAATTTTAAATTTTACAAAAAGTAATTTCCTTTTATAGATGCGGAGTAAGGATGGTCCAAACACATAAACAACTTATAACAAATTTCAATTTCTTTCAAATTAAAATTAAACAAACTCAAAGTGAAATTAAATTAAACACCAAATACATTTTTCACTTAAATCAAATTAATACAACTCAAGTCCTAAAATTTGCCTAAACCATATTTTCAATATTACCAAATTAGGCCAAACCAATTTTAACTAATTAAATGATGACTTGAATTAAATTAATATCAATTTTACCTAAAATATTATTTAGTACCAAATTAAACAAGTAGTGATTTAAACCAAATTTTATCTTTTTACCTAAGCATGCATCTAAGGTGAATTTTGGGAAAGATAAAATAAACAAACCACTACGCCACAATGTACGAGGAAAAACTCACAACGGGAAAAAATCTCGGAGGGTCCTAGCCTTAAGTCCACTAAGTACTGAATTACAATTACAAGATATATGACTTACAACACTCGACTTGACTCCTTTAAGCCCCGACGCGTCTTCTTGCAACTACCTCTGCCTAGCCGATAATTCTGGACTCCACCGGAACCTTGGAATCCACCAATAAAGCTGTAGGAACAACCGTCAACTACACATGTGTCACACCCCACCCAATTAAATATAGGGTGATCAGTCCTCTACCAATTCAAAATAGGATATTCAGTTGGTTCATTCTCAGCATCACCGTCGAAAAACTTTTTAACATATTAATCACCTAATATAAAATTAAGCTAGGTGTCAAAACATTTCCAATTTAATAAAACCAAGTAAATCCATTTCTTTCCATTTTAAAATATAATCCATTCACCACACATAGGAATTTAAATAAATACTGAACATGAATCAAGTACTGAAATAAATAAGACTGGATAAAACCTCCCAGTTCAAAACTCCAAACCATATAATAAACTGAATACAATATCTCTGATGAAAGAACTAGAAGTGGGCGACATATGCCCTAAACAAGAAGTCTAGATGAAACTGAATGGAAAGGATAGATGCGTCTATTGCAAGGACCTACAGCTTCCATAACAGTGGCAGCACGTCAAGAAATCCAAATCTCTAAATCTGATACTCCTGTAGCTAAGTACCTGATATAATACATATATATAGCAAAAGAAAGAAGAGACACAAGAAACGGGTCAGAGCCCGATGTGTAAAAATGATTTATCAAGTATTTAAAACTGGTTCTTGAAACAATTCTTTTACTCATGTTAGTTATCGAACTCTCACATGAGTTTCTCACCTCTCGTCTATTGTGTACGCCTAACGTACATCTAATCTACCCCTAGTTATACCTCCCAGTCTAACTAGTCAGAAACCATACTAATACTAACTATGCTCACTAGTAGTATTCCCGTATCGCCCATACAACACGCTATTTAGATAGTTTATATCACATACTAAAATTCATTAATCACCGTTTGAATGGTTAAATCTTTTATTCACTAAGATCATTTTACTTCTCATTTTCATTTTATCTACTAGTCTCACAAAGTAGAAAGTTGCCCAAGTACACTCATACATATATATAGTCTCATCATCCTTATATATATACACTAATCCTGCACCTTTAGGTTAAGACCACTTGGTGCAACGTAATAATTATTATTATTACCAAGTCTACTAATTTCACACAGTAGCCATATTCACAAGTCCATATATATATATATATATATATATATATATATATATATATATATATATATATATATATATATATATATATACACTAATCCTGCACCCCCGGCTAAGACCCATTAGTGCACATATTCTTGAAATCATGCATCCCCGGGTTATAACCCATTAATGCACCTATCAATAATAATTCAGCACCCCCGGGTTATCACCCATTAGTGCGCCTAACAATAAAATCTTGCATCCCTGGGTTAGCACCCATTACCCGGGTTATCACCCATTAGTGCACCTAACAATAAAATCTTGCATCCCTGGGTTAGCACCCATTAATACACCTATCAATATTAATCCAGCACCCCCGGGTTATCACCCATCAGTGCTCCTAATAATAGTCATCCTTGTACCTCTAGGTTATCACCTATTAGTACACTTATCAGCAGAGTTTCTGCACCCCCGAGTTATCACTCATTAGTACTCTTATATATAAGGTTCTTGCACCTCCGGGTTATCACTCATTAGTGCTCTTACAATAATATCACATAATAGGCATACGCACATCCTATTATAAATTATAGGTATTTCACCAACCTACATATATACTTTTCATACGTATTTTAATCTCATCTCTACGTATATTATAAATATTTATATTACTATCTCTCTCGTAATCTCCACGGTATAGTCTCTCTCTATATCGAAATAATTAAAGTATTTATTCTCACATACTTTCCCGAAATTCCATCTTATTTAAATTTACTATTTCGCAGTTTCTCTCACTCCAATAAACCGGCAAACTCAAAACTAGACTTTGAGAAAAATCCCCAAAAATTCCCTCTGTCGTTCGAACCAGAAGGGTTGTCGTTTGAACGACTTCCACGTGTCGTTCGAGCGGCTTCGCGCGAGATTCCATCTCGCTCGAATGACTTCGCGCGAGATCCCCATCTTTTTTGAACCACTTCGCGCGACTTCGCGGCGAGATTGCACTGTTCGTCTTCTTCACCAAATCTCGGCGTTTTTCCTCCATTTTTAGACCTAAAAACCTCTAAGGTTCGATTCTCAACAACTCATCATCAATACCCATCAACCCCTAACAGGTTATAGATCATTTTTATCATCCTAGGATCCTTAATTCGTCATTAATCAACATAATTACATAAAACCCCCAAATTAATTCATATAAACCCTAGTTTTCAAAATTCCAATTCAAGAACCTAATCAACCCAGATTCGTTCATCAATATATAATCAAAATCCTTGATTAATCCTCTACATACATGAAGGAATTTCAGCCACTAATTAAACCGATCGTTAATCATAATTTAAATCTCCAATTTTCACCCAATTAACATATAAATCATGATTAAATCCACCTATACTAACATGAGCATGATTATTGATAAAAGAAAGCAAGTAATAAACACTTGCCTCGAATATGATGGTCTGATCCGTTGGTGATGTTGGTATATACGTGTTCCTCTCTTCGCGGTCTATGCGTTGGTGGTCACGGTTGTGCAAGGTGATGCCAAATGAATCTTCTCTCTTGGAATTTGGTTCTCCCTCACAACCTCCATGGACGTTCTAACTTCCTTTCACTTCCTACCCTAATGGACTTCCTTGGCTGATATAAGAAGTCCCAATTTTCGTCCATTAATTTAGCCCAAAAATACAATTTACCATAATGCCCTCTCGGGGTGTCGGTTAGGCCTAAAATCACCCCGGGACCCAAACTAAACACCCGGGTATACTATTTTGACTATCTCGACCCTCTCGGACTCAATGGAGCACTCAAAATGACCATACGAGTTAATAAAAATAAACTCTCTTTTTATTCCATTCAATTAGTCCCGACACGACTCACACGCGTGACAGACTTAAATTACCAAACTGATGTATTTCTCACTTCCGACATTTTATCAATTATCATAAATCCATATTACATATCACACAGTAATATTTAATAGTTCACAACAATAAGTATTTACCCTTGGCACGCTAGTTAATAATTATTTTAATCCGAATTAATAACAAATTAATTTCTCACATTTTAATTTAATTAATCCAACAACAATAATTAATCGCATATTTATTCCCATAATAATAATTAATCACATAATTATCTAAATTGTCAAAAATACGGGGTGTTACAACATGGTGCCTTTCACCATGTGAGAATGTCGCAGCCAAAAACGAGACTTCTTATTTGAGGAATGTAGAAGCAAACCCAAATGGACTCTTCAATTTGGTAGAGTAAAACTCGGTGCCAAAACACTTTATTTGAAGCAAGACTATATATTGTAAAATAGGTACATGCTTTCCATTATTCTTGGGATAGTTTCTTGCATCAATTGATGCTAACCATGTGCCCATTGCAACCATAAAAATCATGATCGTACTTTGATTGTATAATGGAACCCATCTATTAGAGCAAATATTTATAATTGTTCATAGATTCGGCTTTATTTTACTTTTGGCGTATCTCATTAGAAACCCTCTCATCGAACCGAACTCCGACATCTCTAAGATCGAAGACACCCCTACAAGATATGATGGTATAAACATGGGAGATCATAAATTTTATATATCATATGTGGGGATGTTATTTTAAAAAAAAAATGAGTTTTTTTTTATAAAAATGATTTTAAAATAAAAAATAATTTTCGAGCCTCGTTTAAAAGAGAAGCAGTCCCGCTCGAACGAGAACTTCTATCTCATTAGAACGAGTTTCTAACGACTATCAAATGACTTTGGTTTCCCTAGACAAAGATTGTCATTTGAAGGACGTTAAATGGGCATTGAAACGAAAAAGCAAAGTCGTTAGAATGAGTTGGAACCTCATTCGAATGAAACCCATGTTTTCATTCGAACGATTTCGAGTTTCATTCGAACGACTTTCAGTTTCGTTCCAACGACCAGTGCCGTCTCGAATTCGCAAAAACCTTATAAATACCTATTTTAAGCAGTTTTTCCATGGAACTTTGGCTAAAACGATTATATAGTTCAAATATTTTCCATTTTGATTTTACAAAATCACTTTTTGATTTACAATTACATAATCCCCGTATGTGATTAGTGAACTTTGTGAAACCCTAGTTTCAAATATCATTCACACACTATATGGTGTCTATAATCTACGGTTGACTTATGAATCGAGGGTTTATTAATGAAAGAAGACAAAGGTTGATCGGTAGATACCGAGGGTAGGCCACTATATGTGGGAGAATCTAGATCGAGTCGTATTCTATTGAAGGTTTTCAAGACTCTATGCATCTCACTTAGTAAGTTTAAGTTTTATAAGTCAATTGTCTGACAAATAATTCGATAGTGTTGAATATATGGTTTTGTCCTTTTTTGGGATTTTTCCTCATCTCTATGTGTTTGATTGCATGTGTAGTTTGATAATTGAATACTGGAACCCACCTCCTATGCACACCTACTTCAATCGAAGATAAAATTTGGTAAAAAAATTGATTTATGTGTGGGACTCTAAGATAAAAATCAACCCATTGAATCACTTGCATTCTCAAATTGGCATCAGAGCTAGTTACACTGAATTACTGTGATCTTTTTACAAACTTTTGTCATATCATTTTTTTCTAAAAAATTTTTATCTTTAAAAATTTAGATTTAATGGATAATCTATATAACACGATGCCTCTTTTTGGTTGTTCAAATTATGCTTATCGGTAAGCTAGAATGAGGTTAACTTTAAAATCTATAGATGAGCGTGTTTGGTTAGTTTGTGAAAGTGGGTAGACACCACCCACTGTGACAGTTTTTTAATGTCATTGGCCCAAAACTTGTCTCTGTATGGACAGAGGACGACTTTAAGTGGAGCAACTTTAACTCATCTGGTCTCAGTTTCAACTCAGGAGCCGTCACTGCTTGCGAGTTATGTCGCATCATGATGTGAACCACATCTAAAGAAGCTTGGGATATCCTCCAACTCACACACGAGGGTTTCAATGCTGTGAAAACTTCTAAGCTGCAAAATCTAACCACACATTTTGAAACAATCACAATGCTTGAGTATGAATCTTTTAATGAGTTTTACGCACGTCTGTCTGATATAGTAAACTCGAGTGTCAATTTAGATGGGAGAATACTTGAGACGCGTGCTGTTAAGAAAATTTTGAGATTACTCTCTGCCCTCTTTATTCCTTTGGTTACCTTATTAAATTCACTAGGAATACTAGATACTCTTAGGCTAGAAGAACTCTAGGATACCTTCAAATGTATGAGATAGATATGTTAAACCCAAGGAAAAGAGAATTGCATTAAAATCTCAATCTAAAAAGAAAGAAGAAGTGTCGTCTTATTCCAAGTATGACTTTGACTTTGATGATTTAGCCATGTTTGCAAAGAATTTTAAGAAGCTTCTCAAACTTAAAAATCACAATACTTCCGAAAAAAGAAAGGTTTTGAGAAAAATACAAAATTATAAATCAGGCAAGAAATTTTTTTTAAAATAAAGAAAATATTTCCCCAAAAAGACGAGGATGTTTTAAGTGAGAGCGAGAGTGATCTTCAACACCCCTACGTCAATCTTTACGATGAGCACTTTAAAACGAAGAAACAAAACAAAGGTTTAACAATTAGAGTCTTATCCTTAGAGAAGGATTTGTGAGAGGCGAGAGAAAGTGAGTCCTCCGTGAGAGAAGCTTTGGGAGAGAGGGTTCTTTTAGTTAATAGATAGAATGGTGACTTGACCAACAAGTTGGTTAGTCTTACAAGAGATCTTCAAGCATCCGTGGAGACTCGTGAGAAACTTGAAGCCCTTGTATCCCAACTCGAGAGATATCTCGAACGTGCCCGGGAAGTCAAGGTTGCTATAGAGGATGCATCGAAGAAGGTAGGAAATATGTTCCTCGGTCTAGCAGCGAGGAATGGGCTATGACGATGCATCCACTTCCCATGTCGCATCGGAACTGGTTCCTAAATTTGTGGTTAATCCTTTGTAACAACCTACTTAATTAAATACCGGGTGGAAAATCCTTTATCCAATTAATTCGAATTATTTAGTTGGCTCACTCTTAGCATCAATGTCAGAAAATAATTTTTTCTTCTTTATTAACCACCTATTAATCAATTAAGCTAATGTTAAAACTTTCAACTTTAATTTTTAATAAATTCCTTTTTTTAAAATACCAACAAGTTATAATATAAACCATATCACACAATGAATAATTAATAAATATCATCACAACTTAATTAATGTAACTGGAATAAACTTCCGAGTTTCAAACATTTCAATATAATAAACCAAATGAAACCAAGTGTTTCCAACACCGACATAAATAAAACCACTGACTGAGATAGAATGGAAATGACACGAATCCTTTGGCAACATGCCATAAAAGAAATGACTACGGAGTACATTAATCAATAGAATGATGCGTCTAATGCAAGGTCCATAACTCCATAGTACCCATAAAAAATAAATATTCAATCCTCTATGCTGGACTACCCAGTGGCCGGACACCTGATATAGAATATACAAAGGGAAGAGAATATGCAAGAGAAAGCGGGTCAGAGCCCGATTGTAAAGGATTTTAAAAATAGCAAGTGAATAAATGATACAATTAGAAATTATTATATACATGTTAGATCCTCAGACTCTCCTTAGAGATTCTCACCTCTCAACTAGTGTGCACGCCTAACTTATACCTAAATTATTCTAGTTACTATTCCCACTTTCACTAGATTATCTCATTGTATCAACTAACCATAGCCCTTATCTTTCCCCATGTATTTCCTTCACAATACATGTAATAATTAAATATATTAATTCAATTCTCAATATAATTAAGTGTTCTCATACTTAATTAATTTCAGATTTCTTCATTTTTCATGTCTACGTAAATCACATAGTAGATAATATCACACACACACACACACACACACACACACACACACACAGATATATATATATATATATATATATATATATGCATTCACTCTATTATATATATACAATACGTCACCCTCGAGACACAGCTGCGGTGCACGCACTACTCGAACCATCATCACAAATCACACATATTGGAGGCGAATATAGTTCCATGCCTATGGGCTACGCACATACCTACGTACCCATATGACCGTCATCACTATTATTATCACAGATAATCTGTACCTAGGTTCTATATTCTGAGGCACTAGTAGCAAATCCCCCCAAAGGTTCATCAGGATATGACTGTCCTCAATGTGCAAACCTCCCGTCAATAACAAGTAGGCTAGGTATGTCATACACACAAATCATCATATAGGTATACACTCAACCTATATGTATACACACACATATATATATATATATATATATATATCAACAATAGGGCATAAGCACATCCCATATCACAAGTCCCATACGTAGTATACTTATATCTCGAATATTATACGTATCATGGTATTTTAAACCTCAAATTATTGGTATTCACGCCACACACACACACACACACACACACACACACACATATATATATATATATATATATATATATATATATATATATATATATATATATATATATATATATATATATATATATATATATATACTTATATCTCGAATATCATACGTATCATGGTATTTTAAACCTCAATTATATTATTGGTATTCGCTCCACACACACACACACATATATATATCAACAAATGGGTATAATCTCATCCCATATACAAATCCTACACGTAGTATATTTCAAGTTTATCCCATAACTAATAATTCATATTTTATTCACATTTCCCATTACTCCTAACATCTTTTATTAACCAAAATGATTCAATTAATTATTCTAGTAGCTACCTTCAACTAAAACTTATTAGTCCAAAATCCAGACTCATTATAACAAGCCTAGATTATATTTTAATTCCCAATAATATATTTTTTCCCGATAAATTTACAATCTGCCCCGAACTAAAAATTACAATTTTGTGGCTTTTCTGCTCCGATTTTGAAAAAACTTAAAACTACAAAGTTGTGCGGAACGTGATTTTATATAAAAACTTGCGTGCACACCACCAAATTCCACTTAAAACATCCCTAAAATTATCATACAATGTTCGTCCTTTTTCTACATATTTTTCTTATGGGTTGTAACATAATTTACCCTCAAACCTCCACCAAATGATCCCAAACTCCTTATAATTCACCCCAAATGATATACACAAGTATGTTCATGATTTATAACATAAAAAAATATCAAAATCATCATGGAATTTTGATGAATCATACTAATCTTATTTTAAATTCTAGAAAATCCACATTATAGAATTCTTTCTCAAGAACACATATAAGCCCGAAATTCCCTCATCAATTAAACCCAAAATTTCATAGTGTTAATTCTAATTTCATCAAAGGAATAATCCTAAATAATTTTCATTTCAAGAATTACATCAACATCATCAAATTTTCATCTTTGATTTATAGTTTTCATGAATGTGTATCTCTTCTAATTTAACATGGATATTATACTCACTAATTGGAACAAGAATTATACTTGCCTTAAGGTGTAGGTCTTATCCTTTGGTGAAGATGTATGTAGAATACGTCCTCCTCCTTTCCAATCACTTTTTCGGTGGTGGTCCAACCCTTGGTTTGCTCTCAAAACCCCTTCTCTTCCTAGAGTTCTCTCCATTCCTATCCTTAGTCTTTTGGTGAATAATCTCTTGGTTTAACACACTCTAATATTAAATAATAAAACTCCAATCCTGTAGGTACTATTCACCCCCCAAAAAATGACAAAAATACCCCTCTGAGGTGTCCTTTTGGTTCCTAATTGACCTTAGACCCCAATCAAACCCCCGGGTAGACTTTTATGCCTATTTCGACCCTTCCGGAGGACTCATTGCCCTTTTAATTTAGTCCGGACATGACTCACACGCTCATCCTGACTTAATTTTAATAATTCGCGTATTATTCACCCGCGACCATATAATCATATATTAATTTTAATCACTTAGTAAAATTCAATATCAATCACATATTACTTTATTCTCTAGTAATATTCAATTCGGATTAATTCCAATTATTATTCATAATTAATTTCAATTAATCCCAATTTTACTTTTAATTAATCCTATTTTAAAAGTCATTAAAATTACGGGATATTACATACTTCCCCCTTACAATGAAATTTCTTCCCGAAATTCGAAAAAAAGTATACCAGATAAGAACAACTCTCGCTATATGTTGTACACCGCATCCTCGCGTTTACAAGTAAACTACTATGTACCGCCCATACAGTACGCTATCAAATACCCTTAATAATGAACCCCTCACGTATGTTCATTTTAAACTCCAGGTTACCCTGTCACGTAGGCTCTTACCCAAGCCGTATCATTTAAGTTTCACAACTTAAACTTTATTTTAGATATTTGCTATCTAAGTCATCTACAATTTGCACCTTAGTAGACTAATCGTTTTTAAGATATATATGATCTCGTCTCGCGACGATCGCAACCAAGTAGGTTATTTGTGCAGTAAAGATTTCACCCGCAATATGTACTAAGTACCAACTCATCTATAATCTTCACAATAGTACCTGGTACCCTATCTTTAACTAACGAGCAAGAGGACAATAAGGCTTACCGTGCCATACCTCAACTGGCGATATGCCCAAAAGTCAACTTATATGACTTTATTGTACACAAACTCCACGAATGTAAGGGACTGCGCTCATCCTCCCCTAAGATCCAGAGGTACACATATAATTTATTTCCCAACATCTGATTAGTTCGCTTATCTTTCCCATTCGTCTGCGGATGATAGGTCATACTCAATCACAACTCGATACATATGGCCTCGTGAACACTCTACTAAAATATAATGACAAATATCTTATCCCATTCGGACACGAGATCAAACGATACCCCATGTAACCTCACTATCTTAGTTATAAAGATCGGCACCTATTGTCCCGGAGTATGATCAGTCCTAACTTCCATAACGTGAGATACTTCGGTTAACCGATCCATTATCACCCATATAGGATCGTAACCCCTGTAGGAAGTAGTTACCTTCGCGATAAAAATCTTGGAATGATTTCCCCTTCTGCTCGTTGAGAAATCCATACTGGTTTTGGATGGTCCACTCTTTACCAACAGACAGGTGACCCATTGCAAATGAATTTAGCAATATTTACCTTCATTTCAGCCCATCACCATTGTCACTAATACATTTTATATTCTCTCAAATGTACCTCTAACCGTGATCTATGTTACTTTGCCTCATTGCGTGTTAGAAGTCCTCTTCCTGCTCTAAAAATTAGTTTCTTTTGAAATGTAAGCTTCTGACAAATCTTACGGAATAAGCTTCGGCTTCCCTGGATAAATGTTGTCGAATTCACACGACAATCATAATCCACTCCCTGATTTAATCACCTAGGGCACCCATACACCCTATGTCTCGCACATTATTACCCCAATATTATGTACCACTCGTAAATCGATTATCGCGCACTTGGCATGCTGATAGGATAGGAGTACACTCAACCACCCCAGCAGTCATATCTTAATCACTCTTTCAGTGGCATCATTATTATATTCATAATGATACCAGGACTAGGCGTCTCTGTCAGCCTTAAGTCGCAATAGAATTATTAGCTCTCAGTTATATTCCTATGTATGTATAATTACCAAAGTACGAAACTTATGTACTGTGGACCAAACTTCTCTCCAACTCTCGATGTTCACAAGTTTCATGCGTGGGATGTATCATAAAGAGAAATCTAAATAAGGAACCCCCCGATACACTACTACCTAACATAGTCAGTTGTCGAGATCCGTAAGGCCCTCAGTCCATAATATGTTCCTTCCCATAATCTCCGTACGTTAAAAGAAATCGACTTGTGCCCCTTAGAAATAACATGAAACATGGCGCTCTCACGAGCTATATTTTTCTGCTCGATAAAGATCACGATGTATCCTGAGTCACATCGGTAAATAAATTCCTATACACCGGGTTTACATATAACTAGAAAACATACTCATAAAAGTCAACGATACCATGCAATTTTCATATATATATTTATAGGTCCAACCCTATTTCAGGTGGCGCCTCACCACGGTAATATTACTCACTCAGAATATCCATCACGATAGTCTTATCG
The DNA here is from genome assembly GCA_949130495.1 of Sambucus nigra. Classification (NCBI taxonomy): domain Eukaryota; kingdom Viridiplantae; phylum Streptophyta; class Magnoliopsida; order Dipsacales; family Adoxaceae; genus Sambucus; species Sambucus nigra. Next base: position 515,996 of record CASBWL010000014.1, read on the forward strand.
TTTAATCTATTATCGTTCAAACACTTGGTAATTAATCCCTACACATTACCATAATAAACTTTACTTTGCTAACTTACATCAGTAGTAAATTATAATGATAAAATATGTTCTTAGTGCCCACCCGACTCACTCACGGACGACATCAAAAAGTCCCATTATCAATTATAAATACATTTACAACCCGATTTTGAAAACCATCATACCCATTAAACCCCTCTCGCACGCGAATTTTTAGTGTTAATAATTCATATATATTGTGACACACCCGTGCCACTTGAATTAATTCTTTACTCACAAGGATGAAATAAAACTTCACCAATCTTGCCCAATCGTAGGGTCCCAGTGCTTAGCTACCAACACGACGCATGAGCATCTATAATAGTTATACATCTAGGATTTCATCCAATAGTTTCTCCCTCCTCGTATTGGGCAAATTATTCTGTTATATGGCTACATGCCCATTATTGAAACGTCGTTCCTAAATCTCTAAGCCTAAATTACGGCCTTGCTGGCCTCCCTTTTACTTCATGGGTCTCATCGACCCTGAAATACGGTATGCTACAGCTGTTGAGGACTCCACTAGTCCTACCTAATCCCACTACTCTCAGGTTGTAAATTTCTCGGGCCCAATTCTTTTTACCCAATTCCTCCACTGGAAATTTCACTCCTCCAATTTTATGCCTAACTGTCATGGTTTACCATTCCTCAACTTATCAGTATCACTTATCAACATGGACACATTCAACACTAGTAGTCTTTCTTTTTACACATAGGGAAATTTCCTTTGTCATTCCCCCGTCACTGGTCCTACTGAGTATTTTGGAATGTCCTTCTTTTGGATCGGGCATTCTTAGCTCCCAATTTCTATTTCTACTAATCCTTTGGCTCTACTAGTCCCATGAAACACATGGTCGACTTCGCTGGTATTGGCTTAATTCATCGCCACTTAGTAAGAATTTAAATAGATTCCCTATTGGGTATACCTTCCGGTAATGTTTCACTATCACCATTGAATTTAATCTTTGCGTTGCAACTAGGTTTTCCCCAACCCTCCTGGCTCCCTTTTTCCTTGGGGCGTTAACAAATTTCTTGGCGAGATCAACCCTAGTCGTCTTCATCATATTTTCCCATTTACACTTGAGTATTTAAATCACGAGTTACTCCACATAATGAACTGTTCTTATCTGCGATGTACCCCATTCTTCGTTGGGTAAGGAATTCGTTAAACATGTTCACTGCTCTTTCGCGTTGGGTTTTCTTTCTTGCCCATATGAAATAATTTTCGAAATTCTATTCGCATCCAAATTAATCATCAAATTGACGATTTCATAGTCGAACCATACTATAATGTCTCATTTTAGCCTCCCACGTGCTTCTTTATATGTGATGTCTAACTCTCATCACTTCCCATGAGTAAAAATTTCACCCAAAATGTTCGAGTCCGAGGTGTTTATGAACTTCATCCTACATAATTGTATTTGGACTTCTTCCTTAACAAGAGTCCTTGCAACTCCTTCACCTTTCATTGACAGTGCTGGGTAGGTTTTGAAATGGCACAAACATCATCCATGGTTCTAGAACACTACAGCTCCCGAATGTTATCTTTATCATCCTCAGCCTGAATAACAATTTTGGTGGATTTTATCTACATCACCATTTCCAAAATCTTCTATGTCTTCGGTTGAGTCCTCCTCCTACTATTCTTCTAACGACCCTCACTAGTCATCGATGCCCGATCGAGATCGTATAAGAATTACATCATTTATATTTCCTGGCAGGAGCACATAAGTCATAATACACAAATGAATACAACATCTTAATAATAGGGCTCTAAATCAAAGAACGTTACACTGAAATGTAGAAAGTCGTAAAAATCCTAAGGACACTAGAACCTGATGCTCTGATACCACCTGTAACAACTCGCTTAATTAACTATCGTGTGGCTAATCCTTTATCCAATTAATTTGAATTATTCAGTTGTCTCATTCTTAGCATCACTATCAAAAAATATTTTTTTTTCTTTATTAACCTAGTAATCAATTAAGCTGGTGTTAAAATTTTCAACTTTAATTTTTAATAAATTCCTTTTTTAACAATACCAAAAAGTTATAATATAAACCATCTCACACAATGAATAGTGAATAAATAACATCAACACTCAATTAATGTAACTGGAATAAACTTCCCAATTTCAAACATTTCAATGCAATAAACCAAATGAAGCAAAATGTATCCAACACCGACAAAAATAAAACCACTGACTGAGATAGAATGGAAATGACACGAATCCTTTGGCAACATGCCATAAAAGAAATGAGTACGGAGTACATGAATCAATAGAATGATGCGTCTAATGCAAGGTCCACAACTCCGTAGTATCCATAGCAAATAAATATCCAATCCTCTATGCTGGGAATCCCTGTGGCCGGACACCTGGTATGAAATATATAAGAGGGAATATGCAAGAGAAAATGCTACAATTAGTAATTATTATATACATGTTAGATCCTCGGACTCTCATTAGAGATTCTCACCTCTCAACTAGTGTGCACGCCTAACGTATACCTAAATTATTCTAATTACTTTTCCCACTTTCACTAGATTATCTCATTGTATAAACTAGATTATCTCATTGTATAAACTAGCCAGGTACCTAGCCTACTTTCTATCGACGAGAGGTTTGTTGAGCGTTGAGGACAGTCATATCCTCAGGAGCCTTTAGGAGGATTTTTTTACTCGTGCCTCAGAATATAGAACCTAGGTACGGGCTATCTGTGATGATGATAGTGATGACGGACATATGGGTGCGTATGTATATGCGTAGCCCACAGGCTTGGAACTATATTCGTTTCCAATACGTGTGATTTGTGATGATGGTTCGAGTGGGATACACCGAACCAACAGTCCTTTATAATGTGACGAGATGTACTGGGACTAGATAGCAGAGTAGTGCATGCACCCCAGATGTATCTCGGGGTGCAGTATTATATATATAATAGAGTGAATGCATATATATACACAAATCATCATATAGGTATACGCTCAACATATATATATATATATATATATATATATATATATATATGTATGTATATATGTATGTATATATCAATAATAGGGCATATGCACATCCCATATCACAAGTCTCATACGTAGTATATTTATATCTCGAATATCCTACGTAGCATGGTATATTAAACCTCAATTATATTATTGATATTCGCATCACCTATATATATAAAAAAACAAATGGGTATAATCTTATCCCATATACAAATCATGCACGTAGTATATTTCAAGTTTATCCCATAACTAATAATTCACATTTTATTCACATTTCCCATTACTCCTAACATCTCTTATTAACCGAAAGGATTCAACTAGTTATTCCAGTAGCTACCTTCAACTCATACTTATTGGTCCAAAACTCAGACTCATTATAACAAGCTCGGATTATATTTTAATTCCCAATAATATTTTTTTTCCAATAAAGTTATAATCTGCCCAAAATTAAAAATTACAATTTTGAGGCTCTTCTGCTCCAATTTTGAAAAAACTTAAACCTACAAAGTTGTGCGGAACGTGATTTTATACAAAAACTAGGGAGCACACTACCAAATTTCGATTAAATCAGTCCTAAAATTATCATACAATGTTCGTCATTTTTCTACATATTTTACTTATGGGTTGTAACATAATTTATCCTCAAAACCTCTACCAAATGATCCCAAACTCCTTATAATTCATCCCAAATGATATACCCAAGTATGTACATGATTTATAACATCAAATCATATCAAAATCATCATGGAATTTTGATGAATCATACTAATCTTATTTTAAATTCTATAAAATCTACATGACATAATTCTTTCTCAAGAACACATATAAACCAGAAATTCCCTCATCAATTAAACCTAAAATTTCAGGGTGTTAATTCTAATTTCATCAAAGGAATAATCCTAAACAATTACCATTTCAAGAATTACATCAAAATCATCAAATTTCCATCTTTGATTTATAGTTTTCATGGATGTTTATCTCTTCTAATTTGATATGGATATTATACTCACTAATTGGAACAAGAGTTACACTTGCCTTAAGGTGTAAGTCTGATCCTTTGATGAAGATGTATGTATAATACGTCCTACTCCTTTACAAACACTTTTCCGGTGGTGGTGCAAGGTCGTGCAACCCTTGGTTTGCTCTCAAAACCCCTTCTCTTCCTAGTGTTCGCTCCCTTCCTCTCCTTAGTCTTTTAGTAAATAATATCTTGGTTTAACACACTCTAATATTAAATAATCAAACTCCAATCCCGCAGGTCTTATTCACCTCCCCTATAAAATTATGAAAATACCCCTCTGAGGTGTCCTTTTGGTTCCTAATTGACCCTAGACCCCAATCAAACTCCCGGGTAGATTTTTATGCCTATTTTAACCCTTCACGACCCATTGGTGCAGTCGAAATGACCCCAAGAGATATGTTAACCCAATAGACTTAAAATCAACCATTTTAAGTCAAAAATGGAAATTCTAAAATCTCAAAAACCAACCCATTATATGACATATTCTAATATACTAATGGACTCGATAAAACAATATATTATTCCGTACGAGCCAAAAAGTCGATTATTTAATTATTAATTACTTATGTGCCACATAGAATTATAAAAAAAACTACTTCATGATAGATGGTATCTGACACCGAGGGAATAATCTAAATAAGGAAACCCTCGACACCTATTCCCTGATCATTTCATAGTCATCCATGATAATCAATCACTTCCAACTATTTAATTAATGAATTGTTGTGTATTAATTTTATTTTCACATATGAATTATATAATATATATGAAATATAATAAGTGACATCACATATCACAACATGCAAATATAATTAATTTCACAATTAAATAATGCACATAAAATACAGGGTATCATAGCTTTGACCTAGTTTAGTGTTGGGCATGAACCTAAGAAACCTATACTCTTAGATTATAACCAGTTAGCTTCTCTTACTAGGCTTAATGAATGTTAAACCTAGCGAAGACATATAGGAATTTTTTCACAATAATGATGCTACTTATTTATATCTAGAGTTAAAATGCATTTATGATCGTTCTCATTGTTGTGTTATTATCTTGATGCATGGATGTTATATACGTGAACTACTACACGTGTTTAGTTTAGCTTATATTAAATTTACTTATTGGGGATTTCATAGGAGATGTGAGATGGCACCAAATACTACATTGAGTTAATGACGAAAGATGTGCATAAATGTATATATATTATCGATCTTACGGGTCGAGGTCGTTGTCTCGTGAGAAATACAAAACGTATTTATCCTTTTGTACAAACATTTGTATGTGATTACACGATTGGTGTGATGTCATAACTCTTTCCCCTTATATGTGTTTTGGAACTTTAGGAAGTGGGACATCCTTTAATCTGAACTAGTATAGGAGTGATATATCCCTAAAGGTTTCCAGACTTTCATGCGACTTATGTAATATGATGCACTGTGTAAATGCCATGTTAAAATTTGTGATGGGAGGAGTTTAGGCTTTATTCAATTATTTAATTACTTTCGGTATTCCTAACTTTTTTATGTATCCATGATTTAAAGGTGTCACGTAAGGTGTTGTGTAAACCCTGTTGATAAGTAGTTTATGTGTATTGTGCTTAGTAGGTTCTCTTACTGGTGGTGTGTGTCTGAGACCATTAGTATTTAGTTATGGCAAGGAGTTGGGGTTTAAGTCTTTAAGGAATGAGGAGTGGATGAAATTATGTTATCATTGCTTATATTAACATACTTTTAATTAGTGGGACTAACTTATGTTGTGTGTTCTATAAATAATTATTGTTGTTGTCCTATAATGTATTTGATCTTGATAACTATATGAGCTAGACCGAAGTGTTTCAGAGGCTTTAATTATTTAGATTATTGATTCAACTCATACAACTTAGTTTGGTTGGGAGTTACAAGATAATGGTGTGCCAAGTTTTAGGTTTTTATACGACACTTTAGTAGTAGTGGTGAATGTATATATATATATATTTGGGGATGCCTTGTTACATGGTTATTATGCATTTGGGCAAGTAGTGTTATTCCTATCTTGAGATTAAAGGTTTAACAATAAGGGCTTCCTAATTATTATCATTAATGGTGGAGTTAACCACTATTAATGAGATTGGTGGATAAATAACGAGTGTGAATGATGAACCGTGAGACTTATTAATTGGGGTTCAAGTGAGTGCTCAAGTAGCAGTGTTAGTTACAGAGTTATTTATTGTGACATATTAGTTAACATTTGATTACTACCTTATGTTATGTCTTCTTGTTGCATGCGTCAATGGAAATATTTGTTATAGAAGCATGATTTTATTATTTTAGGAATTAACATGTTCTTTTCGGATTTTATTCACCATGTTTCCTTTGCATGAGGCTAGCATGATATTTTAATATTGTGTACTCATTTATTTGATTGAGATTGTGTAGGGATTTTCTAGTTGTGGGATTGATCTGAGTTGTACTGATTAACATTTTTCAAGTATTGGGTAGCTTGCAGGTAATAGAGTTACTAAGATCTCAAATTCAATGATCAATTGTTAGTAGTTCATCTACTCGGAGTAAAGATTATAGTTATTATATAAAGAGTTTAAATTGTATTTGTGATGTACTATATAACTACTACCCATTTCTTATTCCACTGTGGTACCCATTTATACCTATACCCATAAAGATAAGCAAAATTATCTATAAATTGCTTGCACAAAAATCACGTATACGAATGGGTTTGTATCGATGACTACACGATGTACTCTCATCTAGAGCCTTCATTGATTTAGTAGGTAAAATAATTTTCAAATAGTTATATTACACATTAAGTCTAAGAAAACTTATGGTTTCTTTAGAATAGTGGTTTTTGCATCGTTTTATAGGCATATGTCTTTTCTTTAAAGATTGATGAAGAACCCCATTCAATATAATAACTATAAATAAAAAACTAATACTTAAAATAGAATTACTCTACAACATTCAATAAAATTTCCTTAAAACATCATAATTTGAATAATATCAATCATAAAGAATTAAATAAAAGTAATGGTAATAATATGATGACAATTCATAATTGTCAATTATATTATGACAGTTCACAATACAATAATTTATTTAATGAACATGCTTTTGGTATCTTTAGGTGGTAATTTTCTACAGGTGATGATATTCAATGAACACGAGCTAGATAAGAATGAATATGATAGAAAGTAACGAAATCATGCAAACAATACAAGATGTATGTGGTTTGATAATGTGCCTATGTCCACGGAGTGTTACAATTTGTTCTTTATTGCTTTAGAGAATCGATCAACAAAGTTGTCGTACTGATTGATGTTACAATATGCCCCCTTATGAGGGGTGGGTTTACATTTAAAAGAATGTTAGGATATTCCTATGTTCCATCCATATCTATCCCTAAGAGTTAGGACCTATCGCTTATCATAATCAGTCGTTATAAGTGATTCACTTGAAGGAGAATTCTCTGACTTGGACTCTTCATCCATTATAGGAACATGTGGCCTGAGATCTTGTGCCGAGCATGTGTTTGTGCAATTTTGGATCCCATAATTTCCCCCAAAGTTTAGGGTATCCTTGAGGGCATTGGGCTTTGTCATTTAGCTCGGTCTCTGATACTTAACAAGTTTTTACACCAAGGGAATGGCAATATTGCTTCTTTGAAAGTTAATGATTGACTAAATTCTTTGTTGGTTAGTCGAAATCAATTCAGTAAATGCCTTAGAAATTGGAAAGTCCTTGTATGTCAAGTGCCCCAAGGGTACGCTCATAAATTTCTCTCCTTTTCTTAACGGTGAGGGAATGCAGACGTCTCTTTGATAGACATCACACGCATGTGATCATTATGTTTTTAGGGAACCACGAATCCATTTCTCACTACAAAGCAACCATTCCATATCCTTCTTACTCATTTCAAAACTTGAAAACTTTGAAGAAGATATTTTTACTGTCCTCACTTTGCTGTAAGGACACTCAACTCCATTTCAATCATTTTTTTTGGAATTATTTAAGTTCTCCCCTTAATTTTCTTCCTTGTGTTGCAATCTTTTAACAATTGTGTAGATTATTAATGAAGACACTATTGAAAAATTTAAACTTAACCATCACTTTTTCGAATGGGTAATATTAGAATTAATTGAGGGTCCTTGTGATGTTTGTGCCCTTTCTGAGGGCCATTGATTGCCTTTAATCTTTATAGCTCAATATGGGGTCACAATACCCCGAAATTGATTATTCTTAGAGTTTTACCAATAATTGCTTAATTTTGCCCAAGTGGCTGAGAAAATAAAGCTTGACTAAAAAGTGCAAAGCCTGGAGGTTGATAAGACTAATATTCAAACAAAAATTAATGACTCTGTTGAGCTGGTCGCCAGTGTTGATCAAGCAAATAAAAATGTTGAGAAGGACAAAGAAAAGGTCGAGAACACTAAGACAAAGGTTGATGAAGCCAAGGCGAAATCTGATAAGGCCCTAACTGAAGTGTCATATGCTAAAGACGAGACTTTACTCGTGGTTAAGACAAGCCGTTCGCCAAAGTCGAAGGACAAATTTCTTACCTAAGAAAGGTATTTTTTAACAATGATTGGGATGAGGTCCTTGTGAAGGTTGACATTATTGAGGGCTATGACCTCTTTAAGGAGCATGAAGTAGGCCCCCTTCCTCAAATTAAGGAGTGGGAGGAGGATATTTAGTACTAAGGAGAGGTCTAAGGACAAGATGCCACTATTGGACTTGCTCAGGCGCAGGTCAGACAAGCTTCTACAACTAGGCTTGGACAGGTCAGACAAGCTACTCTGACTAAGGCCGACCAGTTGAAATCCATAGCTACTTCCAATCTATGGAGAACGATAAGGTCGACGAGAATGATCCTTAGGACTTTTATGAGGCATTGTATTTATTTTTCTTCCAATCAATGATGTATGGGACTTCTACATTTTCTACCTTTTAATGAAATTTAGAATTCAATTCAAGTCTTTCCATATTTTATACATCTTTTTCTATTTACCAAACTCATATGTCCTACCACTTATCCTTGTAATTTGATGTAAGACTTGCAGCGCTTGTCGCTGCTCATCAAAAATTTAGAGAAAGGCATGAAAGGATCTTCATTATTGGCAATGATTAAGATGATGATTTCTACTATATAATTGGCCCTAATGTGGCTGAACGAGAAAAAAAGTCTTATTTCGATATGCGTTATCTTTTCCATTAAGTTGTGGTCGAAACTATAGGCTATCGTGACATGGTTCTCACCACTCAAAGCGATCATAGACAAGCACTAACCAATTCGAGAGCTAAATTTGATAAAAGGTGGTCGGGTTGGCTAAAGGAAGAGAATTTGATAAGAAGTTGGCTAACAACGAGTTTACCAATGCAAGGAAGATCTTCACTCTATAGGTCGGCCTAATAGGCATAAGAAAGGTCGTTGTCTTCCTTGAGAAATAAAATAACGACCTTTGAGTTGAGCTTGGTAGAGTTAGAAAGTCTCTACCCGATAAGCACTGTAGCGAAGGAGCTTCTTTTCTCTGAGAGGATAGCGCCCAACTTAGAGAATAGTTGGAGAAGGCATAAAAGGCCCTTCATAACGAGGATATGACCATTCAAAGTTTGTCTGCTTTTAATGAAAATAAGAGCTATCGGCTTAAAAAGGAGTTTGAAAAGACAAAAAAGTCTTTGCCAGATAAATGGGCGACTCTCATATGCATATCCAAAAAGCTTGATCACCTCAAGTTCCAGTTCTACAAGAATCCTTACCAAGTATAGATGGATGGCTATAACCAGGCCCTTATTTATGTATTCATGTCTTAATGATGCTCATAATGTTGGTTATAATAATTGATGGATCAATGCCTTAGAAATTATAAAAGTGTCCAAGGACTCTGAATTGTGGTACTGGTAAGATATTTTATCCTCGACTAGTACAAACCTCCTTACAAGCTTGATGTTTTGTATATCTTAATGAATGTCATTCTAATTAGTCCAATAAGGAATTATCTAGGAGACTATGGCCTTAATGAAGATGATAGACTTTTTTGACCTTCAGGTGTAGTTGAGAAGGTGTCTCTTAGAGGGCCATCAAGAATCACAAATTTAGATGTTATTATAAGGACATATTTTACGTAGTCCGTTTACATTAGAGTATGTCGTATACCACTACAACCGTCGAAGAACGTTCAAAGCCCATTCATGCATCAAGACGGATCCGAATATCAACATTCTTCAACAGATAGGCCTCCGCGAGATAGATTTTAGAAAAGTTGTGTTTAAGTCCTTTAATGTTTCATTTAAAGTGTTGGGTTAATTTTTCTAAAATGTTTTTAAACATCTGAGGCATCATTGTTTCGTCAAAACAATTTTTTCTAAGTCCTAAGGCGGAGTTTTAATAAAAATTAATTTTTTCGCTGATGTCGTTCAAAAGACATGTCAATGTCGTTCAAATGACATGAGCAAGTCGTTCAAATGACATCTTCCAGCGACAAAGCATCTCGCATGATAGCTCATTTGAAGGTCGCTTGATCCATTTCATCAAATGACATGCTATTATTTTTGTATTCTTACCTTGCTTGATAGGTCGCGCGGTCCCTGGATTGAACGACATTTGATGTCGTTCGAGTGACCTCCCATTGTCATTTGAATGAATTTTTATAAATACCTATTAAATGTGTCCAATTTGCTTAATAAGACATGGGTATTTTAATGTGTGAAATCTGCAAACTACAGAATTTTTATCTTCTCATTTAGGGGTTTTAAACTTTCTTTTTTAATCCACAAGTCATCCCAATTGCTTTAGTGAATTATTTTGGAACCCAAGATTCAACTTTGGTGAAGTTTCTCTTGTAGGGAATATCTCTCTACTATTGATTTGGTGTATCTTAAGGGAGGTGTTGGTTGACTACGACTGCGGTCACTTGGATATGCTTGAAGGAATTTCTTGCTGAGGATAGATCTACGATTCTTGTGAGTTTGTTGCGGTTAATCCATTGTTAATTCTAGGTTACAGCCTATGTGAGTGTTCTGAGGAATATTCAGTGCAGATTTTTGTAAGTGTTGTTGCATTTATTGAAATAAAGGTTTTGCCCTTAAGGGGGATTTTCTCCTAAAATCTGCATATCAGAAATTTATGTTTGTTTGTGATTTCATTATTTATTCACCATATATGCATGTTTAAGGTTTAATTAATTTGGACAAAAAATGGATAATTAATTAAGTAAGCTTTTAATTAGAAATTTGCGAATCCATTAACAATCGATGTCACACAACATTCTCAAATTGGTATCAGAGCTTTTTAAGCAATTTTACCTCTTCAGTTACAGTATTTCCTTTTACCTTTGACATTCCACCTTTCGGATTTGGGACTTCGGTGGATGGATCACTCTAGTTGCGCAACAAGTCCAGTTATTTTTATTATCTTTGTTTTGTAAATCATTTACTTTTTCAACTTTCTTGTTATAATTTAAAGTATTAATGGATGTTTTCAAATTTTTCTTGCCTTTATGTTATGTGGTCTCGGGTCATACCTTTTAGGTGATGTCATCACATCAAACCCTAGGCCTAGAACTAGAAAAGCAAAAATAAACCTATTTATGGGGTCGTCTCCCAGTTAGGATTTTTTCCATCTGATCGGTTATGACTGCCTAAGGTTTCCCACTAGGCCTTTCATCAGTTGTGAGCAGTTTGTGATGATTTATTATTCGTCAAAGCATTTTGGACCTGGTTAGTCATTAGTTGACTAACCAATCAATCTATGTAGACTTTTTTGTTAATGACGATCTCTGGTCGACCGGTTAAATAATCTTAAATAAAGATACTTGGAAGAAGATAATCATTATAGTGATAGGTAATATGCCAAAGAAAACTCATTCGACTAATCGATCCAATTTATTAAATACTCATTTTCCTTCCACTTTGAATAATGCATATAAGAGCAAAATTTCTCATATTGCTCATAGTATAGGTCTTGTATTGTTTTAGGCTAGTTTGGCGTATCCCATTACAAATTGCCACATACCGTCATGGAAAACCGACATCAGCACTCGATACTTCCCGACATCTCAAAAAGGTATAAAGCAATTTGGTGTTTAAATTAATTCACAGGCTTTATTTTTGCGATGTTTGTTTTTAATAAAAACGAAGAGGTTTTTTTAATTTTAAAAAGATTTTTTTTAAACCTCGTTCCAATGAGATCTTTATGTCGTTCGAATGAAAAGGGGTTTCGTTGGAAGGGTCGTTTGAAGTGTTTATCTAACTAGCATCGTTAGAAAGCGCACTGTTTTGACTCGTTAGAAAGTAATTTGAAGCCTGTTCAAATAAGAATGCCTTCTCGTTCAAATGAGACTATGTTTTGTTCTAATGAGTTTTTTTTCTCGTTCAACCGAGCCTCAATTCCGTTCGAATGAGTCGTTACCTCGAAATTTGTGAACGTCCTAAAAATACTTGTTTCGTGTTAACATTTTTTAAGACTTTTTTCAGATCCGTTTCAGCATATATTTTGCCAAAGTTCTTCCTTGTTTTAGTGTTCAAAAACACTTTTAATTCACGACATACATCCTGAAAATTATTCATGTGAATTCCTTTAAACCTTAGGTTTCTTTAGTATCTTGCGTACACCTTTATGAATAAGGCATCTCCATGGATGACTTGTGAAACTTAAGGGTATCACTATCAAAGACTGAGACTGAGGCTGGATCGGTTGAAACCAAGGACGAATCTGTCATCTGTGGATTATTGGTGATAAGTGATATTCTTTAGAGAATTTATGAAGACTAGCACGTTATGCTTATGGCGGTTATTAAGTAGTATTGTAAGTCGACTGTCTTGTAGATTTCAAAAGAGTTGAATAAAATATTTTGTTCGAAAGGGATTTTCCTCAATACTGCGTTTTTGGGTGTGTATCTTTATTATCTTTTTTTGAACATATATTTGTCTTCACTCATAATTTAATCAAATATTCAAAAATTTTTTAAATTGTTTTTTTATTCTTGGGAATTAAATTGATAAAAAAACAAGTATAGAAGTTATTTTGTGACCATCCTTACTGAACACGCTTATTTCTCCATTCTTAAGTTGGTATCAGAGCATTCAGTTGTTCTTACCCTTACAAGTGGTCTCAGAGCGGGTTGCACTAATTTATTGTGCAGATCCATGTTTAGTGCAATTTTAGGGTGGTTTATTTGATTCATCTCTCTCATTTTGCTTTATCTGTCTTTCTCTCAATGGATTCCGGTATTAATGACGACTTAAATCGTTTGAATTTGAAGTTTGTAAAAGAATTGAAATTCTTGAAAAATAAAAATTTTGTTTTAAAGATGCTATGGAGCTTTAGCAAACTGTTTAAACTGAAAGAGATTTATTTCGTGAGAAACTTGTGGACATGGATCATGATTTTAGAAAATTAGAATTGTCTAAGAAAGAGAGTGATGATAGAGTTCGGTTTTTAGAGAAAGAATTAGAAAACGTTAAACATTGTAGGGTCTTTAATTGTGCCATTAAGAATAATGATAAAATAATTAATGATTTTATGGCACATGAGAAGACGCTTAGGGATACAATTGCTTTCATTGAGAGGGAGCGAGATAACCTTCTAGGAATGATTGAAAATATGAATGAGTCCCTAAAATTGAAAGAGTTAAATTCTTCGCTTGGGTCTAAAATTTTGAAGTTGAAAGATGATTTAAAAACTCGAGTAATTTTAGTAGTGATGGTACTGGATCACATGTTTCTTATGCTTTTGGTGTTAAAGCCAAGACCATTGTATATTTTAGAGGGTCAACCAAATCCAAGGGTGTTAGAAAAAGCTAATCTATAGGTAACATTTCTCTAGTTTACACATGTTCTCATTGTGATTGGAAAGGTCATTTTAGGCATTTTTGTTATGATCTTGGAAAAGGTCCTAATAAGTTTATGTCTAGTTTCCCATTGGTTACCGAATCCCGACACATTAAGTATTCACCTATTTGGATTAGAAAAATCCATTTTGGAGGAGCTAGATGTTAGACTGCTTGATTCTCACATGCTTTCACATAATGCTTCACATGATATATCTTATGGACGATTGCTTGCATGATTTCATTTGTCATACTCTAGTTGTGCTTCATGATATATGTTTGCCAGTGTTATGACATGTGTACTTTTTGTATTATATTTTTTCTTTTATTGAGTCATATTGGAAAAATACAAAATGATTTTGTTTTGATAAAATTTATGAAAAATACAAAAAGATTTTAATGTTGATAATTTTTTTGAAAAATACAAAAAGATTTTTGATTTTTTTGTTTTTTAGTTTGACACATTTAATGTGGCACACTAGTGTGTTTGAATCCAATTCACTCTGCAATTTTCATGTGGCTAGGACATTTAGTTATGACTTTAGATACTTAGATTGATCTTAACCATGTTTATGGAGTTGTTTCAAACTTGATTTGCTTTACGGATTTAACTTTGTATATGCCTCATCACACACATGCACAGGCTTGTTGATTTTTGACTTCACATGTATATTTGAGCTTTATGAGATGTTCTGCCATCAATTTTATCATCTACATGTTTATGTGACTATGGGGGATTTATGCATGTAAGAACCGTTACCCGTGAGAGATTTTGTTTAGTATTGAAAAATATGAGTGAGCACGAAAAAGGGCAGCGAAAGACATGTTGACTTTGCGTGAATGCCACAGTTGAAAAAGGACCAAGAAAAAATTATCGAAAAGGGGACAACATAGTTTAGGTTGTTTTTTGCATTCAAAAGAAATCACTTCAAAATAATTAAGAAAATAAAATAATAGAAAATATGATTATGTTTATCTTTTGAAGGAGTTTATTTGAAGATCAACGAGTTTGCACAATGAATCATAGTTGAGCTTATTTTGTCATGAAACTATTGATTTGAAGAATCATCAATACTCTAGCCTTGTGTGCATTGTGCTTATTTTGTTCATTATGTTCAACTTTATGTGTATCTTGAGGCTAAAGCTTAGTTTGATATAGTTTTACAGTCAATTAAAACTTCTTGAACATATTTGAGTGTTTAGGTCATCATTCATTTGTATCTAATTCACTCACATTCATTCCATCCCACAATTAGACACATCGATACTACGCTAGTGTGTAAAGATTGTGTGTTTGTGTCATGTTTTTGTAGTTGTTTATACTTATATATATGTGTGTGCCGAATTTTCTTTGATATATTTCACATATATTATATATGGTCTTTTGAGTTTATGTTATATTTAGTCCATGTTTGAAAAATTCTTGAATCTATTGGATTATTTGTGATTATATGGCCATATTTTGTGTTGTACTATATAATTTGTACATGTTGTATTTGTTTTGGAAAAATTAAAAAAGTACAAAAATAGTTGGTGTTGAATGGCCTTTGATATAATCATTACACATGCTTGATTTATATCTTTTCGTGATGATATCTTATCTTCTACGTGATGCTTAAAATTCTATGACTATGTTTCTAATTCTTTATCTATTACGAACAAAAAAGGGGGAGAACAAATTACGGGGGAGTTTTTATGTTTGTTTAAAATGCGATGCATCACGGGGAATATGTTTTTATCTCATGTGTGTAGGTACTTAAAGTGGAATTAAAGACACACTAGATGAAGATAAATTTTGTGAAAGGGAAGAAGAAGAAGTTTAAAGACAAAGAGACTTATGTCATTCCGTTCTAGGATTAGGAATACTGTTAGCTTTCTTTTGTCATTTATAGAGTTTTGTTGATGTAATATTATTTTGGATAGGTTTGTTTGTTTTTTGTATCAGAATAGCCAAAGGGGGAGATTTGTAAGAGCAAAATTTATGATATTTCTCATAGTATAGGCCTTGTACAGTTTTAGTTTAGTTTAGCGTATCCAGTTACAAACCAGTACGTACCGTCACAGTAAATCGACATCAACTCTCAAGACTTCTTGACATCCCATAAAGGTATAAAGCAATTTAGTGTTTCAATTAATTCACAGACTTTATTTTTGGGATGTTTATTTTTAGTAAAAACAAACATGTTTTTTTTAAAACGAATTTTCTTTATTTTAAACCTCGTTCAAACGAGATCTTTATCTCGTTCGAATAAAAAGGATTTTTCATTAGAATGGTCGTTTGAAGTTTTTATCTAACGAGCATCGATCAAGGGTGCACAATTTTGACTCGTCGAAAGGTCGTTTAAAGCCTGTTCAAACGAGAATGCCTTCTCGTTCAAACGAGACTACGTTTCATTCTAAGGAGTTATTTTTCTCGTTCGAACGAGCCTCAATTTCGTGTGAATGAGTAATCTCCTCGACATTTTCTAATACCCTATAAATACTTGTTTCGTGTTCAGATTTTTTAAGACTTTTAACAGATCCGTTTTTGCATATATTTTGCAAAAGTTCTTCCTTGTTTAGTATTCTAAAATAATTTTAATTCACAACATACATCCTAAAAAAATTCTTGTGAATTCGTTTAAACCCTAGACTGTTTTAGCATCTCGCATACACCTTTGTGAAGAAAACATCTCCATGGCTGACTTGTGAAACCTGAGGGGATCGGTAAGAACATATTTTTAGAAGTTCGTTACAAATTTAGTATGTCATATACCACTACACCGTCGAAGAGCATTCAAGAGCAATCTACATCAAGACGGATCCGAATTAATAAAGTTCTTCATCAAAAAGTCTCCACGAAGTTTACTTTGGTAAGGTTTCATTTTAAATACCTTAACTTTCCACTTAGAGCTTTTGGGATATTTTTACAAAATATTTTCTAAGTGTTGGAGCGGGCTTTTTCGTCAAAAGTTGTGTATGAGTAATTTTTTTACGTCCAGAAGCGGCCCTCGATTTTGACGCCCAGGTCGTTCAAGCGAGATGGCCATCTCGTTCGAGCGACATAGGGATGTCACGAGATGTCGTTTGAATGACATCTATACGTTATTCGCGCGAGATCCTTATCTCGTTAGAACGAGCTCGTATTCCGAGTCGGCACATTTTTGTATAAATACTCATTAAATAGTTTCGTTTTCATTAAGAAGTCCCAGCGTTTTGAAATACAAAAACCTGTGAAAGTGCAGATCCCTTTTGACTTCTTCTTTTAGGGTTTGATACTTTTTTGCTTACAATTCACAAAACTCCCATATGCTTTAGTGAATTGTTTTGGTGTTCACGAACACTGCTTTGCTGTTGTTTATTCTTTGTGGGGAGAACTCTACATCCGGAGAGCTACATGCTATTGTGGAGGGAGTCTCTACGGAGGTTTTTGGGCTGCGGTCCTTGTGGTATAGCTGCGCGTGAACCACTACAGATTTCTAGCCGTTGCTTTGGAGGTTTGATGAAGACAACGTGCATTACACTTGTGGGCGATTATCAGGTTGTATGTAAGTCGGTGGTCTTATGAATTCTTCAAAGTTCTAGAAATAAAAGGGTTTGCCCTGCGGGGATTTTTTCCTTAAATTTGTGTTGCATGATTTATCTATTTATGGTTTGACACACACACACACACAGTTGCATGTTTAGGGGTTGAATTAATTTCAATCGGTATCACACACCGCATTTATTACGTTTTACAAATTGGTATCACAGCGGGTTACGCTAATTTATCGCGTATTCCCATTTTTCGTACATATTGATTTTTTTTAAAACCAGTTTTGTGAAAATTCCCAATTTTTTCAATGAAACATTCATTTAATATGATGCCTATTTTTGACGGGTCTAATTATGCCTACTGGAAAGCTCGTATGAAATATTGTTTAAAATCCATTGACGAGTGTGTTTCGTTGCTTTGTGAAAATGGGTGGACTCCTCCCACAGTCACCGTTGATAATATCACCCCTTTAATACCCGTGTCGGCCTGGATTGAAGATGATTATAAAATGTCTAATTTTAATTCCCGTGGTCTGAGTGCTATTTCTGGAGCTGTCACTCCTGATGAGTTTCGTCGAATTACGACGTGTACCACGTCTAAAGAGGCTTGGGATGTTTTGAAATTCACACATGAGGGCACGAACGCGATTAAAGAATCAAAATTACAAAATTTGGCCACCCAATTTAGGACTATCACCATGTCTGAGACTGAATGCTTTGATGACTTTTATGCACGTTTGTCGGACATTGTTAACACCAGTTTTAATTTGGGTGAGGTGATTGATAACACGCGTATCGTTAAAAAGATTTTGAGATTTCTCCCAAAACGCTTTATTCCTAAAGTCATTGTTTTGAACTCTTTGGGAAATTTGAAATCACTTAAGTTGGAAGAACTTATAAGAGACCTTCAAACCTATGAGATAGACATGTTTCCCTAAACCATTAAGGCTAAGGATAAAGATGTTGCTTTAAAGACTCATTTTAAGAAAAAGAAAGAAAAAGTTTGTGAGTCTGATTCTGAGGGAGATTTTGACTTTAATGATATGGCCTAATTTGCGAAAAATTTTAAAAAATTTCTCAACATGAAAAAAAATAATTCTTCCAATAAAAAGAGATTTTTTGAGAAAAATAAAAAGAAAGAAAAGGCCAAAGAAAGCGGTGAGAGGGAAAAAGAGAATGACTCGGATGAGGAGTGTGAGGAAGATTTTTAGAACGTGACTTGTTTTGAATGTGGGGGTAAGGGGCATAAGTCGTTTGAGTGTCCTACGTGGCTTAGAAAGAAAGGAAAGAAAGTATCCATGCCCGCCACACTTAGTGATAGTAGTCAAGGTGAGGGTGATGAGACTAATGGTGAGAAGTTTGTAGCTTTTTTGAGTCGTGTGAGCACACCCACTTTGTCCCATAATAGTGCACATGAATGCGATAGTGATGCTTTGAGCACTTCAAGTGAGGGAGAAAGCGAGAGTGAAAGTGGAGATGAAAGTGAGCTCGAAAAAGCATTTAGAGATTTGTACCCCAAGACCTTAAAAACAAAGAAGTATAATAGGGATTTAGGTCATCGAATGTTAAATTTGTAGATAGATAAGGAAGTTTTAAGAAAGGAGAAGTGTGATTTGACCAACACATTATCTAATCTGACGACACATGTATCCCAACTCGAGAGTGATCTCGAACGTGCCAGGGAGGTCAAAGTCAATTTTGAGAACGCACCTAAGAGGTTGAAAAGGTGGTTCTTAAGGGTAAAGGTGAGAAGTTAGAAATAAGTCATGACGGTGATTCTACTTCTCAATTAGCACCCGAGCCGGTTCCCACTTTAGTGTTAGATTCACGTGAGTCTCACCCTAACCCTCCTAGAGTTTTTGAGAAAGGTGTTCCTAGGCCTATATATTTTTTCCCATTGGAAAAGGAGAGGACATCTTAGGGAATTTTATTTTATGTTGGGTTATGTGTCACGTTTCACTACTACACGTATTTTCTACCACACATGCACCCACACATGATACTTTACATGCTCCTGGAGACTATATGAGAGAGTTTGCACATCTAAGTGAGCAAGTTAAGTTTTTAGTCAAAACTTCACAAGATTTGATGGAGGTTTTTCATAAGTTGGCACCACCTTTGGAAAACCCCTCTGCACCTAACGATTGAGGTTTGACTTGTTTACTAGCATAGGATGTTTTTCATGATGACATTATTCGCCTATTGCTAGTATGTATCATTTTTGTATTTTTTTCCTTTTTTTTGAAAAAAATTGAAAAATACAAAAAGATTTTATTTTGATAATTTTTTTGGAAAAATCCAAAAATAGTTTTGTATTTTGTTTGCACCCTTTATGGATGGACACTTAGGATGACCGAGTCACAACATCATTCCATTTTTCATGTGACTATTTGATAGTGTTTTGATACAATAGATCAATTCATCCATGTGCTTTATAATGTTTAGAGTCATTAAGATGTAATGTAGTGTTACTTACTACATGCTTGACTCATGTTTTCCTTTATTGCACACATGCACGGATTTGTTTGATTATTGTGATTGTCTTATCACATGTTGGTTGGGTGTTTTCACTTCAATCCTGTCCTTAAAACGCACCAAGCGCAATAAAACTTGATAAAAAAGTTATGCATGTAAGAGCCGTTTTGTGAGTTTGTGTGCTTTATTTGAAAATGGGGAAGGGCTGCGAAAGGTTCATTAGGACTTTGCAAATACTAAGCCACCGTTATATTGGACCTAAAAAATTGAGGAATTTTTTTATCCGGGGTCCAAAGAGGTTTAAAAGATCCCGAAAAAATTTAAAGGCAATAAAAATAAATTCATGCCAATTATGGGCCAATTAGGTTTTGCACCAAATCTCCAAAGTTTAAGAATTTAGTTTATACACCTACAAAAGAAAATATCTATGAGGGAGTTTGGATGGAGAATTAAAACGGGTTTGAACATCCTTAAAAGTCTTGAAAAAGCGCTAAATAGTTTTGGACGTTATTGGTGTGGAAATCACTTTGACTTTGATTTGTTGATTTGCGTAAGACGATGTCATCTAAATTCAACAAATTTTTTTCACCTAAGGATACTTTTGATGTTCATTCGTTAGGAGTACACATATGCATCATGCACATATGATTGATTGAGTGGATTTACCTATCGAATGTGTTCACACCCATACTTTCCGTTGCCCTTGGTTATTTTAGTTTAAATTCATGGTGTGATTTTTAGTATCTTATTTTTGTATGAAAAATTAAAAAATTCAAAAATAGTTTGTGAAATTTTTTAGACATACCTTTGCATGCGCGTAGTTTGATTCATGTTTGCTATGCATTTTATCGTGGCACTCCATGTTTTGATTTTTTCTTCTTACCTGTTTATTTGGGGACATCATAAAAAGGGGGAGAAAGAATTATCATGTTATGGGGGAGATTTGATTTATTAATGATTTATTCTTATATCATTTCAAACTCGATGCGTCACGAAGGTTTTTGCTTTATCTCATGTGTGTAGGTACAAAGATTGAAGATCATTATGTTGCACACCCTGATGAGAAAAGCTTTGAGATTTGATGAAGAATAGTTTAAGAACTTGCAAATTTATTCATGGGGGGATAGATTTGTATAGGCATTTTGGTTTTTGATAATTCAAATATTTTTATGTATGTACCGGCATAGACATAGGGGGAGATTTGTAAGGGCATATTTTTATAAGTCCGTTATCAATTTAGTATGTCATATACCGCTACACCGTCGAAGAGCATTCAAGAGAAATCTACATAAAGATTGATCCGAATTAATCAAGTTCTTCATCAAAAAGTCTTCGTGAAGTTTACTTTGGTAAGGTTTTGTTTTAAATACCTTAACTTTCCACTTAGATCTTTTGGGATATTTTTACAAAATATTTTCCAAGTGTTGGAGCGAACTTTTTCGTCAAAATTTGTGTATGAGTATTTTTTTCTAAGTCCTGAACTGTTCCTCGATTTTGACGCTCAAGTCGTTCAAGCGAGATAGCCATCTCGTTCGAGTGACATAAGGATGTCGCGAGATGTCGTTTGAACGACATTTGTACGTCGTTCGGGTGAGATCCTTATCTCGTTCGAACGAGCTCGTATTTCGGGGCGGCGCATTTTTGTATAAATACTCATTAAATGATTTCGTTTTCATTAAGAAGTCCCAGCGTTTTGAAAGACAGAAACCTGCGAAAGTGTAGAATCCTTTTGACTTCATCTTTTAGGTTTTAATCCCTTTTTGTTAACAATTCACAAAACTCGCATATGCTTTAGTGAATTTTTTGGGTGTTCAAGAACACTGATTTGCTGTTGTTTATTCTTTGTGGGGAGAGCTCTACAATCGGAGAGTTGCGTGCTATTGTGAAGGGAGTCTCTACGGAGGTTTTTGGGCTGCGGTACTTGTGGTGTTGTCAAGTTTTATTTGTTATAAAACTACCGCAAGTGCACGAGCTATTGAAATATAGCGGGTGTAAGTACGGGTCGAACCCACAGAGATTTCGTCAACTTTTATAAAATATCGATTGTCCAACTAGACATATGAGTGTGTAAATGTGATTGAGTGATGAAACAAAATAAAATAAAAATAAATGCGTGACACAAATTATGTAACAAGTATGGAGAGATTGCTAGGATTTCAGATCCGTTTACCATTTTTTATTAGTTTAAGATTAATTAGTCTAACTCGCAATTCCCTTTTATAACTCAAAATTGTACCGACTCTCGTCGCGTAAATTTCGGATGATAAAAACATGAATGTTCAAATAAATATTTTTACATCTCTTTTTTAGATACCAAAAATCCCTATTCCCTTAAAAATATCACTCCTAAGCATTAAATGTCAAATATAAGCATGGACTATCAAACAATTTAACATAAGCATAATCCATCAAACGTAAGCACATAAAATAAAAGGATGTGAATAAAACAATTAATTTAGAAGGTTTAAAATATCACTCTCGTGATTATTTTAAATGAATGCCGAATTTTTAAAACTTTTTTGGAACAAGTAGGGAATTTAGCGAATCAAACCAATTAAACATGCACTAAATAATCATGGTAAATTTCACCTCATCCTAGCAATTTAAATTAAAATGACATCATAATTAAAACACAAAAATTGCAAAATGAAATACTAATGGCCATAATAATAATCCACTTACAACAATTTGAGTCCCAATATCCGAATGCCAATACAATAAATTCCGCTCCACACTTGCGCACAAAATTTTTACACTCTAAAAATTCCTATCTATATGTACAAAAATGATTTTCCTAAATATATCTCCCTAAAATGTCTCCCGCCAAATTAATTCTACATTGCCCATAATTTATACCAAAAAAGAAACCAACAAAATAGGACAAAGTGGGGGTATAAATCATGGGAATTGTGGGAAGAAATATGGGTTTTGGTAGTGGGGGGTTTGCTGCTTTCGTTATGAAGAAAAGGGAGAAGGTGGGAGTGTGGGTTTAGTGGGCAAGTGGGGTTGTATTTAGAGATTTCGTCAAAAAGAAATGGGGAGAGGCAGGGTTCGAACCCCTGACCTCGCGCATAAAACACCTTTCTGCCAACCAGCTTACCCAGCAGCTCTTTCTAATATAAACATACACCCAATTATATTTAACAACATATTAAAACCCAAATTTCCTAATTTGCACAATGGCTCAAATCGCCATAACTTCTTCATTCGGAGTCCGATTGACTTGTCGTTTGAACCGACGTGACCCTCATTTCGGTGCCAAAAATATTTCAGTAGTGTCCAGGTCTCGGGATTGACTTTGGGCGTTGACCCGGGGCTTTGACTTTGACTTTCTTTTAAATTCGAACTTTCCACGGCCATAACTTCTTCGTTCCAACTCCGATTGATACGCCGTTTGAGCCCAAGCGTCCCTTGATTCAAGGCCTTCAATTTCCATGGTTGGTCCGAGTCCGAAATCAGCCATTTGAATTTACAATTTTGCCCCTGAAGGTGCGTAAGTGACCTTTTCATGCTCAATTTGCGCCCGGACTTCACCGCTTTCTTTTTAAACCTGTCAATACTCAAAAATAACTTGAACAAGAGATTATCAATGGATATAAGATGTGAGCTTGAATTTACCAAAATTGCATTATTAACCCCAATTATTCTTAAATTTATATTTTTCTCTAAAGTAATAAAAAATATCTATAAAAGCTCTTTATTTATGATAAAATGGGAATAACAACACTTAGATTTGAGTGTAAATAATGCAAAATAATGCACTCATCAAATACCCCCAAACCTAAAATTTGCTAGTCCTCGAGCAAAACTAAATTTTTTAAATCTAACTCACTTTCGTAGGAATCACGGTTGCACTTAGCATGTGCAACAAGCCGTTAAACCCCTAGGTTGCCCTAGTGGACGAGTTTTGTCTCGTGAAGGTTTGTAGTGAATATACCCACAAAATTCAAAAACTTGACTCTATTTACAAGAGACTCAAAAGTAATATAACCAAGTTTGAATGCCAACTTCATAAATATAGCAGAATTTCACTTTTCAATCTCAACTTATTGTGTGTGTGTGTGCATGGCCAATATAACCGTCCATTTCAAAAGATTTGATCGTTACATTTCTTAGCCGAAAGTTCGTTTTGATTTCAAGTGCTCACGGGATGCGCTCATAAATGAACAATCGTAGTTGGATAATTTCTCTCGGTATACGTGAATAAAAGAGTAAATTTATATGAACAAATTTCATATATACATGATCAAAAACGAATTTTTATAATGGATGAATATGATCTCATGAACGGAAAATCGATTACTTTTTGAAAACATTGAATCACACCATATATCCTATTCATCTTCTCTCCACACTTTAACTAACTTCATTTGAGATCAATTAGGACTTTCTTTGGTTTTATTGTAGGCTCGAATTTTGTCTAGAAAGAATGGCTTTTGGAGTTCAAAATTTCTGAGAATATAGAAGTTTTTTGGTATTTTGACTTTTAGGCACTTTTTCAACCTCCATTTTCTTTTCTTTTTCGATTCACATACTCCTTTTTATCCTTTTCGTTTCATGTTCGCATTCTTTCGATCTTCCCCTTTTTTTTCTCTCTCTTTTTTTTTCACATTATTGTAGCACACATTCTTCTTTTGGCTTTTTACCCTGATATTCTCATAAAGTGGGTATGGATTTTTGGGTTGTCAATGAAAGGCATTTTTTTCTTTTTAGGCACAAATGGATTTGCAAGGGGATAATGTAGAAGGGACGAATTTAGGCTTTTATTTTTGGGTTTTCAAAACGATGGCCTAATCTCATTTCTCAAGTTCCGTTAAGTTACTTTTGTGTTTCAAGTCAACTCATTAAGGCATTTAGTGTGTACGATTCTCATTTTGACCTTCAATTTTCAGTAATCGAACAAAACAAAAATTTTGAGATCATCAACGAATTAGGCGCTGAAGGAAAGTTTGAGCTATTCTAACTCGGATTGATTTAAATCTCTCAGAAATAATGAATGGCACAAAATCTCACCGGGTTAAAATCTCCACATTTATTCGTTAAACATATTAACTTTCGCCTCAATATCCTTTTTCGATCATATTATATGGCTAAGTGTAACAAAAAATTTATAAGTTGATAGATTTGTGAATTAATTATATATTAAGAAATTGTTCCAAAACTCACTTATATTGAAAAAATATATTTTTTTTTCGGATTTTTTTTTTAAATATTTTTTTTATTATTTTTTTTTTAAATTCTACTTTTTTTTCATTTTTTTTAAATACCACCCTTACCCCCAAACCTAAATTTTACATTGTCCTCAATGTATACACAAATAGAAATATGGACAATTAAAATAAAGTAGAGAAGTAAAAGGAGGATATTACCTGTGAATTTCCACTTGTGTCACCTACTTACAAACTATACAAGTGTATGCTAGTCATAAAATAAAGTGAAACAACCTAAAAAAAATCTAAGAAGGAAGGAAAAAAAATAATTATATACAAAGTTGTGACAATTATCACCATCACCATAAATTAATAATCGAAATAGTTGTGGGTCATTCCAATTAATAATCTTTATAGTACTAAGTAAACAAGTACTATAAACTAGTGAATATGACCGCATAACATAAATCGAAAAATTAAAATAACGGTCATAATGGTGATCACCGACATCCTCAAGAATAAAAAAATTCAAATCAAATAAATCATATGTCGATGTATCACATTGGAGTAATGAATTACAATGAGGTTCCATAAAATTATTGTCCCATTTCTGAAAATAGTCACGTAAAATTGGGGATGCGTACTCTACTCCTAAATGTGAGACTTTACAAAAAATACGGGACGAAGATGTATCACACGGGGATGAATTCGCTTCGTAAAAAATGGGAGGACCATCATAATCACTAGAATTATCAATAAAATCGGGTGACGAATCCTCAATTAAATTTTTCCACATAAAAGGAGAAGTAGCATTATTCTCAATTAAATTATAAGAAAAAACTTGACAAAAATCAACATCCAAATCATCACAATTATTACTTGTGTCAAGTGTGTCAATTTTCTCCACACAAAATTGATTATCTTCAATTATTTCATGACTATTTTCACAAATCTCGTCATTATATCGTTTATTTACCTCTTCCCAATTAATACACTTTGGTGGGCAAATAGTAATCAAAGGAGTTGGACTCTCATCCATGCCATCTTTAATTTCTTTAAAAATTATTACTGATCCATCCGACTCAAATCGAAATATGTAGTCATCTGAATTTTCAGTATTTGCTAGCCACACATCCAAATGATCAATATAGGAATCCAAAAAATATGACGGGATAACAATATTCGGATCACACATTACAATATATTACTTCAATCTCTCTTTCATTTTTTTTTTAAATTAATTTTGTTTAGTGTGCTGCAGAAAAATAACACAAAAAATAAATACACCAATTGGAAAGTGCGACAAAAAAAAATAAGGAAAAGGAAAGAAAAAAAAATGAACACGACACGCCCACTAATGGTGTATACAACACACAAATAAAAATGACCAAGCACACTGATGAAACATTTTTTTTTCTTTTATTCTGGAAATTACTACTAGGGAAAAAAAATATGAATTTCGGATTTTTTTTTTCCTTTTTTTTTTTTTTTTGGTCCACTAATTAAAAAAAACGAATCTGGAAATTTACATAAAAAAATATTTTTTTTTTCACGTTTTTTCAAATTTTTTTATGTATTTTTGTGATAAACTAATGCCAAAAGTGCTACTTATTAAAATAAAAACTTAAATTTGATTTGTTTTCTTCTTTTTTTTTTTATTTTATTTTTTCAAATTACAAAAACACGAAAATCTGGAAATTTCCCGTGAAAAAAAATTATTTTCGAATTTTTCAAAGTTTTTTTAAGTACTTTCTTTTATGACAAACTAGTGTTAGAAACAACTAGTTTCTCACAAAAACAATTTAAATCTTTTTTTTTTTTTTTCAGCAGCGTTGAAATCTAGAGATTTTCAGAAAGGAGAAAAAAAAATTAATTACGAATTTTTCAAATTTTTAGTTGGTTTAAGACAAAACTAGTGTCAAAAACACTATTTAATTACAAAACGACTTTAAATCTTTTTTTTTTTAAATTCTGAAAAAAATAGCTGCTGGAATATTAGATGTTTTTCATTTTTTTTTTTTTCTTTTTTTTTTTCAATTTTTTTTTTTGTATATTTTTTTTTAATAAAACTAGTCCGAAAATCAATATTCTTAAAATCGACCGAAATACCCGGCAACGGCGCCAAAAACATGTTGTCAAGTTTTATTTGTTATAAAACTACCGCAAGTGCACGGGCTATTGAAATATAGCGGGTGTAAGTACGGGTCGAACCCACAGAGATTTCGTCAACTTTTATAAAATATCGATTGTCCAACTAGACATATGAGTGTGTAAATGTGATTGAGTGATGAAACAAAATAAAATAAAAATAAATGCGTGACACAAATTATGTAACAAGTATGGAGAGATTGCTAGGATTTCGGATCCGTTTACCATTTTTTATTAGTTTAAGATTAATTAGTCTAACTCGCAATTCCCTTTTATAACTCAAAATTGTACCGACTCTCGTCGCGTAAATTTTGGATGATAAAAACATGAATGTTCAAATAAATATTTTTACATCTCTTTTTTAGATACCAAAAATCCCTATTCCCTTAAAAATATCACTCCTAAGCATTAAATGTCAAATATAAGCATGGACTATCAAACAATTTAACATAAGCATAATCCATCAAACGTAAGCACATAAAATCAAAGGATGTGAATAAAACAATTAATTTAGAAGGTTTAAAATATCACTCTCGTGATTATTTTAAATGAATACCGAATTTTTAAAACGTTTTTGGAACAAGTAGGGAATTTAGCGAATTAAACCAATTAAACATGCACTAAATAATGATGGTAAATTTCACCTCATCCTAGCAATTTAAATTAAAATGACATCATAATTAAAACACAAAAATTGCAGGATGAAATACTAATGGCCATAATAATAATCCACTTACAACAATTTGAGTCCCAATATCCGAATGCCAATACAATAAATTCCGCTCCACACTTGCGCACAAAATTTTTACACTCTAAAAATTCCTATCTATATGTACAAAAATGATTTTCCTAAATATATCTCCCTAAAATGTCTCCCGCCAAATTAATTCTACATTGCCCATAATTTATACCAAAAAAGAAACCAACAAAATAGGACAAAGTGGGGGTATAAATCATGGGAATTGTGGGAAGAAATTTGGGTTTTGGTAGTGGGGGGTTTGCTGCTTTCGTTATGAAGAAAAGGGAGAAGGTGGGAGTGTGGGTTTAGTGGGCAAGTGGGGTTGTATTTAGAGATTTCGTCAAAAAGAAATGGGGAGAGGCAGGGTTCGAACCCCTGACCTTGCGCATAAAACACCTTTCTGCCAACCAGCTTACCCAGTAGCTCTTTCTAATATAAACATACACCCAATTATATTTAACAACATATTAAAACCCCAATTTCCTAATTTGCACAATAGCTCAAATCACCATAACTTCTTCATTCGGAGTCCGATTGACTTGCCGTTTGAACCGACGTGACCCTCATTTCGGTGCCAACAATATTTCAGTAGTGTCCAGGTCTCGGGATTGACTTTGGGCGTTGACCCGGGGCTTTGACTTTGACTTTCTTTTAAATTCGAATTTTGCACGGCCATAACTTCTTCGTTCCAACTCCGATTGATACGCCGTTTGAGCCCAGGCGTCCCTTGATTCAAGGCCTTCAATTTCCATGGTTGGTCCGAGTCCGAAATCAGCCATTTGAATTTACAATTTTGCCCCTGAAGGTGCATAAGTGACCTTTTCATGCTCAATTTGCGTCCGGACTTCACCGCTTTCTTTTTAAACCTGTCAATACTCAAAAATAACTTGAACAAGAGATTAGCAATGAATATAAGATGTGAGCTTGAATTTACCAAAATTGCATTATTAACCCCAATTATTCTTAAATTTATATTTTTCTCTAAAATAATAAAAATATCTATAAAAGCTCTTTATTTATGATAAAATGGGAATAACAACACTTAGATTTGAGTGTAAATAATGCAAAATAATGCACTCATCAAATAGTATAGCTGCGCCTGAACCACTTCATATTTCTAGCCGTTACTTTGATGGTTTGACGAAGACACCGTGCATTACACTTGTGGGTGATTATCAGGTTGTATGTAAGTCAATGGTGTTGTGAATTCATCAAAATTCTAGAAATAAAATGTTCTACCCTGCGGGGATTTTTTCCTTAAATTTGTGCCGCATGATTTATCTATTTATGGTTTGACACACGCACACACATAGTTGCATGTTTAGGGGATTAATTAATTTCAATCAGTATCACACACTGCATTTATTACGTTTTATAGGATCACTAGTGAAGACGAAGGCTAAGGCTGGATCGGTGGATAGCGAGGACGAATCTGTCGTATGTGGATCGCTTGGTGACTAGTGATATTCTTTAGAGCATTTATGAAGCCTAATGCATTTTGCTTGTGGCAGTTGTCAAGTAGTATTGTAAGTCAACTGTCTTGTAAATTTCTAAGGTGTTGAATAAAAGGTTTTACCCGAAAGTCATTTTTCCTCAATCTTGTGTTTTTAGATGTGTATCTTTATTATATTATATGGAACACATATTTATCTTCACACCTAATTTAATCAAAGATTAAAATTTGTTTGTAATTTTTTTTGTATGCTTGGGAATTAAATTGATAAAAATATAAAAATAGAAGTTTTGTTTGCGACCATCCTTGCCGATCATGTTTATTTTCACATTCTTAAATTGGTATCAGAGCATTCAGTTATTCTTACCCTTATAATGCATAGATATAAATTCTGATATATATAAATTTTTGTAATAAATCTAAAGGAACATTTGAAAAATAATTCAAAATCGAAATAAACTTATATTTGAAAGTAAAACTTCTTGAGATTGGTTGTGCTTCATGACAGGGGAACCTCTTTGCTCTTTATTGATTCTAAGTGGTAGGCTTCCTACAAGTCATCTGGAATGATTTTGAACGGGCCTTCCCAATTGGGCTTGAGTTTTCTGTCTCAGGGCTTCTTATTACTTTCCACAATCTTTCGAAGTATGTAATCTCCGACCTTGAAGCTCCTCGCCTTGACCCCATATTGTATAGCCTAGCCAACTATTTCTAGTAGGAAGCAAGCTTTAGAAGTGATAATTCCCTCCTTTTGTTAGCTAGGTCAAGCTTTGATCTAATTGCTTCATTGTTGAGGTCTTGGTCGACTAAGATCGACTTCATAGTTGGCATATATGTTTCCAATAGGATGAATACCTTTATCCCATAGGCTAGGGCCCTAATGATCTTTAAGTCATAGTTTGAAATGGACAAAGAATGTGGGGGAGTTGATCGACTCATGTGCCTTTTATTTTTCCAATCTCTTTTTTATTCCTTATATTACTATCTTGTTAGAAGTTTCTACTTGCCCGTTGCTATGAAAATAGGCCACTGAACTCTAGTAGTGCCTAATACTGTGCTCACCACAAATTTTTGCAAAAAGGCTGCTCTTGAAGTGAGTCACGTTATCAGTACTAATTAACCTAGGGATGCTAAAATGTGTTATGATGTTCTTACATATAAACTTGGCATGGAGAAATCTAGAATGTTCGCCAATGGTTCTCCTTTGACCCATTTTGAGAAATAATCTGTGCCAACAAACAAATACTTTATACTGCCAGAAGCAAAGGGTAGTGTGCCGATAATGCCGAGCCCCCACTTTTAGAAAGGCCAAGAACTTATGGTCGCTACAGGGATGATTCACTAACGGGGAGAAGAGTTAGCAGTTTTTACACTTTCAAACGTAGGTGACTGCACTTGCTGCATATATGGCCACCGATGACCCTCTTTCATGACTCTAAATTCTGGTGACCTGCCTCCAATATGGATCCCACATATCGCCTCATAAAAATCATAGAGGGTTTGGTCGACATCAACTAAGTGTACGCGTTGAAGGTAAAGTCCTAAAAAAGAGCACCGATAAAGATTTTGATCCGTCGACAAGTGGAAGCAAGCAACCTTTAGCTAAATTTTGTGTGCTTGCTTCTTATTTTCTGGTAGGACATTATATTTTAGGTAATGCACTATTGGATCCATTCAGTATGGGGCCTTATTTATGTCCATAACTTTCTCGATAGGTTTTCCTTTGTTGATGCTAGGCCGATCAAGGTAATTTACTTAGATTTTTCACTTCATAACTCCCTTAAAAACTAAAGAAAGTATGCCTACCACATTCATTTTACTGTTGTTCTCCCTTGGGAAATGTTTCACTTGTACATTCTTGAACTAGGCAGTCAGGTGCTGGGCCTTTTCAAGCTACACAATAATGCATTCATCCCTAGCGTTATAGTCTCCTAATATCTTATTTGATACCAACCTTGTGTCGCAAAAGATGTCAAGGTGAAGAGTGCCCAAGGAGAGTGCCTTCTTTAACCTACCGTTCAAGGTTTATACACTAATTCATTTTTTGAGGCTTCAAATCCCAAGTGAATTTCTTATTCAATAACAGTTTTTTTCAGGGATACCAATACTATCCTAACTCCCACCTCTTCGAATTTGAGTCTCCATCGATAGAAGGTCCACCTTATAATCTCCCAAGTTCCACTGACCACTTGGACATTCATCCAAATAGGTTGGCCTTCTTTATCGTCGCCTTCAGAGGGAAGGGGGTCAGAACAATAATGGTGTATACCTCAAAGTAATGTTTTAACTTGTGGGAGGCTATCATTAGTGAGTATATAGATTTTTTTATCATAAGGTTCCTCTTCGCAGTGTCGAGCAAGGGTTTTCTCCTTTTTTATCACAAACTAGAGTCGAGCTAGCTGCATTACTGGACACAACCAGATACAAATGCAAGGGTTCCTTAGCATCAGGAATTATCAACAACGGTGATCGGTTGAAATACCCTTTTACTTCCTCAAGTGCCTGGGTGCATTCGTTATTCTATATTTCTTTTCTTTTCTTCCTCGGTATTTGGAAGAAAGGTTGACACTTCTCTGAAGATTTAGATATGAATCTCTTGAGTACAACAAGCATGCCCGTCAGCTTCTGCACCACATGCACGATGCTTGGAGGTTTCACCTTTCTAATTGCTTCGATCTGGTTAGGATTTGCCTCAATACCCCTTTAGCTGACCAGGTATCCGAGGAACTTTCCCGATTATACCCTAAAGGATCAGTTGGCTACATTCAGCCTCATTTGGTAATAAAGAATAACTTTAAAAGTTATTTCTAGGTCTTGAAGGCAACGCTCATTCTTCCTGCTCTTTGCAAGTATATCATCTATGTATACCTCCATCGTATCTCCCAACTCGGTAATACATTTGACCTTATAGTGGTAAGTGGACGAAACTGCCCTTATGGCATGCAACCTACCTCTGTCGAGTATAGTATTATAAGGGGACTTTATATCTACCTCGAGGAACTCAATGAGTTTAGAGATTCCTCCTCCTCGGACGGAGAGAATAACTTTCCCAAGAGAAAATTTTATCCTTCCTGCAAAGCCGACTAGGGGCACAGTGGCTACTTGTAGGTCTTCAACGCGTATATTTAGCTAGTTGAATATAATGAGTTATATTACCTCCGAGGAGCTCCCCTGATCAACTAATATCTTATTTATATCCCAGCTAGTGACACTGAAAATTATTATTAAAGAATCATAATAGGGAGTTCTTACTCTGACTAGATCATCAACGGTGAATACAATGTTATTTGAATAATTAATATCATTAGGTCATCGATTTGGACCCCTAATGGGCTTGGCTGGGTTGATCTGAAATGCCTCAATTACTACTATAGGTTTCTTCACTTCCATCCTGAGGGAATTCCCCTTGATTTGATTTGGTTTTGAGTCTCTATGAATTATTACAAATTCATAAACCATACATTTGTACAAAATATTATCTGGCATCAGGTTGCCCACTGTTCTAAGCCCCTATAGATTACTACGAAGTATTTCTCTAAGTCTTCTTCCAGTATGTTGTCCGGTCTTTAGTTATGAGCAGGTTGTGCTAGAACTTTACTCTCTCCTACAAAATCATTGAGGTGCGTAGTCTGGGCCAGTTCCTCGAGGTGAGAAGCCATGTAGTTTTCAATTTTGTGGCCGCGGTCTTTATAGTATGAACACCTCAGTGTTATATTTCTCTTCCTATGATCGTTGTTCATCTTCTTGGGCCACTTGAAGTATTTCTGACCTCTAATCTTGTAAAATATCTTGCAGATTGGTTCAGAGAAAATCGTATTGATGGCTTTAAATGCTTTCTCAGGATCTTTCTGTAATACCTCGCTTAATTAAATACTGAGTGATCAATCCTATACCCAATTAAAATAGAAATTACAATTGTTTCATTCTTAGCATCACTGTAGAAAAATATTTTTCTTTTTATAATTCACATAATATCCAACTAAGCAAGTGTTAAAAAGATTATTCCAAAATTTTAACTTAATAAAATTTCATTTTAACAACAAAAGCAGTTTAACATAATAACCATTCCACAACAATGAATAATGACTACATAACATCACCACTGAATATATATAACTAGAATAAAACTCTCCAGTTTAAAGGTCTCAATACAATAAACTCCAATAAAACCAAATGTATCAAAAACTGACATTTAACTGACTGGAATAGAATGGGAATACTTAATTCCTCTTGGGCGACATGCCCTAAAATAAAGATCAACTAGGGAGTATGAATCAATGAATATGAAAGCATCTAAACAAAGTCCCAGACTCTATAGCATCCATAGCTCGTCAAAAATCTCAATCCTCTACGGTTGGCGTCCCTGCGGCTGGACACCTGATATAGGAGATACAAGAGAGAAAAGAATATGCAAGAAAACGGGTCAGAGCCCGATGTAAAAATAGTTTAGAAAACATCAAGTGAGTAAATGCTATATTCAGCAACTATTATATACATGTTAGATTTATCGGAATCTCCATTGAGATCCTCACCTCTCATCTAGAATGCACACCTAACATACCTAAAAATCATAGTAGTTACTATTCCCATGCTAACTAGTTCATATCAGTGCCAACTAACAATAGCCCATATATTTCCCACGTATTTCCCTCGTAATACATATAATACATATCTATCTAATTTCTCTATAACATTGATAAGCCCTTTTTTAATTTAATATAATTAAGTATTCACCTATTTAATTCACGCGGTAGATAATATCACAAGTATACATACACATTCACTCAATTATATATATACTAAACCGCACCCTGAGGCTCAATTGCGGTGCATGCGTACTCTGCTATCATGTTCTGGTACATCTCGTCACTGTATAAAGGACCATAGGTTCGATATGTCCCACGAACCATAATTAACAAATCACAAACAGTGGAGACGAACATAGTCCTAAGCCTTTAGGCTACGCACACACCTATGCACCCAAAAGACCGTTCAATACCATTGTTCTCACTAATGGTAATCCAACCTAAGTCCTATGTTCTGAGGCAACAAGTCAAAAATCCCCCTTAAGGCTCATCAGGATATGACTGCCCTCTATGCGTAAACCTCCCGTAGATAGCAAGTAGGCTAGGTATGGTATACATATAAATTAAATAAACAATAGGTATACACATCAACCTATATAAAATTTGGTACTCACACGACCTATATTATATTAGGAATTCATTTTATCCTAAGTATCCATTGCATTTCTCAAATACCACCCGTACTTGTCATTCACGATTATCATCGTATTTTTATTATGTAATTATCACCCACATAATCTTTTTTTCAACCCAAGTACCCGTATATATATATCCTCAATATTACCCGTACTTGTCATAACGATTATTCTCCTCTAAATCGTATCATAATTTTATTCCTCAATATCATACGATTTTTCAACATTAACCCATGTCCCTCACTCCACGTTAATGTATTAAAATTATTTAAGTCTCATCCAAGGCCAAAATATAATTTTTCAAACTTTTTTGGGCTAAACTGGGAAATTCTAAAATCTCGTTTGAAGTCCCAGAATTCTCGTTCGAACAATGTCATTGGAATGACATTTCTTTTGAATTCTCATTGGAAATTTCATTATTAATCTCATTAGTAATATCTTTCGAACGAGTTCCCTAGGTCGTTCGAACGATTTTTCAGGAGTTCGAAAACAACCCCCAGATTTCTGCGTTTTTTTTAGTTTCTTACACCCAAATACATATGGATTCTATTCTAACCAAAACCCAGATATTCCAACATTATTTAAACATGTTCAAGTGTGATTTTCACATAAGAGAAACATCAAATTCATATGCTCACAAGGGTATTATCATCAAACCCATTAAATCCTTAAAATGTCAATTATCTAAATTCTTCATTTTTAACACTCCTATAAACTCATAATTTAGAACTTATAATTTCTTATCTAAATCATTAATTTATATATTCAGTGTGAGTAGTATTTGTCTACGTGTAATACCTATCATCATTTCCATGTTCTCAATAAACATATATCTCCTCTACATGTAAAAACTATCACTTTCATTATGTTCGTAGCTTCTACATGTAAATGTTTCAACTATATGAATTTGTCTAACCAGTAAACTTGATTTATCAATCACTTTAATCCCAAATTCATAAGTTCCATTGATTCATAAGAATCCCATTCTAACATGGATAATATAAGAACCAAATAGAGCAAGAATTACACTTGCCTCTTAGTGTAGGGCTGAACCTTTACAAAATATAATGTTAGAACCTCCTCTTTCCTTTTTCCGGTGACTTTTCGGTGATTCTCTGGTGGTGGTGCAAGGTGTAGAGATGGTGTTTGGCCATTGGTCTCCACTAGATGACTCTTCCTCTCCACAAAAACCCTTTCACTTTCTTTAGATGATTTTTCACTCTCTCAAAAGTCCTCTCAAGTGATATGATGAAAATGAACATTACGTAGAGTCTAAACCCACATATATAACAAGTCTCCAAGGCTAACTAAAAGACAAAAAAAAAATGTGTATACTATTCATCTCCCAAGCCAAATGACTAAAATGCCCATTCAGGGTGTCCTTTCATCTTCCAAGTGACCTGAGACCCAAATCAAACCCTCGGGTAGACTTTTCTGCCTATTTTGACTCTTTCGGACTCAACGGCGCACTTGAAATCATCATCCGAATGACTTAAAAATAAATCTCATTTTATTTCCCAATTTTAGTCTCGACACGACTCATAAGCGCGTCCCGACTTAATTTTCATTATTATCGTATTTGTAGCTTCTGAAAATAATTATTATACATGTATATCACTAAGTAATATTCAAAATCATATATTACTTTTATCTCTAGTAATACTAAATCCAGATTAATCTCAATTAATTTTTCATAATTAATTCCTATTAATCCACATTTATTTAGCCCATTAACTTTTAATTAATCTCATGTTAAAAGTCTTTAAAATGACTGGGTATTACACTTTCTTCTCAGTTACCTTCTACTTTTTATTCTACTCTCTCCCTCATCTTTTGATCGTCCCTTTTTTGTCCTTGTTCTTGGACTACTTATGTCGGTCTCTTTCTTAACTAACTTCGGTTACTATGTCTTTAATAATAACGTATTTCTCAATCCTTTCGATAAGGTCATCGATCGTAATGGCCCCTTGCCTAGTTGAGACTAATAAATCATGGAGCTTCTCGACGGACCAATCTTAAAGGAAGCCACCACCACTTGCGAGTACCTTCGAGCGTACTCGTGGAGTGTTTTCTGAGGCTTCTTCTTCATCGTGAGAAGCAACTACATCCGTTTAGGTTGGTGTGACACCCCGACTAATTAAATACCGGGTAGCTACTACTTTATTCAAATTAATACAAAATGTCAAGTTGGTTCAGTTCATAGCATCATTGTCGAAAATATTTTAACAATTACTAGCCACCTAATATTTAAAAAAGTGAGTTGTCATTTTATTTAAATCTGATTTACATGCAATAAGCTAGATTATGAAATGCTAACATAACCACCACAACATAGTCACAATAGAATAACCATGGAATAATAATGAATCTGGAGGAATACTCCTCACAACAATTCGAATACTAGAATAAAAAAATACAAAGTCTGAATCACTAAATTAATTACAACCCAAAAATAAAAAATAACTGAATAGATAAAATATCTCTAAAAGAAATGGGGCGACATGCCCTACAGATGAGAAAATCTGATAATAGAGTCAAGATAGAAAGTGGAGGCGTCTACTCTAAAGGTCCTGTAACTTCCATAGCAGCTACAGCACGTCACCGGAATGGAACTCCTATGCTTGGTGTCCTTTTGGCTGGTCACCTAAATGAAAAAGCGTTGATGAGCTTTTCTTGAATCAAAGCTCTGATACCAATTTGTAAAAATCCCGGATTTTGATTATTTAATTTTCTCAATTAAAAACAAAACTTATAATTTCCTTTTATCAAACACGAGATGCGGAAGCGTTAGGATGTGATGGTTCAACTAAAAACAAACAAATACCAAATTTTAATTTTCTTAAAATTAAATAAAGTGAAACTTAAATAAAGAGCACAAATATTATTTTTCACTTAAACCAATGTTAATTCATTAATCCAAGCCCTAGAATTTGCCTAAGTCAAGATAGTCAATATGCCAAAGTTAGGCCAAAGCAATTTTAGCAAGTGACTTGAATTAAACAACTTTACCCAAAATTCAAGTTAAGTCCGAATTTTATCTTGAATTATCCTAAGCATTCGTTCTATGTTATTATGTAAGATAAAATAAATCAATCACACTACTCCGCGATGTACGAGGAAAAACCCAAGACGGGAAACAACCTCGGACGGCCCTAGCCACAAATCCACTAGATACGGAATTACAAGTACAAGACAAAAGACTTACAACACACGACTCGATCCCTCTCAAGCCTCGACTCTTCTTCTTATAGACACCTCTTCCTAGAGAATAACCTTGGAACACCACTGCGGTCTCAGAATCCACCGATAGGACTTTATATGGTCACCGTCACCCGTACATGAAGCCTTTCTCCAAGCGGGCAAAACAACACAAAAAACACTTTTTCTTTCTTCGTGGGAGGTAGAAGCAAAACCCAAAACTTCTCTTCTTCGATTCGGTAGAGATAAACCGGTGCCAAACTCCAAGCAAGTTATATGTATATCAGAACTTGGAATAAACTCATTTGGGTGTAAAACTAGAGTGGTAGGTGAATTTCTCTTTGAAAATTAACACTCAAAACATGAACATTTTCCTAAAACCATTTTGCTCTCAAACTCTCTCTAAGAGATAAACTAGGATGGAAAAAGTTAGGAAAAGTTAGATTGGAAAATGTTCTTCCCGCGCATATTAAAATCTGAAAAAGTTGGTTAAAAACCAAGTGGGGAAGTGAGTGCAAAACAGCCAAAAAACTGCCAAAAACTGTTCCTGCCTGGCATCTCGTTCGAACGAGTCTTCTAACGACGCTCCAGTATGGACTCGTTAGAACCTCGTTGGAAATCTCGTTAGAACGAACAATCTCGTTCGAATGATATTTCGAACGACGGACCAGTATACCTTAGTGGGAACTCGTTGGCAAACTCGTTCGAACGACATCTGGTTCGAACGAAAAACTCGTTCGAACGACATATCGAACGACTTTCAGAAAGTTTATAAAATTCGATTTTGGCCCAGAAACTTTTATATACTTTAAATTAAAGTTCTAATAAATTCTTTCTGAAAATAAAATACAGTTTTTATTAAACCTAACACCCAATAAACTTGTTCCAAGCTCCTATATATATAATATTGCATTCATACCTTAGGAGCATGGAACTATGGTTGATGACGTAGAAACGAGGCACACAAACCGGCATATTTGATGAAGTTTTATGCTTTTTGCCGCTACGAATTCAACAAACACTTCATAGGCTTGAGAGTATTACAATTACATACTATCCTATGAATAAATGTTTTTGTCCGGAATTGAGCCAACACTATACATGGACTCAATTGGAAATTTGTGTCCATATAAATCTCCCCCTTTGGCTATGCCGGGACAAAAACAAAAAAAAAATCCTAAAGGGCCGTCAAGCTCACTAGACTCAAAAACATAACCCACCGAAACTTGACTCAACCCAAGGATCAAACGCTTTGCCATTGAAGAATGCCGCTTTAGAAGAAGTCCTGCACACTTGAGCAAACTCATCAAATGCATAGGGAATATCAAAATATTAAATGCAATTAATTAATTACTCCCCCTAAATTAATTCTCCCCTAAGATAAATCTGCCCCAAACTATGATACGATAATAATAGGATTAGATACCATTTCTCCCCCTATCATTTCTCCCCCTTTTTGTTCAGGAATAGGCAAAGGATAAAGAACTAATAAACACGTTGAAGCTTAAAGTGTT
Organism: Sambucus nigra; assembly: GCA_949130495.1. Taxonomy (NCBI): domain Eukaryota; kingdom Viridiplantae; phylum Streptophyta; class Magnoliopsida; order Dipsacales; family Adoxaceae; genus Sambucus; species Sambucus nigra. The sequence goes on from CASBWL010000014.1 coordinate 555,311, forward strand.
AAGACAGTAAAGTACATGAGCAACAAAAGCATAACTAACCCAAGATAGATACCAATAATGAAGTATAAGCATGGATGGACTAGAAATCAAGGCAAAGACAAACAAATATCATATATATATATATATATACTAAAAATATACCAATAGAGTACTTGCATATATAGATAGATATAAACACACACATGACACAAAATACAATAAGTTTGCACACTCGTATGGCAAAAATGTGTCATATGGAAACGGAAGTGTTGGGGTGTGAACTAGTAACGATTAAATTTAAACCCAATCACCTAATAAACATTCACAGAGTTCTCATTTGATTGTAAACTTCATCACATTTAAATATAACCTCATGTGACAATATAAATTGAACTCAATGAACAAACATACACAATGCATACAAGCCTAGAATATTGATGATTCCACAAACCAATAGAGTCATGACATGTAATAAGAAACTAGGATATACAGACATTGTGCAAACCGTTGATATACCATCCAATCTCCCTCAATATGCATTTATATTAAATTTGAATGAATATATCAATCAAACATAGGCCTTGGCCATTTATTTTTCTTTTTAATGCCATATTTTCTGTTTTTAGGCCTTTGGACCACGTATTTCTTTTAGGTCCATTTCAAACGGTGGCTTACTATCGCAAAGGATCACTTAGTCCTTTCGGAGCCCTTCCCCGAGCACATTTTTATTTATCATGTTTTCATTTTTCACACAAATCTCACATGCAACGGATTTTGACATGCACTAGTCCTCCTAAGTCACAAATATGTAGATGACAAGATTGGTAGGAGAACACTTCACATAGCTCAAATATACATATGAAGTTAAAATTTCAAAAGAGCTCGTGCATGTGTGAATAGAGGCATATAAAAATAGAATCCATTTAAACAACACAAAATCCAACTACTCCATAAAATATGGTAAAGAACATAATAAGGATTGATAATCTAAACCAAAAGTTCTAGCCACGTGGGAGCGTAAAAGATGGAATTCAAAAACAAGTATATGCCACTTAAAGTGTGTCAAACTAAAATACACACATATAAAATCTTTTTGAGTTTTTAACATTTTAAACAAAAAAAATATATATATACTCAAAAGGCAAACAAAAATCATTTGAATCTTCCATTAAGCTTAAATTACCAAGAGATCAAATCCAAATGATAAACAAAAATCTTTTTGTATTTTTCATTTAATGCACACAAAATGAAGTAAATATAATACAAAAGATAAAACAAAATTCATAATTCTAGCATGTGATAAGCATGGAGCATAGACTAGAAAATGATTAAACAGGCATACATTTAGCATGTGAATATAGCATGAAGTACAAACACTAAAGTATGCAAACACTAACACATACATCCTTTAGATTTAGCAAGGGAGGAAGTACGTGATAGTAAATGAGAATCAAAAACCCTATTTTGCAAGGCAACCAAGTCGGATTTCCTAACCCAAATTAATGAAGAATGACTATCTTGGGGTGTAGGAACTTTAACTACAGTGGTTACTTTACTATGGGATTTTCTAGGAATTCGTTTAAGATCAAAACAAAATTTTCTAAGATGACATTTTCGACCACAATGGGTACAAGTAAAACACATGTCGAAAAGATTTACCTAAGGAGTGATCTTTAAATGCATTCCTAGTAGATTATCCTAAAACATTGGTTTTGGCTTTAGGGATAAATTCATTACAAGAATTGATGCCTAAACCACAAGTGTCATTTTTAATTTGGACCGTTCCTAAGATTTTATCTAGTTTTTTCGAACGACACTCCAAATCAAATTTGTCATTACTAGAGTCTTTTAATGTATTTTGCCATTCTAAAATGTTAGACTCTAATAAAATATTTCGCCCTTCAAAAGCAAGAAGCTCCTTTTTCAAGGATTCCATTAAACCCCTAAGGCTATCTCTTTCGCCTTCTACATAATCTAGCTTCTCTAGAATAGTCCTCTCACGTATCCTAAGGTCCTCTATTAAAGTATTTTCATCAATGACCTTGACACTCTCTCTTAAACTAGCTTCTAACTTCAAATTAGCTCTTTTCAATTTAATAGATTCTTTATAAAGTTCTTGAAAAGCGTTTTGAAGTTCACTCACATTAACCTCTTCTTCATTTTCACTCTCTCTTTCTTCTCCACTCTCACTATCATCAAACACAAGAGAATCATAAACTATGACCTTGGAAGTGTCATGTGTTAAGGTTTCATTAATCGATGAGTTCTCACTATCACTCACATGACTAACCATAAAAGCCACAAAATTTTTCTTAGTGGGGGAATCGGGCTTCTCTTCCTTATCACTATCACTAAGGGTCGCATTATATGAAATGGGTCGCTTACCCTTTCCTTAGTTTAGTGGGGCACTCAAACGCCCTATGGCCATAACCTTCACAACCAAAACACTTATTAGACTCGTCCCTATCTAAATTTTCATTACTAGGTTTAAGGATCTTTTCGGCTTTAGGAATCTTCTCCGCTTTAGAAATCTTCTCGTTCTTGTCATGCTTAGAAGATTCAAATTTCTTAAAATCATTTTTAAATTTACGTGCAAACAAATCCATGTCTTCCGAGTCACTATCACTCTCGCTCTCTACTACTTGTTTGACCTCTTTTTGGGCTTTTAAAGAAACGCCCTTTTCGATTTTCTTTTCAGTTTTAGAGGGAAACATATCTAGTTCATAGGTTTGTAAATCACCTACAAGCTCTTCTAATTTCGTAGAGGCTAAAGTGGGTAAAGAATTTAAAACGGTCACCTTTGGAATAAATCTATCGGGTAGGGACCTTAAAATTTTCTTTACAACACGGTCGTCAAGTATTTTCTCTCCCAAGTTAAAAAATGAATTAACAATATCAGAAAGCCTAGCATAAAATTCATCAAAAGTTTCTTTTTCATTCATTTTAATAGTTTTCAAATTGAGTGGCGAGGTTTTGGAGTTTTGAAGCTTTAACGACACTAGTTCCTTCATGAGTTAATTGTAAAATATCTCAAGCTTCTTTAGCGGTTTCACACGTCATAATACGTCGGAATTCATATGGTGTGACAGCGCTAAATAAGGCATTCAAACCACGGGAATTGAAATTAGCGAGTTTAAACTCATTTTCAGTCCATCAATCGGCGGGTTTGGAAACACGTTCATTTTCAACTAAATAGGTTAGTGGGGACCACCCGTTAACAACAGACATCCAAACTCTCTCGTCGATAGATTTTAGTGTCGATCTCATACGCGCTTTCCAATACGCGTAGTTTGAACCATTGAAAATAGGAAATTTTGAAAATGGGGAAAAATCCATTTTAGCCAAAAATTATTTAAGGATCTTTAACGAAATAATTTATCGCTTTGGCTCTGATACCAATTTGAAAAAGCGTTGATGATCTTTTCTTGAATCAAAGCTCTGATACCAATTTGTAAAAACCCCGGATTTTGATTATTTAATTTTCTCAATTAAAAACAAAACTTATAATTTCCTTTTATCAAACACGAGATGCGGAAGCGTTAGGATGTGATGGTTCAACTAAAAACAAACAAATACCAAATTTTAATTTTCTTAAAATTAAATAAAGTGAAACTTAAATAAAGAGCACAAATATTATTTTTCACTTAAACCAATGTTAATTCATTAATCCAAGCCCTAGAATTTGCCTAAGTCAAGATAGTCAATATGCCAAAGTTAGGCCAAAGCAATTTTAGCAAGTGACTTGAATTAAACAACTTTACCCAAAATTCAAGTTAAGTCCGAATTTTATCTTGAATTATCCTAAGCATTCGTTCTATGTTATTATGTAAGATAAAATAAATCAATCACACTACTCCGCGATGTACGAGGAAAAACCCAAGACGGGAAACAACCTCGGACGGCCCTAGCCACAAATCCACTAGATACGGAATTACAAGTACAAGACAAAAGACTTACAACACACGACTCGATCCCTCTCAAGCCTCGACTCTTCTTCTTATAGACACCTCTTCCTAGAGAATAACCTTGGAACACCACTGCGGTCTCAGAATCCACCGATAGGACTTTATATGGTCATCGTCACCCGTACATGAAGCCTTTCTCCAAGCGGGCAAAACAACACAAAAAACACTTTTTCTTTCTTCGTGGGAGGTAGAAGCAAAACCCAAAACTTCTCTTCTTCGATTCGGTAGAGATAAACCGGTGCCAAACTCCAAGCAAGTTATATGTATATCAGAACTTGGAATAAACTCATTTGGGTGTAAAACTAGAGTGGTAGGTGAATTTCTCTTTGAAAATTAACACTCAAAACATGAACATTTTCCTAAAACCATTTTGCTCTCAAACTCTCTCTAAGAGATAAACTAGGATGGAAAAAGTTAGGAAAAGTTAGATTGGAAAATGTTCTTCCCGCGCATATTAAAATCTGAAAAAGTTGGTTAAAAACCAAGTGGGGAAGTGAGTGCAAAACAGCCAAAAAACTGCCAAAAACTGTTCCTGCCTGGCATCTCGTTCGAACGAGTCTTCTAACGACGCTCCAGTATGGACTCGTTAGAACCTCGTTGGAAATCTCGTTAGAACGAACAATCTCGTTCGAATGATATTTCGAACGACGGACCAGTATACCTTAGTGGGAACTCGTTGGCAAACTCGTTCGAACGACATCTGGTTCGAACGAAAAACTCGTTCGAACGACATATCGAACGACTTTCAGAAAGTTTATAAAATTCGATTTTGGCCCAGAAACTTTTATATACTTTAAATTAAAGTTCTAATAAATTCTTTCTGAAAATAAAATACAGTTTTTATTAAACCTAACACCCAATAAACTTGTTCCAAGATCCTATATATATAATATTGCATTCATACCTTAGGAGCATGGAACTATGGTTGATGACGTAGAAACGAGGCACACAAACCGGCATATTTGATGAAGTTTTATGCTTTTTGCCGCTACGAATTCAACAAACACTTCATAGGCTTGAGAGTATTACAATTACATACTATCCTATGAATAAATGTTTTTGTCCGGAATTGAGCCAACACTATACATGGACTCAATTGGAAATTTGTGTCCATATAAATCTCCCCCTTTGGCTATGCCGGGACAAAAACAAAAAAAAAATCCTAAAGGGCCGTCAAGCTCACTAGACTCAAAAACATAACCCACCGAAACTTGACTCAACCCAAGGATCAAACGCTTTGCCATTGAAGAATGCCGCTTTAGAAGAAGTCCTGCACACTTGAGCAAACTCATCAAATGCATAGGGAATATCAAAATATTAAATGCAATTAATTAATTACTCCCCCTAAATTAATTCTCCCCTAAGATAAATCTGCCCCAAACTATGATACGATAATAATAGGATTAGATACCATTTCTCCCCCTATCATTTCTCCCCCTTTTTGTTCAGGAATAGGCAAAGGATAAAGAACTAATAAACACGTTGAAGCTTAAAGTGTTAAGACAGTAAAGTACATGAGCAACAAAAGCATAACTAACCCAAGATAGATACCAATAATGAAGTATAAGCATGGATGGACTAGAAATCAAGGCAAAGACAAACAAATATCATATATATATATATATATACTAAAAATATACCAATAGAGTACTTGCATATATAGATAGATATAAACACACACATGACACAAAATACAATAAGTTTGCACACTCGTATGGCAAAAATGTGTCATATGGAAACGGAAGTGTTGGGGTGTGAACTAGTAACGATTAAATTTAAACCCAATCACCTAATAAACATTCACAGAGTTCTCATTTGATTGTAAACTTCATCACATTTAAATATAACCTCATGTGACAATATAAATTGAACTCAATGAACAAACATACACAATGCATACAAGCCTAGCATATTGATGATTCCACAAACCAATAGAGTCATGACATGTAATAAGAAACTAGGATATACAGACATTGTGCAAACCGTTGATATACCATCCAATCTCCCTCAATATGCATTTATATTAAATTTGAATGAATATATCAATCAAACATAGGCCTTGGCCATTTATTTTTCTTTTTAATGCCATATTTTCTGTTTTTAGGCCTTTGGACCACGTATTTCTTTTAGGTCCATTTCAAACGGTGGCTTACTATCGCAAAGGATCACTTAGTCCTTTCGGAGCCCTTCCCCGAGCACATTTTTATTTATCATGTTTTCATTTTTCACACAAATCTCACATGCAACGGATTTTGACATGCACTAGTCCTCCTAAGTCACAAATATGTAGATGACAAGATTGGTAGGAGAACACTTCACATAGCTCAAATATACATATGAAGTTAAAATTTCAAAAGAGCTCGTGCATGTGTGAATAGAGGCATATAAAAATAGAATCCATTTAAACAACACAAAATCCAACTACTCCATAAAATATGGTAAAGAACATAATAAGGATTGATAATCTAAACCAAAAGTTCTAGCCACGTGGGAGCGTAAAAGATGGAATTCAAAAACAAGTATATGCCACTTAAAGTGTGTCAAACTAAAATACACACATATAAAATCTTTTTGAGTTTTTAACATTTTAAACAAAAAAAATATATATATACTCAAAAGGCAAACAAAAATCATTTGAATCTTCCATTAAGCTTAAATTACCAAGAGATCAAATCCAAATGATAAACAAAAATCTTTTTGTATTTTTCATTTAATGCACACAAAATGAAGTAAATATAATACAAAAGATAAAACAAAATTCATAATTCTAGCATGTGATAAGCATGGAGCATAGACTAGAAAATGATTAAACAGGCATACATTTAGCATGTGAATATAGCATGAAGTACAAACACTAAAGTATGCAAACACTAACACATACATCCTTTAGATTTAGCAAGGGAGGAAGTACGTGATAGTAAATGAGAATCAAAAACCCTATTTTGCAAGGCAACCAAGTCGGATTTCCTAACCCAAATTAATGAAGAATGACTATCTTGGGGTGTAGGAACTTTAACTACAGTGGTTACTTTACTATGGGATTTTCTAGGAATTCGTTTAAGATCAAAACAAAATTTTCTAAGATGACATTTTCGACCACAATGGGTACAAGTAAAACACATGTCGAAAAGATTTACCTAAGGAGTGATCTTTAAATGCATTCCTAGTAGATTATCCTAAAACATTGGTTTTGGCTTTAGGGATAAATTCATTACAAGAATTGATGCCTAAACCACAAGTGTCATTTTTAATTTGGACCGTTCCTAAGATTTTATCTAGTTTTTTCGAACGACACTCCAAATCAAATTTGTCATTACTAGAGTCTTTTAATGTATTTTGCCATTCTAAAATGTTAGACTCTAATAAAATATTTCGCCCTTCAAAAGCAAGAAGCTCCTTTTTCAAGGATTCCATTAAACCCCTAAGGCTATCTCTTTCGCCTTCTACATAATCTAGCTTCTCTAGAATAGTCCTCTCACGTATCCTAAGGTCCTCTATTAAAGTATTTTCATCAATGACCTTGACACTCTCTCTTAAACTAGCTTCTAACTTCAAATTAGCTCTTTTCAATTTAATAGATTCTTTATAAAGTTCTTGAAAAGCGTTTTGAAGTTCACTCACATTAACCTCTTCTTCATTTTCACTCTCTCTTTCTTCTCCACTCTCACTATCATCAAACACAAGAGAATCATAAACTATGACCTTGGAAGTGTCATGTGTTAAGGTTTCATTAATCGATGAGTTCTCACTATCACTCACATGACTAACCATAAAAGCCACAAAATTTTTCTTAGTGGGGGAATCGGGCTTCTCTTCCTTATCACTATCACTAAGGGTCGCATTATATGAAATGGGTCGCTTACCCTTTCCTTAGTTTAGTGGGGCACTCAAACGCCCTATGGCCATAACCTTCACAACCAAAACACTTATTAGACTCGTCCCTATCTAAATTTTCATTACTAGGTTTAAGGATCTTTTCGGCTTTAGGAATCTTCTCCGCTTTAGAAATCTTCTCGTTCTTGTCATGCTTAGAAGATTCAAATTTCTTAAAATCATTTTTAAATTTACGTGCAAACAAATCCATGTCTTCCGAGTCACTATCACTCTCGCTCTCTACTACTTGTTTGACCTCTTTTTGGGCTTTTAAAGAAACGCCCTTTTCGATTTTCTTTTCAGTTTTAGAGGGAAACATATCTAGTTCATAGGTTTGTAAATCACCTACAAGCTCTTCTAATTTCGTAGAGGCTAAAGTGGGTAAAGAATTTAAAACGGTCACCTTTGGAATAAATCTATCGGGTAGGGACCTTAAAATTTTCTTTACAACACGGTCGTCAAGTATTTTCTCTCCCAAGTTAAAAAATGAATTAACAATATCAGAAAGCCTAGCATAAAATTCATCAAAAGTTTCTTTTTCATTCATTTTAATAGTTTTCAAATTGAGTGGCGAGGTTTTGGAGTTTTGAAGCTTTAACGACACTAGTTCCTTCATGAGTTAATTGTAAAATATCTCAAGCTTCTTTAGCGGTTTCACACGTCATAATACGTCGGAATTCATATGGTGTGACAGCGCTAAATAAGGCATTCAAACCACGGGAATTGAAATTAGCGAGTTTAAACTCATTTTCAGTCCATCAATCGGCGGGTTTGGAAACACGTTCATTTTCAACTAAATAGGTTAGTGGGGACCACCCGTTAACAACAGACATCCAAACTCTCTCGTCGATAGATTTTAGTGTCGATCTCATACGCGCTTTCCAATACGCGTAGTTTGAACCATTGAAAATAGGAAATTTTGAAAATGGGGAAAAATCCATTTTAGCCAAAAATTATTTAAGGATCTTTAACGAAATAATTTATCGCTTTGGCTCTGATACCAATTTGAAAAAGCGTTGATGATCTTTTCTTGAATCAAAGCTCTGATACCAATTTGTAAAAACCCCGGATTTTGATTATTTAATTTTCTCAATTAAAAACAAAACTTATAATTTCCTTTTATCAAACACGAGATGCGGAAGCGTTAGGATGTGATGGTTCAACTAAAAACAAACAAATACCAAATTTTAATTTTCTTAAAATTAAATAAAGTGAAACTTAAATAAAGAGCACAAATATTATTTTTCACTTAAACCAATGTTAATTCATTAATCCAAGCCCTAGAATTTGCCTAAGTCAAGATAGTCAATATGCCAAAGTTAGGCCAAAGCAATTTTAGCAAGTGACTTGAATTAAACAACTTTACCCAAAATTCAAGTTAAGTCCGAATTTTATCTTGAATTATCCTAAGCATTCGTTCTATGTTATTATGTAAGATAACATAAATCAATCACACTACTCCGCGATGTACGAGGAAAAACCCAAGACGGGAAACAACCTCGGACGGCCCTAGCCACAAATCCACTAGATACGGAATTACAAGTACAAGACAAAAGACTTACAACACACGACTCGATCCCTCTCAAGCCTCGACTCTTCTTCTTATAGACACCTCTTCCTAGAGAATAACCTTGGAACACCACTGCGGTCTCAGAATCCACCGATAGGACTTTATATGGTCATCGTCACCCGTACATGAAGCCTTTCTCCAAGCGGGCAAAACAACACAAAAAACACTTTTTCTTTCTTCGTGGGAGGTAGAAGCAAAACCCAAAACTTCTCTTCTTCGATTCGGTAGAGATAAACCGGTGCCAAACTCCAAGCAAGTTATATGTATATCAGAACTTGGAATAAACTCATTTGGGTGTAAAACTAGAGTGGTAGGTGAATTTCTCTTTGAAAATTAACACTCAAAACATGAACATTTTCCTAAAACCATTTTGCTCTCAAACTCTCTCTAAGAGATAAACTAGGATGGAAAAAGTTAGGAAAAGTTAGATTGGAAAATGTTCTTCCCGCGCATATTAAAATCTGAAAAAGTTGGTTAAAAACCAAGTGGGGAAGTGAGTGCAAAACAGCCAAAAAACTGCCAAAAACTGTTCCTGCCTGGCATCTCGTTCGAACGAGTCTTCTAACGACGCTCCAGTATGGACTCGTTAGAACCTCGTTGGAAATCTCGTTAGAACGAACAATCTCGTTCGAATGATATTTCGAACGACGGACCAGTATACCTTAGTGGGAACTCGTTGGCAAACTCGTTCGAACGACATCTGGTTCGAACGAAAAACTCGTTCGAACGACATATCGAACGACTTTCAGAAAGTTTATAAAATTCGATTTTGGCCCAGAAACTTTTATATACTTTAAATTAAAGTTCTAATAAATTCTTTCTGAAAATAAAATACAGTTTTTATTAAACCTAACACCCAATAAACTTGTTCCAAGCTCCTATATATATAATATTGCATTCATACCTTAGGAGCATGGAACTATGGTTGATGACGTAGAAACGAGGCACACAAACCGGCATATTTGATGAAGTTTTATGCTTTTTGCCGCTACGAATTCAACAAACACTTCATAGGCTTGAGAGTATTACAATTACATACTATCCTATGAATAAATGTTTTTGTCCGGAATTGAGCCAACACTATACATGGACTCAATTGGAAATTTGTGTCCATATAAATCTCCCCCTTTGGCTATGCCGGGACAAAAACAAAAAAAAAATCCTAAAGGGCCGTCAAGCTCACTAGACTCAAAAACATAACCCACCGAAACTTGACTCAACCCAAGGATCAAACGCTTTGCCATTGAAGAATGCCGCTTTAGAAGAAGTCCTGCACACTTGAGCAAACTCATCAAATGCATAGGGAATATCAAAATATTAAATGCAATTAATTAATTACTCCCCCTAAATTAATTCTCCCCTAAGATAAATCTGCCCCAAACTATGATACGATAATAATAGGATTAGATACCATTTCTCCCCCTATCATTTCTCCCCCTTTTTGTTCAGGAATAGGCAAAGGATAAAGAACTAATAAACACGTTGAAGCTTAAAGTGTTAAGACAGTAAAGTACATGAGCAACAAAAGCATAACTAACCCAAGATAGATACCAATAATGAAGTATAAGCATGGATGGACTAGAAATCAAGGCAAAGACAAACAAATATCATATATATATATATATATACTAAAAATATACCAATAGAGTACTTGCATATATAGATAGATATAAACACACACATGACACAAAATACAATAAGTTTGCACACTCGTATGGCAAAAATGTGTCATATGGAAACGGAAGTGTTGGGGTGTGAACTAGTAACGATTAAATTTAAACCCAATCACCTAATAAACATTCACAGAGTTCTCATTTGATTGTAAACTTCATCACATTTAAATATAACCTCATGTGACAATATAAATTGAACTCAATGAACAAACATACACAATGCATACAAGCCTAGCATATTGATGATTCCACAAACCAATAGAGTCATGACATGTAATAAGAAACTAGGATATACAGACATTGTGCAAACCGTTGATATACCATCCAATCTCCCTCAATATGCATTTATATTAAATTTGAATGAATATATCAATCAAACATAGGCCTTGGCCATTTATTTTTCTTTTTAATGCCATATTTTCTGTTTTTAGGCCTTTGGACCACGTATTTCTTTTAGGTCCATTTCAAACGGTGGCTTACTATCGCAAAGGATCACTTAGTCCTTTCGGAGCCCTTCCCCGAGCACATTTTTATTTATCATGTTTTCATTTTTCACACAAATCTCACATGCAACGGATTTTGACATGCACTAGTCCTCCTAAGTCACAAATATGTAGATGACAAGATTGGTAGGAGAACACTTCACATAGCTCAAATATACATATGAAGTTAAAATTTCAAAAGAGCTCGTGCATGTGTGAATAGAGGCATATAAAAATAGAATCCATTTAAACAACACAAAATCCAACTACTCCATAAAATATGGTAAAGAACATAATAAGGATTGATAATCTAAACCAAAAGTTCTAGCCACGTGGGAGCGTAAAAGATGGAATTCAAAAACAAGTATATGCCACTTAAAGTGTGTCAAACTAAAATACACACATATAAAATCTTTTTGAGTTTTTAACATTTTAAACAAAAAAAATATATATATACTCAAAAGGCAAACAAAAATCATTTGAATCTTCCATTAAGCTTAAATTACCAAGAGATCAAATCCAAATGATAAACAAAAATCTTTTTGTATTTTTCATTTAATGCACACAAAATGAAGTAAATATAATACAAAAGATAAAACAAAATTCATAATTCTAGCATGTGATAAGCATGGAGCATAGACTAGAAAATGATTAAACAGGCATACATTTAGCATGTGAATATAGCATGAAGTACAAACACTAAAGTATGCAAACACTAACACATACATCCTTTAGATTTAGCAAGGGAGGAAGTACGTGATAGTAAATGAGAATCAAAAACCCTATTTTGCAAGGCAACCAAGTCGGATTTCCTAACCCAAATTAATGAAGAATGACTATCTTGGGGTGTAGGAACTTTAACTACAGTGGTTACTTTACTATGGGATTTTCTAGGAATTCGTTTAAGATCAAAACAAAATTTTCTAAGATGACATTTTCGACCACAATGGGTACAAGTAAAACACATGTCGAAAAGATTTACCTAAGGAGTGATCTTTAAATGCATTCCTAGTAGATTATCCTAAAACATTGGTTTTGGCTTTAGGGATAAATTCATTACAAGAATTGATGCCTAAACCACAAGTGTCATTTTTAATTTGGACCGTTCCTAAGATTTTATCTAGTTTTTTCGAACGACACTCCAAATCAAATTTGTCATTACTAGAGTCTTTTAATGTATTTTGCCATTCTAAAATGTTAGACTCTAATAAAATATTTCGCCCTTCAAAAGCAAGAAGCTCCTTTTTCAAGGATTCCATTAAACCCCTAAGGCTATCTCTTTCGCCTTCTACATAATCTAGCTTCTCTAGAATAGTCCTCTCACGTATCCTAAGGTCCTCTATTAAAGTATTTTCATCAATGACCTTGACACTCTCTCTTAAACTAGCTTCTAACTTCAAATTAGCTCTTTTCAATTTAATAGATTCTTTATAAAGTTCTTGAAAAGCGTTTTGAAGTTCACTCACATTAACCTCTTCTTCATTTTCACTCTCTCTTTCTTCTCCACTCTCACTATCATCAAACACAAGAGAATCATAAACTATGACCTTGGAAGTGTCATGTGTTAAGGTTTCATTAATCGATGAGTTCTCACTATCACTCACATGACTAACCATAAAAGCCACAAAATTTTTCTTTGTGGGGGAATCGGGCTTCTCTTCCTTATCACTATCACTAAGGGTCGCATTATATGAAATGGGTCGCTTACCCTTTCCTTAGTTTAGTGGGGCACTCAAACGCCCTATGGCCATAACCTTCACAACCAAAACACTTATTAGACTCGTCCCTATCTAAATTTTCATTACTAGGTTTAAGGATCTTTTCGGCTTTAGGAATCTTCTCCGCTTTAGAAATCTTCTCGTTCTTGTCATGCTTAGAAGATTCAAATTTCTTAAAATCATTTTTAAATTTACGTGCAAACAAATCCATGTCTTCCGAGTCACTATCACTCTCGCTCTCTACTACTTGTTTGACCTCTTTTTGGGCTTTTAAAGAAACGCCCTTTTCGATTTTCTTTTCAGTTTTAGAGGGAAACATATCTAGTTCATAGGTTTGTAAATCACCTACAAGCTCTTCTAATTTCGTAGAGGCTAAAGTGGGTAAAGAATTTAAAACGGTCACCTTTGGAATAAATCTATCGGGTAGGGACCTTAAAATTTTCTTTACAACACGGTCGTCAAGTATTTTCTCTCCCAAGTTAAAAAATGAATTAACAATATCAGAAAGTCTAGCATAAAATTCATCAAAAGTTTCTTTTTCATTCATTTTAATAGTTTTCAAATTGAGTGGCGAGGTTTTGGAGTTTTGAAGCTTTAACGACACTAGTTCCTTCATGAGTTAATTGTAAAATATCTCAAGCTTCTTTAGCGGTTTCACACGTCATAATACGTCGGAATTCATATGGTGTGACAGCGCTAAATAAGGCATTCAAACCACGGGAATTGAAATTAGCGAGTTTAAACTCATTTTCAGTCCATCAATCGGCGGGTTTGGAAACACGTTCATTTTCAACTAAATAGGTTAGTGGGGACCACCCGTTAACAACAGACATCCAAACTCTCTCGTCGATAGATTTTAGTGTCGATCTCATACGCGCTTTCCAATACGCGTAGTTTGAACCATTGAAAATAGGAAATTTTGAAAATGGGGAAAAATCCATTTTAGCCAAAAATTATTTAAGGATCTTTAACGAAATAATTTATCGCTTTGGCTCTGATACCAATTTGAAAAAGCGTTGATGATCTTTTCTTGAATCAAAGCTCTGATACCAATTTGTAAAAACCCCGGATTTTGATTATTTAATTTTCTCAATTAAAAACAAAACTTATAATTTCCTTTTATCAAACACGAGATGCGGAAGCGTTAGGATGTGATGGTTAGACTAAAAACAAACAAATACCAAATTTTAATTTTCTTAAAATTAAATAAAGTGAAAGTTAAATAAAGAGCACAAATATTATTTTTCACTTAAACCAATGTTAATTCATTAATCCAAGCCCTAGAATTTGCCTAAGTCAAGATAGTCAATATGCCAAAGTTAGGCCAAACCAATTTTAGCAAGTGACTTGAATTAAACAACTTTACCCAAAATTCAAGTTAAGTCCAAATTAAAGTTACTATAATAATTTAAACCGAATTTTATCTTGAATTATCCTAAGCATTCGTTCTATGTTATTATGCAAGATAAAATAAATCAATCACACTACTCCGCGATGTACGAGGAAAAACCCAAGACGGGAAACAACCTCGGACGGCCCTAGCCACAAATCCACTAGATACGGAATTACAAGTACAAGACAAAAGACTTACAACGCACGACTCGATCCCTCTCAAGCCTCGACGCTTCTTCTTGTAGACACCTCTTCCTAGAGAATAACCTTGGAACACCACCGCGGTATCGGAATCCACCGATAGGACTTTATATGGTCACCGTCACCCGTACATGAAGCCTTTCTCCAAGCGGGTAAAACAACACAAAAAACACTTATTCTTTCTTCATGGGAGGTGAAAGCAAAACCCAAAACTTCTCTTCTTCAATTCGGTAGAGATAAACCGGTGCCAAACTCCAAGCAAGTTATATGTATATGAGAACTTGGAATAAACTCATTTAGGTGTAAAACTAGAGTGGTAGGTGAATTTCTCTTTGAAAATTAACACTCAAAACATGAACATTTTCCTAAAACCATTTTGCTCTCAAACTCTCTCTAACAGATAAACTAGGATGGAAAAAGTTAGGAAAAGTTAGATTGGAAAATGTTCTTCCCGCACATATTAAAATCTGAAAAAGTTGGCTAAAAACCAAGTGGGGAAGTGGGTGCAAAACTGCCAAAAACTGTTCCCGCCTGGCATCTCGTTCGAACGACATTTCGTTCGAACGAGTCTTCTAACGACGCTCCAATATGGACTCGTTAGAACCTCGTTGGAAATCTCGTTAGAAAGAACAATCTCGTTCGAACGATATTTCGAACGACGGACCAGTATACCTTAGTGGGAACTCGTTGGAAAACTCGTTCGAACGACATCTGGTTCGAACGAAAAACTCGTTCGAACGACTTTCAGAAAGTTTATAAAATTCGATTTTGGCCCAGAAACTTTTATATACTTTAAATTAAAGTTCTAATAAATTCTTTCTGAAATAAAACACAGTTTTTATTAAACCCAACACCCAATAAACTTGTTCCAAGCTCCTATATATATAATATTGCATTCATACCTTGGGAGCATGGAACTATGGTTGATGACGTAGAAACGAGGCACGCAAATCGGCATATTTGATGAAGCTTTATGCTTTTTGCCGCTACGACTTCAACAAACACTTCATAGGCTTGAGAGTATTACAATTACATACTATCCTATGAATAAATGTTTTTGTCCGGAATTGAGCCAACACTATACATGGACTCAATTAGAAATTTGTGTCCTTACATAAAAAAGTTTTCACAAAAAAAATAGATTTGAAAGCAAACGGGTCAGAGCCCGATTGTGAAAACAGTTTAAAATACATTAAGTGTTTAATATTAATAAACAATGAATATAAAGTACATGATAGTGCGTGCACTCACATGAGTTCCTCACCTCTCAACTAAGTGTGCACTCCTAACGTACCCGTACCCGTTCTAGTTATTCCCATATCTAACTAGTCAAATACACAATATAACATTACTGTACGATGTACAATTTAATTCCCGACATCTTAATTTAAACAGAAAGTTTTACCTTTCTTCTTAGTTCCCAAAATTAGTAAAGCTAATCACTAGAGATTTTCCATTTTTAACTATACTAAAATGTTGCTATTATTCACACTTACATTTATACGTGACAGTTCATTTCAATTAACTGTATATTATTCTCATCGTAAAATATACAAAACTGGCACCCCGAGACTAAGCTGTGGTGCACACATACTCTGCTATCCAAATCCCGGTACATCGCGTACATAAGGACCACATATTTCAAATCTCTCAGAAATCATTTTCAATAAACAACAATAACACATAATGGAGGCGAACATAGTTCACATCACATGGGTCACGCACATACCTACGCTCCCATGATCAGCAGACTTATTAACTTCTCAATAAGTCCTTCTCTGACCTATGTTCTCGAGGTACTAATCTAAATCCCCTCATAGGCACACAAAGATTAGATGGCCCTGATCAAACGCTGACCTCCCATGATAGCAAGTATGATAGTTATGTTTTACACAGATAACCACATATACTAAGAATTCTCACATCTTAGATATCTCAGAACATTAATAAAGGTATACTTCTCATTCTTATACCATCATTTATTGTTATACGTTTACAAGTCCCCGATTTATATACATTAAAGTTGTCAACTCTTCTCACGTCAAAATTTCCTAATCCATAAATGTCATCCGATTTACTACAAAATTCTATGTTTTACTCCTCAACATACTTAAATCTTCACAACTATACGCACTGGTTAACAAGGTAAGGTTAGCACTCAATTTAACAAGTCTACTGGAGGTTCAAAATAAAATCAGGCCTAAAAAGCATTCTGTCAACTCGTTAGAAATATCGTTCGAACGAGGTTGTTCGAACGAATGGCTTCGAACGAACTACCAACTCGTTAGAAGGGGTACTGTCATCTCGTTAGAAGTCTCGTTCGAACGACCTGGGCAGGTCTTCTAATGAGATGGCAGTAAACTCCCAGAAATTTTCCAATCCGTTTTTCTTCATTTTTCTCTTCTCTAAATACATCCTAAGATCATCCCAACAGCATTTTAATGTTCTTAAACTATTCTAAATCCTCTTAGGTCGTTTCTTAACATATTTTTGGGGTGAAATCCTCCAAATCAACATGCAATTATCATTAATCCCCAATTTCACCCCAAACCCTATGAATAAGAACCCGAAATTTTATTGTGCCCAATTACTCATTATAAATCCGTTTTTAAATCATCAAAGTTAAGTCTTAGGATACCAAATTCATCCATAACCATTCTACATGCAATTCCTAACCCAACTTTAGAGTTTCTATAATAATTTCATTAGGTTTTCCTCTAAACATTCAAGACAAAACAATTCCTACACTAAATATGAAAGAAATATTCAATGAACTAAAAATATCAAATCACTTGCCTTAGATTCGTTCTTCAAATTTTTGTCAGCGTTTCAAGGTTGATTCTCTCCTCTTTCCGGTCACAAAACCTTTCCAATTGTGATGATGGGGAGATGGTTTGGTATAGGTCCTTTAACCTCTCTTCTAACTTCTCTCAATACCTCCGTAGCCCACTCTCTCCCTTTTGGATGATAATGGCCTTAGTGGATCTTTTAATAATCTTTAATTTACCTAAAAAATTCATGGGATTTAATCCCCTAATTTTTAAAATTACCAAAATACCCTTCTAGGTTACCGGTTTGGCCTAAAAATGCCCCGAGACCCAAATTAAACCCCCGACTAGTGTTTTTTGACTATTTCGACCCTTCCGGACACGTTGGAGCACTCAAAATGACCATGCAGTTGATAAAAATATAATTCACTTTTTAATTTAAATAAATTCATTCCTGACGCGACTGACACGCGCGTTCCAACTAGATTTCCCAAATTATCGTATTTCTGCCTCGTGACAATTTAAATATTTTCAATACTCATATATTACCATATATACTCAGAAATATTCAATTTTAATATCATAATCAAATAACAACTCACATCTCGCTAGTATTGATGTCTGGATTAATTCCCAATTAATTCTCATTTAATTCAATTAATCCCATAAATAAAAATCAATAAAATTACGGGGTATTACAGTTGGGTGATGCTAATGATAAATCTGACCATGAAGGCCTCGACCAACTATTTGAAGGATGGGATCAATCGATGTGGAACCACTTCTAGGTAGTGTCTCCAAGGCTGGAGGGAAATGTTCAGCACATCAAGCTTTCGTTTGTGTTCCATAATGTCATCGTCTGGCGATAATTCTTGACGTGATCAGTGGGATTTGTCTTCCCGTTATAGATTTTGAATTGTGGCAGAATTAATTTCTTAGGAGGCTCAAACTCTTCTATAAACCGACTGAAGGGAGACTTCACCTAACAGGTAAGGGATCTTCTTACAAGTTCCTTAGTTATGCAAGCTCTTTAGTGGGCTGGGTGTCTATCCACCTCTCTTCTGATGAAATCTCAAAGCTCTTTGTCTCATCGTCACTCGTCAGCGCGTGGTCTCCTTCCATAAGACTTTTTGCGAAAAGGCGCTTCCTTTCTATCGTTGAGTGCTCCTTGATCCCTTCTCGCCTAAAGACTAGGATTTTGCGATTTGTTCCCACACTTGCGCTTCTCCCTCTGGACTTCCCTTTCTAACTTCTCTAGGCATCGTTGGAGCGCAATATTCTTCTCATGTTTGTGCCTATTGGCGACCCTTTCATCTCGGAGACAGTTTTTATAATTGTCAATTAGCCTTGAGATCTAGTTAGATCACTCAAGCTCATCACTCTCAACTATTTTCTCCTCCTCGGGACGATAATGTTCATAAAAGGATTGGTAATAATTACCAATCTCGGATCTAATATTTTGGGATTGAGGAGATGGCTGGCGACCCTCCTGGTTGCCATAAATGTCATAGTCTAGTGGATAACCCTCCAGGTTCCCATGACTGTGTTGCTGATGACCCTCTTGGTCATCGAGATTTTGGTGATCCTAGTCGGGTGCGTGAGGCAATTTAGAAGACAGGATACCAACAAATAATTTAAATTTTTTCCACATATGATGCCAATTATAGGTGGTAATTTCCTACAAATGATGATATTTAATGCAAGCAAGCGAAATAAGAATGAATATGAAAGAAAGTAGTGAAATCACACAACATAATATGTACATGGTTTGGTAACGTGCTTATGTTCACATGGTGCTAGGGGTTGTTCTTTATTTCTTTAGAGAACTGGTTGTAATACTGCTCGAAATTTCAATATTGCATCCCCCCCCCTCATGGGGGTGAGTTTACATTTATAGAGCAGCCGAGGAGGGTCCTAAGCTCCGTCAATAGTTATCCCTAAGAATTCAGACTTATCTCTTATCATAATCAACCGTTACAAGTGATTGACTTGAAGGAGTTTTTTCTTACTTGAACTCTTTATCAATTATATGTGCACGTGGCCTGAGCGCTTGTGCTGAGTATGCGTCTATGCTATTTTGGACCGCGTAATATTTAACTCTAAACAAGTGAAAGTATTTAATAAACATCTTATAAAATATGGTTGTGAGATATTCAAATAGTGGGTTTGATAATAGAAACTTCATGTTTTTGTGTAACAAAGGATACTAGAGTACTTATTTATAAATTTAATTTAATTCTATCTAATTTTTCATTATTGATTGGGTAAAGAATAAATATGACATTAATATAAGAAATTGAGTTAAAAAAAAGACACATTTTGACTTAACTACAGAATTTCAATGCCTAATTTGACTTACCCTTCGTTTTCATAATTGTTTGAGCATGCCCCTCATCAAATGGGTTAACTATAATTTGACATTATAAATAAGAAAAAAAGTCAAATAAATCTTTAGATTTAACCCCCAATTTTATACAATATTTTGAGATAACACCTCTTGCAAGAGGGTATGTCATAGAAATTATCAAAGTGTGGATTAAGTCAAATATTGCATTAAAAGTAAGGGTTAAATAAAAAAAACCTAAAAAATAAAAATAAGAGATTACAAGTGTTTAGTTCTACTTTTTTTTTAATATACGTGTGTTTAATCCCATGTTATTATTTTTTTACCGTTGAACCTATATTTTTACACTTATCATTCTCTGCAAAAAGTGACATGAACGATTAGGGGAGGTTATATGGAAGTTGAAGAAAGTTTCGGGTGGTTATGGGACTTAAAACAGTTTAAAAAACACATGAGATGGGAGAATAATAAAACTTTAAAAATGGGATTAAAACTAAAAAAATTATAAAAATAAAACATTTTTTTACTTAAATATGAATTTACATTATTATTAATTTTGGATTGCTTACTCATATAAAAAACAAAAATGCTATTGTGACAGAATTTTTGATAGAGTTTTCATGGACAAACTGACGTGACGTGTTTCTATTGATTGATTTTTGGGGTCCATGTCAGTGAAATCAAGAAATCAACCAATAGAAATACGTCACGTCAATTTATCCATAAAAATTCTGTCACACTAAGACTACTCTATAAAAAATAAAAAATGTGTGAATTATTCCCCAAGTCACGCGAGAACGAAATCGTTTCATCCTTCACAACAACCATCCCAATACCGCCCTTCTCTCCCCCCAATAAATTCTTATAAACTTGTCTTTTTCTTACGAAAGACAAACCAAACCCTAAATTGTAGTTGTCGTAATCGTGTGATTGATAATTAAAAGAAGATGTGGCAACCACTGAACCGCAAAAATGACCTTGAGTCCACAAATCAGCCTCTGTACCCGATGATGTTAGAGAGCCCACAACTTCGGTGGGCCTTCATTCGCAAGATTTACTCAATCGTGACCATCCAATTGCTTCTCACCATAGCCGTCGCTGCGGTTGTCGTTACCGTACACCCCATCGCCCATTTCTTCATTTCCAGCGACGCAGGCTTGGCTGTCTATATCGTTCTCATCATCTCCCCCATCATTCGTACGTTTATTTTTTTTCTTTGTTTTGTAATACAATCGTTGTTATATAATTGATTTGTTTATGGCAGTTTTATTGCCGCTCTATTACTATCACCAGCGTCACGTGGTTAATTATCTACTTCTTGGGTTGTTTACGGTGGCTATTTCTCTTGCAATTGGTTTGACGTGCGCATTTACTAGTGGTAAGTTTCGCTGCCCATCAATTGGTTTCACATTGTTGACTCAGTGCACACTTGTTTATTCACATTATTAAAGCCCCACTGGGTTTTAACACATGACAACGAAAATTGGTTTGAATTAGAGAAAATTATATGCTTTTTGATTTGTTGATTTAAGGCTCGTTTTAGTTTGAGGTTTGGAAATGGAATAGGAATCTTGATTTTCTTTTCATTGTTTGAGTTCAAACATGAATTTTATCTTTCTCTAATTTTAATTTACTTTTCTATTTTTGGTTCCTAAATATTAGGAATGAAATCTATATCATTTACTTAAAATACCCTTTTGCATTAATATGTGTATAATTAAATACCAACATTAATATTTACACGCATTCATATTCACACACACACATTCTATCTCATGCACACACAAATATCCCCTCCCCCCAACACACACACACACACCGCTCACACACTTCTCACACATACAAGTCGAATTTAAAAAACTATAAACATGGCATAACAGACACGTCCAATGTAACATTATAGCAACGAAACATCGTGTATTTAAAAATTCAAAAGAAAAAATAATGTTTCTCTTAACCAACAACAAAATCAAATATCGATTTGTACAAAAGATAGCTCCTAAACAAAAGGATAACACAACAAACAAAACGAAGAAACATATTAATTTTTTTCAATGAGCACGTGAACCCATGTCAATTTTTGGTATGGCTTAAAAGCGAGAAGCAAGCTACTTTTCGGATTATCACCAATGATAATACTTGTCGATTTGATGACGTCATCCTCATCCAAACCATTCATGTTGCTCAACTCATCCACCACCTTCTTCCCGAGCTCAGTCTCATGATTTATACCAAGAGTATTTGCCAACTTGTCGATATTTGCATCGGTATTTTCAACAAATTTTTTGAATGAAGAAGCCATCTCTTCTAAACTCGTTGCAAAACCATCCGCAACCCTACGACATGTTTTCTGTCCCTTGTTGCGACTTGTAGAAGGACTTCGGTTGCCTTGAGTGCTAGCTATATCAATTCCTTCAACCTCAACATATTCACTTGGTAAAATGTTATCATCATTCTCAGATAGACTACGAATATTGGCGTGA
The DNA here is from genome assembly GCA_949130495.1 of Sambucus nigra. Classification (NCBI taxonomy): domain Eukaryota; kingdom Viridiplantae; phylum Streptophyta; class Magnoliopsida; order Dipsacales; family Adoxaceae; genus Sambucus; species Sambucus nigra. The sequence continues at coordinate 577,759 of CASBWL010000014.1, forward strand.
ATTGATTCCTCTTCTTCTATTGGGTCTACCACCCCATCACCATTAGCCCGATCCTTCCCATATATATTATTCAAAGCATTGAAGTGAGGGAATGACTTGTTTTTAAGTCTCCACGTGTTACTGTGAGACTAGACATAAAAATAAGTTAAAATATAAAATTAAGAGAAACGACAATAACAATCTAAAAAAAATTATACTTACTTTAACACGTGTTGAATACATCCAAATCAACTTTCACCATGGAATCCACGTCATCCCATGCAAAACCACTACCGTGGTTCAACATGTCCGTAATTGTCATTGTTTGTTTTTTCAAAGTCTTTACGCGAGACTCAATGTTTGGAAAAACTTTTAGACCACACTCGGGAAGCTTTTGTTCCAACATCTTCTCAAGTTCCTGCAAAAATCCAACTCTAAATCCCGTATTAACTTTCCAATACCCATCGACGGATAGGCCTTGTAAGCACTCCATTAGTTTTGCATCTTGATCTAGTGTCTAAAACAATTTTGATTTTGCCAGTTGACTATTTGCTGCCATTGTAACAACTCGAAAGATTGTCTTGAGAAAAAAATTGTATTGCATCAAATTATAGAAACCAAACTGCTTTACAAAAAGCACCACAAGCAAATCTGCTTCAGAACTCAATAGAATGCAATGTAGTTAGAGAGTACAATACATTACATTCCATTACAATGCATGAAATCTAGGGTATGCATTTCGGTTTTAAAATCACCTTTACAATACTAAACAAACCCTCAACTGCATTAAATAAAACATAGCACAAAGCATTTCTATTGTATTGGAAGGCATACAAATCAAGCTTTTGTATACTAAACTGAATTTACATTCTATACAGAATCTGCACACTACAAACAGAGAGTATTGTAAACTTAAACTGAAACTGAATTGTTTTTCAAATTTATACAGGTAAAAATATGTATAAATAATTATACAAATTGCACAGATAAGGATATAAACTTATTTTTTAATGCATCATCCTTAAATCTATAATGGGTCTGAAGGAACAACTGAATTTGATTTCGAAACTGTGACTCTCAATAATTTGAAGCTCTTGCCACAACCAAACACTACAAATCCACCATCTTCAGACCACCACCAATCACCATAAAGCACCATCGGTCAGCAACCTAACATCATCAAAGAAAATAAGACAAATTAAATTGAATCCACAAACCCAATCCCATTATCAACCTAATTAATCTCCCTATGCTAGCTACAACGCTGTCGAAACCAGAACCAAACACCACTTGCACAATCCAAGAACCACCAGTAACAAAATCCAAACCTAACCAAAATAAATTTAAAGCTAAAGTGAATGGCCGAACCACCCACCGATGGTCCAAAACAGGCATTTCACTGAGGCTATTAACAGAGCTAATTTTGTTCCAGTTCCTTGCTTCCCGTCAACACTGAGGTTATCTGGTCCAGAATAAGTTGAAGAATCTCTACTTTTGCTTGCATCAAGTATAGGCATTTCATTGTTCTTTCTTAATGAATTTAAGATGGTTGTAGTTGGAGACTAAAGATATCAATTATGCTATCGATCTAAATATTTTACAGAAATTGTACATTTGAACCTCCAGCGCCGAAAAATGGATTCAAGTAGGAAAAATGTGTTCAGTACCACAATTACTATAAGTACAAGTGTGGTTACTCTTTTCTTGTTACCTGTTTGAAGAGAAGAACAAAAACCATTATATTGATTGAAATTGAACACCAATACGAAGTCGTGTGGTGTCATGTCTGTGTCCAAAAAACTCTTGTCATATAAGGCCGTAATCCAACCCAACCCAAAAATATGAATTGCCACACAATGTTTAAAAAGGCGAAAGGTGAGGCGAGGAGTAAGCCTCACAAAAAGGGAAAAAAAACAAAATAATATTAAAAAAAATAGTAATTAAACCGTAAAAATAAAATAACAACGAAATATAAAATAAAACTACAAAAAAACATCATCGAGGACTTTCTCACATAGTTTGACCTTTTTTTGTTCCCCCAAGATAACTTTTAAAAAAAATTAATTTGAGAAAATCAATTTTAACATATTGGTTATTTTACAATATGCCAATAAATTAATCAATGCAAAATCATATTGACAAAATAATTTTTTTAGCTTCATTCACAAATTGGTTATTTTATAATATGACAATAAATTAATCAATGCAACTTAACAAGAAAATTTATTAAAAAAACATTGATTTTCAATCTAAGATTAAAAAAAACAGCAACTTTATTAAAAAAAAATTACAAAGTTATTACAAACAAAAACAGTTTTTTACAAATATATTACAAACAAAAACAGTTTTATAAATAGGTTTTTACAAATATATTACAAACTAAAACATTTTTTTTTAATTTATAATATAAAGCACTGACCAAACTACAAACGTAACACTGGCCAAACAAAAAACTAAAAACGAAGGCCGACCTAAAAACTAAAAACGAAGGCCAAACAAAAAAACACTAACCAAACGTAGGTCCTAAACTAAAAACGAAGGGCGCAGGTCTTACCTTCAACGAACGAAGGCCGAAATTGAAGAACCAAGGCCGAAATTGCAAAAGGAAGGCCGGAACTCAAAAACCGAAGGCCAAAATTGAAGAACCAAGTTTAGGGAGGCCGTATTTGAACGCAGGGCTTACGGAATGAAGCTAGGGCTTATGTTTTAAACTTACCGTCAGTTCTTTTGTTTTAAACTTGCGGTCTTCATTTTTTTTTTAAAGAAACTTGGCTTCTTTTTTTTTTTTTGACCAAAGCAAGAGGCGTACGCCTCATAGCCTTGAGGCATAGCGCCTCAGGTACAAAAGGCGCAAGTCTCCATGAACAGTGTTGAGGCTTAAGCCTCGAGGCTTTTTTTCAGCGCCTCGCCTCGAGGCGCGCCTCGAGGCATATGCCTCATTCACCTTTTTAAACATTGTTGCCACATTCTTCAACTTAGGTTGTTGCTTGCAATTGTTCTGACACATTCTTCAATCAAAAAAGAACCAAGAATGAATTCTAAACAGTAACTAATCTTCCTGGAAGTACGAGTATTTAATATTTTAATATGTTTCATTAGATAAAATAAAACACACAAATTATAGGCATTGTAGTTGTATGAGCATAATATTCCTTTTTCCTATATTTTATGCATATTACACAAATGACTTTCTATTAGAAAGGTTTGAATTATACTGAAAGGACTTTCAATAGTTTTATTTGCATCTCAAATGTGAAAGTAATATTGCCAAATGTCTACAATTAGACCTTCTACTGTCACATCTGAGATGTATAAGAACATTTCTGATTGTATTTACAGTATATATAAGAAAAAATAAAATAAAACAATTTTTAGTTCCACAAACCCTTTCATACTTGCCAACTTGACCTGGAGAACTATACATGTATAGAATTCCATTTAAAACTCCTACACAGAACTGATAAGAAACTGATATATATCTGCCAGCTTAAAATCAACTAGAAACTGATATATATCTGCCAGCTTAAAACCAAACAGATTTTATATACTTACACTATATAGACTTGAAGTTTTACACCACAATTTTTATGAATTCCTTCATTACTAAACAGAATATTACAACAAAACTTATAAATACAGCCCCTTCATTACCTATTAAGCCTACAAAACAGAGTCTAATTTAAATACAGCTGAAATTCACATTTTTTGCATTCACCAAGCTAAATCTCTGCATTTCTTAGATCCCCTCCACTTATAGCCAAGCTTGCACGAAAATTGGCCCATTCGTTGCAGGTTTCAATATAAGTGATTGGTTCACCAATTGGTTCGTGAAAATTTGGAACATCCACATCGTCTAACTCACTATCCAATGGATCATGTGCCATTTCTTGCCATATAATATTGTGAAGGAGGCAACATGTAATGATTCTCCGATTATGAGTTCTCAGGGGAAACCATGAAGGACTCCTAGGAACCCCCTCCTAAGCTTAAGCTTTGCAAAGCATCATTCGATGATATTCCTCACTTGGAAATGCTAAACTCTTTTGGATTTCGAGGTTGATAGTCATTACTCCACTCATTCAAGTGATGCCATTGACCTTGAAACAAAGCAAGGAATCAAGTACCATTTGGATATCCGGCATCACCAAGGTAGTAGAAACCCATAATCATACTATTTATCATACCAATAATTAATCAATACACATATTCCTAGGAACTTTCAAACCATTTGGGCAACAGGCTGCATCCAAAGTATTCGCGAATCTTGCGTGGATCCCTCCCATCCCGGTAATACATAATTAATTTGCATGTAATAAGAGTAAATACATAAGACATTTGTTGCAACATCATGCTTCCTTGTACGATATCTAGGTTTTTCAACTTTTGGCACCCTAATCCGAATATAAGTTCTATTTAATGCCCCTAAGCAATTCTACAAGAATTAAGTTTCATTCACACAAATATCATAACTTGAAAATTTAATAGAAATAGGTTTTAAAATGAAGCGTGTTTATATACATTGAACCATTTCCATCTAGAATCGTCCGAGGCCTCAGAGACTGCCACTAGTGTGTTAAGTAACTCCCCTTGCTACAATATAAACCTTATTGAAAGATTTACTGATGGTCTCTCTCGAATGTTTGAATTATCTAACGCATGCTAGATTCTTAGTATGGTGAGCAAGTATGTACAAGAAAATCGCGATCATATCTTCAACTTTGACATTTCTTGTATCCATTAACATACCATGGGTGCAGAGCATATAACAAAGCTTGTCAAGAGTATGCCTATCCATCTGAAAGTTATCTATACAAGCATTATTACTCACTTACACCATGACATACATGTTTAGTAAATGACTTATTCTTCTACTAAATATGTCTCTTGGACTTGGAAGACTATTTCTTTTATGATATACTACCACATTAACATATATCAAAATCTAGAACATCCCTACAACATTGACCACATTAACATATATCAAAATCTAGAACATCCCTACAACATTGACTATGTGCGTAATAGCTTCACACAAGCTTATGATCTTTCATTTCATTTCCCACACTACACAGTCCATATATACATATGCATATTGAGAGGGCACATTAGACACACAAGTCATTGCTAACTACATACAAACACCCTAACAAAATGTTGTTTGAGATTAAATTTTAGCTTTTGGTACTGCATAATTTAAAATATTTGATACATATATTCTATTTTTGTATTATTTGATGTATGAATTTAAACATGTATACATCAAAATACACACAAAAATTCTAGATTCATGAAATTACCTCAACGATATGACGAATTGGACATCAAATCAGTTTAACATTACAAAAGAGAATGAATGAGCAAAAAAATCAACATACATAGCATGAATTGATTGTTATATTATATGAAATAAATAGATTTCAAATTTACACATACACATTTACACAAACATATATCAGATTTACACACACAAATATCTGTTTGATATGTGTGTGTGTGTATAAATATGATATCTGTCTGTACACACACACACACACACACACAAAAAGATATGAAATTTATAAATCAGTTTAACATTTTATCAAATTAACTAATTTAAAAGTAGGGCTCAAATTAATCAAATTATGTTTTATACACATATATATATATAAAGAAAAAGGATCTTACCGAGGGATGGAGAGAAATTAGGGCTCCAAATCAACAAATTAGGGTGTTGTTTGTTTTTACCTCTTAAGGCTGAATCTGAACCATTCAGACTTGAGAGATATCAAATACTGTTTTTTTTAAATGATGAAGAGGCTAATGGATATTCTTACCTTTAAATGGTAAATGAATCTCTGAAGTCTGAATCTGAAGTTTGAATTAGTATAAATACATTCATTCAGAGGTCTATTCAGACATAAAAACAAATATACTTTTCAGTTTCAGACTTCAGATTTCAGATTCAGATGAAAAAACAAACGCAACCTAGGAATACTGATCTGCAAACCCATCATATTAGCTTCAGTTTTTACATATATATATATTTAGAGAGAGAGAGAGAGAGAGAGAGAGAGACGAGAGAGACATGGAAAAATTGATTTTTTTTTAAGATTTTGATCAGATCGTGCTATTAAGTATAAGTTATATTTAGGATATAATTGGAAAAATTGTTTCTAATTATTATTTGAAATAGTATTTTTGTTCAATTATAAATATAAGTAAGAATTCTCAGGAATTCTAAATGAATCCTCCCATTTTTGTTGGGAGAGAAAAATATCAAAAGTGTGGGAATTCTAAATTCCCCGCCAAAAGTTTTGTAGGAGGTAGTGAGACTGGGCTCTATGAATAACTGGAAAGGGTGAGCTGTGACCGATTCTAATGGACGCTGTCTACAAGGTTCTCAAGAACTTCTTGAACAACTTCTGATGAAACCTTCTCCTCTGGGTAAAAATGGAGCTGAAGCTGGAACTCCCTCTCTGCAAGAAAATGAACTTCCATAATAATAATACAACAATAATAGTAATTTTTCTCAAGAGGAGCTCCTGAGAATGATGGCTGTGAGTGAGGAGTGAAAGAACAAGGCACTTAGCATTAGAGAGAGAGCAGGAAGAGAATACTAGGAAGTTCTAGTGTGATTTTGATATAGTAACAGTGCTATTGAGTTTTTCTATCATGTCTTGACCTTGCCCAGGGTCCTATTTAAACTTGGGCACTAGAGTTGAGTTGGCACTTTTGGTGTCAAAAACTTAGAGGGTTGGTGAGGGACAGGGTCTGCAGTGTACCATTTGCCCTACTTGTGTGCAGTAGCCTGTCCCCTCAGACAGGTGCCACATGGTGCAAACCAAAGTCAAAAAGCAAATGTCTCCTAATGGAGACAAAATATCTGATTTGGTAAATATCTTTTGAAATGGTAACTTTTGGTACAAACTTTGTAAACTTGAGGGGAGTCTTAAGAATCACCTCCTCTAAAATCATTGTAAGCTTGAGGGGGGGGGGGGGGGGGGTCTCGTGGACTCCCTTCTAAAATCATTTTTCTTGAGAGGGGCCTAGAGGACCCTCTCCTTCAAAATCATTTTATAAATAAATCTTTTCATGTGAGTAACCCTTTGGCTGCTCACCCTGGTTGTGTCTGACTGTGAGGTGTGTGAGGACTGGGCGACCCTAGGGTCTTTATACTAGTAATCTCTCAATCCTAAAGTGCTAAGTGGTTGAGATTGAGCTTGCTCAACAAACCTTGTTCCTCAGCCGCCAAGCCAAAACTTTCAAGAGATCCCAACTTACCTATTTGAGCCCTGCCTGCTCAACTAGGCTACATGTACAAGAAAGCAAAGTGTTAATATTGTTCTTTAAAAGAATGACTTTTCATGATGAGGGGTTGCTCATGGTAGCTACTCCCTCATCCCGGGGTCTTTTCCTCGGGTTTTGGTTGAGGGACCCTGAAGGTTCCTTCACTAATATGACTTTTCTGTATTTGAGGGACACTGAGTGCTCTTTCACCGATTATGCATTTTCTGTGTTCAGGGGCCTAGGGTCCCATACCAATATGAATTCTTTGTCGTCGAGGGATCTTGGGTGCACTTTCACCAATTTTGCATTTTCTGCAGTCAGGGGGCCTAGGTTCCCACACTAATATGAATTCTTTGCGGTCGAGGGACCTTGCCGGGACCCTGGATGGGGTTCCTTCTCAATATGAATTTCTGCCGGGACCTGGGTGGTTCCTTCTCAATATGATTTTTTATCGGGACTATGGGGTTCCTTCTCAATATGAGTTTCTGTCGGGACCCTGGGTAGGGTTCCTTCTCAAATGAGTTTCTGTCGGGACACTGGGTGGGGTTCCTTCTCAATACGAGTTTATGCTGGGACTTAGGGGGTTTCTTCTCAATATGAGTTTCTGCAATTGAGGGACCCTAGGGTTCCCGCAACCTTATATTTCCTGAAGACTACAGAGTATTTGAGGGACTCTTACCCCAAAATATAGTGGTCAACTTGGAACACCCTTCTACATTAGCCTCTCGTGCAAAGTCTTTTGTGTTGGGCAGACCAAAAGGCTTTGTACGTCATAAATTTGATTTTCAATTTTGAGGGACCCTAGGGTTCTTTCGTCATTCCCCCTAGGGTCATTAAATGCTCTGTCATAGATGAGGTCACTTATAGTGGACCTCCTTATCTGGGTATCAACTTGGGCAGAGGGGTTGCTCGCGGTGAGTCCCTCTTCCTTAGCCCTTTTCTGTGGCCTTCTATCTTATTTAGAGGGGTTACTCATAGTGAGTCCCTCGTCCTTGGCCTTCTTATGTGGCCTTCTATCCTGTTTAAAGGGGTTTCTCATGGTGAGCCCCTCGTCCTTGGCCTTCTTATGTGTCATTCTATCTTGGATAGAAGGGTTTCTCGCGGTGAGCCCCTCGTAATTGGCCTCTTTCTGTGGCCTTCTATCTTGGGTAAAGGGGTTGCTCAAAGTGAGCCCCTTAGCCTTGGCCTTTGTTCTATGTCGCTCAATCTTGGGTAGAGGGATTGCTCATAGTGAGCCCCTCATCCTTGGACTTTGTCTGCGGCCTTCTATGCTGAGTTGAGGGGTTGCTCACAGTGAGGCCCTCATCCTTCGCCTTTATCTGTGGCCTTCCATCTTGGGTGGAGGGGTTGCTCAAAGTGAGCCCCCTCATACTTGGACTTTGTTATGTGGCTTTCTATCTTCGGTAGAGGGATTACTCCCAGTGATCCCCTCATCCTTGGACTTTGTCTGTGGCCTTCTATCTTTTTTCTTTTTGATAAATAAATGATATTATAAAACCATCGCTAAGGAAGCGAACCCGCATACAGGAAGTATACAAAGAGACAACTCAACTAAAAGGAGAAAAAGCATCCCGACTATAAAATAGTGTGAAGCTCCTTGACGAACTCAAGAAAATCGTGAGAGGTGATGACAAAAGTCTCTTTATACCATCTAAGAAGAGTGCTAAAAAATAGGTAACAAAGCCTCGAAGGATCAATCTCGATGCCATCAAAGCATCTCGCATTCCTCTCCTTACAAATCGTCCAGAAAATGCAGTGAGGAACTAAATACCACACTTGCCTATCATCTCGCCACCCCCACGGGGGTCTCCACCCCTCTAAGAGCGCCCTCACAGACCAGGGCAAAACCCAAGAGATCCTATTGAGGGCAAGAAAAATATCCCACAAGCCTCTCATCACCTTACAGTGGAGGAGAAGGTGATCAGTCTTCTCCCCATCCTCACATAACCAGCATCGACTAGCGAGACGATAACTTCTCTTCTGAAGACCCTCAAGCATCAAGCGTCAGAATTGTCTATTGAGTCGCTATCCACACAAAGAATCTGACCTTCGGCGGCGCTTTAACCTTCCAAATATTCTTCCAAGGGAAACGGACTTTGGGATTCCCACGCCCGCACAGGATCGAATAATACCCCTTCTATCTTGAGTAGAGGGGTTGCTCACAGTGAGCCCCTCATCCTTGAACTTTGTTTGTGGCCTTCGATCATGGGTAGAAGGGTTGCTCGCTGTCACTCCCCTCATCTAGGATTTACACCTCGTCATAGGGCCACTCAAGATGAACCCCCTTGCTCTAAATATTTTCTTGCTAGCTTGGGCAGTAGGAGCCACTCTAGGTGGGCTCACTCGCCCTTGGCTATTTGGATATTCTAGAATAGCAGCTGGACACCCATCTACATTAGTCCCCTCATACAAAAATCATTGTGTTGGGTAAACCAAAGGGTTTTGTATGAAATAACCTTAAAAAGTTCATAAATGATTCCGTTGATCGTATTAAATTTGGAAATTGTCGTATGCGGTTACATTGTTTTTTTCATTATCCACAAATTATGCGTCAGATACTCTAATATATTTTCTTCCAATTTCAATCTAGTCCCTATCCATTAACTTACCAAACACCTCTGCCATGAGAATAGTGGGAAAATAAATAGATAATTCCTTGTCTAACATGCCTTGATGCCCCAAATGTCCCATCATCCTTATTAACAATAACCAAAGACTTTGGCCAAGCTCAAACATCCCCTAATCTATCGCTTGAATTTATCTTTAAATCCTTTTTTCCCCTCCTTTCTTTCTCATTACTTGATTATAGAAATATCAATTTACAAAATCAATTAAAAAACTCACCCTTTTTCATATCTCTATGTTTTTCTACCACTTCATGTTTAGCACATGTAATTTCGGGTTCATTTGAGTACTAGTCAATCCTATCCCGATCTATCAAGAATTGTACCATATTAATTGACTCCCTTCGACTTGTTCAATATAATGTCCTTTATTGTAAATCTTCAAATTCATTAGTCTAACAAAGCATATTAATGATCTTGAGGTTCTTTAGTCCAGACCCCCCTCCCCTCTCCTCCCCCTTACCGGGCCCTCTAATGATCCACTTTAACCATCCCTTCCCCAAACCACACAACATCAACAAAACCCACTGCTATCGAAGCACCTGCTACCACCACGGAATGACATGAAATCAAGCATCACTGAACCTGTGACCACCAAACTCGCCTGCAAGGATTTCCAGTAAATTAATCTTTTCATGGTGTGTTGCAGCCTGAGTAGTGAATCTAAACCCTAATATAGTAGTTCTGGATTATTGTAATCCACTGGTTCTAGGCAATTAAATCAACAAAGGAAAATGCCAAACAGTCACTAACGGAGGGAAATTTAACCATTTAGGCAGTATATTAACAAATCGGTACGAAGATCTCTAGGCTCCGCTACTATTAGTTGTAGACAGCTGAATCCAAAATGGTAAATCAAAAAATTGAGTTTTAAGAAAATTTGTCTTGCAAAGCCAGGAATTTGGATGAACAACCTTAATAGTAACAGTAAACCAGAGAATGCCTAAGAAAGAAACAAAAGCACTAGTGCTTAGAACCATCAATAGTCCTCTTCATTATCTTCAATCCTCTTAACAGTAGTAAATGGCCATGTTGAAATAAGATATAAGCGGTAGATATGTGTTTATTTCTTGTTTTTTTTTGGTGAAAGTTTATTCCTCGTTAATTTTGTATTTGCTAATGTTGAGCTTTTGCAAGGTATATAATTAATGCCACATATGATTCTTTTTTACCGTGTTTATATTTGGGTGTTCTATTTCCTGATGATATATTCACATTATAAATTTTTTTTGTTTATGGCCATGATTGTACATAGTTCTTTGACCCTCAAAATTTGTCCACTTCACAGGGAAGGTTATTTTGGAAGCTGTTATTCTGACAGCTGTAGTGGTTGTGAGCCTCACTCTGTACACGTTCTGGGCAGCAAGGAGAGGCTATGATTTCAACTTCCTAGGTCCCTTCTTGTTTGGCGCTCTTATTGTGCTTATGGTTTTTGCCTTCATTCAGGTATTTGGATAACATGTTCCGGCTCTTTTCTTTCTTTCTAGTAGTGGTGGACAAAAAAATAGACTGATCAATGTCGATTGCACCGAATCGAAAATTAAGGTTATTTTAAAAACTAGTCCAGTCCTCCATCCAAAAAATTAAAAATTGATTAAACCAACCGTTTACCCAATATATATACAAAAGGTAATATTTTTTATTTTCTTATATATATTATTTGAATTAATGTGTCTAATTTATGAATTTATTTTGGAACATTTATATCTCTCTATCTAGACTATTCTATAGATCTATATATATATATATATATCTATTATTTTTTTTGAATTGTTGTAAAAAATATAAACTTTTATCTGAATTAAAAAATAAAAAATATGGTTAGGATCGAATTTAACCTGGATCGGACTGAAAAAAGTCGGGACCAATGGGTGAACCAAATTAATAGGTTCGGTCTCGGTCCAAAAAAAATTAGGACCGAATAATTTTGTCCGGTCCGAAAAATAGGCAAAACCTGGACCGAACTAGATCGGACTGTGCCCAACCCTACTTTCTAGTCGTTTCTTCTTTTTTTTCCGGTTCTGATTTAATTGCAAAATTGCTATTGCCTGTTGCTGGGGTTCTGACCATTTTTTTCCAGATTTTATTCCCCCTCGGAAAGATTTCAGTAATGATATATGGGTGTCTTGCATCAATTATATTCTGCGGGTACATTGTATATGATACAGACAATTTGATCAAGCACTACTCCTATGATGAATACATCTGGGCTGCCGTGTCGCTGTATTTGGACATCGTTGACCTTTTCCTTTCCCTGTTGACTATTTTCAGAGCTGCTGATAGCTAAACGGATACAAGTCTGTTTGTTTTCCACATTTTCATGTTCATAGTTTTTGGACCAGAGAAAAGATGATGTGGAGCAAGTGTCAAGTAGTTTACCTTCTCTCTCTCTCGGATTATATTATGGTTGGAACAATGTATAGCCGCTGGAAGTAAAAGTTACGATAGAAATATATCCTATCCATTATCATATCTTAATTTTAGGTGTTTTGTAGTAGGAACTACTGATGTTACGTCTCAAGATTATATTTTGATTTTACCACCCATTTATTTTCAATAATTAAATTTTATTCAATATTTTATTTTCTTTTAAATTTTGTCACTAAAAGTAGAAAAAAGTTAGTTGACTACTTAAATTATTATTTAAACTATTTTAGGTTAAATTATTATCCTTTGTACAAAAGTTTAAGCTATTTGAGGTTGTGTGTGGAATGCTGCTAGGGGGAGAGTTCAAAATTATGAGTTGTGAATCATTTTTACCATGTTAAGGTTCAAATCTAAAAACACTTTTACTTTTGCATAATTTTATGCATTATTGCTCAATTATTTTTATACTCGAGTGGAGAATTATTATTGATGAGTGCGTTTTAAAATTCAATTGGCGGATTGCTATTACTTTGTATTTAAACATAAGTTGGTGACAATATTCTACCTGTTATCTCCACTTCTACATTACTCTCGGCTCACCCTTATGTATTCCCACTAAAATGTCCATCATTTTCCTATATAGTGAACACGCTTATGCGAAAGGGGAAAAAAAAGGTTCAAGCTTTGTTTTGGCAAAAGGTTGATTTTGGTAAACACTATACAAAAAGAATTTCTCCAAGGCAAAAACATAGTTTTATGAAGAAAATTTCCTAAACAAAATAGTTTGTTCCCCCAAATTGAAATTGTGATATTGAATAATTAATATTAAATAGATATTAGTATGTCATATAATTACAGTGTATAATTATATGAAATAAATGAAATTGTGAATTTGTTTTATCTTGTGAAGGACCACCTGAATAGATTTTATAAACAATTAAAATAATATTATTTATTTTTATTGTGGAGTATATTCAACTTCAAAACATGTCATTCATATTTTTTATATTCGTATAAAATAACAACTTATTTTGAATAGTACATTAAAATAAAATATAATTTTAATTTTTCAATTTTTTCACAAAACTCTCTGACATGATTTTTTATTATAATATATAAATTGTACCATCAAGAAATCACGAGCCCCACAGCCACAAGTACAAGTCAATCCCTCACATTCATCCATATCACCACGGATTGGATATAGCTAAAAGGCGCAAATGATTTCCACCCCCTTGGAATTCGTTTACCTAGTTGCTTTAATAGTTGAAGGATCATACGTTTCATTTGTTTTACTTGTAAATTCATTTGTTAAGTTCCCTATTCTCAACCTTATTTTAGTTCAATCGAGTGCTCAAAAAAACTGTTAAACCACATAAGAAAGATAAATAAAAATAAGTAAATACACTGCACATCAACAGGTGTAGGATATTTCCCTTACACGAGGTACCATATAAAAATGCTGACATTAACTAAGACATGATGTTTTTATGTTGATTAACCACGACCACCCTACTTCCTTTCAGATGCAATAGTGAGCAACCTCGAAACGCCTTGAGTCCACATCTCGTAATCTCTCTGGTTCTTGCATTCAAACTCCATAACCCCGCGTGTTTCTGTCTTCAGTCCAAAATAACGTCGTTGCTCTCCATTCTCGAACAAGTGTCTCCCTGGCCACGCTTCTATGTTTTTGCACACCTCCAAAACTATATCTGCAACTCGCACATGATACTTATCAATTAATGGATTTTTCCCAGCATCTCAAATTCTTTTCATCATCTCCCCTTTTGGGGGGTTGGATTACAAATTTGGAAAGCTAAAAAACTTATCTCATTTTAGGTCGGAAAAATAGACGGGTGATTTGGTGAAATGTTCTCTAAATTTTTTGAATTTTAATGTAATTCAATTCTGGATTTTAATGTAATTCAATTCTAGAGGGATTGGAGTAAGAATTGAATAACATGAAGAAATGAAAATGTAGGGTAATATTTCACCAAGACACTCATTTCTTCTTTACTCTTCTTTAAACTTGAATAAATATACAAAAGAAATAAAGGGTGTTTCAACCTCTTTCCAACTTTATAATCATATGCACCTTAAGTTCGCTGTTAATACACCTCTAGAAAAAGGGGTAGAGAAAGGTAATACTTACTTTTTTTCTTTTTGGTAATGGTAGCCCCGACATGTTTGCTCTTCATCTTCAACTTCACCTGCAAATTAGAGATGATTAGTGTGTACTTGATTTAGACTACAGTATGATTAATGATCTAATAATAAACATAACACATATTTAATTAGTACAAGTCACCTGTCCAGATTGACGAATGTAAACCGAGACAGTTTTCCACTGGAGATCGCCTACAGTATTAAATTAGATATTAATTATAGACTAGGGAAAGGAAAAAATAATTTGAATTTTTCATAACATAAAAAGGAAAGTTACCATTGCGTGTGCGTTTGAGGAGCTCGGTTCCCCTGGCAAGGAGTTATTGATTACAAACACCTAGAAAATTCTCTTCAGGCAAAAGTTCCTCACAATAGCTACCATTTATGGGACCATTCCTTTCATTACAACCGGCTCCCATTCCAAACCCTCTCTCTATTGGGATCACTCCAACAATATTCCACATTTCTTTCAATGCTCTTGCCTTCAATGTTGCTGCCCCACGTAGAGCTGCCCGGTCATGAAACATTACCATTCATATTCATAGTAAGACCACTGATTTTTACAATAATCAAATATCTAGCGCCATCTGAATTCTCCTGATTTCAAACAACTTACGCACAGTCTCAAATTAAAATTACACGGACTTATCGAATTAAGAATCATAGTATTACAAAGGCAAAAAAAATTAAAGAAAAATCAATGGATGGTATGTTTGAATAAAAAATACTCCATCCCAAAATTAATAGTCATGTTTTGGTTTTTTGTCATTCCAAAACAACCATTAATTTGAGATAGGAGTGCGTCTGTAACTAAATTGGAAACATGTGAAGTAGATTTTATATTTTCGTACCTATACCCCGTAAAATAAAAAATTGATTTTCAATTTGTGAAGCAAATGGCATAAGAGGGCAACCTGTAGCGGCTGCAGCTGTGAGCGTCAATATATCTCCGTGTGAACGGACATTGATGGCTGAGTTTACATCTGAGATAAGGTGGTCCCGTTCGGCTCCCATGGCCTCGGCAACTTCCACACATTGTGCGGAAACTAATATGGCTACTGACGCCACAGCCATATATGTTTTTGCCATTAGTTCATCCTTACCAGTTGACGACGTTGCAGCGGTGGTGGCTGCAATTACGGCCACTGCAGCAGCAACTCTGGCGACAGAAACAGCAGCGTGGAGTTGGGCGTTGTGGGCTCTGGTCTCTTCTTTTTTCTTCTCTCTCCTTTCCTTCAACCACCGCCCAACTGTCTTGTCGCTGGGTGTGTTACTTCCACCAGCACTGGTGCCATAACCAGTTTGGCCAGTAGCAAATAGGGGTTGTAGTGTGTTGTTTGCTCTTAAGAACTGCAATTGGATTGAAGGATTTATTACACCGTTTATATAATTATATCAAACTTGTTCTCAAATTTAAGTAAAATCTGGGCTAAATACTTATTCGTATGAAACTCTTAAGAGGTTAAATTCAAAATTTTACACTTTTGTTTTGTAATTCCTTAGTTTTTTGTCTCAATAATTTTTTTTTAAATTGAATAAATCATATCCACTATATTACTTTGATGCTTAAATTCATTCAAGAAAAATGTCTAAAATTAAAGGTAAGGGTTGCCCTTAAACTTCACTCAAGGTCAAATCTGAGTCTTCATGAATTAGAGTAAAATTATAGCAACTCAAATTTGAAGTGCAGAGTATCTTAGTGCTACTGCTAGTAGTATAAGTAGAATATATTTTAAATAGAGAACTTTTTTGAGCAACTAGAGCGGGCTAGGTGTGGGGGTCGAGGGTGGAGGATGCGGCTAAACACTTCAACACTTCAAATGTCTGTGTGCGATCTTGCAGTTAATATGACATGTATATTTCATACCATGACAAATAATTTTCTAATATGACAAAAAAGTTTATAATATGACATTCCATATTGTAACATAAAACGAGCACATTGTTAGATAACAGTGCCTCAATATGACAATAAGGACCGCACAATATTCCTTGCTAAAAATTCTAAAACCTCACCCTAAGTTACCTTGTTGAATCTCTATGGAATTGGAGTCAAATTTCTACGTACATATAAAATTTGAGTGAAAGATGGGAGGTGCTCTTCTAATTAATGCAGCATGGATAAATTTGTAGATAGATACTAAAGTTTATACTTTCCAAAAAAAACTACGAAATTCAAATTGAAAGCTGAGGCTTGTAATTAAATAAAACTTTTATTAGAGCGTACTTGAGGCAGACAATATATTAGACCAATTTTTTAATATTATGAATTTATTTATTATTTAAACCACATATTATTAAAATAAAAAAAGGTAAAAACCCATTTCATATAGGAGAGAGAATTAATATTAAAAGGGTTCCTGATAACCTGTGACTGGCCAGACCTAAAAAACAATAAAGTTTCTTATTACAATTAGTACAACAAAGGTATTCATGTCAAAACCTTATTATTATTTTGAGGCTAAAAATGTGCAAATTTTTAGAAAAGTCATTGCACTTTTATAACGAGTGTTGCTAAAGGCATTCGAAATTGAGTAATGCTATGCACACCTACTCCTTGTACCAATCCAGTACCGAATGTGCTTTAAATGTATTGTACCATAGTGGGCTCCACACTTTGAATGGTGGGATCCACACTTTGGTACATGCATTTAAAGCTAATTCGGTACTAAATCGGTACTAAGAGTAGGTGTATCTATCTTTATTCTTCGAAATTTTACTTCCCGTCACCACAATACTATTTTCAAAACATAATATACAATTATTGTAGTGCATTATGTGGGGCAAGAGAGAAACTTTTTTGGATGTACTTTAGGAGGACTCTTTCAGGATTCTAAACATGGTCGCCCTGCCATGGACGGCGCTGGGCATGTGTCAAGTGGGCAATGGCGCAAGGCCCATTTTACAGTATGCACCTATATATTGATATTATAGGATCCAAATTTTTTTTATGTATATTAAAAATATCAATTTTTAAAATATATTTAATTTTTTAGGGGCTCTTTTTTTTAACTACCCAAAAATAATGTGTACAAAGAATGATTAAACTATCTAAAAATCTCACCTTAACTACCCAAAAATAATATGTACAAAGAATGATTCAACTACCCAAAAATCTCACCCAACGAAAATGGGCCCCTAAAAAATAAGTGTAATTTTTTAGGGGCCCATTTTAAGTATTTAATAATTTTGTACAATATTTTTTAGAAGGGTCCTAAATTTATTTTCGCACGGGACACTCTTAATATTAGGACCGGCCCTGCGCCCTGGCCATGTGCCAAATGGGCAATGGTACAGGGCATATTTTAGAGTATGCCCGTTGATGTAAAAATTTAGACTATCTCTAATTTATCAATCACAGATAAAATAAATAAGACAAAATATTTTTAAAGTGGTTCAGCCTATGTCCACTGTTTTTGTATTGTTGACTGTTTGACTGGAATTCTCGATAAGTGTTTACCAAGAGATCCAGAATGCCCTTCTAATGAGGAGGTTACAATGTATTTATAGCCATGAGACTGTACATGTGAAAGGAAAATGCGTTATCTAGTAGACATATACATCTGTATGATAATAATGAGCATTTAATGTGCAGTCGTCTCTTTGATTCTCTTGATTTGGATGCGCTGTACGCTAAGTAGCTCAGACCGCTTAAGCTTCTCGGACCGCTTAAGTTGCTCGGGGCCCCTGAGTTGTTCGGGGCGCCTAAGTTGCTCGGTGTGCTTGAGCTGCTCGGAGTGTATGAGTTGCTCATAGAACGTATTTGTATTTGTCATGTAGGTTGACACGTGTCTACAAGTGATTGGTCCACGTCATCAGATTAAATTTGGTATCAACAGAAGCCCCCAATGTTTCACACTTTGAGGTTAAAGGAAAGTGTGGAATATTCTGCTCGAAAACTGCTCAGATTATTGGTTTTTATGGTTTTTAGGAAAATGTTCATTGTATATAACTCCTTTTTGAGCGCATAGTATCAGCCTCATAAATATTTTGAATTTTCATGACCACTTCGATATTTGTGCCCCTTTTCTTCTTTTAGCCACCAGAGACGCAAACGTCCTCCCTTATAATCATCGCCTTTCTCTATTCCCGGGGTAAAGTATTTAAGCGCAAAAGAAATCCTATCGTCTTTCACTTTTCAAATCTGTATCTTTGAACACTTCATTTTCTTTCTATCTTGTGCCTTGTTCTTTCCATCATTCGTTGTCAACTGATCTCTCTTTTTCTGTAAGATTTTCTTCCTTATCTTTTATTTACTTTGTTCATCATGGTTTACCTTGTTGAATCGCTTGACAAATTTCGATATGAATTTTCAATCCCTTCTTGGATTAATTTGGAAGAACTTTCTGAACCTTCTGATTATTTTTCTTTGGCTGAGGGACATTGGTTCCCCAGTCTTTTTGTAGCCGAATGTGGCTTTTCTTTCCCGCCAAATCCCCTGTGTGTGGAGTTTTGCCAATATTTTGATGTTATACCTGCAAGAATAGCTCCAAATACATGGAGGATAGTTAATGGCGTACACAGGTTAAATCAACTTCATGGAACCCATTTAGGGATTCAGAGATTATGTATTGCTACAGATGGGTTATTAGTGATAGTACTTTCTATTTAAAAACTAGGTTTTTGAATAGAGCGTTAGTTGTCAATCTTCCTGATGCCAATAGGTATTAATTTGAACATGGAGTGGTGATGAAAAATTGGCAACACCTCCCTTAAATGGAGATGATGTATACCAAGGTCCCAGATGTCCACATTATGGCAATGGGATAGGTTGTTTTTGTTTCTTGAAATCTTGTTTTCTTTATGTTTGATAAAATGCATCACTGACATTTGTTTTTATTTGTTACAGTTGACAGTAAAAGAAAACCTCCAAAAGAAGCTGACGTTAATTTAAAGCATTTAAAACTTATCTGGGATTTGCACCAATTTGTTGCCGAGGAACATATTAGATCTTCTTCTTACTTGTTACAGTACAAGAGCTATACTTCATCTTTCACTGCTCGTCCTCATCCAGTGGTAGTTAATCTTTACCAAGTACCAGCCTCTGAGACTAGTGTGGAAGATTCTTCCTTTGAGTCAAGTATTCCTATCAGTGATCTAATGAAGAAGAGAAGAGCTCCTGCCTTTTTTGACAAGTCTGCCTCTGCTAATGTGGAGGCAAAGAAAAGTAAACAAGATGTCCCAGAATAAGGGATAAAGACTGCAGATGTACCCCCTCCTGTTGTGGCTAAGAGAACTGGCGAGAAGCCCCCTCTGGCTCCGAGCAAGACTGTTGCTATCTCTCCTCCAAGTGAGGTTATTGTCATATCTCCAACAAAGAAAACGTCTTTAGTTAAAAATGACCATGCTCCTCTGAGGAGGTTAAAGCAAAGTTCTTCTGAGAGACCTGCTGAACCTGTCTCTCAACCTTCAAATGTTGAAGGTACTGTTCCATCTTTTGTTACTCTGAGCTCTGTTGTGAGTTTGGTGAGATCTTGGACTGTCCCAGAAGTCCAAGGCATTGAAGATACTCTTTCTCGTGAGAGAATTACTACCCTGGCTGCTCAACACATTGCCTCAGTAAGTATCTTCAACTTGACCCCTTTATTTTTTAATACTATGTTCATGTATTGACTTAAAGTGATTTCTTTTTTCAGCTGGTGGCGTGTTTCAACAACATTTTGAAGAAGGATGAAGCTATCAAGGCTTCAAGTTCCTCGGGAGGAGTAGAGGAAGCTTTTGTTGGTCTGACCCAGTCTTTAAAAGACTCTCGTCAAAAGTACGAGGAAGATAAAGTTACTTGGGAGAAGCAACTCAAGCCCATTGAGTTGGATAGGAATCAAGCTGTGAATACCTCCAAGGATTTGGAGAAGAAGTTGAAAGAGTTTGAGCAGAGCAACAAAGACCTTGAATAAAGCAACAAGGAGCTAGAAGTTAAGCTCAAGTTTGTTGAAGAGGAAGTTGTTAAACTTCAAGATGTTGATCGACATAAAATGGAGGCGAAAGAGAAGTTGAAGGCTGCCGAGGAGCTCCTTAGGGAAAGGACCAGCTCGGAGAAGGCAAAAAGGAAGAAGGCAGTCAAAAATTCATTCAGTGTTGGTTGGGACAAAGGCTGGAACAAGGGACTGACTGCCATGTCTTCTCAAATGGAGTATGCCAGCCTCAAATATTTTAGGGATGGATGGGTCGTAGCCTTGCAGGAGCTGAAAATTGCTAAGAATTCTGAATTGTTCCGGCAACACACTCATGGCCCACCTCCCTCTCCTGAAGAAGAAGAAGAGGATGAAGCTGCTTCAGATGAATCTTCCATGATGATTAGAGATCAGGTACCTGTTGTTCCTTTTGTTCAACCTTACTCCAAGAAACTCCAACCAACCAGTACTTCTGCCGAGCAGCTAATCTTGCCCTCCGAGCAACCAGTCTCTTCCTCCAAACCTTCTGAGGAAGTCGTAGGGAACAAGGAGAAGGTGTAAAGTTGATTGGGCTTTTATTTTGTTGTTCTACTGAATGTAACCTCAGAGTTTGTATTTTCTCTTATGATGAAATAAAAATTCAAACTTTGGTTGTTTATCTTGACTTTCTCTTTTACTTGCTCTGTCTGCATCATTATTGATTCTTCTTATTTCTTCTCTTTGCTAATTTATGGACAGGATGGAGCTCTTATCATCTCATGACACAAAATTGATGAAGAAATGCAATGATTATTTTAAAGCTGGTCATGCAGATCTTAATGAGGCCCAGATAATCGGCATCCTTGGATCAGGTGCTTCTGACCGAGCAGTTGAAGCTTACCAATACCTGAAGTGTTTGCTCGATCGTGCAGTTGCCAACAATGTGGCTTACTATGAGATGATTGAAGATTTCCATGGAACTATCGAGGAACTCCAACATCAATATAAAGAATCTTCTACCCTTTTGCACCAAGGATACGAGAAAAAATATCAACAACTGAGTACTGACCAAGGGTATAACAAATTTATCTCTACTTATGAAAAGAAAGAGAGTGTTCAAAAGCTTGAAGTTGAAGAGCACAGGCATATCGCTAAGTTGTTGGAGCAGGAGAACATTGCTTTGCAAGAAGAAATAAAATAACTTAAATCTGCTGCATCTTCCTCGGGAGCCTTGGTCCCTATTAATGATGAAGGTTTCTCTTTCTTGGAAGTAGAAAATGCCAACTTACGAGATGAGTTGGAAACTTTGAAAAGAGCTGGACCCTCCTCATCTACTCGTGGATGAGCAAGATCTTCTCGTGGTCTAGCTAGGGCTGGTCAGGTCACCATTGAAGAATCTAGAACGCAGTCGGATTTCGAGAATCAAGCCTTTCAGTTGATGGCGAAGAACCAAGCCTTAGCAGAAATGTCTAAGAAAATTCTGAACTTCAGCGAACAACTCTCTACCCAAAGTTCTGCCTTGGAAAATAAGGAAATTCTGGTGAAGAATCTCCATGAGCAACTGGACAGTCTAACTTATCAATTCCATAAACAACCCAGAGAATTTTGGATAGCTGGGTATAACGAAGCCCTTTACCATCTTGATGCTCGGATCCAGTAGTCAAATAATGCGGAGTACAAGCAAGGGTGGTTGAATGCAGTGTGTGTGCTAAAATTGGAGCAGGGCCACTACTTATGGGATTATTATGACCCTGGAGTGCTCGATTTGCTCGTGCCTCCTTTTAAGCTTATCATCAGTTGGATTCCTGCTCGGGCAATTCCTCAATGCTTGATCTCCAAGTATCTCGGCGATTATAGTCTTCATGCAAATTTTGAGATATCTCGTCCAGAGCACTTGCTTGATCGGCCTTCTGTGATGAATGTTCGAATGTTGCGAGATCTAAATTTCATAATTCCCCTTATGCATTAGATGATCCTCCTGCTGGGGTAGAACCTGTTTCAAAGGCAGAAGGGAAAAGACCAATAGAATAGCATTTTTTATGTAATGAAGTACATTTTTCATATATGTAATTCTACTTGATTTGAATTAAGAAATTTAGTCTTTTGCTATTCCATTTTCTTCTAAACAGTTTATAGAATATCCTTGTTTGCTTGTTATTTTGTTTTTGGATAATGGAATTTGTCCCATTTGTTGATTGATTATAGTGACTTATCACTCTTTGGGCCTAAGCAATGAAATGATTTGCATCCCATGTTCCTGCTTAGTTTAACCAACCGGAGTTGATTGTATTTGGTTTACCGACTAGCTGGAGTTGGTGGTAATTAGTTCCCAACCAATCGGAATTGGTGGTAATTGGTTCCCGACCAACCGGAGTTGGTGGTAATTGGTTCCCGACCAACCGGAGTTGGTGGTAATTGGTTCCTGACCAACCGGAGTTGGTGGTAATTGGTTCCCGACCAACCAGAGTTAGTAAGAATTGATTTGCCGACCAACCGGAGTTGGTGGTAATTGCTCTGAATTTGATGTGTAGTGTGTAGCACTAATATTCCAAAAAAATTCGACAAAAAGAGAGAACTGGGTAAAACATTCAACACTTTATGCATACTGAAGAAACTGCATTACATAGGAATTTCAATTACTGATAATACTTGCGCAGATGCTCTGCATTCCATGCATTCTTGAATTCTTCTCCTTCCAATGTTTCAATCCTGTATGTCCTTGGACGAACGACTTCTGTTACTCTGTAGGGTCCATGCCAGTTGGCTTCCTGTTTGTTATTCTTTTGGATCACTTTCTTCAGCACATAATCCCCTTCCTTCAAATCACTCTTCTTCACTCTTTTGTTATAGAACAAAGTTGTTTGTTGTTGTTACACTGCATTCCTGATTGCTGCTTCCTCTCTAACTTCTTCGAGCGTATCCAGGTCTAATCTTCTCATCAAATCACTGACAGTAGAATTGAAATTAAGCACCCTATGCGTGGGTAAACCCAATTCAGCAGGTATGACAGCCTCACTCCCAAATGCCAGCATGTATGGAGACTCCTGTTGTTGTTCGTGGTGTGGTACGATAAGCCCACAGCATAGAATGTAGCTCGTTAATGCAATTTCCTTTTGCATCATCTAATCATTTCTTCAAACCATTTAGCAGCATTCTATTTGTCACCTCAGTTTGCCCATTTCTTTGGGGATGGCCTGGTGCAGAATGAACCTTCAGTATATTGGATTGATGACAATACGCAGCAAACTCCTTGTTGTCAAATTGGGTTCCATGGTCAGTAATGAATGCATGTGGGAGACCACATCTGCAGATAATATTCTTCCAAATAAATTGATAGACTTTGTTGTATGTCATATCAATGAGAGGCTCAGCTTCCACCCATTTGGTAAAGTAATCCACAACAACCACGAGGTATTTGACTCTTTCCCTGGTCGTTGGAAGTGGCCCGACCAAATCTATCCCCCACAATGCAAATGGCCAAGGGGACGTTATGGGTGTTAAAAATGCTTGAGGAGCTCTTCGGATGGAAGATAAGCGTTGAAATTTATCGCATTTCTTAGCATAGGTTGTGCCATCAGCTCTCATCATTGGCCAATAATACCCCTGCATTGTTATTCTTTGCAAAAGCGTCCGACCTGCTACATGGGCTTCGCAAGACCCTTCATGGACCTCTTCGATCAAACTTTTCACTTTGGAGGGATGGACACATCTTTGTAGCCCTGCTATAACTCCTCGTCTATACAAAATGCCACTAGTCAATACATAACGAGCAGCCTTAAACTTTAGTTTTTTGGCTGCGAGTTTATCAATTGCCAAAGCCCCCTCTTCAATATAGGCGCTGATGGGGTCCATCTAAGATGGTCCCAAGTCGAGGGTAATAAAGTTCATCATTAGATCTTCGTCTATGCTCTGACCTGCCAGGATTTCTATTGGGATTGTTCTTCGTAGCTCGGTGCATGTGGCTGATGCTAACTGAGTTAGTGCGTCGGCTCTTGCGTTCTCTAATCTCGGTATTCTACTCAACTGAACTGCAGTAAAACTCGATACAACCTCCATTGCTTTCGTATGATACTTGATCATTAATTCTCCTTTTGCTGCATACACTCCCAGAATTTGATTTACGATTAACTGTGAATCACTGAATACAATGACCTGCTCTGCCATCATGGTTTTAGCCAGACTTAGACCCTCGATTATAGCTTCATATTCAGCCTCATTATTAGAAGCCTTAAATTGGAAGCGCGGAGCATACTCCACACAATCTCATCCGAATTGTTTAAAATAATCCCTTCTCCACTTCCTGTAGAGCACGAAGAGCTATCCACATACAAATTCCATATAGGTACTTCATCATCAAATTTTTTATCACACAGAGTTCCTGGATAAAATATTTGGTGTTTCCTTTTGTCCTCCTCCGGCACTTTTCATTGCTCGTTGACCATATTCTCTTGCTCATCTACCGACGTAAGTTGGTCGGGGTTTAAATTTGATGACCCTATAGAATCCACAGGTTGGTCTGTATTCAACTGCTGCTCGTCAGAGGCCTTTTCTTGAGTAAACTCTGCGATAAATTCCGCTACTGCCTGCCCTTTAGGCGACGATCTAGGCTCATAAATTATATCATATTCACCAAGTTCCACTGCCCAGTACATCAATCTTCCTGATTTCTCTGGCTTATGCAAAGATTGCCTTAATGGCATATCGGTGTATACCACTATAGTATGGGCTTGGAAGTATGGCCTCATCCTTCTGATTACTTCAATGAGTGCTAGTGCCAACTTCTCCAGCGTTGGATATCTGATTTCTGCTCCTCGGAAAGCATTGATGGTGTAATAGACTGGTTTTTGTACTCCGTCCTCCACCCTTATCAAGGCCGAGCTAACTGCATTCTCTGATACTGCCAGATACAAGTATAATCTTTCTCCCAGCACTGGTCTAGACAACAATGGAGGTGTCCCCAGATATTTCTTCAATTCTCGAAAGGCCTTCTCACATTCATCATTCCATTCAAAAGTTTTTCAGAGTGTTTTGAAGAATGGTAGGCATCTGTCAGTTGCTCGTGACACAAACCTATTAAGTGCTGCAACTCGCCCTGTGAGACTTTGTACTTACTTCTTCATCGTTGGAGATCGTATCTCCAATAGAGCCTTACTCTTTTCCGGGTTCGCTTCAATTCCTCGTTGGTTAACAATATATTCGAGAAACATGCCTTCTCGTACTCCAAATATGCATTTGGTGGGATTCAGCTTCATTTGATATTTCTCTAGTTAATCAAAGGTCTGACTTAGGTCAACTAGATGATCAACAGCTTTCTTGCTCTTCGTCAGCATATCATCAACATAAACTTCCATGTTATGACTTATTTGCTCCGCAAACACCTTACTCATCAGTCGCTGATATGTCGCACCTGCATTTTTTAGTCCAAAAGGCATAACATTATAGCAATAAGTTCCCCTTGGAGTGATAAAAGAAGTACTCTCCCTGTCTTCAGGCTTCATTTTAATCTGGTTGTAACCAGAATAAGCATCCATGAAACTCAACAATTCATGCCCCGAGGTTGCATCCACTAGTTGATCGATTCGGGGCAAAGGAAAATGATCCTTTGGGCATGCCTTATTGATATTGGTGAAGTCTACACACATCCTCCACTTGTTATTTTTCTTCTTCACCATCACAACATTTGCTAGCCAATCAGGATATTTGACATCTTCAATAAAAGAGGTTTTTTGTAGTTTCTCTACCTCTTCCTGTATATCTTGGTTCTTTTCAGGACTGAACACTCTTCTTCGCTGCTTCACTAGCTTGATTTCCTTGTTCACGTTGAGCTCGTGACACAAGAAATTCGGGTCTATCCCTGGCATGTCTTCATGACTCCATGCGAAAGTCTACTTTCTGCGTCTTAAAAATGCTATCAATTCTTATTTTATTGATACATCGAGTGATGCACCAATTTGAGTTGTTCGTTCTGGATGCTCGTCATCCAGAATGACATTCTCGATAGCCTCCATGACCTGTCCCTTCATGAGTTGAGACTTGTCTCTTGGGTCTAACGTTTCAATCTTTGCCTCTTCTATTTCATCCACTTGATAGGTAGTAGTCTTCTTCCTGGATTCTTCACGTTCCTCCTGTTCGGTAGATGAATAGTAGCATTCCCGAGCTACTTTCTGGTCGCCTTTCATAACTCCCACTCCAAAATTGGTTGGTAATTTTAAACATTGATGTACAGTAGATGGTACTGCTTCGAACTTCTTCAGGCCTACTCTTCCCATGATGATATTGTAAGATGATTGGACGTTTTTATCCATTACGAAAAAGTGTACTCTTTCTGTTCGACAAGCAAGCCATGTACCGATAAGCATATCCAACTTGATCGTCCCAAGTGGAAAAACCTTCTAGCCAGTAAAACCAAGGTGGGGCCTATGATATGGCTCCAACTGGGCTAGCTTCAGATTCAAACTGTTAAAGCATGGATAGAACATGATATCTGCCGAGCTACCATTATCTACCAGTACTCGTGAAATCACAACTTCCTTCATCCTCATCTTGATCACCAATGGGTCATCATGAGGATATAGTACACCTGTCAGGTCGTTCTTAGAGAAACCAATGACCAGTTTGTCTTTATTCACCTTCCTCGGGTGATCATCTTTGGCCAGATTTATTCGTTGAATGTACGAGCAAGCTTGAGCCTCATTAAGGTAAGCTTTCCTCTCTTCAGTAAGATCTCCTCCTCCTGCATCTCCACCTGTAATAACATTACATTCAAATGATCCAAAATGGATTGAAAATACCTCACTCTCTGGCTGTCTTGGTCTTTTGGGAAGGTCGGGATCATCTGCTGGATCATCATCGTGGTCTCTCTTCTTATCTTCTTTTGCTCGACGAGGAGATCTAGACCTTTGCCTTGCTCGGTCATTGGCCTTTCCATCATTTCGACGATCAGCATACTTAGCTAGCTTTCCTCGTCTAATGAGTGCTTCAATTTCATTTTGGAGAGCTATGCAATTTTTGGTTGTATGACCATGATCTTTAAGGAACTCGTAATATTTGGACTTATTCCTCTTGTCGGGATCTACCTTCATTTTTTCTGGCCAATTCAGCTCCTCGCTATTCTTGATCTCTTCCAGAATATGATTTATATCTACCTTCAAAGGAGTATAATTTCCAAATTTCTTCAACTGTTCCAGTGCTTGCTTTGCTTTCGATTGTCTGTTGCCACCATTATTCTTCTGCTCCTTCTCAGTCTTATCAGCCTCGACCTTGGTCTATTTAGTTTCTGTGTTCTTCTTCGCAGCCATAGCTTCCTCGGCATTCATGGTTTTAGTTGCTTTTGCCATTAGTTCAGCCATGGTCCTAGGCGGATCTTTGGCTAAAGTGTAGTACAATTTATCTGGAAACAGTCCACTCATCAGAGCAGTAATTGCTATTTTCTCCTCGTAATCAATTACTTCGAGTTTCTCGTTATTGAAATGAGTAATATAATCCCTGGTGCTTTCACCTGTCTTCTGTCTAACATTTAATAAGTGTGCTACTCGTTTGTCTGGTTTTACCCCAAAATAGAAGTTCCCAATAAAGAGCTCTGCCAGTTGAAAGAAAGTCGTGATCTTCCTCCGAGGAAGATTTTTGTACCATATTTGGGTTGATCCGGTAAGAGTTCCTGAAAATGCCCTGCATCTCATATCGTTTGGAACTACATAGATATAGACAGCAGCTTGGTATTGTTCTATATGAAGGACAGGGTCAGTTTTTCCATCATATTTAGGCATCACCACGGGAGCTATGAATTTTGATGGTGTGGGAAAATCCACAATTGCCTGTACGAATGGTGTCCCTTGGACAAAAGTTCTTTGCAGAGGATTATTGGCCTTGATCATTTCCCCTAATCTATCCTCTAACCTTTGAATATAACCTTTCCATGCATCGTTTCCCTCCTCGGGCCTATTTGTTCGAGCGACTGATCGCCTTGAATTTTCCTCTTGTGATCGAGCTGCTGGTGGCGATTGGGCAGAGCCTTCCCTTAGATCGGATGGCCATGGAGAGTTCCTCGATGCAATCTTAGGAGGACTTCTATTCCTCCTAGGGCCCAAACGATAAAAAGGAGAGACTCTACTCAACCTTTCAAGAGCACTGGTCCTTTCTAGAGATAGAGTAACGTTTTATTGAGAATCTGTAGCTCGTACTGAGGAAGTCCGACCAAGTTGATAAGAAGGATCATTAGATCTCTCAGTACGGTATGATTCGATGCGTCTAGATTGAGATTCCTCTGGGAATAGCGTTCGCCTAGTTCGCAAAGAGGGTAAACGGGTATTTCTCTAAACACTTCGTTGTCCTGATTGTGCTGGCACTCCGCCTTGAACAGTTTGTATAAGTTATCGCATGGTTTCTTATATGGCTGTTTGGCCTTGGGCCAAATTATCCATTATACCAGCCAGATCTGGAAAATTTAGGGGAGTAGATGGATTTGGTGGAATCCCAGTGTTTCGATTACTGGATTCCGGATTATTGGCCATTGATGATGAATTATTTTGGTAAAAAATGATAAGAACAGTCGCTTCCCACAGACGGCGCCAATCTGTTGATGTAAAAAATTAGACTATCTCTAATTTATTAATCACAGATAAAATAAATAAGACAAGAGATTTTTAAAGTGGTTCAGCCTTATAAGAATGGCCTACATCCACTGTTTTTGTATTGCTGACTGTTTGACTGGAATTCTCGATAAGTGTTTTACCGATATCCCGAATTCCCTTCTAATAAGGAGGTTATCTGAGATGACCACCTTGTAACCGTCCAACTAACTGATGCGGTGTGGTTGGGTAAGGGCCTTGACGAGTAGGTGCAACCTAGTAATGATATCCCCCACAACTAGGTTGAACTTGTATCCACTGTCGATGTGTAATGCATCGAGGTAAAATAAGTCGTGTCAGATCCGATTACAGTTCATGCTTGTGGGCTGGCCACTTGTGTGGTAAGTTAATATCCGAGTCATTGTGGCTCCTGGTGGGATGTCAGTGTACTCAAGTCAGGACAAAAGGGTCGGGGTGACTCGAAGGCTGTACAGTTTGGGTTGGGAAGTGTGGCCCCCTGGAGATGGGGATGGAGGTGGGTTGTAATAGGGGTAGAGGTCTAGCAGGGCCCTGGAGACGGGGATGGAGGTGGGTTGTAATAGGGGTAGAGGTCTAGCAGGGCGGCAAGCATCGGTCTAGGATTTTGGGTGGTGGGCACTAGCATCCGTATGATGGGCACCTAAAATCGGGAGGTGGTTGAGGTAGAATTATGAGCCCCCGTTACACCAGTCCGAAATGAGGTGATGGGGGCTATGTATAGCTCACAGCTATAAATCTAGAAACGCTAGATATAGGCTTCCCGAAATTTTTGGCGTACAACTATTTCATGACAGTGAAATGGGGGGCTGAACGGTGGCAAGGGTTAGTGTTTGGGGGACATCCGGACAAGGCTGTAATTTAATAGAGGCACCCAAGTGTCCCTATAGCCTAGGCGACATTCATCAGGGAGGGAAGGTAATTCAGTTGGGCTACCGGGTGCTTGTGGCGGGGTTCTCCCACCCTTGATCGTAAGCACCGTCTTGCATCTGTACGACCGATGATATAGCTCTGACATCATATTGATGTATAAAAAATCTTTACTAAACTCTCATTATGGAATGAATACAATTAGGGGTAAGAACCTTGTTTATAATATAGGCGACCCTTATCATCTATGAAACACGTGTTCTTCACCGTTCACTTGCAATCACACCTGCACTGGATTCTTGCAGTCATTTATAATATATCAGAATCGGCGTATCCATGCACTGGCACTTGCACCGCACCCCACGACACCCAAGCTTCATAGATTATCATTAAAGACTCCCAAATTTATCCTATAAGAGATAAGGCAAAATAAAATAAAATAAAATAAAATAATACAAAGGGATAAACTCATCAAAGGATTCAAGTGACCAGCTTCTCATTGGATGTGCCCTGGGCTCGCCACTTCACTTTGTTTCTAATAAATGGATTTGTGGTCAATTTCTCTTTGTTTTATACATGCTTTTTAACCTTCGTTTCTACTTTCTATGAAGACCAAATTTAGTGACTGTGATGTATTTTTGACACCTTTCCCTTCTTTTCCTTTGACATTTCCTCTTTTCCTTCTTGGCCTGTCTAACCACCTTATTTCTTAGATGACAGAAGCTAAAGGCAACCATAATGAAATAGCAAAATAATCTCAACCATATAGTATTCTCAGTACGAAATGAGCTTTTGTGGATGGTTTTTTATGTCTCTGGTCAAGGTCAAACAGTTATCTGTACGTTTTTCCCTTTTATCTTTTAAATAGATTCAACATCGATAGTCAAGTTTGTAATTCACACCAAATAATTATGCAATTTAATTATTTTGAAATAGTTTAAAAATAGTTACATTCATTTTAGTTTGTTAATCTACTCTTTATAATACTCCCTCCGTCCCAAATTAAGGTTCCCTATCTTAGTTTTGTATAAATTAAGGATACACTCAAAAAATGGTCAAGATCAATACTTGTTCGCTATCATGAAATCTAGTTTGGTGATTATATCTAAAAATGAAAAGTGTACTACTAATTTGGGACAACCCAAAAAGGAATAGTGAACTCTTAATATGAGACAGGAATATTGCATTTATGCCCTTGTGTCTCATTCTCAGGCATAGGACATAGGCCATGTTCATATCTATTAAGTTGTAACTTTTGTACATTGAAGTCACATAGTAGTTATTGTTCATGTAATTACCTTATAATTCTTGTTTTATTATTATTATTATTTTAGTATTTTGACAATTATATTAAAGTGTATTGTTTTAACTGTTGTATTAGGCCACATTTATCACTAGTTCTTATCAAAATGGAACTCGATCAAATGTTTAAAAAAGTTTTATACCCAACTCGTAAGAATCTCTCGAGTAAATGATGGGTATATAATTCACATTGGAAATTTTTTTATGTGTGGAATTAGAATATTTTTCGGTCCTTTTACTTTTCCCCTTTCCTTTTTCTTAACGAAATATTAGTGTTCAGTTTCATCTTGGGGAGGCTGTTATTGTTGGTGATCTTGATTGTTTTGGAAGGACATTCAAAGAAATAAGTAAGTTCTTGTTGGATTAGAGATTTGTACTCATGCATTGACCAAGTTATTGGTTGATTATGATGTATATATTAAGAACAACTAGTTGCTGATGGTACTGGCCTCTGTTTGTGTTGATATTCGATTTGCTTTTGCCTCTCAAGTGAGCAAATGGTTAAGGGTCAATTAAATGAGGTGTATGAGAATATCCAAGGGATCACAGGTGAGGGGAATTCAACATTTTATCTGGATAATTGGTTTCAAGTTGACCTCTACCTTGCATAGCAAATACATCCCAATTCCTCTATTTCTGGAGCTCTAAACGATCCTCACCTCATAGAGAATTTTCTTGAGTAAATGCTTAGGGAATCGATGTGCGCAATGTTGGTTCACAGGTCTCACCATGATGACTCTCTCAAAGTTAAACCTCATATGTAAGACAACAGCTATAGGTCTCAAAGTTAACTCTCATGGCCTCTTCTCCTCTAAAAGCTACAGGAACCTGATAAGAAATCATTCCTCGAGTATATTGGGACAAATTTATTTGGAAAAATTAGATCCCTCCCAAGCTTGGTGCATTTATTTTGAAAATTATTTCCAATGGGATGTCCACTAACATGAATGTGAAAAATTTCGGCATTGACATAGCTTCGAGAATGCCTCTCCCCAAAATAAGAGTAACTAGATCATCATCTTTCTATGAGTGGCGTAGTTGTCTATTTATGGAAGTTGCTTAGGTGAAAAATTCAATATACAACATATTTTAGCCACTATAAAAACCATGATTTTTCAATGGTTCAATGGGGTAAAATTGATTTCCCAGTATGCCCTGCTTATAATTTGTTTTTCTTGTTCCATGTTAGGAAATATGTTTATATTGATTCGTTCAATGACTTTCACTGAAATTTTATCTGTACCAAAAGGAAAGTTTGAAAATCGTTTTAAACAACTTACTAACCCTCGAAATCCCTTTCTTTTTATGACACTATCGCCATTCAAGTTCTTGGTGCTAAAATCAGATATCACATTCCAGGAGAAACCTTCATAGTCATTTAAGTTCAAGTAGTTACATACTGATTCATCTTTGCCTGATATGTGGACTGCATAATGACGGAAATTTCTCAAGATTTAATAGGTGTTTTTAATACTAGTTGGTGGACTTATAACTCTTATGGTCCTTATTAACTTGTAAGTCCTTTATGCGCTTTTAAGATTTTGACATCTAACTGTGCAACGTTTACTAGTTCAAATTATTTAGATGTTTCTCTCCTAATTATTAATTATGCAATTGATTACTTATGATAAGTCGCAAAGGTTGTCTCCTAAGTAACATGAGTTCAGTTATTTAATAGAAATATGAAATAATAATATTTTTAAGAAACATTCACGGCGCTACATTGCTATGTTTGTTGCGTAGCTGAGGAGAGAAAATAGTTATTGTTTTAGGTGTATGATTTCTTCTTTGCTTCCAGAAACTTCTCGACCAAATGCTATGGTTAAAGTGTGAGGTGCACTGTCAACTCAATTCTCTTGGTGGACGATAAAAGGTTTGATTTATTGGCTTAATTTTTCTATTATATATTACATATATATTTACTCTCTCCATGTCTTTCAACTGTTCAATGGTTTATTACTTTATTTAGTTCCTCTCGTTGGAATATCTATATAATATGGGAGAGGAGTGTTTCCTCTCATGGGTGAATTAAGTAGAGGTTCAGATGGTGCTGGCAAAGCAATAAATCAACCGTCCGATTAGATCTCAAACAAGGAGTTTTCTCACCATCCCATATCCATATACCATTTGAATTCTCCCTCAAAAATTTAGTTTATTTTTAAAGTGTGTGACAAAATGGTCTGCTCTCTCTCTCTCTCTCTCTCTCACATACACACCCACCCACCCACATACACCCACACACCTCTTTCTCCCTCTCTCTTGTTATAGATCTCTCAAACCCTATTTTTTCAGGTTTCTGCCTTTGTTTAGCAACTGTGAATTGATTTGGTTGTTGTTGGGTTGCAAATCAGGGTTTTCTTGTGGTTTAATGTATGGGCTGTGGTATTAAAGTCTGGATTTTACTTTTTTCTTTTCAAAATGTTGTGTGCACATTAAGGGGTTTTCAGATTTGGGTTCATAACATGGGTTTCTTAATCATTCTTATTTTTTGTGTTTTATCCTCTCTCTCTCTCTCTCTCTCTCTCTCTCTCTCTTCCCCTTGTAATCCAATTACGTTGCAATTGTCAAACTCCTTAGGTTTAGGCGTTGAATTGTTATGGTTCATGCTTCTTATTATGTATATTTGTTGTAAAAATGCATATTTCCTCTAATTTGGAACATTAATTATGGTGTAGAGAATTTCTAAACGCCCTGGATAGAGAAATTTTGGTTCGTTAACATTGAGTTATGTATAATGTTAGATCTCAATGTTGATAGTTATGCCTGTTAATCATTCGTATAGCTCCATTTGACTAGTCATTGTGTTATAGAACATTCAGTAACAATGCGGAAGCTTTCTATTATTGTCAATATGTTCTCTAATTAGACTATTTGCCCATATGAATTTAATCTATATGCAACCAAGCCTCTTGGCCCAGTGGTATAAGGCTGCCACTGGGACAGTCTTGGGGACGGATTGGGTCTGGTCCCCATTTCGATCCCCGTCACTGTCAAAAGAATGCTTGGCCAGCAGAAGCCACGAACCGCGAACGTGAATTAATCGAGGTGCACTTAAAGCTAGCCCGGACACCACGTGGTATGATACCAAAAAAAAAAAATTAATCTATATGCATGCCTCGCTGATCCGGTCACTTTTCAGGTTAGTGTCCATGTTTTTATAAATCACTTTTGCAACTATTGTTGTAGCCCTAACAAATATTTTGCAGTTATTATTCTTCATTAATTCTTCATAGTTAATTATTTCCTTTGGTTTAGTTTTGTTTGGTAGTAGGGGAAGTATGAAATTCTTATAAAGCTAGAACATATGTTATAATTTTCTTTAGTACTCCTGATCTTTACATGTGAGAAATATTTTATTCATTATGTTACCTGGTATAAATAGTGGATAGTGCCAACGGTAAGCTGCTACTGCATGTATATAATATGATAAGAGGGTCTTTTCCTGTTCAGTCAAAATTGTCCCAGTCGAGGTCTTGCCCTCCTGTCTCTATCCTTTGCTTGGTTGTTGATTATCACATATTCATGATGAAGATAGAGTTTTTTTATTTTGACACGAAACTAGGTGAGAAATATTTCATGATTTTGTTTTGTGGACAAATTGCCTATCCGCATTGAGCAACGAATGACCACCTCCTCCCTCTTTATTGATGTCATCTCTCACTATGTTTTTAATGTCCTCTTTTTACATGTATCATGTTTACGTGTCTTCTTCTTTTTATTGGATCAGATAGCAAGATTACTTGTGATAGGCTGTGAGATCAGGCTGTAAGCTCCCAGAGATTTACACAATAACACATTGGTATTTAACTTATATATTGTAAATTTTCTTGGTTTCAATTTAGTTTTGGCTTACAATACCTCTTTAGCAGCCTATAATTATCATATTTATTATTACGATGTATCTGTTTGTTAGAAAATGACAACTAGTTAATAGTACATTTTTGGATTTTATTAGACTGAAGACATGTTCGTTACTGTATTTGGGTGAGATCTGTTCTTTCTGCAAAGGCCTACTGTTACTATGACGAGTTCATGTATGTGTTACACCACATTTCTAATTGTATTTTATTCTTTACCTCATATGCGATTTGAAGTGTTTGGGCAACTTGATCTTCAATACGATAATGACTTGAGCTACTTAAAAGCAGAACTTTGGTTAACTTTAACTTTCACTCTTTTTTAGTTAGAATGTTGGTTGTGGTTACTTGTGAAAGCACATGAGATGTTGCATGAAATGTGTGAGAAATTAGCCGTAGGCTTGATTTGGCGTAGACATCCATGCTTACAATTGTTTATGCCCTTTTAATAGAATATCTTGTGCGTTATTTCCAATTAATTGGTCTTGGAGAAAACTTATTTACTCCTCCCACAAGTATTTGTATGTATACATACGGAACAATCAAATTGAGCTGAGATTTATGATTGGAATTTGGGTGACTATTATTTGCATTTGAAATTTTGTTTTTGGACTCTACGCTCTCTTTTAGTTCAATACCTTAATTTGAGAATTTGTACTTTGGTATCTCTCTCTCTCTATGGACTGTTTTTGTGTATGGACATTTATATATCTGTACAGTGTAACTAATTATGTCTTCAGTAAATTTACGTCGTGGCTTAAACCTTAGGGTTTACTAACTACAACACTGGATGGAATTTATTAATTTTTTATACTTCACTAGTTAAGTAAAGAATATTTTTGTGCTTTAGTTTAACCTATTATTAATGTTCTAGTATTCAACCCCCTTTGGTTCATATCCTAACCTAGAAGCTCTTGCACTTGAAGCAAGCAAGCAATCTCAAGTTTAAGATGGGTGATAATGCAGCAAGTGGTTATGAAAAGTTTAACAGGCATAGATGGTGATAATCTCACCTTACAGATTTGTTTCCCTCTATTGATCCTATTGCTTTGCAATGGTTTGTAAGTGCGACTTGTATGACTGACGGATTAACGGACGTATCTGGAAAGTAGAGCGTCTAACAATTCTGAGACTACTGATAGGTAGTAGTTTCAGTATGTTTGGTATGTTGTTTTATGTTATACGCATCTCTCTAAATTTCAATGCATGTTTAACTGAATACATTTACTTTGATTGTACCTAATACTTTTCAAATACAATTGTGTTTGGTTTTGAATTTGAGCCTTTATAATGTCCTTATTCATTGCATAGGGATGAACTGCAACTCATAGATTTTTATGAAAAGAATTTATGAACTAATTAGTATGATTGCAATTGAAACCTGACAAATTAATTTGAGTTTCTCTACCAATTTCAGCTGTTGTACACGTTTGTCTTTAAAAGGTGGATGATAACACCAGTTGTCTTCAAATAGTGCTTGGCTGAAAAGAATACAATATTGGTTGTTGAAAGGAATACTATTTGTAAAGTTTTTCTGTCTACAGTTAGATCCATGATGTGCATCAAGTTTACAGGTTATGCAACATTTGCAAAAAATCTTAGACGTCAATCCACAATGAGTTCTTTCTGTGACATGGCATTGCTCTGTTTTAAGGGTTACGCTCGGAACAATATATGTACACGAGTATACGGAGAAAAAATGAACGCTGAGACATTGCGCAACACAAGATGCTTCTTTTGGCACATCGTATTTATTCACGATATGTTTTTTTTTACTCTTAGAATCTGTACACTGACTCGAAAGCATGACACGTTCATGTTTGGAAATATCAAACATTGTGGTTGATTTTAATTGATTCAAATTACTTGAAAAATAATGTTGTGCGTTGTGGTAGGTGTTTGTTATATATATCAAGTTATGAGCATTGGATTGTTTGAGTCCGAATTTTTTGACATTCTTTAAGTAGGATTAACATGACCCTCCAATGTAATAGGTTTTCTAGGCAAAGTCCCATATGAGAAGATTTAAAGATAACCGATCCCATGTTCTTATATGTTTAGGCACAAGTCCCATTAACTCAATAACTGCTATGATTTTATCTCAAGTAACTGTTTAATGTGGGTGAAGTTGAGTTGTGGGGTAATTGGTTTAATTTAAATCAGTGGGACTAACACCAAAAACTGAAAATACCCAGGATTGACTACTAAAAAATCTTAATTAATGGGACTAAACCGCAACACTTCCCCAATGTAATCTGAAACATTGGTAACTCTTTAAAAATTGTGGGGTCCATGGTCGAGTCATTCATGTTTGCGCCAATCACACTCGAGAATCATGTTAACCGTGATCTGAATATGGTCAACAAATATGTACTCATTGTATTATAAATGTGTCTTTTGTTTATAAACACTTATCCCACCTCAGTGTGTCGTATAAGATTTATACTTTCATTTATTGATTTTAATTTCTTGAATACATCAAGGAAGGGATGTTATTGAACTCTTCTTTATCCTGAATTTTT
Organism: Sambucus nigra; assembly: GCA_949130495.1. NCBI lineage: Eukaryota > Viridiplantae > Streptophyta > Magnoliopsida > Dipsacales > Adoxaceae > Sambucus > Sambucus nigra. The sequence continues at coordinate 615,185 of CASBWL010000014.1, forward strand.
CTTTGAGGGGTATGGTTTAAAGATGAGTTTATTTTAGAAATTTAGTGCATAGATTGTACATGTTTTTTTGTTAAATATGTTTAGAAGAATTAGTTGTAGCTTTTCTTGGTTGCAGGGCAATCCTCCAACTTTGGTAAAAAAATGTTGTTTGCATTAAAACCTGAAAATGATTTCACATGTTATCATTTATATCTCCCATCTATTCCAGTGCCATTTTATAACACAAGAAACACATTTTAAACTTAATAGTAGAAGGGGAGATTTTCTATTTATAGAGTAACACAAGACACGCACACACATAAATTACTATAACTTACATAATAAAACAATATATTTCCTAGTGCACCTCCTTAAACAACACCATATTCCTTACCATAAAATCATCATCAAAACCCATTAACACACATTTCAACCCCCCCCCCCCCCCCGGCACACACACACATCACCACATTTGGCTCCTTGTATATATATCTGTCAAAGGATTCCACACCTTCTATTTTGCATAAAATCTTATCCATTTCTCTAATTCTTCTGAGTATATATTCTTGATATATTGAATGAGCTATTTGTTTCAGTTGTGTTTGATGTGTGTAAATTTGTGCACCTAAGGGTATAAATAGTTTAGATTGAATTTTTCATTGGGTAACACTTTATTTTTTCTCACTTCCAAAGTACTCAATCTCTCAATCATCTTCTCCGCCACCTTCTCGACCACCCCACCCCACCCCACCATCTCTCTCTCTCTCTCTCTCTCTCTCTCTCTCTCTCTCTCTCTCTCTCATACATACATACACACATACACACATACACATAAAAAAATAGTTATGGCAAAGTATATATTTATCATGAAGAAATGACATAATTAACATTTTTGCTTCATATTTAACCCATTAATAACTTAAATAAAGTAGATGTATAATAGGATCCAAATAAAACTTACAAATTAAAAAAAAGGGGTTAATTACACCTAGGCCCCCTGAACTTTGTACCAATTGCCCCCCCATTCTTTCAATTTTTTCATTTTTTTCAATTTAGACCCCTAAGTTTGACAACAACTACAATTGACCCCCTACCCTCCAACTCCGTTGACTTTTGGCAAAAATCGTTAGTCATGTGCGTGACCCATGACTTTAAGCAATGACATTTTTGTCCAAACCTAATTATTTTTTTAAAAAAACTTTAAATACCAGATAAAACATTTAAAAAAAAAAACGAAAAAATATTTTAAAATTATAAAAAAAAAACTTGGAATAAATTCTGAAAATACCAAAATATATTTAAAATCTTCAACTTTCTAAAAACTAATTGATGAAAAAGCTATTTCCCACAAAAAAATTATTTCCACCAATAAAAAAACATTTTCATAGATATAAATTATTTTTGACAATACTAAACCATTTCCAGCAAACAAAAATTATTTCCCGAAATATAAAACTATTTACATCATTTTAAAATGATTCCAGCAAATAAAAAATAATTTTCACTAATAATAAATAATTTCCAGCAAAGAAAATATGAGTTTCAGAGATAAAAAGTTATTTTCAGCAATATAAAATTATTTTGAACCAAATTTCTATTAAAAAAAAGAAAAAAGAAAAATATATAAAAATAAAAAAGATAATAGAAAAAATAGAAACAAGATCATAAAAACAGAAAATAAATGAAACAGGAATTTTTTTTACCCAAAATCTGCATTTATTGGAAAATACACTAAATTACCAATATAAAAAAATGGTTTCCATACAAAAGAAAATAATTTTTAGCAATAAAAAAATAATTTCCAGAAATAAAAATAATTCTAAAAATATATTTAAAATAATTACTAAAAAATACAATGAAATACAAAAAAAATATTTAAAAAAATGGTTTTCAGCAAGTATAAAATTAATTATGGAAAATAAAAATGATTTTCAGCAATAAAAAAATATTTCAAGAAAAAAAATGGTATCAGGCAATAAAAAAAAATTCCAATAATAATAGTAATATATTTCCAAAAAATAAATAAAAAGATTATCCTCTAATTCCATAAATTAGAAAAATCTAACCTTAATAAAAAAACAGAAAAAAAATTTCAGTAAAAAAGGTCCAGCCTTAATAACGAAAAATAACTAAAAATGGTTAAAAAAAGGGCCATATACCCAATATTTACTTGAACATTTTTTAATACATGTTTAGTCCAACCCCTTTTATTTTGTTTCAACAAATCCCTTACCACATAAAAACACTCAAAAAATGAACTTCGGTGAGGGCGTCAGAGCTCCGACAGTGAGGGGGTGGGTGGGTGGGGGTGGAAGCCGCTAGCACGAACCCTTAAAAATAAGAGAATATTGGTTAATTAGGTGGTTGAGAGTCTTTTTGGAACAAAATAAAAATGCTTAGAGTAAATGTGTATTAAAAAATATTTAAGGGACTTTTTGGTAATTGTTCATAAAAAACAACAATAAAAATAAACGCAGTCCTAACCCAGATCTGTTTCTTGGTGAAAAAAAAACGAGATCTGTTTCCAACCGTAAACCCAACCCCAACCCCACCTCCAAACCACCACCACCCACCTTGACCTAGCCTCGCCACCGATTGAAAATCCACAATCGATTCAACTTAGATTTGTTCGCATCTGTGGGTATTCGTGTGTGTGTGTGTGTGTGTGTAAGAGAGAGATTTTTGAGATGGAGAGCTGCAAAAATGAGAGAGAGAGAGAGAGAGAGAGAGAGAGAGAGAGAGAGAGAGAGAGAGAGAGAGATCATGTGCGTGTGTGTGTGTGTGCGAGAGTGAGTTTAGTTTTTTTTTTTGAAAAACAAATTGTTTTAAATGACCAAGTTACCTCCAAAACACATGTGCCACGCATGTGATCTTTCTCCCGCCAAAAAAATAAACGATCGTCACGTTTTTGGACAATTTGAACTATTAGTGAAACTATAGGGTGTAAATTGAAAAAATTAAAAGAATGGGGGGAAAGTGTAAGTAGGAGCAAAGTATAGGGGGCTCAAGTGTAATCAACCATAAAAAAAATCAAAATCCGAAAAACTTGTAAGTCTGCCCTCCAGATGCCAAAAATGATGATAAAACTCAGTGTCTAATCCCCGAGTTATAGAGGCTAGTTGTACGTACTTGGGGACCAACCGTGACTTGGGAAAATTTTCAAGGTCCAATCCCCTAATAAGTATAATTTTGACATTTTTAACAATTGCACACATTTGCGTTAAATTTTATACACCCCTAATCTAGGGTAAATTTTAGGGTACAAGCCCCTAATCTTTATCCAATTTCGGGGTCCAAGTCTTGGATTTAGGAAAACAAATTCTAGATCGGGGCAACAAAGTTGTATGTTTCAGAAATGTTAACGTTTTTCTTCTTCAGAATTAACTCTAAAGATTACCACTTAAAAAGCCTCCAAATTAAATAAAACTTGGTCCGCTTGTAACAAAGTCCAAAATAGGCTTTAAATATCGCGTGTTCTGTATTTATAATTAAAATAAGCTCCAAATTATAATCCAATTTTTATTTTACAGTGCGCATTTGGTAAATTCAGTTTTCTGTACTTATAAGTTCTAGTGTGCTTTTGGTAAACTTGTTTTCAAATTCAGTTTTCTCAATATCATGTGTTCTTTAGGTATGTTTAAAGAGGTATGTTTGAGAATTTGACTATATGTATAAAGATAATTTAGAAAACACCCTTTTGCTATTTTCTAAAGACATGATTATTATAAAAATATTATAATGTAGTATTTGAAAACAGGCGTGCCAAACACAAATTCTTGACAAAATTGTATTTAAATACAAAAAAAGGTTCTAAAAAACGCGGGGTGTGATCGAGGCGTGGAGGTCAAGCCTTAGAAGCCTAGGCGGGTTTAAGCGTAAAAAGGCGTGAAAAGGCGTTAAGGCCTTATTAATATATTTTAATATTTTTACACCATAACAAGGCTATTAAAATACTAAAATTGTACATATCATAAAAATATGTCTGAATATATGAAAATTAAAATATTATTTGATTATTTTGGATGAGATAATGGTCCGGTTAGTTAAAAAAAAATTTAAAAGGCGATATCGTTTCACTAAAGTATTGTTGTTTTTAGAAAAAGTGCCCCTTAAGAGTTTTACTAAGCATAAGGCGTAAAAAACTTAAGGCGAGGCGTTTCGCCCAAGCCTTAAGCCTAGGTGGGTTTTTTAGAACGGTGCAAAAAATAGAATTATAATGCATACCAAATTGGCTCTAAATCATTTTAGCAACCCCATCTCCCCTCCCTGTAAAAATAGCTTGCGGTCTATATAAAATATCTAATAAAATTGACCTTCATCAATATATAACAGACCAAAAAACCATACTATGCAACCCCGTCGCCACTCCCAATAAAGCCCACCTACATATATATAAGAAGCATTACAATTCAAGTGAGGCACAACCCCATCAATATCATGAGATTCAAGCAAAGGCAGACGAATACTCATATTTAAAATTACACAATGCCACACTTTGTACAACCTTGATGGTTGAATATATGACGAAATGGTGCATTACAATTCAAGTGAGGCACACATTTTTATTCAATCATTAAGACATTAACCACCACCAACCACTCACCCAAAAGTTATAAGAGTAAATTTAAGAGAGTTGATTAGATGAACCAATGAGGTGATCACCACAATGAATCAAAAAAATTATTTTGCTGGTACCAAATATAATTAATAATCCACCACCTTAAAAACTATTATATCCACTATATAATCAACTTAACATGTCAATGACATTCACATTTAGAAAAATTAGAAGAACATAAATAGTAGTAGGGGGACTTTGGGCCCAATGCAAAAAGAATATTAATTATATCAAAGTGAGCCGCCCTCAACATTTATTAAAAAAGAATATAAGCATATGCATACATGTTTAATATTAAAAATTAGACATTTTATGGTGGGTGAGGAAAGGACGAAAGAAAACATAAAAACTCATGGTTCCTTAGTAGTTCATATCAATCAAAGATATTCAAATGTCCCATAAAGAATGCATAAATCATCCAACCTGAAAAAATCCCATAAATCAATTCAAGTTATTGAAATGTATCACAAACATAAAATAACAATATTCAACTAGAAATCATTTGAATACATAGGTGAAAAACACTAAGAAAACTAAATTTAGGGCAGGAAATTTGTGTATGCTTTCAATCTGTTTGGGAAACTCAATTTTATTCTTCATTTTTGTTTTATTTTGTTGTCCATTAAATTCTTGAAAATCTCACTGTAAATTATTTAGTAAAGAAATTAAATGCAAATTTATAAATGTATAATAATGTACCATAAATCAGCAAATCAACAATGCCTTGAAGTGTGCGTCACACCTATATTTGTTGTACCTAAGCAAAAAAGACATCTCCAAACCCTAAATCCAAATAAATAACCCTAATCAAACATAATTCTCCAAATATAGTGGAAAACTAGAAAATCAATTCAGCCCAACAACGAGACAAAATCGTTGTTGATCACAAATTTAAAACCGTATAAAGAACAAAAAAGTAACCACAAACACCACAAATTTATAAACGTAGTCCCATATCCTTTAATGTATTTTAAATTTGAAAGAGACTTGTTACAGATGAGGACTTTTCAAGATACTCTTCTCTATTTCGGGGAGATACTTATGAGAGTCAATTATTGAGTGAGCGTATGAGTGAGTTTAAAACTGATATTGTGGGTACGTTGTCATTTTGGGTATTGGCAGGGTACCAATCAATAGTAGATTGCTTTGGTAGGACCATTGTGTTGTCTATCCTAGGACAAGAGATGTTCCTCATGGCGATGCCTCTTCCCGAGGGAGGGTCGACCACGCATCTTTATTATATTGAGGAGGAGACCACACAGGAGGTGGTTATTTCCTTAGATTCGATTCCTATAGGGAGGGAGTTAACAGATGTGTTCCAGGAGATACCTGGGTTTCTAACCAGTCAGGAGATAGAGTTTGTTATTGACTTAACATCTAAGACTAGGTCGATTGCACGAGCACCGTATCTCATGGCCCCTTTAGAGATGTGAGAATTGAGTGATCAGATGCAGCAGCTCCTAGGATAGGGCTTTATTAGGTGGAGTACATCATTGTGGGTGCACCATTTTTTTTGTGAATAAGAGAGATGGGTCGCTTAATTTATGTTTGAACTACAGGGAGATGAACAAAGTCATGATTCGAAATAAGTATTTGTTGCCTCGCATCGATAACTTCTTCGACCAGTTGAGAGGAGCATCATTATTCTCGAAGATAGATTTGAGATCGGGATGTCATCCATTGTGCATTATAGAGGAGGACACCCTTAAGACCACATTCCTGACGCGGTATGGATCGTATGAGTTCAGGGTGATGTCATTTAGGTTGAATAATGCGTCAACGGTGTTCATGGACCTCATGAACAAGGTGTTCAGGTATTTTTTGGACCAGTTTGTGATCGTATTCATAAACGACATATTGGTCTATTCTCGTACTAAGGGTGAATTGTTTTTCAGACATTATGGGACCATCAACTTTATGCCAAGTTCGAGAAGTGCGGGTTCTGGTTGAGGGATGTACATTTTTTGGGACATATTGTATCGGACAGAGTGATTTCTATGTATCCGAGTAAGGTATCAGCGGTGAGGGAATGGGGATAGCCCACGACACCGACGATGGTTCAAAGCTTTTTGGGCTTGGTTAAGTATTATAGTTGCTTCATAAAAGGCTTCTCAAAGATTACTGGTCCATTGACTAATCTAACTTGCAAGGGGGTACCGTTTGTTAGGCTTGACTATTATCACTTATCTTTTGACGAGCTAAAGGACAAAGTGACTTCAGTGCCCGTGCTCGCACTACCTAAGGGAGGGGTGGTGTACAGTGTTTTTATAAATGCATCCCTACAGGGACTTTGGGGTGTATTACAACAGGAGGATAGGCATATAGCTAATGCACCTCGTAATCTTAAGCCCCACGAGAGGAATTACCTCACACACGACTTAGAGTTAGCAGTAGTTATATTTTCCTTGAGGATTTGGAGGTACTACCTTTTGGGTGAGCGGTTCAGCTTATTCATGGACCATAAGTCTATATAGTATCTATTTACGTAGAAGGATCTTAATATGTGACAATGGAGATGGTTAGAGTTCGTGAAGAATTACTACTTTGACATTTAGTATCATCTTGGGAAGGCTAACATGATGGCAGTATTAGCTATCATTGTCGAGATCATTATGAGGACGGTGAAAACACTAGATGGGGATCAATTTTATCAGGATAAGGCAGGCTTGTTATTGGTAGATGGGGAGGAGTCCTACTCGATTAGTTTTGAGGGAGGATTAAACATCAACAGAGATTCGTTGTTCTCGAGGATAAGGATTTGAGACACACAGTGATGATCGAAACCAACTCCAAGATTGAAGACTGCCCTACTTCCCACAAAGGTATGTGACACCCCGCCTAATTAAATACCGGGCGATCACTCCTTTATTAAATTAAATCAAGGTAAACAGTTGGTTCATTCTCAGGATCACTGTCGATAAAAATAATTTTTTTCCAATTTAACACCCTAAATAATTAAGCTAAGTGTCAAAATATTTTCCATACAAAACTTTCCAAATTTTAATTAAAGAAAAAGATTTATTTTAATTAAAACGACATTTCTACAATAAAGAATCACGGCACAATAAACCAAATAACATAATACATTCGTCAATCGAATGTCAACAAATGGAACTAAAACCACAAATCCATCCTGAATAAATCCCATAGAACAATAATGGAAATAAATGAAATACAAAATCCCAATAATAAATGAAATGATGAAAAGGGCGACACGTTCCCACTAAATGAGAGTAGTAGGAGTGGAGTCAATAACAGAATCCGTCTACTCAAGTGACCTGCAACTCCCACCTAAGCTGCAGCTCGTTCTTCTCAAGGGATCCTAAGCAAGACGCCCCTGTGGCTGGGCACCTGAAAATATACATATATATATACAAGAGAGAGAGAGAGGAAAAGAAACGGGTCAGAGACCGAAAGTGTGTTTGATTTTAAAATACGTTAAGCAAGTATTTAAATTGATACAGGCCAATGAAACAACATATTAGTGCGTCTCTCTCTTGAGAAATACTCACCTCTCTTCTAATGTGCACACCTATCGCACTAACCTTCCCAACGGTTTGTTTTAGCATCTAACATACTAGTCTTTCTAACAGCCTGAACTTAACTTAAATTACTCGCAAGATTTATAATACACAATATCCACTTTAAAAGATGTTCCAACAGCATCCCAAATATCTCTATTTTTAACTTCATAAAAATAATAAAGTTCTCGTGACATTTTATTCTTTCTCAAAACAAGTATTTAATAATTTGAGTCAACAACCATGTTCTACTTATCAAATCACAGTAGACGCTTTAAAGTTTATAACCTCGTATATATATTAATTACTCGTATAATATATATATATATATATATATATATATAACAGCACCCCAACTAAACTATGGTGCGGGCATACTCTGCTATCCAATCCCCGTATCGCTCACACAAAGGGAAATACAAGTTCGGAATCACTCTCGAACTGTATTAACATATTCAAAACAACGTTGAGGCAAAGCATAGATTCCAAGTCCAAGAGGTCAGTACATACCCACACGTCTCTTAGGACCGTCCGACTATCAATCTGATAGCCCGTACCTAGGATCTTTAACTTCTAGGGTACGAATCAATATCCCCCATAAAGCAACACAGGATAAGATCGTCCCAGCGCAGTAACCTCAGGGATAGCAAGTAGTGCGGGTACGTTTTTCACATGTATATAATATATGTACACACAATCATATAAATATACCCATTCATCATATTAATATAGGTTCCTCCCATTACCCATAGTCACAACATTTATCCTTAATTTCCCATTATTATGATTACGTATACGGTTTCGTCTCTAACCTTAACTCGAAGGGTTTTCTCACTAGTTACGTGACACTCGTGGATTCTCTCCATCTAAGTAGCAAAATCAGTAGGTAAACGTCTATTCATTATCATAAGTATTTGACGTAATCTCTCACTTGAATTACGTAGTTTCCTCGTTCTTCAAATAATTGTCCTTAAGATACAATTATCGTCTCATAATAAGGTTCTCAACACTTAATCATATGTCCTACTGGTCTCTCCTATATCCCAAAACATTTTATTCATAAAGTCCAAAATTATTTCACGATGAATTATGTTCAATTAATTCAACAAGGGGAAATAAGAGTCTGCCAGGAAGGGTCTATCGATCGAGGTCTGGGGCTCGATCGATCGAACCTTCGATCGATCGAAGCTCTAGGCTCGATCGATCGATCAAGCAGGTCTGCGAAATCCTACAGAAGTGCAGTTACGGGTTTTACCAAAATTCTTCACCCAAATCAATATTTCCCAACACTAATCGTCCCAAAACTCCTACTACAAACATAATAACATATTTCCAGATGTTTTTAACGTTAAGCATGCGTATATCCATCATTAAACATGGTTAAACAACCCAAAATCTCATTTAAACATCAAGAACCCAAATGTTTTCTTAACTTTTGTTCTAATCAGTTTTCTCCAGAATTTCCTTCTAACATAACATCAAAATTCGTGGGTTAATCATCTACTTCACATACTATTTCCAGAATATGGTTATAATGTTTTCTACATGCAAATTCCTATCAAAATTTGGGGTTTTCTTCCATTGATTACACTCCTAATCATTCCTACGCTAATATGAATATTGCACCAATGAAAATACGCAAGTTAAACACTTGCCTGGGATTTCAGAGGTCTGCTTTCCTGCTGATACTGGCGTGGTTGCGTTCTCCTCCTTGCGATCTACGCGTTGGTGGTGACGGTGGTGCAAACGGTGGTGTTTTGGCCTTGAATCACCTTGAGAGCTCTCTCCTCTCTTCTCCAATGGCCGTTCTAGGGTTCTGAATGTTCTAACCCTAAAAGGCTGACCTAAATAGCTGCTAAGGATGGCTGAAATTCGTGGGCTTAATTACCCTATTTTGTAAAATGACCAAAATGCCCTCCCGGGTCACTAACTAGGCCTAAAAACACCCCGAGACCCAAACTAAACCCCCGGGTACACTTTTCTGACTATCTCAACCATTCCGGACGCGTTGGCGCACTCAAAATGACCATACGAACAACTTATAAAATATTCACTTCTTATTTAACAAAATAAGTCCTGACGTGACACGAGCACGTCCTTACTTAAATTTCCGAAATAGTCATTTAATTCACTTATGACATTCAATATAACCAATATAGTATATTACTATGCTCATTAGTAATATTCAACTAGTTTCCCATAATTACTAACTCTCGTCACGTTAATAATTATAACATAATTAAATTTCTGAATATTTATTAAATAATCATTCACATTAAATTTAATAAAACCCCAAATTAATATAGCATAAAAATACGGGGTATTACATACTTCCCCCCTAATAACGGAATTTCATCCCGAAATTCAGAAAATAAGGCATACCTGGTAAAAACAACTCTGGATATCTCTCGCGCATATCTGCCTCACGCTCCCAAGTGGATTCCTCCACATTATGATGCTCCCATTGAACTTGCACAAGTGGAACTATTTTCGACCTCAATCTCCTCTCACTATAGTCTAGAATAGCCACTGGTCTCTCCTCGTAAGAGCTATTAGGCTGTAAGTCGATCTCCTCTATCGCGATGTGAGTATGGGCCATATCATCTCGAAGGTATCATCTCAATGACGAGATGTGAAATACATCGTGAATGCGATGTAAATGTTCTGACAGTCCCAACCTGTATGCTATCGGCCCAATCCTCTCGATGATTGGAAATGGTCCCACGTACCTCGGGGTCAACTTTACCTTCTTCCCGAACTTCATCGCACCCTTCATAGGAGATACACACCATAACACTTGATCTCCCACATTAAACTCCCGAAAGAATCGTTTCGCATCGGCGTAGCTCTTCTGCCGGTCCTGGGCTACCCGAATACGACTCCTGATTAGCTCAATCCTTGCGGAGGTCTCCCGAATCACTTCTGGCCCTAGCAACTTGTTATCCCCCACCTCAAGCCAAAAAGTTGAAGAACGAAAAGATCTTCCATATAAAACCTCAAATGGAGCCATACTAATCGTAAACTGATAAGAGTTATTATAAGCAAACTCTACCGGTGGCAGATGTGGCTCCCATCCTCCTCCAAAATAGATAACACACATACGTAGTATATCCTCCAACATCTGATTAGTACTCTCTGTCTGTCCATTTGTCTGTGGGTGGTAAGCTGAACTCAACCTCAACTCAGTACCCATAGCCTTCTGAAAGCTTTCCCAGAAACGTGACACAAAAATTTGTGTCTCTATCTGACACAATATTCAGGGGCACCCCATGTAATCTGACAATCTCAGCGATGAACAACTGAGCATACTGACCCGTGGTATAATCTGTCCGTACCGGTAGAAAATGAGCCACCTTGGTCAGACGGTCTACAATCACCCAGATAGAATCTTGGCCCCTCTGTGATGTAGGCAACCCTTTAATGAAGTCCATGGAAATACTCTCCCACTTCCACGCGGGTACTTCCAATGGCTGAAGCAATCCTGACGGTTTCTGGTGGTCCACCTTAACCAGCTAGCAGGTAGAACACTTGGCCACAAACTCAGCAATGTCCTTCTTCATCCCACTCCACCAGTACTGTCATCTCATGACCTGGTACATCTTATCGCCTCCTGGATGTACTGCAAATCGGGACCCATGAGAATGAGTCATCACTTTATGTCGTAGCTCCGCTCCTTCTGGAACCACTAATCTCCCATTAAACCGCAAACCTCCATCGGAACTAACAGAATAGGACTCGGCACCCTCGGCTAAAAGTCGCACAATCTGCTCCTGGCAAAACGGGTCTGTGGTCTGTGCCTGTATCACCCTTGTAACAATCTCGGGTGTGACTGACATCACGGATATGAAAGAACGTGCTACGGCGTCTTGGTGACCCAGCTCTTTCCACTTTGCTTTCCAGATGTCCGTTACATCTTCTACCGGTCTACGGCTCAACGCATCAGCAACTACGTTGGCCTTCCCCTGATGATACTGTATATCGAACTGGTAATCTTTCACAAACTCTAACCACCTGCGCTGACGCGTATTCAGCTCTCGGTGAGTGAACAGGTACTGCAGTGATTCATGGTTTGTGAACAAACAGAATTTCTCGCCCAATAAGTAGTGCCTCAAAATTCTCAATGCAAAGACGACCGCTGCTAACTCCAGGTCGTGGGTGGGGTAATTCTTCTCATGTGGCTTAAGCTTGCGGGAAGCAAAAGCTATAGCCTTCTCCTCCTGCTGGAGTACTCCTCCAAGTCCCCGTAAAGATGCATTAGTGTAAACCAGGTACTCCACACCCGGTTTCGGTAAGGCAAGGACTGGTGCTGAAGTAAGCTTGTCTTTTAGCTCGTCGAAAGCTAATTGACAAGCATCATCCCAAGCATACGGTACCCCTTTGCGAGTCAAATTCATCAACGGACCCGCTATCTTGGAGAATCCCCGAATAATTCTCCTGTAGTATCAGGCTAACCCCAAGAAACTACGTACCTCTGTCGGTGTCGTGGGCTTTCCCCACTCCCTCACTGCTGATACCTTACTCGGGTCAACTGCTATCCCTTGCTCAGAAACAACATGGCCCAAGAACTGTACCTCTCGCAACCAGAATCCACACTTCTCGTACTTAGCATACAACTAATGCTCTCGCAGAGTCTGAAGAACCTGCCTCAAGTGCTTGGCATGCTCCTCCTCGGAATGGAAATATATCAAGATGTCATCTATGAAGACAATGACAAACTGATCCAAGAATTCTCTGAACACTCGATTCATTATGTCCATGAATACGGCTGGAGCATTTGTGAGGCCAAACGGCATCACTCTGAACTCGTAAGACCCATATCTCGTCAAGAATGCAGTCTTTGAAACATCCTACTCCCTAATACGTAGCTGATGGTACCCCGACCTCAGATCTATCTTCAAAAAGAAATTCGCTCCCCTCAACTGGTCGAACAGATCATCGATTTGAGGCAACGAATACTTATTCCGTATCGTGACCTTGTTCAATTCCCGGTAGTCCACACACAATCTTAGTGAACCATTTCTTTTTCTTCACAAACAAGGCTGGAGCGCCCCAAGGTGAGGTACTCCTACGAATGAAGCCCTGACCTAATAGCTGCTCAATCTGATCTCGTAGCTCTCGCATCTCTGCCGGAGCCATACGGTACGGTGCGCGTGCTATAGGTCTCGTATCTGGCAATAAATCTATAACAAAGTCTATCTCACGACTGGGCGGTAGGCCAGGTATCTCCTGAAACACATCGAAATACTCCCTGACAACTGGGATCGAATCCAAAGGAATCACAACCTCCTTAGAGGTATCCTCCTCAATGTAATATAAATGAGCGGTCGAACCTCCCTCTGGGCGAGGCATCGCCACTACAAACATCTCTTACCCCGAAATGGCAAAAATAATGCTCCACCGAAGTAGATAATCATGGCTCTATAAGCGGAGAGCCAATCCATACTGAATATAGCATCAAGCTAATGTATGTCTAAGACTAACATATATACAGGTAATACTAAGCTACCAATCTCTACCCCCACTCACGGGCATATAAAGAAAATAAAAGACCCACCCCCAAGAAGGTGAGTCTACACACGTCACTGAGCTCACTGCCGTGGCTGACAACCCTAAGGCTTCCGCAAAAAAAAAATTAGCTTATAAAATAGTGCGTTGCACTCGTAACAAACAAATCTCGACTCATGGTAACATGGATAGAAAAACATACCCTCAACCGCGGGTGGCGCCTGCGGGGTTGCTGCCTGTGGAAAAATTATAGACACGTTCGCCCTGTAGCTTTCTCTGCAGAACTGAGGCTGTTGGAAAAGGTGGAGGAGTTGGCTTCTGAGGTACATTGTCAGCACATTCCTGCCGTGGGGCCCTATTCTTCTCTGGACAATTTTGACGCCTATGGCCATTCCTGCCACATTGGAAACACCTCCCCCGAAACTTCTTTCCTTCCTTACGGTATTGACTAGCCTCTCTTTTTCCCTGGTCTTGCTGACCTTGAGGGGAAATCTGCGGAAAAACTATGTCAGGGCGAGGACAATCCATCCACTTGTGACCCGGTTGTTCGCATTTATAGCAGAGTTTCAAAATTCCTTGCCGGTCAGGTTGTAGTTTATCCCCAGTCTGATTCAGACAAGATTTACGTTTGGGGTCCTCCATTCCACAGCCGAAACACCTCTTGGTGATTTCATTCTGAACATGGCTTCGTTGTCCCTGACACTTTTGTCTCTGTACATAAATCTCGTTACTACTGGAACTGACTCTATCTTGATTGTTTTGTTGTCGCAGATTCGGTGCCTTCCCACAGTTCCCAACGTCAGTCACATGCACTAGGTTAACCTCTCTAGGTCTTTTGCCTCCTTTAATTTGTAGGCTACGTTCTTGGTATTGTAGAACTGCAGTGGTAACTGCTTGTGCCACGATACCTGCTAACTCGGTGGTTGATACTCTCCCTGGGGATACCTGAGGTGTGAGTCGATCTTGCTCGATGACTCCCTTAATCGTCTTAGCTAGTTCTTCTTGACGATCCATCTGAAAATTTAAGTAAATTTGGATGAGTTCATCATTAAAATAACCAAATCGCAGGAGTACGAAACTCCAAAGTATAGAGATAGACACAACATTCCTAGTAGTAGGGCTCTATATCAAAGAAAGCAACGCTGAAACATAATAGGCCGCACAGATCCTAAAGGACTCTAGAACCTGATGCTCTGATACCACCAGTGACACCCCGCCTAATTAAATACCGGGCGATCACTCCTTTATTAAATTAAATCAAGTTAAACAGTTGGTCCATTCTCAGCATCACTGTCGATAAAAATTATTTTTTTCCAATTTAACACCCTAAATAATTAAGCTAAGTGTCAAAACATTTTCCATACAAAACTTTCCAAATTTTAATTAAAGAAAAAGATTTATTTTAATTAAAACGACATTTCTACAATAAAGAATCACGGCACAATAAACCAAATAACATAATACATTCGTCAATCGAATGTCAACAAATGGAACTAAAACCACAAATCCATCCTGAATAAATCCCATAGAACAATACTGGAAATAAATGAAATACAAAATCCCAATAATAAATGAAATGATGAAAAGGGCGACACGTGCCCACTAAATGAGAGTAGTAGGAGTGGAGTCAATAACAGAAGCCGTCTACTCAAGTGACCTGCAACTCCCACCTAAGCTGCAGCTCGTTCTTCTCAAGGGATCCTAAGCAAGACGCCCCTGTGGCTGGGCACCTGAAAATATACATATATATATACAAGAGAGAGAGAGAGGAAAAGAAACGGGTCAGAGCCCGAAAGTGTGTTTGATTTTAAAATACGTTAAGCAAGTATTTAAATTGATACAGGCCAATGCAACAACATATTAGTGCGTCTCTCTCTTGAGAAATACTCACCTCTCTTCTAATGTGCACACCTATCGCACTAACCTTCCCAACGGTTTGTTTTAGCATCTAACATACTAGTCTTTCTAACAGCTTTAACTTAACTTAAATTACTCGCAAGATTTATAATACACAATATCCACTTTAAAAGATGTTCGAACAGCAGCCCAAAATTCTCTATTTTTAACTTCATAAAAATAATAAAGTTCTCGTGACATTTATACTTTCTCAAAACAAGTATTTAATAATTTGAGTCAACAACCATGTTCTACTTATCAAATCACAGTAGACGCTTTAAAGTTTATAACCTCATATATATATATATATATATATATATATAACAGCACCCCAACTAAACTATGGTGCGGGCATACTCTGCTATTCAATGCCCGTATCGCTCACACAAAGGGAAATACAAGTTCGGAATCACTCTCGAACTGTATTAACATATTCAAAACAACGTTGAGGCAAAGCATAGATTCCAAGCCCAAGAGGTGAGTACATACCCACACGTCTCTTAGGACCGTCCGACTATCAATCTGATAGCCCGTACCTAGGATCTTTAACTTCTAGGGTACGAATCAATATCCCCCATAAAGCAACACAGGATAAGATCGTCCCAGCGCGGTAACCTCAGGGATAACAAGTAGTGCGGGTATGTTTTTCACATGTATATAATATATGTACACACAATCATATAAATATACCCATTCATCATATTAATATAGGTTCCTCCCATTACCCATAGTCACAACATTTATCCTTAATTTCCCATTATTATGATTACGTATACGGTTTCGTCTCTAACCTTAACTCGAAGGGCTTTCTCACTAGTTACGTGACACTCGTGGATTCTCTCCATCTAAGTAGCAAAATCAGTAGGTAAACGTCTATTCATTATCGTAAGTATTTGACGTAATCTCTCACTTGAATTACGTAGTTTCCTCGTTCTTCAAATAATTGTCCTTAAGATACAATTATCGTCTCATAATAAGGTTCTCAACACTTAATCATATGTCCTACTGGTCTCTCCTATATCCCAAAACATTTTATTCATAAAGTCCAAAATTATTTCACGATGAATTATGTTCAATTAATTCAACAAGGGGAAATAAGAGTCTTCCAGGAAGGGTCGATCGATCGAGGTCTGGGGCTCGATCGATCGAACCTTCGATCGATCGAAGCTCTAGGCTCGATCGATCGATCAAGCAGGTCTGCGAAATCTTGCAGAAGTGCAGTTACGGGTTTTACCAAAATTCTTCACCCAAATCAATATTTCCCAACACTAATTGTCCCAAAACTCCTACTACAAACATAATAACATATTTTCAGATGTTTTTAACGTTAAGCATGCGTATATCCATCATTAAACATGGTTAAACAACCCAAAATCTCATTTAAACATCAAGAACCCTAATGTTTTCTTAACTTTTGTTCTAATCAGTTTTCTCCAGAATTCCTTCTAACATAACATCAAAATTCGTGGGTTAATCATCTACTTCACATACTATTTCCAGAATATGGTTATAATGTTTTCTACATGCAAATTCCTATCAAAATTTTGGGTTTTCTTCCATTGATTACACTCCTAATCATTCCAACGCTAATATGAATATTGCACCAACGAAAATACGCAAGTTAAACACTTGCCTGGGATTTCAGAGGTTTGCTTTCCTGCTGATATTGGTGTGGTTGCGTTCTCCTCCTTGCGATCTACGCGTTGGTGGTGACGGTGGTGCAAACGGTGGTGTTTTGGCCTTGAATCACCTTGAGAGCTCTCTCCTCTCTTCTCCAATGGCAGTTCTAGGGTTATGAATGTTCTAACCCTAAAATTCTGACCTAAATAGCTGCTAAGGATGGCTGAAATTCGTGGGTTTAATTACCCTATTTTGTAAAATGACCAAAATGCCCTCCCGGGTCACTAACTAGGCCTAAAAACACCCCGAGACCCAAACTAAACCCCCGGGTACACTTTTCTGACTATCTCGACCATTCCGGATGCGTTGGCGCACTCAAAATGACCATACGAACAACTTATAAAATATTCACTTTTTATTTAACAAAATAAGTCCCGACGTGACACGGGCACGTCCTTACTTAAATTTCCGAAATAGTCATTTAATTCACTTATGACATTCAATATAACCAATATAGTATATTACTATGCTCATTAGTAATATTCAACAAGTTTCCCATAATTACTAACTCTTGTCACGTTAATAATTATAACATAATTAAATTTCCGGATATTTATTAAATAATCATTCACATTAAATTTAATAAAACCCCAAATTAATATAGCATAAAAATACGGGGTATTACAAGGTATCAATCTGTTAGCATTTAAAATTATTCATATGATTTATTTAGGATGTTAGTTTTAATCAAAATCAAGGCTGGATTTTTAATTTAAATATGAATTTTTTTAACCTCGTTTGAACGACTTTTCCTTGTCATTTGAAGTGTTGTTTGATCTTTATATCGAATGAACTACTAACGAGGGCCATCTCTTAGAATTCTTTTGAATCTCGTTAGAATCTAGTTCAAAAATATTGGAGTCTCATTCAAACGAACTCTATTTTCGTTCAAATGAAATGCCTTTCTCATTCGAATGAGCTTCATTTTCATTCGAACGAGCTATCGCATCAAATTTTGTGCACGACCAATAAATATATGTTTCATTTCCAAATTTATTGGACTTTTGCAAAAATTATTTTGGAAAAATTTCAATATTTTGTTTACAAAACATCTTTTGATTCACAAACACATCCCAAAATATATTTTTGTGAATCAGTTTTGAACCTTGGTTGATTTACACTCATTATGGAGAGATCATTTTTATGACTGGCTTTTGAATCGGGAAGGATCACGGCTAAAGACTAAAGGTTGATCGGTGGATACCGAAGGTGGACCACCACCTGTGGATAACTTAGGAACGAGTAATTTTGTTTAGATATTTTGTGAAGACTGGGCATTATACTTGTGGGTGGTATCAAGTAATATTGTAAGTCAATCGTATTATAATATTTCTAAAGTGTTGAAAAATGTTTTTCCCTCAAAAGGGAATTTTCCTCATACCTGTTTATGATTGCATTCGTAGTTTATTTTATGAGTTTTGGAATGATTATCACATGCAAACCTAATTTAATCAAAAAATAAAATTTCTTTAAAACTGGATTTTTGTGTTGGGACACTAATATGTAGGAGTATGCGTATTCGCAATACTACTAAACACAAGAATACATAAAGTGAATAAATAAGAAAATAGGACTCGAATCCCAAGATTGGCTCGGGACACCTACATAGCCAAAAGATATAAAAGTCTACATAGTTTCATAATGCATATGGGTCGGGTTTAACTCATAAATCCAAAATTATAACTTCTTTTAGTTTGTTTTTGGGAAACGTGCAGATGTGTAAAGGGTGTGGAAAATGAGGAAATTTTAGTTTGGGGTTTTAGGGAAACCATCTTTTTATCTTTTTTGGAATTTATGCAAATAAGTTTTGTGTGTACTAAATAATAGAAAGGGAGATTTGTTTTGAAGTGAAGAAATGAAATAAAAGATATATCAAAGTGGAAACAAAAGTAAATAACTAATACTAATTAAATGGGTTGTAAAGGGATACAAGTAGACCTTCTATAGGACTTTAATTATGATTTTGTAATCGCAGAGGCTGATTTTTAGTTGGTTGAATGATGGTTTTGTAATGGTAAAAAGTGTGATGAAAGATAAATGAGAATGATGTAAGAAAATGGAGAGAATATTAGAAAAAATGGAACTTCAACGCATTGATTTCGAGGAGAATGTTCTGACTTCTGAAAGGGACCCTTGGGAATAAGGTCATGGAATGAATTTCGTAGTGTGTAGCCAACCTCTTACAAGGCTGGCGTTATAAGTAGAATCAATGTGCACGGCAAGGAGCTCAATCTTCTTCGAGCATAACTATCACTTCTGGATTACATATGTCAAGTAATAGCCTTAATATTTTCTTGACTACATAAGTTTCGAGTATTTTCTCTCCCAAGTTATATGACGAGCTCATAATATTTGATAGTATAACATATAAGTCATCAAAAGATTCACTATCCTCCATATTAATGCTTTCAAATTGAGTATTTAACAACACTAGTACCTCATGAGTGAGTTTGAGTATGTTCCAAGCCTCTTTAGACATTTCACATGTCATAATATGGCGGAACACCTTTGATGTGACTACACAAAACAAAGCATTCGGGCCACGTGAATTACAGTTGGACATTTTATGCTCATCCTCACTTTAGGTTTTAATGAATTTGGGAATTTTATAATTACCCATTAAGGATGTCGGTGGGGACTAACACTTAACAACCACTTACCATACCTGCTCATTTACTAAATTAAGTGTTGATTTCATACACGCTTTACAATAAACGTCATTAGACTCGTCAAACAAAGTTAGTCTTGAAATGACTGATCCTCAATATAAGAACCTCAAAAATTCATGCCTAAACACAAATCTAACACATTAACTTAGTGCTCAATCTCTGATATCAATATAAAAGTGCGTGGTATATGGAATAGTCTAAACAAAAGCCAATTTTTATTTTCTCTAAATTCAATATTAAGCTTAAACAATTTAACCCAAAGTAAAAGGTTACGCCAAATTTAAACAAGTTGTGATTAAGCATATTAACCAATTTTATCTTGACTTAAAAATGCATCTAAATGAGTTCATGATAAAACAGTTAAATCAAGATCAACGCCCGATGTACAAGGAAAACAACACTCTTATTTGTTTATTTGAGGTTTTCTAAATCGAGATAAGGATGAAACACTTTGAAGAAAATCTAAAAATCTTGAAAAATGCATCAAGTCATTCAAACGGCTCTGAACCTCTTTTGAACGAATTATAGGATCTCATTCGAACACATATCCAACGAGATATTAAATGATATTCCATCTAAGTCAAACGTAGATTCGTTTGAAGTTCGTTGGTACCTATTCAAACGATATACCTTATCTCGTTCGAACGATATACTCAATGTCATTCTAACGACCTTGCGATTTTTCTTCTTAAAAATATTTAAAAGGATAAAATTATTTTTAAACATTTTAAAAATAATTTTATAAATCTTAACGTTCAAATATAAAATCTCCAAGGATAAAAAAAATATAATCACCCATACTGAGAGATCCTCATAGCATGAAGATGAAACGTGGCACTAAACAAGGCACGATGATGTAGATATTTGAACTTGGCAACTACGTCTTCAAAAAACCAGGTCATAGGCTTGATATGTTAATGCTCTCAAGTCCTAACCTATGACTCGAAGAGTTTTTCCCAAACATGAAATTTTCCAAAATGCAAAAATTGACTCTATTAGGAATTTTTTCCTTACATGAAAATATCATAAAACACCGCGATAATCGAACTATAAATCGATATGAAGGGGCCCATGGCATATGTGAGAACCACTATGAGAGTTATAAACTAGACTTTGACTGAGTGCATTTTGGTATGCATAATATTATTTAATTACAAGTTACAAAAATTAAGAATGACTTTAAGGATTCCTTACAAAAAATTAAGCACTCGCACAATCTTCCTTTGTTAGGCGAAGTAGTAAGATGAATTTCACATTATGAAATGGACCTAATTCATGAGAAAAATAGTGTGAAAATGTTGGAATGGATTTTAATTTTTCGATTTGTAAGGACATGATTTTATAAATGCCCGTTTTAGTATCTAGGAAATTTTCTAAGTGACCTAGATCACAATATGTATGTCATATACTGCTACACTCGGCATGTCAACACGATCATCCATAATGACCTCGATCCGAATCCAAAGTTTTCACGCACCCATCATCTTCATACGTGTGTAGTGCAACATCACCAAGCAATGTGCAACGTACGTCTTCAACATTCCAACTACTTCACTCGAAATTATGGTAAAATATTTAATTAGGAGTTTTAATGTTTACATATTTATTTAGGAATTTTTTATAAACTATTTTTCAGTTCCTGAAATGTTTTCCAACGTGAGAGAATTTTTTGTAAGTGTTGAGGCGGATTGGATTTGACGTTCCTGTCGTTCGAACGAGATCGTACTATCGTACAAACGACATTCGCATCTCGCATGTAGTCGTTCAAATGACATCAACTGTCATTCTAGCGATGTACCTATTTCGTTCGAGTGGCAACACCGTTTTACTTTCTTATAAATTCCAGTTTTCTGTAATCATGTTTTCCAAGTCTTTACAATTCCGTTTTCTACAGAAACAGTTACAAATAAAGACTTCTTTTTTTAGAGTTCTAAACATCTTTTGATACACCACACTATCCCAAATTCATATGTATATCATTTAAACCCTTGATTATTTGTTTTACTCATCTGGAGTATCTTGTGGAGAAGAAGGCTGATTCTCCATTACTGACAATTGGAGATCTTGCGGGATCTCTTGACGAAGATAATGAACCGATGCCTGCGAGTATTCACGTGTCAAGCTGTATTTATCTGTATTTGTAAGTGTTTCAAGATATAGTTAAATAAAAAGGTTTTGCCCCTTTGGGAGATTTTTCCTCAAATTTGTGATTGTGTGCGTGCTTGCTTTTATTTAATTAAGTCAATCACATTTAGTTGCAAGGGTTAGACTTTTCGGGCTTAAAATTGGTATTTTATTAAAAACGTTTAATCATTGATTGTTGGCACACTCTCAAATTGGTATTAGAGCCTATTACACAATTATATCGTGTAATTTTTTCGCAAAATTTTTCTGGATATCAATTTTGTTCTAAAAATTGATTTTTGAAAGAAGCGCAATTTCGATGGAAGACTTGTATAATCGAGTGCCAATTTTTGACAGGTCAAATTATGCTTACTGGAAAGCCCGTATGAAATCTCACTTAAAGGCCATTGATGAATGTTTCTAGGTTGTGTGTGAAAGAGGGTGGGATCCTCCCACTGTCACCGAAAATAATGTCACTAATATTAAATTAGGAAATGACTGGACTGAGGAAGAATTTAAATAGAGCACATATAACTCATGTGGGCTTAGTGAAATATCTGGTGCCGTCACCCCTGAGGAGTTTTGACGTATTATGACGTTTACCACGTCTAAAGAAGCATGGGATGTTTTAGAACTTACCCATGAAGGCACTAATGCAGTCAAAGAATCAAAATTGCAAAATTTAACTACACAATTTGAAACAATCACCATGCTTGAGTCTGAGTATTTTGATGAATTTTATGCACGCTTATCTGATATTGTAAACACCAGTTTTAATCTAGGTGAACACATTCCTGATGCTAGAGTAGTTAAAAATATTTCGAGATCACTGCCTAAGAGTTTTATCCCTAAAGTCACTGTACTAAATTCATTAGGAAATTTGAGTAGTCTGAAATTAGAAGAATTGGTAGGAGACCTCTAGACTTATGAAATTGACATGTTTCCTAACACGATTAAATCAAAAGATAAAAGGGTAGCACTTAAAGCCCATGCTAGAAAGAGTGATGGGTTACCAAGAAAGAGAGGTGAGTCATCTAGGAGAAAATAGGAAGATATGTCTGATTCGGAGTTTGATTTGGATTTAGAAGATTTGTCTTTGTTTGCGAAAAGTTTCAAAAATTTCTCAAACTAAAGAGAAATGGAAATTTCAAAGATAATAAGAATTTTGAGAACAATAAGTTTGAAAAGAAAAATGATAAAGATAAAAAGGACATGCCTAAGAAAGATGAGGAGAGATGTTATGAGTGTGACAGTAGAGGTCATAAGGCATTTGAGTGTCCTACTAGGTTGAAATGTCAAGGCAAAGGCAAAGCTACTTTAAATGCCTCCCTTAGTGACGACATTATGGTCGAGTAGGTGGATTCTGGAGACGAGTCACCGCATGAATGTAACTTCACTGCATTCATGGCTAATCATGTGAGCACTGATAGTGTGCCTAACGACGATGAGGATTCTACATCACAGGGATACCTTGGATGTCAAAGCATTGTGAGTGAGGGGGAGGATGCTGCAAGTGAGAGAGAGAGTGACCTATGATGAGCATGCACTGATTTATATGCTGATTCTTTTAAAACTAAAAAGCGTAACAAATAATTATCACTTAGGGTCATTGCCTTAGAGAAAAATTTAGGAGAGACGAGAGAGAGAGAGAGAGAGAGAGTCAGTTGAGAGAGAGAGACTTGTTTAGAGAAAGAGAAAATGGACTTGACCAAGCAAGTGGCTAGTCTTACGAGAGAGCTTCATTCCTCCATAGACACTCAAAAAAAACTTGAAGCCCTTGTATCCCAACTCACTCATGACCTTGAGAGAGACCAAGTGGTGAAAGTAAAAATAGATGAAAGATCTGGAAAGATGCTTCTCGCCCCTGCTTTAAGTTTTGTTGGAAGGCGGGGAATAGGTTTTGATGCTGATTCCATGTCTCATGTGACATCAGAACCAATTCCTGAGTTTACTATGAATCCATATGGCCACCCTCCAAAACCCCAGAAAAGAGTTCGGCCAAGAAAAACAAACCAAGGTCGGCCTAAGACTATGTATTTTTTTACCTATTGTAAAAGAAAAGGACACCTTAGGAAGTTTTACTATATTTTGGGTCGGACACGACATAGTTTTTCTCCGTCACATGCCGTTAGCGATTTTTTGAGTCTTAGAGAGCAGGTTGAGTTTCAAATCGCCACATCTCAGATTTTAATGGAAAAGTACCAACAAATTTCTTTGTCATCTGCAGATACTTATAGAATCCCATCTAGAACCAACAATGATAATGATAAACAAAAGGATACCTCCTCTTGGGTGCCTAAGCACAACGCAAAAGCCCTTATTGTTCATATTGGTCTTAAATCACATAATGGCTCTTTGTGGTACTTTGATAGTGGGTGCTCTAGACACATGACTGGTGATGTTTCATTTTTTACCTACCTAAAGGATCATAAGGAAGGTAAAGTCACATTTGGATACGGGAGCAAGTGTAGTGTAGTAGGACAATGTACATTTGAGAGACCAGGATTTCCTAAGATGGAGGATGTTATGTACGTCAAAGGTATGAAATCAAACCTTATCAGCATTAGCCAGTTGTGCGATGGGATTGTGACCAAGTCCTCATTTGTCAGTAACAGCGCCACGATCACTCTTATGGACCCGTGGCATCAATGTCTAGGTCATGTGAATTTTAGAGATTTTCGGAGATTAGCTAAAAAGGACCTAGTACGTGGCTTGTCATCACTTGGAAAGCCAACTTTTGCAGTTTGTGGACCCTGCTAGTTGGGAAAGAAAGTCCGTAACACCAATGAAAAGTTGAATTCCATTACCACTTCACGAATACTTGAGTTGATACACATGGATCTTATGGGTCCTACTCTTACTAAGAGTTTGTGTGGTAAGAGGTATATCCTCGTGATGGTAGATGATTTCTCTCGCTACTCAATTATAGGTTTTTGAGAGAGAAATCCAATGCTGTGGAATTTCTGATGACCAAGTGTCGTGTCCTGCAAAATCAACACGGTGTCATTATCAATAGGATGCGTTGTGACAACGACACTGAATTTAAGAAATCTTTAAAAGAATGCCTTATGTGTGATACCGATTTCAATAGATAAGCAAATTCCAATCACAAACTTATTTAATTAGAGTCAATTTATGATTCAAATCAATTCAACCCTTAAACTCAAATAGCAACGTGCGTGCAGTGTCAAACCAATATAAATAAAATATGCGACACAAAGTTCAAGAAAAATCCCCTCAAGGCAAAAACTTTTTATTTCACTATAATTGTAAATCGCAACTTACACGGTTACAATGGAATTCAGTTTAACACTCGAATACCCGCAGGCGTCGGTCGATGTCATCAATAATAAGTCCACATGCAGCGAACCTACATGAATCGCAATCCAGTCTTCAACTCAAGAACACCGCAACACTCCCTAATGACACACAGTCACAAAACTCCGTTGAGACTCACTCCACAATAGCACGCAACCCTCGGTTGCAGAGATCTCCCCACAAAGTATGAACAATAGCAAACTATGCTTTTGGGTTCCACAAAAACAATTCACTCAAAAGCAATTGGGATTGTGAATTGAAAAACAAAAGTTATAAACCCTCAAATGGTTGGAGAATAACAAAAAAACATATTATGTCAAAACTAATTTTTCTCCACATGAAAATCAGAATCCTGGAACCCTTATTTATAATAAAAATCAAGGCGGTGACGTGTCAGCAAAAACCACATCTCGGTCGAACGACATACGATGTCGTTTAAGTGAGATACAATCTCGTTTGAACCATATACGATGTCGTTCGAACGACATCATACACGTATCCTAAAAGCTTTAGTCTTTTAAATATTGTGGAAACCTTAAGACTAAAAACTGTTTACGAGATCATAAATATTTATCAAAAACTATTATGATAAATATTTTTGAAAAATAGAAAACCTTTTATAAAAATTTCAAAAACCATTTTAACTTTTATAAAAAATATCCCAACGCTTTTAATGTGAAATGTAAGTGAAACTTAAGCACATTTTACGAAATTCATCTTTGTTGGGCTTGAATGTTGAAATCTTCTTGAAATTCGGATTCGTCTCTTGTAGATGTAATCTTTTCAATTCTTTGACGACTTATAGCAACTTGTAGCGGTATATGACGTACTCAATTGTGATGGACAATGTCCTTACAAATCTCCCCTATGTCTATGCCGGTACAAAAATAAAAATATTCGAATTATCAACTAAATATGACCTACATAAATCTACCCTCCCAAAAATTCAAAAGTGGAAAGACAAACTGTCAAGTCTTCAAACTTTTCAAACTTCTACTTCAACAATCAACTCTTCAAAACTTCAAGCTTTTCTCATCAAAGTGTGGAATCCAAAAATCTTCAATTGTACCTATACACATGAGACAAAGCAAATACCTCATGATGTATCGAGTTTGAAATGATATAAAGCATAAACATGAAAGCATAATCAAATCTCCCCCATACTAAAATCATAATTCGTTCTCCTCCTTTTTATTTGTCCAAAATAGACAAAGAAAAGAATAAACCAAATAAATCAAAATCGGGGTGTCACGGTAAATAAAATAAACAAGCTATTTTTTATTTTTATGATTTTTCATATAAAAATGAAAAAATGATGTTACAAAAATTACACCATGAATTTATACTAAGATAATCCAATCATGGAAATGGAATGAATGGGTGTGAATAGATTCGATAGGAAAATAAGCTCAATCATGTCTTATGTGCACAATGCATAAGTGTACTCTTAACGAATGAACATAAAAAATAGTCCTTTGGTGTAAAATTGTTGAATTTAGATAAAATCATCTTAATCATATCAACAAATCGAAGTATAAATGATTTCCACACCAATAACGTCCAAAACTATGTAATGCTTTTTCCATGACTCTCAAGGACGTGCAAACCGTTGAAAATTCCATCCAAACTCCCTCGGTAAAAGATAATGGTTTTTATTTTTCGTATGAGGTGAAGAAACTAAAAAACTATTGGCCAATGTTGGCATGATTTTCTTTTTATTGCCTTTTAATTTTTTTCGGGCTTTTTTATACCTCATTGGACCCCGGATAATTTTTAATTCCTCACTTTTTAGGTCCATATAAACGATGGTTTAATCGCAAAGGATAAATGAGTACCTTTTGTAGCCCTTCCCCCTTTTTTCAAAATAAATTTCACAAACTCACAAATGATTTATAACATGAACTACTTTTTGTCAAGTTTTATCGCATTTGGTTCGATGTGTAGACAAAATTGAGATGGAAACACTCAACCAACATGTGATAGACATGCACAAAAGTCAAACAAATCCGTGCATGTGTGCAATAAAGGACAAATAGAGTCAATCATGTAGGTAGCAACACTTTATATAATATCTCAAGGACTCTAAACTTTGTAATGCACATGAATGACAAAACATATTGTCTCAAGACACTATCAAATAGTCACATGGATATGGCATGAAGTTGTGACTTAATCATCCTAAATGCCAGTTCATAGAACGTGCAAACAAAATATATAACTCTTTTTAGATTTCTCAAAAAAATAAAATCTTTTTGTATTTTTTGAACACTGTTCAGAAATAACCCAGTAGTACCACAAAAATATATCAATATGAAACAGAGGACTGTAAATAGCTAAATCTAGAAAACTCAACATGTCGTTCAAACGAAACACAGAGTCGCTCTAACAAAAACAGTTGTCGTTAGAACGACAACATCGGGCAACATGTGATCTCGCTCGAACGAGAATACAGTAAGCCTAGAAAATAATGGAGTTTTGTGTAGTGGGAATTATTTTTAGAAAATAGTTCCTGGAATGGGCAGATATATCCAAAACAGTGCTAAAACAGTACCAAAATTAAGAAAAATAATCTGAAAAAAACTAACAAAGTATAAAACAAATGATACATACTAGCAATAGGCATAAGATAACATCATGTAAATAACCCTATGCTAGCAAATATGTCTAGACCTCATCCATTAGGCACGGTGGAGTTTTCCAAAGATGGTGACATCTTCTTAAACAACTCCATAAAATAATGAGAAGTCTTGACCAAAAACTTTACTTGCTCTCGAATATGTGCAAACTTTCTATCATTATGTGCAAGCAAAGTATCATGGGTGGGTGCATGTGTGCGAACATGTGTAGGATCAAGGCGTGACACATAACCCAATTTAAAGCAAAACTCCCTAAGGTGTCCTCTCTTTTTTCAATGTGAGCAAACATAAACCGACCTAGGTACACCTCTCTAAAAAACTCTAGGACGTGCTCTCCTAACAAAAACGGTACGCCTAGTTGGGTTGGGACTAGTCACTAAAGTGGGAACCGGTTTGAGTGCAACAATAGAAGTGGATACACCATCATGACATTTTCCTAAACTCTCACCTCCACCCGAAATGGGATTAAGAACCATCTTTTCAACTATATTAGATGCATTCTCTAAAGGGATTTTGACCTCCTGAGAATGTTCAAGATCACTCTCGAGTTGGGATACACGTGTCATCAGACTAGACACCGTGTCGGTCAAGTCAAACTTTTCCCTCCTTAAAACTTCTTTCTCTCTCTCCAAATCTAAAACCCGATGACCTAAATCTCTATTATACTTCTTCATTTTCAATGTCTCGATGTACAAATTCCTAAATGATTTTTGGATATCACTTTCATCTCCACTCTCAAACTCGCTCTCATCTCCACTAGAAACACTCGAGTTATCACCATCACTCACGTGAACACTATCAACGTGGGATAAAGTGGGTGTGCTCATATGACTCAAAAAACCTACACACATCCCATGTGCTAAACCTTTACTGGACTTATCATCCTCATCTCCCGCTTCTCCCTCACTATCACTATGGGTGGCTGGCATGACAACTTTCTTTCCCTCTCTCCTAAGTCTAGTGGGACACTCAAACGAATTATGCCCTTTCCCCTCACACTCAAAACATTTTAATTTTTCAAACTTTTCTTCACTCTTTTAATCTTTCCCACCGCTTTATTTGACTTTGTCTTTCTTTTTGTTTTTCTCCGAAAATCTCTTATTGGAAGAATTTTATTTGGAAAACTGGAGAAACTTTATAAAATTCTTTGCAAGCATGGCCATCTAAAAATCAGACTCGTCCTTAGACTCGAACTCACAAAAACTCACTTTATTTTTCTTATATTGGGCTTTAGGTTCTATCCCTCTATCCTTCGATTTGACAGTATCGGGAAACATGTCAATTTTGTACGTCTGTAGGTCTCCTACCAACTCTTCTAATTTTATACGATCAAGTTTTCTAAGGTATTTAAAATAGTTACTTTAAGGATAAAACGTTTTGGCGGCGATCTTGAATTCTTTTTAACCACTCGTGCATCAGGAGTCGGCTCACCAAGATTAAAACTAGTGTTGACAATGTTGGACAAACGTGCATAAAAGTCATCAAAACACTCAGTCTCTAGCATGATGGTTTCAAATTGAGTGATCAAATTTTGGAATTTAGACTCTTTGACCGCTTTAGTGCCTTCGTGGGTGATTTGCAAAACATTCCATGCTTCTTTAGACGTGGTGCACCTCATAATACATCGGAACTCATCAGGGGTGATGTGTCCAAAAATTACACTAAGCCCTCGTGAATTATAAGTGCGCCACCTAAACTCTTCCTTAGTCCATTGTGACACAGGTTTTAAATTCGTGACATTATTTGAGTTGATAGTGGGGGGGTTCCAACGTCTTTCACAAATGGCCCAAACTCTTTCATCGATTGATTTTAAATGCGATTTCATTCGAACTTTCTAGTAAATATAATTAGACCCGTTAGAAATTGACAACCGACTATATAAGTTTTCATTTGGAAACATTGCGACAAACTTTTAAAAATCAGATTTTTCAAAAAAAAAAATCAATATCACACTATTTTTGCGGAAAATAGGAAAAGGCGATAAATTAGTGTAACCTGCTCTGATAAAAATTTGAAAAGAATGCCTTGTGTGTGATATCGATTTCAATAGATGCGCAAATTCCAATCACAAACTTATTTAATTAGAGTCAATTTATGAATGAAATCAATTCAGCCCTTAAACTCAAATAGCAACGTGCGTGCAGTGTCAAACCAACATAAATAAAATATGCGACACAAAGTTCAGGAAAAATCCCCTCAGGAAAAAACCTTTTTATTTAACTATAATTGTAAATCGCAACTTACACGGTTACAATGAAATACAGTTTAACACTTGAATATCCGCAGGCGTCAGTCGACGTCGTCAGTAATAAGTCCACACCCGACGAACCTTCATGAAACACAAACCAGTCTTGAACTCAGGAACACCGTATCACTCCCTAATGACATGCAGTCACAAAACTCCATCGATACTCCCTCCACAATAGCACGTAACCCTCGGTTGCAGAGATCTCCCCACAAAGTATGAACAATAGCAAACTATGATTTTAGGTTCCATAAAAATAACTCACACAAAAGAAATTGGGATTGTGAATTGTAAAACAAAAGTTATGAACCCTCAAATGGTTGGAGAATAATAGAAAAACATATTCTATCAAAACCAGTTTTTCTCCACACGAAAATCATAAGCCTTACACCTTTATTTATAATAAAAATCAAGGCGGTGACGTGTTAGAAAAAACCACATCTCGTTCGAACGACATATGCTGTCGTTTGAGCGAGATACGATCTCATTCAAACCATATACAATGTCGATTGAACGACATCATACACGTGTCCAAAAAGCTTCAGTCTTTTAAATATTTTGGAAACCTCAAAACTTAAAACTGTTTATGAGATCAGAAACATATATCAAAAACTTTTATGATAAAATATTTTTGAAAAATAAAAAACCTTTTATAAAAACTTCAAAAACCATTTTAACTTTTATAAAATAATATCCCAACACTTTTAATGTGAAATGTAAGTGAAACTTGAACACATTTTACCAAATTCATCTTTATTGGGCTTGAATGTTGAAGTCTCCTTAAAATTCGAATTTATCTCTTGTACATGTAATCTTCTCAATTCTCTGATGACTTGTAGTAACTTGTAGTGCTATACGACATACTCAATTGTGATGGATAATGTCCTCACAAAGCTAAAGTAGATATTTACTGTGATAGCCTCGGGATCAAACATGAATTTTCGACCATGAAGATTCCTTAGCAAAATGGTATTATTGAGAGGAAGAAGCAGATAATTAAGAAGATGGATAGATCTATGCTTCTAGATCATAAAGTTGCCAAGAGATTTTGGGCAGAGGTTGTGTCAATCACGTTCCATATGGTGAATAGGGTTTGCCTTCGTCCACACACACTTAAAATGCCTTACGAATTGTGGAATGGAAAGAAGCCCAACCTTACATATTTGCGTATCTTTGGGAGGAAATTCTACATCATACGGGATAGAGATCAGTTAGGAAAGTTTGACTCCTGGAGCGAGGAGGGGATATTTTTAGGGTATTTTCATCGACTAGTAGAGCATATCGAGATTTTAATATGAATAGGTCTAAGGTTATGGTGTCAATAAACGTCACCGTGCAAGATGACGAACCGCCGGTGTTTGTTGATTCTAACCTTTTATATGAGGATGGTGAACTTCTTACTGATGATCCCATTGTACCCCCCACACCTAGGGTGGACCCTACTCATGATTTAGGGGACTCACCTACTTGGGTTCACAAGAGTCATGATCCTACTACAATTCTAGGATATCCCACCTTAGGGGTCAAGACTCGTGCTCAGCTAGAGAACGTGGTTAGCTTTGTTTACTACACGTCTAAAGTAGAGACCAAGAATGTCAAATAAGAACTCAAGGATGAACATCGGATATCTGCTACGCAGGATGAGTTACTTCGGTTAAGAAAAAATGATGTCTGGGATCTAACCCACGACCTATTGAGAAGAATTTTATTGGTACCAAGTGGATCTATAAGAATAAGATGGATAATAATGGTACAATTATCCGAAATAAGGCTAGGTTGGTCGCTCCCTGTCATATAGGCTCTTGCCCAAGCCTTTCCGCTTAAGTTTCACTACGTAAATTTTATTTTAGATATTCACTATCTAGCCTTCTACTATTTGCACCTTAGTATATTTAGCCTATTTTCATATACATACAACTTCGTCTTATGTCGTTCGTACAAGTAAATTGGCTGTGCAATATATATTTCACACATAATATATACGATAATATCGATTCTTCTCTGAAATTTGTAATCGTAACTGGTCCCCCACCTTTAACTATCAAGTAGGATAACAATAATGTTTACCATGCCATACTTCTACTGGCATTCTGCCCGAACGTGAACTTATAGGAGTTATTTGGACACAAACTCCACTAGTGGAAGGTACTGGTCTCGTCCTCCCCTAAGATATCAGGGTCCACATAAAATTTTCTCTCCCGCATCTGATTAGACCGCTTGTCCTGCCCATCCCTCTGTGGGTATTAGGTCGTACTCAATCGCATTTTAGTACCTATAATCTTACCATATTAGCTACATAAGAAGATCCTTGGGGATACTCTCCCCTTCTCTAGTGGAAGAAGCCCCTACTGGTTTTGAATTGTCCCCCCTTTTTCCAACAATCAGGTGACCGACTGCAAGACAAACTTTGAAAATTACTCTACATTAAACCCAACACCACTGTTATTTGTATCCTGATACATTTTGAACTCTCCTGAATAAATTTCAGTTTATCTTGAAATGTAAGTCTCTGACAAATCTTAGTGAATAGGATTCGACTTACCCGTCTACATTTTATCGAATTCACATGCTAATCAAAATCCACTGCCTCATCCAATCACCTAGGGTGCCCATACACCCAATGCCTCGCGCATCATAATATAAATGACATGTAATTTTCATACTTCAATTCTTGCACACTGGGTATGTTGATGTATTAGGGGTGCACTCAACCACCCCACTAGTCATAACTTATTCAATCCTTCAATGACATCATTGCTCTATTTCGAATGATACTAAGGCTAGGCGTCTCTATTGGCCTTAAGTTATAATAGATTTATCAACTCTCAATTATATTCTTTTATAGGTACAATAACCAATGTACAAAACTTATGTACTATCGACCAAACTTCTCTCCACTCCCGACGTTCACTAGTTTCATGCGTGGGATGTCTCACAAAGTGAAATCCAAACAAGGACCCCCCCCTCCCGATACACTACCATCTAACCTAGTCGGTTATCGAGATTCGTAAGGCCCTTAATCCATGCTATGTACTTCTCCACAATCTACGTATTGTGACATAAAAGTCTACTCTCCCACTCTCATGTCCCTAAAATTGTAACATGAAGCATGGCGCTCTTACTATCCCAAGTACTCAGCGCTATGTATATATAACGATCTCT
Source organism: Sambucus nigra (assembly GCA_949130495.1). Taxonomy (NCBI): domain Eukaryota; kingdom Viridiplantae; phylum Streptophyta; class Magnoliopsida; order Dipsacales; family Adoxaceae; genus Sambucus; species Sambucus nigra. The sequence continues at coordinate 648,538 of CASBWL010000014.1, forward strand.
ATCTCTCTGCTCAAAGAAGAACACAATGCATCCTGAGTATCCTCAGTAAAATAAATTCCTACACACTGGAATCACATATAACTAGACAACATACTTTCCGAGGTCTATAATACCATGAAGTTTTTCATATATTCATATATCTGGGCTCAACCCTATTTCAGGTGGCGCCGCATAAAATAAAGATTACTCCTCCTGGATTATCCAGCACGACAGTCATATCACTCAATTTACTATCGTTTAACAATACGATAATTAATCACTACACATTACCATAATAAACTCTACTAAAAACGGACTCAATGCAGTAGTAAATTATAACAACGAAACATATTCTTAGGGCCCACCCGATTCACTCACGGGTAGCATCAAAATTTACTACTAACAACGAGAAATACATTTGTAACAAGACTGTTAAAACTAAAATTCCCCACTCAACTCGACTCGCACACAAATTTTAGGGTGTCCAATTTCATATCAGTTGTGACATACCCGTGTCACTAGAATTAATCCTTTACTCACAAGGAAGAAGCAATACCTTACCAGTCTCGCCAAATAACAGGGTCTCAGCACGTGGCTGCCATCACGACCCATGAACATCTGCAATCATTATGCATCTTAGGATTTCATCCTATAGTTATCCCCTCTCATCATGGACAATTTATTCCATCATGTGGGTTTCACGCCCAATATTAAAACATTGGCCCAAACTCTCTAAGCCTCAATTATAGCTTTACTGAACTCCCATTTACATCCCGGGCCCTGTTGACCCTGACTTACTCTATGCTATTATTAACGAGGACTTAATCTATACCTCTATACCTCACCAGTCTGAACCCATCACTCTCGATTTGTAAATTCCCTAGGCCTAATTCTCTTCACCCCAAATTCTTTCCCTGAAATCCTCGCTCCTCTAGTTGTTATGCCTAACTGGTATGGTTTACCATTTCTAATTTTTTCGTTATCACTTCTCAATTATGGACATATTCAATCCTTGTAGTTTTACTTTTTTCACATAGGGTGGCTTCACGAGCCATTTCCCCATCACTGGTCCCGCTGATCATTTGGAAATGTCCTTCTCTCGGACCGAATAGTCTTAACTTACTGGCTATGATGGCCTTTTAGAACTATGGTTGGCCTCCACAGACCTGATTGACTTCATCGGCACTTTGTAGGAAGTTAATCAATAAAAATCACCTAAATGAGTTCCCTATTGGTCACACTCTTAGGTGGTGTTTCACTAACACCGTTATGTTCAGTTTTGCTTTTCGGCCAGATTCTCTAACCTTTCTAGCTCACTTCTTCTGGAAAGAACCTAATAACTAGTCACCGTATAACCTTAACGACATCAACATTAGTCATCCTAGTTGTATTTCTCATTTATTCTTGTATTCTACTCACGGGTCCTTTATCAACTATAGACCCTTTGGATAATTTATGCCCCTCTGCCAAGTATAAAGTTCATTATGCAATTCAACCTTTCTCTCACGATCAGTTTCTATCTTACCCATTGTACTAAACATCAAAATTTCACTCGTATTTTGTTACCACATCGAATGGAAGACCTCACGGTCAAATCGTACCCAAATTTCTCTCTAAATTTCAAACACACTATTCATATGTGGTGATTGCCTCTAATCACTACATGATGCTCCTAAGAGCTATAGCTTTTAACTCTAAATTTAATTCAGAGTGTCGTCATACTCCACTCTACACAATTTCCTTCAGATTTTCTACCTTCGCTGGTCTGTTACACTTTCTCATTTTCTTCTCCGCATCTTCACCGTGGGTTTTTAAAAGAGTCCCTCTGATTTCCCCCTTATCGATTATGCTTGGTGGTCCTGAAATCACTCCGCTATTATCTACGACTGTGTCTTGGGAACCCATTGTTCCCGAGTGTTGATTTCACTATCACTTGCTTAAGTAATTCTCATAGTGATTTTTGTCACGATCACTCTTTCCCAATTACTCTATGTCTTATGTTGGGCTTCTTCTCCTGCAGTTCTTCTTACGGCCCTCGCTGGTCGTCTTAAAATGTTCGGTGTTCGAATCAGATAGAATTTCCTATAATGAGTTACATCCATTATAATTCATAGCATGAGAACGTAAGTCGCATATGAAAGGGAACACAACAATCATATCATAAGGCTCTTCATCAAATAATGATGCACTGAAACATAATAAGCCGCACAGATCCTAAGGACACTAGAACCTGATGCTCTGATACCACCTGTGACACCCCGACCAATTAAATATAGGGTGATCAGTCCTTTACCAATTTAAAACGGGATATTCAGTTGGTTCATTCTTAGCATCACCGTAAAAAACAATTAAAGCATATTAATCACCTATTATAAAATTAAGCTAGGCGTCAAAAACATTTTTCTTCGTTAATAAAACCATTTAACTGCATAACAATCCAAGTATAAATTATAAACCATCACCATACATAGGAATTTAATAAGTACTGAACAAGAATCAAATACTTAAATAAATAAGACTGGGTAAAACATCCCAGTTCAAAACTCCAAACCATAAAATAAACTAAATACAACATCTCTGATAAAAGACTAGAAGCGAGCAACACATGCCCTAAATAGGAAGTCTAAATGAAATTTAATGGAAAGGATGGATGCGTCTACTTCAAGGACCTACAACTTCCATGATAGCTGTAGCGCGTCTGACAATCCACTCTCTAATTCTAGTACTCCTGCGGCTGAGCACCTGGTATAATATATATATAGAAAAAGAGAGAAGAGATGCAATAAACATGTCAGGGCCCGAGGTTTAAAAATGATATAGCAAGTATTTAAAATTGGTTCTTAAAATAAGTCTTATACGCATGCTAGTTATCGAACTCTCACATGAGTTTCTCACCTCTCATCTATTGTGCACGCCTAAGGTACATCTAATCTTCCCCTAGTTATACCACCCAGTCTAACTAGTCAGAAACGATACTAATACTAACTATGCTCACTAGTAGTATTCCCATATCGCCCATACAATAATCTAATCAAATAGTTTATCTCATACTAAGTTTCATTATTCACCATTCAAATGGTTAATCTGTTATCCACTAAGATTATTTTATTTCTCATTTCCACTTTATCTACTAGTTTTACAAAGTAGAAAGTTCCCCAAGTACTCTCATATATATATATATATATATATATATAGTCACATCATCCCTATACATATATATATATACTAATCCTGCACCCCCGGGTTAAGATCCATTAGTGCACCTATCAATAGAATTCTGCATCCCCGGGTTAGCACCCATTAATGCGCCTATCAATAATAATCCAGCACCCCCGGGTTATCACCCATTAGTGCGCCTAACAATAATCATCCATGCACCCTCGGGTTATCACCCATTAGTACACCTAACAATAATATCCTTGTACCCCCGGGTTATCACCCATTAGTACACTTAACAATAGATTTTCTGCACCCCCGAGTTATCACTCATTAGTGCGCTTAACTATAAGATTCTTGCACCCCCAGGTTATCACCCATTAGTGCTCTTAACAATAATATCACATAATAGGCATACACACATCCTATTAGAATTTATAGGTATTTCTCCAACCTACAAATATACTTCTCATACGTATTTTAACCACGACACTACATCTAGTATAAATATTTAGATTACTATTTCTCTCGTAATCTCCAGGGTACATTCTCTCTATACAAAAATAAGTAAAGTATTAATTCTCACATACTTTCCCCAAATTTCTGTCCTGTTTAAGTTTACTATCTGGCAGTTTCTCTCACTCCAATCAACCGGTAGACTCAGAACTGGACTCTAAGAAAAATTCCCAAAAATTCACCCTGTCGCTCGAATGAGATGGCAATGTTGTTTGAATTTACTGGCACGTGTCGCTCTAGCGACTTCGCGCGAGATACCAATCTCGTTTGAACAACTTCGCGCGACTTCGTGCGAGACCTACTGTTTCGTCTTCTTTACAGGATTTTAGCATTTTTCACCATTTTTTATCCTAAAAACCTCTAAGATCCAACACCTCATCATTAATCCCTATCAAGCCATAGCAGGTTATATTACATTCCTAACATCCTAGGATCATTAATTCGTCATCAATCATCATAATTATATAAAAACCCAAAATTATTTCACATGAACCCTAGTTTCCAAATTTTCAATTCAAGAACTTAATCAACCCAGATTCGTTCATCAATATATGATTCAATTTCATAGTTTATCCTCTACACACATGAAGGAATATCAATAACTAATTATCCCAACCTCTAATCATCATTTAAGTTCCAATTTTCACCCAATTAATATGTAAATCATGATTAATTTCACCTACTCTAACATGAGTATGATCATTGCTAAAAGAAAGCAAGTAATAAACACTTGCCTTAAATTGAGGGTCTGAATCCTTTTATGATGTTGGTATAGACGCGTTCCTCTCTTCTCTATCTACGCGTTGGTGGTGGTGGTTGTGCAAGGTGGTTATAATTTGGCCTTCCCACTTGGAAATTGGTCTCCCTCACACTCTCTATGGCCGTTCATTCCTTTCTGTATCTCTAAACCCTAAAGAACTTTTGTTGGATGGTAAAATAACTCCCAATTTTCGTCCATCAATTAAACCCAAAAATATAATTTACCATAATGCCCTCTCGGGATGCCGGTTAGGCCTAAAATTGCCCTGGAACACAAACTAAACACCCGGGTATACTATTTTGACTATTTCGACCCTCGCGGACTCAACGGCGCACTTGAAATGACCATACGAGTTAATAAAAATAATTTCTCCTCTTAACCCAGTCAATTAGTCCCGACATGACTCACACGCGCGTCAAACTTAAATTACCAAACTGTTGTATTTCTCACTTCCGACAATTTATCATATATCATAATTCCATATTACATACCACACACTAATATTCAATAATTCTCAACAATAAGTATTAACCCTTGGCACGCTAGTTAATAATTATTTTAATTCAGATTAATTAAGAATTAAATTCTCACATTTTTAGTTCAATTAATCCAACAAAAATAATTAATCACATAATTATTTAAATCATTAAAAATACGGGGTGTTACACTTCATTTCTTTGGTGATTCATCTCTGTAATTAAGTGTGTATTCTGATGCCGATTGAGCTGGTGATCCTTCTGATCGTAGATCCACCACTAGGTATTGTTTCTTCTTAAGAAACTCACCCATAACTTGGTGTAGCAACAAATAGTCCGCTACTTCCAAATCTATCACCGAGGTTGAATATTGTACTCTTGCTAACATAACACAAGAACTTCTTTGGTTTCAATAACTGCTCACAGATATGGGTTCCCCTCAAAATGATGCCGCCACTATTTACTGCGACAATCAAAGTTCCATCTAGATAACACACAATTATGTATTCCATAAATGAACCAAGCACATTGAGATCGATTGTCATGACAATATGTAGCTCGTGGAACTATTCATCTTCTTTATATCCCCTCCTGTGATCACATAACCGACATATTTACCAAAGTCCATCCCCTAACCAGATTTCAGCAATTAGTTTTCAAGCTCAAGTTGACATATTCTTACCTTGAGTTTGTGTGTTTGGGGGGATATTAGTTGTATATTCTTAATATATTCTACAACCCCCGAGATGTACACATAATTAACACATGTGTATTAGTTGTCATTAGCCTTAGATAGTCAACCTTTTACATTGTATGTTCACACCCATGACCTTTCACATTTTATGTTCACACCCACCTTTCACATTGTATGTTCGCACCCATAATCTTTCATATTATATGTTCAAACCCAGGTAATAGCCTACATAAAAGCCTCTTTGGTATTGTAATCCATCATTAATCTAAAACACAAATTCTCTCCTCTCTTGTTTCATGTATATCAAAGAAGAACAAGATATTATACCTTCTGGGGAACGGATTTCAACACACACACACACACACACACACACACACACATATATATATATGGATAAGAGCATTATCAATTTCCCATATATACATATTCATTGTGAATATGGAATAAAATGAGATAATATTAAGTTTTCTTTTAGATAGAAATAAGAGGTATAAATAGGGGTGATAAACAAAAGAATACGGAGCGGATACAATGTTATCCATATCTATATTCGTAATTCGGATGCACTAACTGTATTCATATTCGTATCCGCAAGGATAGTAAAAATAACTATCCATATTCATATCCTCTAGAATTTCCCAAATTCGGGTACTATTTGTATCCGTTTACATTGTTTGTCTACTACAGTCAACACTAGTTTTGCAATTAACTAAAATTCCTATTGAATAAAATTTAAACGGTAAAAGTTCAAGAGAATTTTTCTCTAACTAACTAAAAAAAGTGACAATATAAACTTTTAGGAGAATGTTTAAAATTAAGTACTAACCTTTAATGTTCTTATTATTGAATCATGAGTTATCTTTTCCTATTATTAAATAATCCATAACTCCTTAACATGAATATCACCAATGTTAAAAAGCAATATACACATCAAAATTATGAACTTTATTCGACAACACTACTCTAGGCAATGAAAATAATTAAACAGGTAAACAACATTTATCTCTTTTTATTGTGTCTCATCATAACATTTTTTCCATTCCTTAAACCATCACCGCAACGTACTTTCTAAAGAAACCCGTTGGACATTAACATACCAACTGAAGACACTTTTATAGTAAAATAATAAATCAAAATTACAAGAAAATCGTGTGCACGGCGAAAACATTATTAGTCTGAGTTGACTCTTTTGACATATTGTCCTACAATTGTTTAATCATTATAAAATCCAACTAGGACGTGTGTGTGGTTGTGTTGTGTGCGCAGCTGTGATATGTGTGTAGCAATGTGTGTGTGTGTGTGTGTGCGTGTTTATGTGTAGGTGTGCATATGAGAATTAAAGAGATAGAGGAGGATACTTACAAGGCTACAGGGATGGAGGAGGAAGAGAAGAGGTTGTGAGAAGAAAGGAAAATAAAGGGTAAGGTTAGGGCTTTTAGGTTGTCGAGTGTGGGTGGGTTTTGCTTCCATCTAATGTTTTATTTTTTTTTCCTTTTGTTATTTTAAACCATTTTTAATAAAGGTTCCTTTGTTTTCCTATGTTTTATATTATTTGTTTTAACTTAAATCCATTCATTACATTTCTCTTTTATTTTTTTAAAAAGAATTATTTCTCCACTTTTTGTTAAATGAGTGGTTAATATTTATATTATGTATTTAAATTTTACATATAATACTAAATATTATATATAATAACTAAATATAACTAATAATAATAATAATATTTTATTACATACAATACGGATATGAATTTCTAGAAAAACGAATATCCTCAAATATGGATACTTCGCATCAGATATGGATTATCTGTATCGAATACATACACTATCGGGATTCGTATCCATTATTTGGATATTTTAACACGCTATACATATCCTCTATTTCAGATGTTTTTTCGAATAAATATCCATAAAATTCCAACTTGGATACCGAAGAGATTCGAATTTTTGAATATCTGTTTACACTCCACGGTATACAGATAATTAGGTGTATTCATGAGTAATTAATGGGTAAGATAAAAAGATTAGAAGGGAAAAAGGGTAAATTGTTGGTTTAGATAAAGTTGTGTGTGTATGTGTTGTATGTATATGTGAGTGTGTGTGTGTGTGTGCGCGTGTGATATATATATATATATATATATATATATATATATATATATATATATATATATATATATATATATATATATATATATATATATATATAGATAGATAGATAGATAGAGATAGAGAGAGATTAAATTGGAATTAAAGCTTAATCACATAGAAAAGATAAAATAGTTTAATCGAGACATAAGAAAGTATCTGAGATCAATATACGTGAAAAAATCAGTACAAAAACTTTGAATGATAATACAATATAAGGATAAAACAAAAATGGGCATAAATCCAAGATTTTGAATCATAATACCTTTGCGAATCTTGTTGGTGATTTGATTGAGGACAAAAAATGATTTGAAGAAGATGAAGGGGTCGTACTTTTCTTATCCTCCAAAAGCTTGTTAGAACAAATCAAAAGCCTAGGATCTTCTAGTATAGGATCCTTCCAAAGAAAATAATGTATGTGGGAATCTTTAAAGATGAATACCTTAAGTTTTGAGTGAGATATGGACCTTTATCTCTAAGCCTGTTCACAAAAATATGAAAATTATTTTTTCTCTCCCAATCTCACCCGCAATAACAAGCACACAACTTGAAACCCTAACTTAGACCAATATAATGTATAAGTCACGGGCTTGTGCTAAACTAGGTTTCCATATAGTCTGGGTTGCTACTTGGGAATATGGACTATATTAGGGACCATACCAAATAATTTAATCAACTTCAAAATAAATACTCAAAAATATCAATTACAACCCTGTATTTTTTTTTCTTTATTTATTTAATCATAATTAATTTCACTAGATAATTATGACTCCACTCCAATTTAATTATCTCAAAATCACTTAAACTAATGAGGTATTATTTGCAAAGTTGGTATGTTACATAATATGATTCCCTGCATTAAGCATACAATACGCGCTTGGTTAAATAAATTTGCCACTAATAAATTTTAACCAATATCTTATTTATTTTTAATTCTCAGACTTAACTTATTTGCTACTCCACCGAATTATAAAACAATCCACTAATTAGATTTACTGGTGGAAACAATACTTATAAGTCTATGAAGGGGTATCACAATTTTAAGATTTTTTTAGAAGTGGATTCCTCCAATTAATGATCTCAGGCCTACTCACACAATGATTGCCCAACCTGTGGGGATATATTAATCCAATCTAGAATTGAATAACACCTAAAACAATCAAAGCAACCATAGTGCGAGAATTTTAATCCTCACAACCCTCGGGATTAAGAACCTATGCACCATTTACAAACTTTGTGAGATTGACCCAAGTATAATCAAATGATCACATAGATTTGAATCTTACGTGTGGTCATGTTCAATATATTCATGAATATACCGATCACAATCTTCTTTTGAAGTATCAAACAAGCTCTCGAACCATCAGAATTTTTTTTGTAGTTTGAGATAAATTATTAGGATTTCCCACGTAACTATACTAATAGGATGTTAACTCCCTATCTAGGATGTGAACGGTTCAATTGTACTAGAATCAAAATCTTGATCCTTTGTGATTAAGCTGAAACAAACTGAATGGAATTCCTAGTAAGTAAAATTGACCGAAATGGAATACAATATATTAACACAAAAATATAAAGCCTTCTCACAAACATGATTCTCCTTTCAAATGAACTTAATACACCTTTATTTTAAAAAAATGTCATTACATACTTTTAAGAATAAAACCCCAACATAAAGAGCAAAATTTCACCAGGATGGGAAGCATTTACCAAGCAACATTATTAGCCAATCATCGTTTCCTTGCGAAGCACTGGTTTTTATTAGTGGAATATCTTATCTTCAATCTTTACCTATCATTATCCACTCTTTTGGTCCAGTTATGAAAACCTATACGCACTTGTATTCTATTAAAAAGAACTGGTTATATGAGATAAAAATATTTGTCTAGCTTAGTATGGGGGTAAAACCATGAGGGTCCAATGTTCGACAGCCCAAATAAGCCCAACACGCTACCCTGATCAAATTCATTGTCACATGGATAAATATAAGAACACATAACGTGGATTATTGAAGACCTGTATGGTTACCTACATTCTCGGAGAAGATGAACATGAATCACCAATGAGCCAATGAGTAGCTAGAAGAGTTACTTGTACACCTCAACTACTTTTTATTGCTTTAATACAACCCTCACCCTAGGCCAAGGGGGCATGTAATTCTAAACCTCTGAGGAATTAATAAAAGCTGAGAAATACCTCCGTGGACGTAGGAAGTTTCCAAAACACATAAATATTGTGTGTTGTGATAATTTTCATTACTCTGTTAATCCTTTTCCTTTCTAAAAATATTTACTTGTGATTTCTTGCACTCATAATTGGCACTGTCTGTGGGAAGCGATTCTCTTTTCTAAAAAGCAACTCGAAATCAAAGAGTGAATATAATGTCTAATCACCCAAATAGTGCACACTTAATTAGCGACGTACGAGCTGATATGGCCCCACTCAGAATTAGATTTGAAATTCGTTAAGACAGGAATCTTAGATTTCTCCCAGAAGATCATCTTTTCGAGAAAAGCAATGAGTAACCCAGATCAACATAGATCTCAGGCCACTCCATAAGTAAGAGGAAGCAACTCGCCTCTAAATAAAGGAAAATTAACATCTCCAACAATGATTAGAAATGATGGAGAAAGAACTCCATCAGGAGAATCTCAAACGATGTGGTTGAACCCCTAGCCCTCAAACGAGTAACACTCGCAATCGAGGAAGGAGTATTGGGCATGTCCAGTACTGTTCGGAGCATGGAAGTCATATAGTAAGAAGAAATCAGGATAAAAAACATTACAAGAACGATATAAGGAGTTTGTTCCAAAAAGAGATAAACCAACACTCGACACATCATGAAGCTAGATCCACAAAAGATCTAACGAGAACGTGCCTTGTCACGTAGAAGCAGTCCCCCTTCTTAAAGGAAATTGAGGATGAGGAACCACCAAAGAAGTTCATAACACCAAGGTTCAAGATATACGACGGGAAGAGTGACTCCATAGATCGCGTTCGTAAGTATATGCAAGCGATGACTCTGTGGAACCATAACGACGCTCTCATGTACCACATATTCCCATCTAATTAAGGAGATGTTGCTCAGAAGTGGTTTGAGAGACTACCCCACATGTCGGTTATGATATTAATATCCCTTGAAGAGGACTTCATAACTCGCTTTATAACTTGCATCTCGCATCCAAAGAGAAAGGATTCTCTACTGACCATAAGGAAAATCCATACAAGACTTTACGGGAATATATTAAGCGCTATTAGGATTACTCAAAGAAGGTAGCTATAGAATCATTCAAGATCGTCTTACCCTCCACGTTCCACCAGTCCCTTAGTAAGTAGGAAATAGACACCATTAATGATCTTATGTTACATATAGAAAAATACGCCAAGGTGGAAGACTTGGTCAACACCAACCATTTAAAAATTGGTCGCGCCAAGGCGAACAAAAGAAATAACAAAGAGAACACCACTAAGAAGAGGAAGATGGAGCATAATAGAGGATCCAAGGATAGGGGCAGAGCAGACTCATCTAAGGCATTCCAAGACATTAACATGATTTTTAAGGAACCAATTTATAAAATCATAGGAAAGATTAAGTACCAAAAATTTCTCAAGTGGCTAAGGAAGATGAGAGGTGATCCGTACAAGAGGAAAAATGCACTCATATGCGCCTACCATAATGAAAAAGGGCATAAGATAGAAAACTGCAAGGCCCTGAAATCCCATCGGGATAAGTTGACCCAGGCATGGCATCTGAATGAGTACATTAAAAAGAAAGTTGATGAGGTCGGTACCAAGGGTGACCTAAAACTAGATAATGTGCTGGATGATGATGCTAGGCATGAGTTTGTCATTATTCACGACAACACAGTTCAGATAAAACTCTAAAAGTTCAAGGTAATAACGGAGGCCTTCCAAATAAATCTTGCCAAAAGACAAGTTGGCAAACATAGGCGATCAACAAGCATATAGTGTTTACATAGGATAATTTGATCGAGGTAACAACCCTGGACTACGATGCAGTAGTAATCACTCTCAGAATTACAAACTGGGATGCAGATAAGTTACTAGTAGATCAAGAAAGTTCTTAGAAAGTAATGTACTTGGAACTTTTTCACAAGCTCAAATTGGAGATGACGGGCTTAAGGGAAGCAACCATCCCAATGGTCGTCTTCGCTAGAAAGATGACAATGTCATTAAGGAAGGTAGTTCTACTTATAAAGGTAGAGAAAATTTCCAAACTCATCGAGTTTATGGTGGTAGGCATCTAATCACCCTACCATGCCATCCTAGGGAGAGGATGGCTGCACGTCATGAGGGCAATGCCCTCAACCAACCATCAAAAACTCATTTTATCACAGATCGAGGAATAATGGAGATCAAGGGCGATCAGGCTATTTCTCTTAAGTGCTACATCGCTGCCATCATGCCAATAAAAGAAAAGAAGAAAGAAAAGTAAGTCATCCCTGAAACATCTCAGGATCGAGCCATTCTCTCAAAATAGCAAATAAAGTATGGTAGATTAAGATTAAACGAGAGGAGAGTCCACCCCGCAGATATCATTATGGAAACATTAGACGAGGTAGTTTTTTATAAGAGTGGACTAGAGAGAAAGTTTCTAATAAGCACCACATTGTCCAACCAAGAAAGGAAGGAATTAATTGCTTTCCTAAAGCAAAGCCTAGATGTTTTTGCTTGGGAGCCATATGATATGACGAGATTGATCCCAGAGTCACTTACCATCAACTTCACATGGACCCAATATTTCCATCGATTATATAAAAGGCTCAATGCACTACCTCCAGAGTCACTTACCATCAACTTCACATGGATCCAACATTTCCATCGATTATATAAAAGGCTCGATGCACTGCCCTAGAGAAGGCCAAGGCAGTGGAAAAGGAGATAGGGAAACTTATGAAGGCAAGGTCCATCAGAGAATTTCAATTACCAAAATGGCTCTTAAACCCGGTGGTGGTCCAGAAAAGAAATGATAGTTGGAGAGTTTGTGTGGACTTCACTGACCTAAATAGAGCTTATCCCAATGATAGCTTCCCTCTGCCAAAGATAGATTAATTGGTCAACACCACAAAAGCCCACGAATTATTGATTTTCCAAAATGCTTACTCGGAGTATCACCAGATCCGTCTGTTCGGCCCCACCAAGACAACACCTCATTAATCACCCAAATGAGCTTGTATTTGTATAAGGTCATGCCTTTTGGCCTAAAAAATACTAGAGTCACATACCAGAGATTGATTACAAAGATGTTCAAATAATAGATTAGAGAGATGATGGAAGTGTATATTGATGACATGCTTGTCAAAAGTAGGAGAAAGGACGACCTTCTTAATAACTTGGTAGAAACCTTTGAAATCTTCAGACACTCAATGCAAGCAAATGCTCATTTGGGGTCCAGTCAAGAAAGTTCCTCGACTACCTAGTTAAAAAGAGAGGGATCAATGCAAACCCTAACTAGATAGTAGAAATTAATAATGTTTAACTGCTAAAGATGTTGCGAGAGATTCAAAGCTAACTGGGTTGCTTGAAGTTTTGAACGATTTCATCTCTAAGTCGTCCGATCATTGCAGAATATTCTCTAAAGAAGGAGAAAGGCCTCGTCTAGAATGAAAAATGCTAAAAAGAAATTTAAGAAATCAAGTCTTATCTGAGTAAACCTCTATTGTTAACTATTCCATATCTGAGGGATGCTCTATACTTCCACCTAGAAATTTCAAGCCACGTAATCAGTTCGGCCTTGGTTTATGAGAAGGAAGGCAGATAATTAACAGTTTAATATGTTAGTTAGATGCTGAAAAATTCTACCTTCCACTGGAGAAGCTGGTCTACTCATTAGTCATTGCATCTCGAAAGTTAAAACATTATTTTAAGGCCCATTCCATCACAGTCATCACATCCTTCCCTCTTAAATTCGTTCTGCGCAAGGCCGACCTATTTAAACACATGTCCAAATGATCAATCGAACTTAAAATATTTGATATATATAATCAACTAAGAAAAGAAATTACGGGGCAGGTGTTGACTGATTTCATAAATGAATTTATTGAAGAAGAAGCCCCTACTGGCCAACAAGTCGCCGACTAGTTGAAATATCGTGGTCTTGATCAATCTAGAAAATGGATATTGTATGTGGACGGTGCCTCCAACTCTAAATTGGATGGATTAGGGATTGTGCTCATAAACCTAGAGAATTCTATGATCAAGAAAGAAATCAAGCTAAGCATTGAAACCTCCAACAATGAAGTCAAGTACGAAGCCTTAATAATTGGACTATATAGGGATAACTTGATGGGAGAAAACCACCTTGAAGTATATTGTGATTCATTATTGATATCCAACCAAGTCACTAGAGACTTCAATACTAAGGATGAGAGGATGGAAGCATACCTACCGGTGGTTTGAGATTTGATGTCAAAATTTGAGGAAGTCCGTATCTGGTAGTTCCCCTGGGAGCATAATAGTCAGGCCGATACCTTAGCAGCCTTAGGCTTAATAGTGGACTCAAATCTAAAGAGACAAATTGAGGTGGAATTCCTCGATAAACGTTAACCTAGCACTATGAAGACAATGGTCTCAGTGCATATTCTCACATTAGAAAATAGTCCGAGCTAAATGGATCTGATAATTGCTATCTAAAAAATGATACCTTGTTAATCGATAGAAAATAAGCTCATCAAGTCATGGTAAAGGCTACAGAGTTCAACCTCAGACCTGGGGGGAAACTTTATAGAAGATCCTACACGAATCTTTAACTTCAATGCGTGCATCCAAAAGACATCAACTAATTTCTCAACGAACTACATGATGGGATATATATGAGTCATGTAGGAGAAAGGTCTATTGCTTTTTTTAACAATCAAAGAAGGCTACTGGTGGTCATATATACAGAAAGATTCAAATATTTACGCCCAGAAGCGTGAAAAGTGCGAAAAAATCCCCCATACTTCATCAATCAGCCAGCGACCTAAAGTCACTAACTAGTCTGTGGCCATTTGCACAGTGGGGACTGGATATTATAGGGCCACTCCTAACTGCGCCAGGAAATCCTAAGTACTCTCTGGTCGAAATAGATTATTTCACAAAGTGGATTGAAGTAGATCCGATAACGAACAACACAGTCACTAATATGATCAGAATTATCTGGAGGAACATCATAACACGCTTTAGAGTACCGAGGACAATCATTATGTATAGTAAAATGCAATTTGAAAGCGGGACTTTCTAAGATTTCTGCGATGTTCATGGAATCAAACAACATTTTAGTTATGTGGCCTACCCCCAATTCAATGTCCAAGTAGAGTCTTACAATAAAACGATGCTCGATGGCTTAAAAAGAGGTTGGAAAGAGCAAAAGGAGCTTGGGTGGATGAACTTCCCCATGTTCGCTGGGCATATTGCACTATGCCGAGGAGACCTACTGGGAAAATTCCCTTAATTCTAAATTAAAGGATGAAAGTTGTAATTCCCTTAGAAGTTGGTCTGCCAACCATGAGGTCCACATTTTCGAGAAAGGTTTTATTAACGAAGTTAGAAGAACTGAACTTGACCTGGAAAAATAACCGAGGGAATATGCCATGATAAAACTAGCCTCCTACCAACAGCAGTTAGCTTAGCATTACAACAAGTGAGTCAATCCAAAGAAATTCCATGTCGGAGATTGTCCTCAGGAAAGTCCTTGACAGCGCCAAAAAATTTTTGGACAACAAGTTAGGACCTCACTAGGAGGGATAATTCAAGGTGTACAGATATGACCTACAAGAAGCCTATCATTGGGAAACAATGAAGGGCAGAGAGATATTTAAAGCGTGGAATGTAGTTAATCTCAAGAAGTTTTACTTTTGAATTTATTTTTAGCATAGTTAGTTTTTGCAAATTTTTATTTTAGAACTTAAAGTGATCAAAATTTGATTTAACATCTTTAATAAAAGGCTTAAGTGGTTTAGTTAGTTGTTTAGAATTGTTCCAAAATGGAAAGGTACATTAAAGATCGAAATGCCGATCAACATTAGCTTAGCTTAATTAGAATTACGAATTTGTTAAGTACAATTAAACTTAAGGTCTACAGGTCGTCATCATAAAAAACAGAAAGACCTCATAAATTGAACCAATAAAAGACCTAGTAAGGATCCCTTAGCATTGAGTGACAAGACTTTGGTCAGATAAAATCTTGAATGGGTGGATAACCTTTAAACGAGGTGCATTTTTGCCATAGTCTGTTCTAGACCTAAGGTAGCGTGACGACACAACCTAAAAGGTAAGATAAGACAATAAAAACACATGTTCGACATAATGGAATGAAAAAATGCAAAAGGTTGATATTAAATAGATAAGTTGTCATAACAAAAGTCACAGGTTACAAAAAAGAAGAACATGTTTTGATCAGCTGGTGAGAACAAAAGCAATAACTCTTCATCAACTGTTGGCTAGCTGAAGAGGAATAATATCTAACATCACCTAGTTCTATTCATTACTACAGGTTGGATGATGATAAGCCAGACAATAAACTTGGTACATATACTAAAGTTGAGATTTTTGGGGAACTTTCAAAACTCCTAAGGCATAGTCGACCATGCTTATAAGACACAATCTTCACTTCTTCCAGCCTAATGGAGGCATTGTCCCAATATTCCTCATAAATATCTAACCACATTGCTTAGGGACCCATTCTGAACAGATAACGCAACTTAATGATATCACGACTAAGACCCATTACCATAACATGCGCTTTTTGATTGTTGTCCTCTGCTTTAAACATTTTATTTTTGAGATCATCATTCTCAATTTGGATAAGGGAACCAACATATCCTATCTCCTTTACCCCAGCTAGCTGAGCCTTCAGAAAATTTGCCTCCTCCTCCATGAGGGTTCCCACGTCCCCTAATTCGTTCACGTTGTCTTTTATCTTGGTCACTAAGGCATACTGATTTTGTAGGCTCTAGTCATTTTTAGGGCCTTGCAAACGGAGACAGATACTCGGCGAGCCTAGGCACTTTCATCTAGACCAAGAAGTACATCTTAGTTGCCAGCAAAAGAAGGAATGTCCTCGACAACATTTGTAGTCTACAAAAAGTAAAGAGAAAATGAAGAAACATTCACCAAAAAGTCTAGATAATATTGCAATTCATAAAAGAAGTTTTTTTATTAATAACACCGAAAGTGGGCAAAGCCCTTATAAACAGACATCAAAAGGAAGATACAAGAGCATATGAGATTAATCAACCCTAGACTAAGTTTCTTTGCTCTTCCCTGCTCCTCGCTCTCTGGGCCTTGCCCTTGGAAGCAACATCAACACTTTGATCGATCGGGGCATCTGTGGTGGCCTCCTCATTAGCTATTTTCGGAGAACTAGGATTATGCTCGATGAAGAATTCTGAGTCGACGGGGTTATTATTCCTCACCAACGCAGCTTCCTAGAATTTCTTAAAGCTGGACTTCCAGATGTAGTCCAATGACACTTGGCATCCTCAATGGTCTCAGTTGTGACAACTAGCTTATTTTAATATCGAGTGGCCAGTCATTTATTAAAACAAACATGCATCTAATAAGGTTTCATTCTTAGCATCACCATCACAACAAGCAATATAAATATAAATGAATAAAAACCATATATCTAAATGAACAAAATTATCGACATGCATAAATAAATAAATGTGAACTGACTAAACCATCGACCACTAACATTAATCATCCAACCGAAATTAAACTGATAAATACCATATCTCTAGCATAAAGTAAAGTCCTATCCAACTACGAGCAACACGCCCAAAAGGAAATATTGGAATGCAAAGAATTATATCTAGATAAAAAGAGCTGGGGAGGATAAGTCAATCTCATAGCATCCATAACTACAACAATGGCAAGAAAGATATATCCCTACTGTCCCTGTTGCTTCTGCACACCTGGGGTTTTTAAAAGAAAAACAAGAAAAAAGATTTGCCCATGGGTCAAAGTCCGGAAATGTTCAAAAATAATTTTTAAGTAATTAAATGCTTTAAATTAATAAAACACGTAATATATTACTTTTACAATTTAGTTAACCGGTCCCACTAAGATGAGAATAAACATCACCTCTCATCTACAGTGCGCACCTAACGCATTCATTTTATTATCTTAATTATACCACACATTCTAACTAGGACAATAACCGTTATCTATCCCAATCCCACTTATAGTCACCATTATCTAGGTACATACTACCCTCACTAGCTATACGTACATAAATAATATCATATCGACACAAGTGCTAAAAATAAGTGTTCACATAATATAATACCATAGCTACACTTGTGCTATAAATAGATATACACACTATATCATATAAATATACATATACCTCACTCGCTATATACATATAATCGGATCCCCAGATCAAGTACCTCGCGAACACATCCCTCGTGTGCTAATAGGCTCCAAGCGTATCACACATCATAGTAAGTCACCGAGTAGGAATCTCACCACTAAACCCAATCTTAAACATATACAAACGGAGGAGGTTTTAAACACACGTTCGGGGGTTGCAACCATACCACATCACACCTAATTTGTCTCCAAACCAACACTTATCCTCACACAAGGATAGTGGTCATGCAATAGTACTATGGCCCGGGGAATCAATCCAACACTTGCTGGTCAATGCCAGGGTGGATTGCCCACTATGCACAACCTCCTAACGATAACACTACAGAGTATGTATGTTGAATATAAACAAGAATCAATCACACGCGCGCGCGCACACACACACACACACACACACACACACACATATATATATATATATATATATATATATATATATATATATATATAAGCCATCCTAATACGTATATATATAATACTAGTCTCTTATGCAATCCCACAGCGTATTAGTCTCCCAAATCCCAAAGTCCGAACTGACTTCCCGATTATGCATATAAACGTTCATTTACTTGAATTTTTAGATTCTTCTCACCTGACCATATTTATCCATTGGCCTATCACACATACCAAGCCCTGGAAAGTATTCCCCAATAGTCTCACTCTATCCTTGAAGCCCCTACGATCATTCTCTAAGCTCTAACGGATCAAAAAAATACATAAACAAAATATGGGCAGGCTAGCAAACCGAACTGGTTCACTTGGCAAACCGAGTCGGTTCGGCCAAGCAAATTGATTCACTCCCTAACGAATCGATTCAGTTTATTGGATTACCAGTTGTCTTCTCCCTCGGGTTTTCTCATAAAAAACCCTTCAATGGATGTTCCAAGCCTCGAAAAACATCAAATTAATATTCTACACCAATACCTAACCAACTGAGAAGCATTTTAATTACAAAATACACCCGAATCCATAATCAAAATCCTAGGATTCCTAATCATTAATCAATTCTATTAAACCCACAATTAATCAAACTTGAATCTTCATTGATTCTAACACCCTATCAATATTCTACATGTCCATAATTGTAAATCCATAATTTAATCACAAATTTCTTACATATTACTCATCAATTACAATCAGATCACAACTTGAATATCTTCCTTTAATTCTCAAACTTTCAACCTTTAATCTCAGATTTAGTCCTATTAATTATGAAGGTAATTAACTGCATACTTTTGTAATTTAAAGAAATTAAATACCTTCCTTTAACGATCTGAATTTGTAATATCATGCGTATGAATGATTTGAATTCAGAGATTAGCCATTCCTTCTCCTCAATCACACCCTAATCCAGTTTTTAGGATAAACCTCAGGTGTGAAAAGACCTCTATACCCCCCATATGGGTCATGCCATGTCTAAAAAGTTCCTGAAACCCAACTATAACACCCGGGTACCTATTTTGCATCACCCGTGCACTAAAAAAGGTCATCCGAGTCACCCAACTTTATATACACCAACATCTCTTTAACCAGGCCTGACACGTGCGTACAATACACGTCACCCACAAAATATACAAATCCACCGATGTAACTCTCTATCGACACAATATATTAGACCATCGATTTTCACTCATACGCGACATATAATAAAATCACATATCTATTTACTTATCACTCACAAGTAAATAATAATAATAATAATAATATATATTAATCCTTAACTCGCTAATGAAACCCAATTTAATTTTCCTAATTAAATTAATAATTAAATGTACATAAAAATTAAATAATCACAAAAGTACTGGGTATTACATGACTATAGCCCTTGTCATAACTTGCCTCTTTGGCCTTTAGATTCTTTTATTAAACGATCATGTTCGACCTTCATCTGGTCCTTATCGGCCTTCAGCTGATCACACTCATTGTTCAATGTTCATATGGCATCACTGGTGGACTTCTTGTCATCCTCATAAGCCTTTTTGGTAGAAGCAAGGTATTTCGGGACTTTTGTAAAGCTACGCTTACATCGTCATTAATTTTGGACTGATCTAGACAGCTATCCAAAATGGAAATAAAATCTACCACAAACTGCAAACAAACAAATAATGGACATGTTAGTAACACAAAAAGGTATCCAACCACTTCAAAGTAGAACAAAAAAAGGAATCCTTAACATGTTAGTAACACATGTTAGTAGCTGATGCTAATCGGGCCAGTGCGTCTGCTTGTGCATTTTCTATTCTGGGTATTCTGATCAACTGAATGGCTTCAAATTATGCCAACAACTTCATCACCTTTGCACGATATTTGACCATTAATTATCCTTTAACTGCATATGTTCCCATCATCTGATTCACAATTAACTGAGAATCACTGAATACCATCACTTGTTGTGCTTCCATAATCTTTGCTAAATTAAGACCTGCTATCATTGCTTCATACTCAGCCTCATTATTGGAGGCTTTGAATTAGAATCGCAAGGCATATTCCATGTCAATCTCGTCTGGGGTTTTCAAAACAATCCCTGCTCCACAACCTGCTGTGCAAGATGACCCATCTACATACAATCTCCATGTAGGTAACTCGTCTTCAAATTTCTTATCCGATAGAGTTCCTCGGTGAAATATCTGCTATTTTCTTTCATCCTCCCCTGGTAATTTTCTCTCCTTGTCGACCATCTCTTCTCGCCCTTTTACCAACCGGAGTTGGTCTGGGTTTGAATTTGATGATCTTTTTACATCCACAAGCCCTTTTACCAACCGAAGCTAGTCTGGACTTATGTCTATTGATCCTGTAACATCCACAGGTTGGTCAGCGAGCAATTTTTGTTCCTCGGGGGTATCAGGATATGTAAACTCTGCTATAAAATCTGCTACAGCCTGCCCTTTCAATGATGATCTGGGTTCATACACGATATCATATTCACCGAGCTCTATTGCCCAGTACATCAGTCTCCCTGATTTTTCTGGCCTATGAAGGGCTTATCTCAATGGCATGTCGGTATACACGATAATGGTATGGGCCTGGAAATATGGCCTCATTTTTCTACTTGCCTCAATTAACGCTAACGCCAATTTTTCCAGCTTTGGGTACCTGGTCTCTGCACCTCGGAAAGCCTTACTTGTGTAATAAAATGGTTTCTGGACTCCATTCTCCAATCTGATCAATGCCGAGCTGACGGCATTCTCTGATACTGCCAGGTATAAGTACAATTTTTCTCCCGTTATTGGCCTGGAAAACAGTGGAGGTGCTCCCAAATATTTCTTAAAGTCTTGAAAGGCATTTTCACATTCATCATTCCACTCGAAAGTTTTCCGAAATGTTTTGAAGAATGGGAGGCATCTATCAGTTGCTCGGGATACAAATCTGTTGAGCGCTGCAACTCGTCCTGTAAGACTCTGCACTTCTTTCTTTGTTGTTGGAGATCGCAACCCTAAAAGAGCTTTGATCTTTTCTGAATTCGCCTCAATGCCTCTTTGGTTTACGATGTACCCGAGGAACATTCCTTCTCTTACTCCAAAGGTGCACTTCGTCGGGTTGAGCTTCATTTGGTATTTATCCAGTTGATCAAAGGTTTGAATTAAGTCAACTAGATGATCAGCAGCTTTCTTGCTCTTTGTTAGCATATAATCGACATAGACTTCCATATTGCAACTGATTTTTTCGGCAAAAACCTTGTTCATCAGCCGCTGGTATGTCACTCCTGCATTTTTCAAACCAAAAGGCATAACATTATAACAATAAGTTCCCCTAGGGGTAATGAAAGAACTACTTTCCCTGTCTTCAGGTTTCATTTTGATCTGGTTGTAACCAGAGTAAGCATCCATGAAGCTAAGCAGCTCGTGCCCCGAGGTAGCATCCACTAGCTGGTCAATCTTGGGCAATGGAAAGTGATCTTTTGGGCATGCCTTGTTTAAATCGGTGAAATCAACACACATTCTCCATTTATTGTTTTTCTTCTTTACCATCACCACGTTGGTTAACCAGTCTGGATATTTCACACCTTCAATGAATTGATCTTTCTGGAGCTTCTCGACCTCCTCTTGTATAGATTGATTCTTATCGGGGCTAAATACCCTTCTTCTTTGCTTTACAGGCTTGATCTCCTTATTCACATTGAGCTCATGACATAAAAAGTTTGGATCTATTCCTGGCATGTCTTCATGACTCCATGCAAAAGTTTTCTTCCTGTTTCTCAAGAAAGTTATCAACTCTTGTTTTATTGAAGCATCCAACATTGAACCTATCTGGGTTACTCGTTCAGGGTGCTCGTCGTCCAGAATAACATTTTCTGTAGATTCCACCACTTGTCCTTTTACAAGTTGGGATTCATCTCTGGGATCAAGTGTTTCAATTTCTGTACCTTCATCCACCTGGTAGGTAGTAGTCTTTTTCCTTGACTTTTCAAGCTCCTCTTACTCGGCAGATGAATAATAGCATTCCCGAGCTACTTTTTGATCACCTTTCACAACTCCTACTCCGAAGTTTGTTGGGAATTTTAAGCACTGATGTACTGTAGATGGAACTGCTTCAAACTTCTTCAAACCAACTCTTCCCATGATGATGTTTTAGGCTGACTGCACATTCTTATCCATCACAAAGAAGCGTATTCTCTCTGTTCGACAAGCAGGCCAAGTTCCAATGAATATATCCAACTTGATCGTCCCAAGTGGAAAAACTTTCTCGCCAGCAAAACCCAGATGGGGTCTGTGATAAGGTTCCAATTCAGATAATTTCAAATTCAAGCTGTCAAAGCATGAATAGTACATGATGTCTGCCGAACTACCATTGTCTACCAGCACCCTTGAAATCACTACTTCCTTCATCCTCGTTTTGATCACCAAAGGGTCGTCGTGAGGGTAAAGAACACCTGCCAGGTCATTTTTTGAAAAGCCAATGACTAGCTTCTCTTTGTTTACCTTCCTCGGACGATCATCCTCAGCCAGATTTATTCGCTGAATATATGAGCAAGCTTGAGCCTCTCCGAGGTAAGCCTTTCTTTCTGCAGTAAGGTCTCCTCCTCCTGCATCTCCTCCTGTAATAACATTACAATCAAATGACCCGAAACGTATGGAAAATACCTCTCGTTCTGGCTGCCTTGGCTTCTTGGGAAGATCGGGGTCATCATCTGGATCATCTTCATGGTCTCTCTTCTTTTTCTCCTCTGCTCGACGAGGAGATCTAGACCTCTCCCTAGTTCGGTCATTATTTCTTTTTTCACCTCCCCGATCAACATACTTTGCTAGCTTTCCTCTTCGTATGAGTGTTTCAATCTCGTTCTGAAGAACTATGCAATTTTTGGTCATATGACCATGATCTTTATGGAACTCGCAATATTTCTCCCTGTTCCTCGAGTCAGGGTCTGACCTCAGTTTCTTTTGCCACTTTACTTCCTCATTATTCTTGATTTCTTCCAAGACATGATTAATACCCATTTTCAAAGGAGTATAATTATCAAATTTTTTCAGAACTTCCCATGAAGATCTATTATTCTTGGAATGCTTGTCACCACCATTGCCCTTATACTCTTTCTTCTTAGATTTGTCGACTTCCAACTTGGTGTCTTTATCCATATTCTTCTTCGCAGCCATAGACTCCTCGACATTCATGATTTTGGCCGCTTTTGCCATCAACTCTGACATAGTTGTAGGTGGATCTTTGGCCAAAGTGTAGTACAACTTATTAGGCAACAACCCACTCATCAAGGCGGTGATTGCAGTTTTTTCTTCATAATCTATGACTTTCAGCTTCTCGTTATTGCAACGAGTTATGTAATCTCTAATACTCTCACCAGGTTTTTGTCTAACACTTAACAAGTGCGCTACTCGTTTTACTGGCTTTGCTCCGAAACAGAAATTGCCAATGAACAACTAGGCCAACTGAAAGAAAGTTGAAATCTTACCCCGAGGAAGATTGTTGTACCATATTTGGGCAAGTCCAGTAAGAGTTCCTGAGAATGCTCTGCATCTCATCTCGTCGGGGACAACATAGATGTCGGCAGCAGCTTGATATTGCTCTATGTGAAGAACAAGATCTGTATTTCCATCATATTTGGGGGTCACCACAAGTGCTTTAAATTTCGACGGCGTAGGGAAATCCACAATGGTCTGTACAAAAGGTGTCCCTCGAACAAAAGTTCGTTGTAGGGGGTTCTTTGCTTTAGCCATTTCTCCCAATCTATCCTCCAATCTCTGAATGGACCCTTTCTATGCATCATTTCCTTCCTCGGGCCTATTAGTTCGAGAAATTGATTGTTCTGAAGTAGCTTCCTGAGATCTATCTTGACGAACAACTGGTCGTGATTGTGCTGATCCTTCTCTTGGATTTGATGGTTGTCGAAAACTCCTCGACACGGCTATAGTTGGACTCCTATTCCTCCTAGGGCCTAATCGACTGAAAAGAGACGCCCTGCTCAGTCTTTCCATGGCACTGGTCCTCTCTGGAGAGAGAGTAACACGTTGCTCAGTATCTGTGGCCCGTATTGATGAAGTTTGCCCAGGTTGATAAGAGAAATCATCAGATTCCTCATTATGATAAGCATCTGAACGCCTGGATCGTGAAGAAAGTAAATAAGTTTTCCTCTGACCACTTCGCTGTCCCGAAGGTGCCGGTGCTACGCCATGAAGGGTTTGTATGAGTTGCCGCATTATTTCTTGCATGGAGGTTTGTCCTTGAGCTAGATTCGTCATGATTCCAGCCAAATCTGGAGGAGCAGAAGGATTTGGAGGATTTCCAGCATTTCCAGCTTTTTGATTGCTGGATTCCGGATTATCTGCCATTGGTGATGAATGATTTTTGGTGAAAAACGATAACAATAGTCGTTTCTCACAGACGGCGCCAATCTGTTGATGTAAAAAATTAGATTGCTCTAATTATTCAATCACAGATAAATAAAATGAGACAGATTTTTAAAGTGGTTCAGCCTTATAAGAATGTCCTACGTCCACTTCGTTGTCCCGAAGGTACCGGTGCTACGCCATGAAGGGTTTGTATGAGTTGCCGCATTGTTTCTTGCATGGCGGTTTGTCCTTGAGCCAGATTCATCATGATTCCAGCCAAATCTGAGGAGCAGAAGGATTTGGAGGATTTCCAGCATTTCTAGCATTTCGATTGCTGGATTCCGGATTATCTGCCATTGGTGATGAATGATTTTTGGTGAAAAACGATAACAATAGTCGTTTCCCACAGACGGCGCCAATATGTTGATGTAAAAGATTAGATCGCTCTAATTATTCAATCACAGATAAATAAAATGAGACAAAAGTTTTTAAAGTGGTTCAGCCTTATAAGAATGGCCTACGTCCACTGTTATGTTATTGCTGAGTGTTTGGGAATTCTTGATTACAAGTTCTCTCAAGAAATTTCGGTCCCCCTGAATGAGGGTGATACAAGGTATTTATAGCCCTTAGGCTGTACATGAAAGGGTGTTACATTAAATGATACACATATGAAAGGGTAACTCATTTAATGCTCTTCAAACGTGCGCGTCAAGATGATAAGCATTCAATGAATAGTTGAACTGTTGATTATCTGGCAATTAATGTTGTGGTCGAGATGCAGCTCGAACCGCCTTAGTTGCTTGTCGTTAGATAGTTCCTCAGAGCGTTGGAGTACCTCGGAGAGCTGGAGTTTCTCGGAGTGTATTTGTTGGTCGGAGTGAGTCTGACTTGGTCGGGGGAATGAACTTCCTCATTGCTATTGTGCCACTTAGATTGACACGTGTCTTCTTATTATTCGTCCACATCAGCATACTAATTTTGGTATCAACACTAGTGTTTTAATACAATAGGTCAATTCATCCTTGTGCTTTATAATGTTTGGAGTCATTAAGATGTAATTAAGTGTTACTTCCTATATGTTTGACTCATGTTTCCTTTATTTCACACATGCACGGATTTGCTTGATTATTGTGCTTGGCTTATCACATGTTGGTTGGGTGTTTTTACTTTAATCATGTCCTTAAAACGAACCAAGAGCGATAAAATTTCGATAAGAAAATTGTGCATATAAAAACCGTTTTGTGAGTTTGTGTGCTTTATTTAAAAACGGGGAAGGGATGCGAAAGGTTCATTTTGCCTTTCCGAATACTAAGCCATCAATAAATTGGACCTAAAAAATGGAGGAATTTTATTATCCGAGGTCCAAAGAGGTTTAAAAGAGACCAAAAAATTTAAAGGCAATAAAAATAAATTCATGCCAAATCATGGGCCATTTAGGTTTTTGCACCAATTCTCCAAAGTTTGAGAATTTAGTTTAACACCTCTAAAAGAAAATATCTATGAGGGAGTTTGGATGGAGAATTAAAACGGGTTTGCACGTCCTTGAATTGCTTGAAAATGCGCTAAATAGTTTTGGACGTTATTGGTGTGGAAATCACTTTGACTTTGATTTGTTGATTTGCATAAGACGATGTCATCTAAATTCAACAATCTTTTACACCTAAGGATTCTTTTGATGTTCATTCGTTAGGAGTGCACATATGCATCGTGCACATATGATTGATTGAGTTGATTTACCCATCGAATGTGTTCACACCCATTCATTCTGTTTCCATGACTTGGTTTTTGAGTTTAAATCCATGGTGTGATTTTTGTATCATGTTTTACATATTTTTTTCAATTGGTATCTTATTTTTTGTACGAAAAATTTTAAAAATCAAAAATAGTTTTTGCATTTGTTTTTTTTTTTTGCATCTCATTGCAAGAGCCCGTTTGCCATATTTTTTGATGCCTTGCTTTGAATACCGTGATACCCTAATTTTGCTTGTTTGATTTATTCTTCTAATTTGTCTATTTGGAGACATCATAAAAAGGGGAAGAATGAATTATCATATTGCGGGGGAGTTTTGAGATTTGACTTATGTTTATCATTTATTGGTATCTATGTTTATCTCATTTCAAACTCGATATGTCACTTGGTATTTTTTCTTTATCTTATGTGTGTAGGTACTACATTGATGATCACTGAATTGCACACCCTGATGAGAAAAGATTTGAGATTCCTGATGATTTGAAGAACAAACGATGAAGACTTATTCATTTGTACCTTTTCCAGTTTTGGGTTCATGGGAGGGTAGATTTGTATAGGCAATTTGGTATTTGATAATTCGGATTGTTTTATGTATGTACCGTCATAGACATAGGGGGAGATTTGTAAGGACATTTTTCTCATGTCCAACATGTTACATTTGTGTATGTCGTACGCCGCTACATTTGGCACGTCACCTCAAGATCTCACACGACGGCCTCAATCCGAATTCCAGGAATCAAGCATTTATCATCTCCATCATGTGTCCCTCGTCTGCCTCAATAACTTCACGTTCCATGATTTTAGGGACTTTATGCAAGTGGTACGCAAGAGAAGTCAAAATAGTGCAAGAAGGCACGATAGGGAGGTTCAAGGGAAATTTGGTAATTTTACAACGACCGTCCAGAGGACCGGTCAACTGGAAAGTTGAAGATCTTGCCACAACAAAGATACTGGAAGAAACGGCACCTCAATCTGAGCTACGGTGAAGAAGTTATTGCCCTTTGAAAATGGAGATAATTCCAAGAAAAAGCCTTGGAATTTTTGCTAAGTGTTTAACTCCTTTTCCCAGCGAATTTCCCCAAACCCAGCCCAAACCGGTTCGGGGGGTGAACCGGTTTGCAGGGGACCCCGAACCGGTTCGAGTACCCTGTACGCTGGCAGTGTTTTTAATTCACAAAACTCTTCATTTGTTTTCCTATTTAAACCAACTTCGGGGGAGCAGTTTTGTAAGACTTGCATGGATGAATTTGAGAGTCCTATCACCTCAAGTCTTTATATTTTTGAGTTCCCACACTCATGTTTTGATTCACATATCATTTCCATAGCTTTATGAATCCTTTTTGAAACCCAAGAACACTGTTTGTTTTTTGTTCATCTTTGTTGGGAGATCTTTGCAACCGAGGGCTGCGTGTCATTGCTAAGGGAGTCTCAACAAAGTTTTATGGCTGCGTGCCATTAAAGAGTACTGCGGTTCTTCCATTATTGATTGGACTGAGGTTCATGTGGGTTCACTGCGTGTGAATTCATTACGGACGACACCGACCGACGCCTGCTGGTATTCGTGTGTCACTGTATTTCATTGTAATCCGTGTAAGTTGCGATTTACTTATTATAGTGAAATAAAAGGTTTTGCCCTGCGGGAATTTTTCCTTAAACTTGTTTCACATACGTTATTTGTTTATGGGTTGACACACACACCGTAGATGCATGTTTACGGGATGAATTTATTTGATTTAAAAGTACACTCTAATTAAATAAGGGTTACTTGGAAACTTGCGAATTTAATTTAAATCAATTATCACACCGTCGCATATACGATGCGTTTTCAAAGATGTCGTTGAGTGACCTAATTTGTTCAAGTCTCGATTACAAACATTTTAGAATATGTCCTAAAGACATTGCGACGAAAGACGAACCGTGCATGATATCGTCAGATGAAGATGAGAACTTGACGACGGCTTAAATTGGTGAAAGTCTTAGGGATGATTGTAACTTTTTGTAACTTTTATTGCAAATTTTGGTTATATGTATATTGGTTATTG
Source organism: Sambucus nigra (assembly GCA_949130495.1). Taxonomy (NCBI): domain Eukaryota; kingdom Viridiplantae; phylum Streptophyta; class Magnoliopsida; order Dipsacales; family Adoxaceae; genus Sambucus; species Sambucus nigra. The sequence continues at coordinate 677,208 of CASBWL010000014.1, forward strand.
GAGACAGTCTTGGGGATGACTGTCACTTTTTGCAATAATTGATTATATGTAAATTGGTTATTAGTGAAAGTCTCACTAATTAATGATTGTAACTTTTTTAACTTTTTGCAATCAATGATTATATGAAAGTATTTGTAACTTTTTGCAATTATTAGTATAATATAAATTGGTTATTATCCAAAGTCTTGCCAATTATTGATTTTAACTTTTTTAAGTTTTTGTTCAAATATTGGTTATATGTGATAAGTAAGATTATTGATTATATTTCAAAAGCAAGACATTTGAAATCTTGGGGCTATTGTAATTAACATACAATCCCTTAAAATCATATATATATACCATATGGGGTCTTACCCTCCTTAAGTATGACTTATAATTATTTGTTGTCACCAAATTTGAAACATTTCTTTGCATATTGTTCAATATTCCAAAGGAAACTAATATTGAAAAGGACAATTGAATACAACTTTGGATGGCCTGAGGCTTGCTTAAACCTCACCATCATGTGCGAATTGAGGATATAGGTAACCTCATTTTCTACTCTTTGTTGTTGAATTACTTGCTTCAAGATGCACAAATGGATGATGCATTACATGTATCATAAAATAATTGCTCCATTTTTAGGCTGCCAAGGTGAACGATGTTTCTAACATTGTTCGTTGATCTCTGACGAATAAGAAACACCAAATATTTTAAATGGAAGTTTCAGGAGACTGTACACATTATCTTTAAGGGTTGGTTTAATCAGCAACACACTAACAAACTTCAAATACTTATGAGTTATAATTTTGGTTAGTTATGGTATCAAGAGTTGCCAAGGTCAATAAGGAATGACGTAAATAAGAGAGGAAAGAGGGAGGCAGGGGAGGGGTCTGGCCCCTTACCAGACTGAAAATTAAATTAGTTATTTTTGTTAATTATTTCTAGGTTAACTATTGTTTTAAGTAGTGATAATGATAAGTTATTTATCTCTTAGTTATTTCCCTTTTAATTAGCTTCCTATAGTAGGTAGAAGTCTCGGAGATCAAGCAACTTAATGTCTATTTGGAGAGAACTCTACCTTAATTTAATTACTTTAATAGTAAGATATCTTTGATTGAGTCTTTGCTTAACATTTTCTATTTCTTTCGTGTATGTGTTCCACTGCGTATTTATGTGTTTACATCAAATTGGTATCAAAGTGCAATTTGCTCATGTTGTAGTAGTCTGCATATGTGTGATAACAGTATTCATCAACACAACAAAATCAATGGCCAAAGTTTAATTTAAGGAATCAACCCAACCATAACTGAGTTTGTGACTCGGATTGAATCCATATGTAATGAGGTGGGACAATTGAAGGATCACGGCACCACCATAATTTCATCGCCAAACCAACTACCACGCTCCAACCTTGGTGCTCTGTATCCCTCATCAATGAGGTCGGTGGATGTCATGGGTGGTGGTGGTGGAAAAGGGAGGGCCCAACCAGGTGATTGTGAGGCTTTTTGAATAGCCTCCAGGGGTAGCAGATGGACCCATGGGGTTCGCACACCATCAAAGGCAGTCACACATCCTAGGGGCACTGCCAACCTTGGGGAGCCAATGAGGGCTCGCAACTGCTCGTGTAGGGTAAATGAGCGAGACCTTTTGGGGATGTCATTTGAACATCCAAAGTCTCGTAAGCAAATAGCAATTCTGCATGTATCGTTTGTCACCTTCAATGTGGTGGTGGCTAGACACCGAACGAGGCACTCGAAGGGAGAAAACTAATGGGGTTCTCGGAACAACGTCCCCCACATAATCAAAGCCCTTGGGGGTCCAACCACGTTCCATCGATGCCATTCTCATCGTGAGAAAACCTAATAATGATTCATCATTTGTTCCCGTACACGATCATGACAATGAGCTTGTGAAGAATAAGCTATAAAGAAGAAGTGACTAAAACGATGAGTCAAGGGAATGCCAAAGGGTTATACTACTTATGTACTGATGAAGTAGAGTTTAGTCGGTAAAATAGGGGTTGTGAACTATGAACATATATAAATTTTCAGTTTTCATGTCCAATATTTTATGGAGGGAACTACACAGCTTGAAGTATTGATTTTGGGGATAAATGATATTTTATCAACGTGAAGGAGTGTTGGTTTTGGCTCTCCTATTTTTTCAATTTTGGTTTATTTACAAATTTGCCATTTTGGCTCAAATCTATAAATACAAGTGTTATTTCTAGGTTTTGAGAGAGGACAAGTTTGAGAGATATTTTGAGAGTTATCAAAGCTAAAGAAAGATAGAGCTCCCATTTGAGGGGTGAGTTCTTGTGAGGTTGTGAGTGACTTTCTAAGAGAGATAAATTATGTGTGTGTATAACCTTTGGGTTCCTCCATTTATCTATAGAAAGAAGAAATACTCCTTGGTGGATGTAGCCCAAATTTGGGTGAACCACGGTATCGTTGTTGTTTTGCTTTGATGATTGCCTGTATGTTCTTATTGTCTCTTCATTGATGCTTGGTTGAATTGATTGGGAGTTTGCACACTAGTTCATTTTAGGAACAAGGTCTTGGGTGTTTTCTGCACACCAAGTGTTTGATAAAATTCCCGAGTGAGTTTTATCGTCTTGATCACTAGAGATAGTCTTGCTTTAGCACAACAAGTGGTATCAGAGCTTTGGTTGCATTGTTTGCCCGGTATTTTGGTTCGAGGTTGAATCAATTTTGGCAATTTTGGCATAGCTTTTGTTTTTGTTCCAAATGACGGAAAATGTGGAGAGTACTCGAGAATCAACCTCTACGAGCGGAGGCTCTAAGAGATGGGATTCGAGTTATGGATCGAGTGGCTCAATGAAGACGGACATGAAGGCTTTTGATGAGAAGATCAATTTCGGGTTATGGAAAAGACGAATGCGAGGCGTTTTTGTCCAACAGAGGTTGCAATTAGCATTGTTGGGGGTAGAGGGACGACCGGTAGGCATGACCGATGCCGAGTGGATTGACATTGATCAAAGAGCGGCTTCGTGTATTGAGATGCTTATCATGGATGATGTGTTGAATAACGTGATAGCGGAGACCACGGCGAAAGGCATGTGGGATAAGCTTGAAGAGATTTATTTGGGAAAGCCGTTGTCAAATAAATTGTTCCTCAAGAAGAAACTCTTCAAGCTTGAGATGAAGGAGGGTGAGGATATGATGAAGCATATCAACGTTTTTAATGCCTTGATAAATGACTTGAACCGGATAGATGTTCAATTCATTGATGAGGATCAAGCATTGTTGTTGCTTGCATCATTACCCGATTCATACGAGCATTTTGTGACCACGCTCATGTTTGGGAAGTCTACGCTCCGGTGCAACGAGGTTGTGCAAGATATTCAATCTCATGTCACGATGAGAAAGAAGGAAGGTGGAGGTGACGGGTATTCCCATAATGAAGGCCTTACGTCGAGAGACGGAGGTGGGCAAAATGGCGGGAGGAACTCTAACCAAGGATTTAATAACGGTAGTAGGTCTAGATCGAGGGGTGTTGGTGGTAAAGGGCAGAAATGCTACAAGTGCCGGGAATGGGGTCATATGATCTGAGAATGCCCTTTGTTGAACGACAAGGTTAAGGGCAAGGTTGATTCCGAGAGGGCAACGGTAGCGAGTGCGAATTATGAAGATGAACTTGGAGAACTTCTCACAATCTCCAAGGTTAACTCTCTTTCCCAAGATGATTGGATATTAGATTCGGGATCGTCGGATCACGTTTGCTCTAAGAGTGAATATTTTGATACTTTCACGGAAAATGGAAAAGGTTCCATGTCTTTGGCTAACGGAGAGAAGGTTTCCGTTAAGGGTGTCCGGACGGTGAAACTCAAGATGTTCGATGGGGTGGAATGCACTTTGGGTGGTGTGCCCTATGTTCCAAAGTTGCAAAAGAATTTGATATCCATTAGCCGTTTGGATTCCAAGGGTTGTCGGGTGTCGGTGGCGGGTGGAGTCTTGAAAGTCACACGCGGTTGTAATGTCCTAGCGAGGGGAGAGGAGAGAGAGGGGTTGTATCGTCTAAATCAGACTTCGAGAAAGATGGGAAAGCGGTGTGCACAAGTGATCAAACGTTCGAGGCATGTCTCGTTTGTGAACAAAGCGGAGACATTGGGTGCTAGCTTTCTGAGACTAGACGGTAGTGATGAGAGAATACCTACTAGTGGAGGGGATGGATCGAAGTCCCCCTCCGGGGCCAAGGGTGATGTTGACTCGGTTTAGTTGCACACATGCATTGGCCGATTCGAATCGAGGAGGTGTAGGACCGTGATGGATTCGAGGTGTGTGTAGCTAGTTCAAGGAGGGTCGATGAGTTATTGTTTGCGAGCATTGGCAAAACGGGAGTTTTTCGTGACAAAGACTTGGTACATCTTTCGAGGGTGAGATTTGGAGGGTATGAGAGGTGAGGAATTTTCCCTCTCATCTGTGGTTATTTCTCATGGTGGGAGATGGTGTTGATGTGTTTGAATGTTTCGTGTAAAGAGGGTGTATGATATGTGTATTGTGTGGGGGTGTACTCACCGGGTTACATGAGGAGTGAGATTCACCATATGGTTACATGGGAAGCATTCAGATGCATGAGATGAAGAGTTCTTCGTTTAGAACTTGGCTCCTCGGCGGGTGGAGTCGTTTGGAGTCTTGGAGTGAAGACTTGGGATATCTCACTTCATGGTTGAAGTTTGGGGTGGCTTAGCGTCGGGTGGAGCATATTGGCTTGTTAGACGTCGGGATGATCTTCGAGCGGATTTGATGTTTGCATTCCGAGATCGATTGGATCGTGAGGATCGCCTGGGGGGGAATCGCATTAGTTTGGTAGATGGTGGGACAGTCTTCAAGCAGGTTCAATTTCAGCATTCTAGAGATTGGTTGGATCGTCAGGATCGCCAAGGTGGAGTTTGTTGGTTTTGGCTCTCCTATTTTTTCAGTTTTGGTTTATTTACAAATTTGCCATTTTGGCTCAAATCTATAAATACAAGTGTTATTTCTAGGTTTTGAGAGAGGACAAGTTTGAGAGCTATTTTGAGAGTTATCAAAGCTAAAGATAGATAGAGCTCCCATTTGAGGGGTGAGTTCTTGTGAGGTTGTGACTGGCTTTCTAAGAGAGATAAATTGTGTGTGTGTATAACCTTTGGGTTCCTCCATTTATCTATAGAAAGAAGAAATCCTCCTTGGTGGATGTAGCCCAAATTTTGGTGAACCACGGTATATCATTGTTGTTTTGCTTTGATGATTGCCTGTATGTTCTTATTGTCTATTCATTGATGCTTGGTTGAATTGATTGGTAGTTTGCACACTAGTTCATTTTAAGAACAAGGTCTTGGGTGTTTTCCGCACACCAAGTGTTTGATAAAATTCCCGAGTGAGTTTTATCGTCTTGGTCGCTAGAGATAGTCTTGCTTTAGCGCAAAAAGGAGTTATATGCATCTTCCCAATTTATGGACTATGAACTGGGGTAGAATAATTTAAGGACTACGAACAGAAGAACTAACCTTGAAAATCCCAATTTTCTATCTTTTTGTTTGAACGCCTTTAACATATGCGCAACATGTGTTACACTAAAAGGGAAAACCAAAGAATATTTTTTGTGAGCTTAATAAAACAAAACAAAAAAGAAACGTTAAGTTTAAAAAAGGGTTAAAAAGGTTTTACAGAGATATACCTACACCGGTTATGACTAATTTTGTGCTTAAGAGAGAGTAGTTGTGTTCACGAAATATATAGATATAAATGTTTACTGGAGTGGAAATTCTAATGGTTAAAGAAGAAGTTATATGCATCTTCCAGGGAATTTCAAATGGTCCATGTCACACCTATCCCTATAATTTTATGTGACACTTAGATGTCAAAAGTGCAATATGTGTAGATTTTGTTTTTGTCAAGAATGACAATGTATATACAAAACTAAATATTTCCCAAACTTGAGGTCATTTTACACCCTTGACTGCTCTAGTGGAAGGCTACAGCTGAGCTATCCTTTCAAGGTGGAAAATTCCTTCGATATTTCTTTTTTATATATTATGCATAAACTCAACTCAGTTAAATAAATCCTTTGGCCAAATTACTTGGGATCGGCGACTACACGAATCATGTATCCTCATCCAGTTCTATTTAGCGCAATATCCTCGGTGAAACCACTCCTTTATAATTTGTGCATATCTAATGTGTATATATGTGTATGTATCGGTGTCATTCTTGGAAGCATGGTAGGTCACTATAACTCTCAAATTTGCTAACCAAGATGATCAAACTATGAACCCTAAACCTCATGTTCTCATTGCGACCTGGTCAAAGTATTTTGCAAGTATTGTTTCGTCCTCTTCACCTCAAGAACCTACCCAAAAAACCTTGTCATCCTTTAAAGGAGAGACAGCCATTCAGTTCACCTCTAAAGATATACAAGCCCTTGTGGAGCCTTTCAAATACTTGATTGTGGGTTAGTTTTTTCACTGTCTCCTTGCTATGGAAGATATTCGGAAAACCGTGTTAACTTTTAAACTAAAAAACTCATGCTCAGTTGGCCGCCTTCATCATAAACATGTCCTCATTTAATTAGGTTGTGAAAAAGATTTTATACGAATATACGCGGGATAATGGTTTTTTGGTAGACATCCTATACTTTTAAATGGACACCCGAGTTTAGGGTGGATGAAGAGAGTCCTACTGTTCCTTCATGGATCAATTTCCTAAATTTTCCCATTCACCTCTTTTCAAAGTCCTCTCTTTATTAGATTTCTCAGTTGATTGATAAACCCTTAAAACTTGATGATTCTATTTTAAATATATCTAAGCCTAGTCTTGCAAGGGTTTGTGTAAAGATCAACCTTCTCCAAAGAAAGAACAAGAAGAGTGTGGATAGGGATTGGTGACCAAGTATTCTGGAAATAAGTATCATATGAATAAATTCCTCTATATTGCAAGTCCTGCATGAAGAAGGGTCACAAATTTGAGACTAGCATTTTTAATAAGAAAACTCAAGCAGATATGAAGAAGATCGAAGCCCCTAATCCTAAACATGTCTTCAAGCCTGTTACTACAGCAAAACCCACTGACAATGCTCCCAATATTAAAGATTAAGAAGAAATTGTCATTATCAAAGAGACATCCATTTTCCATCCCCAAATTGTTCAAAGCCTCTCACCTAGAATTCTACTCTCTACCACTCCTAGCCTTAATAAAGAGAAATATGAAAGATTGCTCAATACATCATTAAAATTCAACATTGGTATATTACTACAAATGAAGCAGTTGTAGTAGATAATATAAGCTTCCAGACTATGAAAGCCATCATGCTATACATAAAAGATACCAATCTAATTCAGAAGATAAGAAGAAAATCCCCACTCCAATGCATGAAGAACTAGAGATGTTTGCTACTTTTTTGATAAGAAATGGACAGCTATATGCACAGCCAAAGTCAGAAGAAATAATAAGATCCTCCCTAATAAAAGTATAGCTCCCAACATCAAGGAAGGTAAATACTACCATCCCATTATTTTGAGTAAAAACCTTATGGATCCTATATTCAAAAGAGTCACTATAGCTGCTAAACAAGCCTCAATCTCCTTGAACTCACAATGATTAGCTTCTTATGTCGGAATGTTAAAGGAGTGGCTAACAAGTCTACCAATAGAAGAATCAAGATATTGATTAGAAATTATGGTATTCCTGTTGTTTCCCTTATTGAGCATAAAGTTGACAATTCTCATTGGAGAAATATCAGCTTAGATGGAATTTCGAGGGTGCCATTGCAAATGTTTCTAACAAAATTTGGTTATTTTGGAGAATGGGTATGCCAGTTACTGTTTGATATGATGATGAACAAAGTTTAACTTTGAAGGTTGGCCACTAATCCCTTAAAGTGGATATAATCCTTACTTTAGTTTATGCCAAATGTAATAAAAATTATAGAATGCCTATTTGGAGAAACTTGGAAGATACTTGTAATAAATATGACAGTTATCCTCTTTTGTTTATTGGTGATTTTAATGTTGTCTCTAATCAATTAGAAACAGTTGGGGTAATGTAATTAATTTCCACGTAGTTGAGGATTTCAATGACTTCATTTCTTTATGCGGGCTCAAAGACTTGGGCTATTCAGGTTCCAAGTTTACTTGGACTACTTCCAGATGTGAAGATAGAACCATTTTTGACAAGTTAGACAAAGGATTTTGCAACCTACAATGGCACAATGACTTTCCCAATTCATCCATATCCCACCTGAACAAACACTGCAATGACCACTCCCCTCTTCTGCTTTCAATTAAAAGTACTTTTGATTCATATCCTAAGCCATTTAAGTTCAAGAAAATGTGGTGTAGCTATAAGTCTATACAATCTACAGTGATCCAATCTTGGGAAGCTCCCAGTCCGCTCCAGAGTTTGAGCCTCCCCTTCCTACCGAGATGTCTCTCCTTTTGACTCTCTGGGTCCGAAGGTTACTCTATATGTACCTCTTTCTGAGTGCCATTGCCTTTTGTGTTTCAAAAAAGAACACCATATGAACCACTGCCCCTACCACCAGCCGTTAGTCCCAGCTCTGCCTACTTCCCCACCACGAGAGACCATTCCACCTCATACTCCACCTCCACCCGCTCCGTTACCACCACCAGCTCTTGCCCCTCCTTATACATTACCTCGGAGATGTCCACTGCGAGCCTTACTTCTCAAGCCTCCGCTAGGCGATGATGGCATAGATGAGGATCCCCTGCCCTACAGGGCGGTGATGCCATTACATAGTTGGTGCTTCAGTTACTCTCGAGGAGCATGCAGGGTGACATTCGGGTAGATGTTCCGATGTTCGATGGTCACTTAGAGCCCGATGCCATTGTTGATTGGCTTGCCGCCATGGAGAGGATTTTGAGTATAAAAGGCTGAAGGGTCGTCGATGTGTTCTGCTCGCAGCGACCAAGTTTCAAGGCTATGCCAGTGTTTGGTGGAATGACTTGGAGCAGCGCTGTGTTCTTGAGCATCAGCCTCCTATACATACTTGGGCCGAGCTTCGTGACTAGTTGATGACTTCTTTTGTTCCTGCCACCTACAAGTGTGATCTATTCTTGCGAGTCCAGTCTCTTCGACAGGACACCACAGTCTTGGACTACACCGAGCACTTTCAACTTCTTTATACTCGTGCCCGCCTCGACAAGAGTGAGGAACAGAGGATCAGTTGGTATATCTATAGCCTTCAAAGCTATATCTAGTGCGACCTCGCTTTACGTGACATCACCACCTTTACCAAAGCGATGGAGTACGCCACTAAAGCTGAGTCCTTCCATCTGCTCCTCCTCCATGTGGTCGTTCTATGATAGCTCCTACAGCACCAGTGACTTTTGCTCCCCATGTGACTTCGCTTACTGCAGCTACTCCTACTCCCATGGTTCCTCCTCCTCACCCACTCATCCTATCACATTCAAATGTTACAACTGTGGTGTTATTGGCCATAGGGCCTCAGATTGTTCCTTTCCCCGCCGTCGCGCTCTCCTAGCTTCGGGCGATCCTGAGTTTCTCAAGGAGACACCGAAGATTCCACCCTAGCCATCTCTCATTACTATCCTCGATGGTGACACTGAAGGTCTTCCCCTCGGAGTTCGAGGACGAACTCTTTCAAGGAGGGGAGAGTGATCTGAATAAGGGCTTTTTTCGTCGTTTTTGTCATTTTTAGTATTTCTTCTATTTTTAGTATTCATTGTATTTTCCTTTTGTTTAGTATTTAGAGGAAGGAAGGTTAATTGGCAATTAAGGGCATAATTGTAATTATATTCTTAGTTTAGAGGCCAAGCAACCTCCTCCCTATAAATACTCTTTTGTAGTCTCATTTGAGGTATTCTTCCATTATGAGATATTGAGATTTGAGAGAGTTTAGAGAGATTTATCTTTTCTTGCTCCCATTTTTTGTCATTTACGTCATAAAATTTGAAATAAAGATGTCTTTAAGGACATTTTCCAAAATATTAAAGATCTTGAAGATGATTGATTCTGAATGAAGTTATTTTTGAAGAAGAGCCCATTGCTGATAATATAATGAAGTTGCACAAAATCAAAGCCAATCTTAATATAGCTCTTAATTAGGAGGAAATCTATTGGCATCAAAAGTCTAACATTAAATGGCTCAAAGAAGGGGATATGAATACAAAAACAATTCATTATTCTATGAACGCTAAAAGAATTTTTCTTGCTATTCACAGAATCAAAGATCGAAAAAATAATTGGATTAAAGATAAACAAGATATTGAAAGTGTTTTTGTTTCCCATTTTCAAAAACATCTGAGTGTTGAGCCTACCAACCATGATCTTTCTATTCTGGAAGTAATTCCAAATTTGATTACTGATGACTCTAATGCCTCTCTTATTAAGATGCCATCTGAAAGTGAAATTCTGAAGGCAATAACTGATCTTAATGCAGATAGCATATCAGGTCCCGATGGTTTTGGTGGTGTATTATATTTTTTGGGGAGATCATCAAATAATACCTAATCAAAGCAATCCAATCATTTTTTTATGGGTGGTGAAATCCCTAGAAGTTGGTCTAGCACTGTTGTGGTGTTGATTCCCAAAGTTCAGAAACCCTTTACTTGATCCCATTTTAGGCCTTCTAGTCTTTGTAACTTTTCTATGAAGATCATTTCTAAGATTATCAACACTAGACTCTCGAATATTCTTCCTTTCATAACCTCTGAAAATCAAAGTGGTTTCACTAAAGAGAGATTCATTTAAGACAACATTCTTCTTGCTCATGAAATGACCAATTCTTTGGGTAAAAAAGCTCATGTTGCTAATTCAGCATTAAATTGGATATAGAGAAGTCTTATGACAAATTGTCATGGTTGTTCCTGCTATAAGTCTTTAGAAAATTTGGCTTTTGTGAAACTTTTATAAACATCATATGGAGACTTTTATCCAATAACTAGTTCTCAATTCTGGTGAATGCTAATCCAGCAGCCTTTTTCAAATCCTATAGGGGTCTTAAACAAGGGGACCCTCTCCCCCAGCCCTGTTCTTTTTAGGTGTTGAAGTGTTAAGTAGAGGTATTGACTCCCTTGTCTTGTCCAACAAAGTTAAGTCATAGCTCATTGGTATAGCATCTTAGCTTTGCAGATGATGTAATTCTCTTTACTAATGGAGGCAAAAGAAGTTTTTTGAATTTGATGACTTTCTTAAATCATTATGACGATTGTTCTGGTCAACTAATCAACAGAAACAAGAGCAGTTTCGCTATTGACAGTAAGGTTTCTGCTAAAACAAGGTCTGCAATTGGTTCTTACTTTGGTATGTCTCAAAACAATCTGCCTATCAAGTATTTGGGATGTTCTTTATTCAAAGGAAGAGGGAAGATCTCCTATTTCTCCGAGCTATTAGGGTCCGTTTGATACCTATTGGGCAAAAGTGTTGGCATGGCAAAATTCTGGCAAATTTTGCCTAGGTAAATTTTGCCTAGGCAAATATTTTTTCCTCACATTAGACTATCAAACACCAAATAAGGTAAAACAAGTTTTTTAGGCAAAACATTTTAATAACACATTTTTTGTCCATATTAACATATATAATAATAATAATATAAAATATATTTTTTTTATTTCGTCCCAAGTCTTATTTAATAAAAAAAACAGTTTTTTCTTTTCTTTTTTACTTCCCGTTTTTATTTATTAAAAAAGTAACAAACTATATATAAAAAAAAAGTTTTTTACGCCAAAACTACTTACTAAAAATAGTTTTTACATTAAAACAGTTTTTAATTTTTATATTAAAACAGTTTTTACGTTAAAACAGTTTTTAATTTTTTTTACATTAAAACAGTTTTTATATTAAAATAATTTTTTGCATTAAAACAGTTTTTACATTGAAACATTTTTAAATTTTTTACATTAAAACAATTTTTTACATTAAAACTGTTTTTACGAAAAAACAGTTTTTACATTAAAATAATTTTTTACATTAAAACAGTTTTTACATTAAAACAATTTTTTATATTAAAACAGTTTTCACATCAAAACAATTTTTAATTTTTTACATTAAAACATTTTTTACATTAAAACAGTTTTTTACATTAAAACGGTTTTTATGAAAAAACAGTTTTTAAACAGATTTTAATTTAAAACAGTTTTTTTAACTATTTAAAACAATTTTTAAAATATTCATAACAATTTTTAAAATATTCATAACAGTTTTTTTTAATTATTTAAAATAGTTTTTAAATTATTTTTTAAAATATTAAAAGCGTTTAAGAAGTTAGCAAATTTGTTGGCAAATATTTCTCACCCATATAGCAAAGCAAAATTTGCCAACATGTTATGCATAAGAGGTGTTGTATATTGGCAAATAGCTTGTAGGCAAATTTTGCTATCAAACACACCAAATTGTAGGCAAATGTCATATTTGCCAACTTATTTGCCATTTGCCGTGGCAAATAATGCTATCAAACGGACCCTTAGATAAGATTCGAGTGAAATTTAAAGGATGGAAAGCCAAATTTCTATCGGCTGGGGGTAGACTTATTATTATTAGGGACATATACCAAATAGTCCCTCGAACATTTTTTAATACCCATTTAGTCCAAATTTTTTTATTTTGCCTCAAAAAGTCCTTTGCCACATATTTTGGAGAGGGAGTGCCGCTGGCACGGACCTCTAAAAATAAGAGGATATTGAGTGCTTGAGGGACTAAATGGGTTAAACTAAAAATATGTGTCCTTTTTAAACAATATATATTTATAGTAAGGACTATTTAATAATTGACCCTTATTATTAAACATGCCCTCTTTACTATTCCTATTTATATCCTAGCATCAATCAAGCCTTCTAAATCTATATCTATCATTAACAGAATACATAAAATTTTTAAGAAATTTTTTTGGGGTTCAAGCAAAGATAATGGTGATAATTATGTCTGGCTTAAATAGGAGAATGCGTGTTATCCTATTGAAGAGGGTGATTTGGGGTGACAAATCTAAATAATATTGTTGTTGCTAGTAGTATGTAGTCGGTTTGGAGGGTCAAGACTTCTTATGGTCTTTGGGCTTAATTTGTAAAGAACGAATACAAAAAATCTCTAGAAGCAGGTAGATCAGGTTTCCATACTATCGAAAGGATTAGAGAGGTCCATCAGGTCGTGGAAGATCTTTCTGTTGAGATGGATTCAAAAACTTTGTGGTCTCCCACTGACAGTGGGGATTTTTCTTTCAAGTCAGCAATTAATCTGTGCAGGCATTCTAGTTCCCCTCGCAGCAGTTGGAAATTCTTATGGCATAAACATTGCCCAAATAAAATTTGTATTTTAGTTTGAAACTCCTTCATAATGCTATCCCTCTTGATGATCAAATTCAAAATATTGGAAAATATTGGCATTAGATTAGCTTCTCGATAGGTGTTGTCTTAATCAAGTAGAGGGCATTCAACATACTTTTCTATACAGTCAGCTAGCTAAGTCTATATGGATTCATTTTGTAGGTCTGTTCAAAATAACTCCAAACTTCAATTCTATCTTGGAAATGCTGATCTCCTGGTGGTCGTATATGCCTAAAAAGGTCTACCTTCAGTTCCTTTTCTCAGTTGTCCCAAGCATGATTTTTGGGAGATTTGGAAAGCTAGATGCGAAAGATTTTTTGAATGTGAGATCAAAAGGGATAATTCAAAATGTCTCTACAAAATGATTTCTGACATAGCTTAGACAGTCTCCTTTAAAGATAGATTTCCACTTGAAATTTAAGGTTCATATGCCTAGTTTCATCATTACTAAATGGATAATCCCAAATATGGTGATGTTAAACTAAATGTGGATGGATCTTCTAAAGGTAACCTAGGGGAAAGTCGTATTGGTGGCATCATCAGGGGATACAATGGCATGTTTATAGCAGCTTTCTATCCGTACATTGGTCACAACCACAGCTTCAAGGCTGAGGTTCTAGCTTTACAAAAAGATGTGGACTTTTGTAAGAAATTTGGCTTCTCTAATTTCATTGTTTAATCAGATTCTCTTGCCTTGATGTCTATGATGAAAGGATTATGGAAACCTCCTTGGAAAGATACAAAGTATTTCCAGGATATTAATTCAAGCCTTACATCCATTAATGTCCAGTTTACTCATGTTTGGCATAAAAAGAATGGTGTAGCAGATGGTCTTGCAAATTTAGCATCCTCTTCAGGCAACTCATAGACTTTTTGGTCTCTTCTGATCTCCCAATGTTAATTACGGGTCTCTTTAATGTTGATAGATTAGGCTCCCAAGTATGGGAAGAGTGCTTTAATGTAATGGGATGAGATAAATTCCAAATTTTAGTTTTATTTTCCATTAGTGCTTGTAAGTGCCACTCGGAGAGGCTATTTCTCCAACCTATTAATACAATAGATTATGTAATTTTAGGACTTATATTAATATTGATTATGGATATAGGTCAACAAACATTTCGTTTTCATTTTTAATCCCTATTTTCAAATTAAAGGGACACGTGGCATGTTGTGATTGGTTGACGGTTTATGAATATGGGTCCGCGCCAACGGCTTTATTCAAAAATAGGGACTAAAACTATAAATATAATGTTTCTTGTCCTATTTCCAAAATACATATTACAATAGGTCCTAAATTTACAAAGCCCCTTAATACAATTTGTGGGGGTATTGTCCCTCTTTCTTAGAAAATAAAAATATCTTGGAGGTCGGAACCATGCTGTTGAAATAGCCATGGGTTTGACCCTTGATTCTATACTTTTAATTATTTAATTGTAATCTGTACATGGGCTTATATGTTAGGTTGACATACTTTTGTTCATATAGTCAGTTATCGAGGTGGATTCTATAATATGTTAGTGTTTCTTTTTATTATGTAGGGCATTGCGAGTGGTAATGGGAAATGCCTCTGAGATTGAGGATTCCTTACTTGCAAGTCCACGGGTTTTCCACTTTCTATGCATAAAAACTTAATTACCTTTTGACATTGTGTTGTAATCCTTTTGTTTCTATGCAATTCACATTTCAAAGTACTAGATAGGTCTGAGTAGTTGGCCAAATCAGTTGGATACAGGGTGAAATATGTTGGACATGGATAGACCTGACTTGCTAGTATTTTGACCAAAAAGGGGTGAAATATAGTAAACTCTGAGAGTCATCAAAAATTGATATCTAGTCACCGAGTCAACACAGATTGAAAAACCAACAGATTACGGAATTGTAGAAGTATCAAAAAGTGAAGTCTTGTAGATGATTTCCAGGTATGTGCGACCCTAATTATGATGTCAATCAATTAGAATTCTCAAACTCGTAAATTTGTTCTTTTTACATGAATTCATTATACATCTACCCACTTAGTTGTGCTCTATTATAACCAGTTGAGAATTAGTGCTTGTGCACTTATGTACCATAGCAGAACCCCGTGAATATTGTGTTTATACTACTTGTTCTTTGTTTGTTTTTTATTTAAGTATCTAAGATATTTAATATCTTGGGTTCAACTCAGTACTTTACATTTTTGTTCAAAATATAAGTGAGATTTTTCAAATAGATGAAGATAGAGGATCCATTTGCATAGTACTTTGTGAAGCTCTAAACAGTCCTCTTGCTCTCTGTTAACAACTTAGCAACCTTACACGCCCTCTATTCTAACTCCCCTCCTTCCTTTTAAACACATCATCCAGAAAAAGACAATCTGTAAAATCAATGGCCTTTGTTTTTTTCCCCAACATTCATTGTATATAAAGTATAGAGAAAATCCAGGATCTGAAAATGATAGTCTATCTAAGAATCAAGAAATTATTAATTTGGGAAAGCCCATGTGTATAGACAAAGATATTAGATTAATTTACCTATAATCAGTGGTCAAGTTATGTATTTTTCTGCTTCAACATGTCACTAAAAATATTATTTTCTTTGCAGCTATTTTTGCTTTTCTCATATATTCGAGTTCTTAACATATTATTTATTAAATATTTAAACCACTCATATTATTCATGTAGCAAAAGGTCCCTCACCTACCCTTCCCCCCTTTCCGTCGAACAAGTCACTATTGGCAGACCATTGGATGCTCTTCAGTCCTCCGTCGCCGACAGGGGGTAGGCGTGCCGCTAGTACGGACAATAGTTTATAAAGGATATAGGTTAATGTGTTAAGGGGTTTATTTATTAGGGTTTTTTGTTAAATAAGAAAATATATTATTCTAAAAATTTAATGAATATTATCTCGAGGGACTAAACATAATTTAAGCCTATTTGATTCCATCTGAAAACAGAGTAGCATTTTCTTCTTCATCATTTAATGTGGACTTTCAGTCTTACTAGCCCAATTTTGTGTTTCGTCCCTTAACTTGCTTTTTTACTAAGGATCACTCATAAGCCTGTGTACACAAATAATGTTATGTCGAATATTTGACTGAAATTTATTAGTGTTTTCTGGCCTGTAGATTAATTGATCTCTTGGCATATATCTATTTTGCAAAACAAAAAGAGATTTGGTTTTTCTAGAGTCTTGCGGCTAAGATTAATTTAGTGTTCCTCACCCACATGAGGGTTTAAGATTAAATCGTTTTTTATGTTAAATAGCACAACCAATCAATCGGTTAAGTCATGAATTCTCGCACTGAAATTTCAAATACCAATTGACCGACTCGATACATCATGGACTGTGCACATCTCACTTGAAAAGAAAATAGTAGTTAATTTACTACTGTCTCACTTTTGTGATTGCATATAAATGTTAGTTGTTGGTACTGCCTATTTAAATATAGATAGAAGAGTGGATCATATCCCCCTGTATTCCATTTATTCTGTTGATGCCTATGTTGCAGGATCACATAGTAGAAGGGAAATATCTAGTTCATGAGCATTGCCGGTGAACTTTTGATGGATCTATTTTTGGTTTTAATTATGGCCTAGAACTCTTTACATGTCTTTTATTTCAAATTTTCTCATTTTTGTTTATCGGTATTTGAAGAAATAAACAATACGATTGTTAGTGCATTAATATATTAGTGGTGGCATTTGATCCACGAACTGCTGAAAAAATAGTCTCGAACAAATAATATGCAACTCAATTGCAAACCACTGCACTTTACAATCAGTGTTTAGACCTAAAATATGACTAATAGATATTAAACTAGTGAATTTTTTTTAACATACTATTATGTATGGTAAAAACCTATTTGATTTCATAGTTGAGTTATTAGACTATGTGCAATATATGTTGTGGACCACAAAAAGTAGTATTAGTACTTTATATTCATATTAGGAAGATTAGTCTTTAATAAAAATGTTCAGGTAAATAGTAGATTATCAAATGACTTTAGTGTGTTTGGAACAACTATTAATCAACTGCTCCCTGCAACACATTTTAATGTCTGTAAATTTTAGTTTAATCTACGTTTATTAAAGGTTTAATAATTTACAATATTTTATTGTTTTGCACAGATCTAAGATTTTTAGCTTGCAAAATGGTGGATCTTGCAAAAAATGGGTCCCTGACAAATGTTACAATTGTTTTACGCCACGGGTAAGTTGATTCTAATTTTGTGCATTATGTTATTATTATCTCTACTTTCTGTTGTGATGCCTTTGTAACTTCTGCTGGTTATCATTCAACTTGCTTCTATTGTGCTGGCTCGTGGCTGGGTGATTTTTTTATATTTATGTATTTGCTGTTTCATGCTTATATTATTGAATAATTTTCTTAATAGGTAGAAATATTTTTTTTCAGGTCTTCCAAAGCTATCGGTTCTTCTACTACTTGGCCTCGAATAATTGGAAAAGGATTTGTTTAGTTGAGTAATGCAATGCATATATTCTTGAATAATTTTCTTAAAATAGACATATATTGTCATTTGTTGCATATCCTTCCACCGATTTTCTACTACCTCGCGTTGAATAATTGAAAAAGGATTTGTTTAATTAAGTAGTTTCATGCATACATTTTTGAATGATTTTCTTAAAATAGACATATAATGTCATTTGTTGCATATCCTTTAAAGGCACTGATTGATTAACATGTTGGATTTAGTGTGCAAAAATGTGTAGGTTACATGTTTGTTAAATCCCCAACTGGGTTCTCCTGTCATGCAAATTTGCAATGTGCAGACTACGGAGTACATGAGATTTGTTCTCAAACCAATAAATTTTTTGACTTTTGTTTTCTTTTATTTGGAAATTATGAACATCAAAAGTTTGACTTCTAATATTTTTTGATGTCTTCTATTTACTTTATAAAAATAAAATAGTATGTAATGACACAATAATATTAGCATGATGTCTGTATAACAACTGTAATTACATTCACAGCCTAATGAAGCCAACTTCTATCAGATTTGGTCTTCACCTAAGTGTGAATTGAGTTGGACTAGTAGAGAAAATAAGGAAATAGGAACACGATATCGATGTGGTTCGGCCTAAATAATTTGTCCTACGTCCACCAATAGAGTGATCTATCATACGGTGGACAACTCTTTCATAGTTAGTGGTTCGAAGGAGATCTGGTCACATTATTGTGAAGCTTCGTTAGTGTACGGTTGATCTGTAATGGACTGAATCTAGACAAAGTTTATTCAAAACCTCTCAACAATCTCACTTTCATAAATCAGTAGATCTAAAGTAGAGATAGAAAGTTTTCTATCTCTAAAGTGAAATAAGTTATTGGGTAGGTTTTAATGGAAAACACTCAGAGTGATCCCATACTTATTTACCATTTATCAATTTTTCTTTGTCTTGATTAGGTTTGTACGAGGAAACTTGACGTGTTCCGTTGAACTGCTAATGAATAAACTATGAATTAAATTATATCGAAAGTTGTTAAGTATAGCCAATGGTGTGAATTATGGGTTCTTTAACGAATTCGTCACTTTTTTTTCTCTTAAGCTTTTGTAATATGACAGTATGATTTGATGCATAATTTTTTTTACTTGTTTGACATTATATATGCAATCTACTTTTTAGTTTGCAATTCATGTTTCGAAAAACTGGCCTAGTTTGAGCACTTGGCCAAATTAATTCGATAGTGGGAAAAATAGGCTCGACATGACTAGTATCTTGATAAAAAAAGGTTAAATTATTGTCAACTCGACATGTCATTGGAAAATGATATCTGGTTACCAAGTCTAAGAAAGATTCAAAAACCAATGTTACCCCATGTGGACCACCGCGCATTCCCATTGAACTTCATTGACAACAAAGTAGCTTATATGTTTTTCATCTTTCACGAAGTCTCAAGAAGAATGCTCATCACTGAAACGGATCCATTACTTGAGAAAGTTAGGTGTATATTGTGCATTGACGACTTGCGAACTCAAAAATCAATTTTATCCCCTCCAAACACAATTCATTTTCATTTGTGAATTATTTCTTCGAGTTAGATTACACCTTCGTGAGTTGTTTAGAGAATCTCGAGATAGTCTAATCGATGGTAGTTATTTCAATGTTTTCAGTGATTCCATATTAAATTAGATTTCATGTATGCACGTTAAAGTTCAACTTATTACGTCATCGAATTTAGATACTGACAGACATGGAATAGATTGGTGCCCATTAATCTTAATTTTGGTTGATTTTCTACTGGACTGATAATGTGCCTCACCATGTCATATTAATGAACTATTATGGGTCATTTATCTTGTCATGATGGTCATATTTTGGAAAGATTCTCAAATATCATGTCTGTCAGTCTACGACCTCGTGGTTATCCTGTGTTTGTGGAGGACCTTTGTCTCCACCCAAAGGAGTGAGTGAGTCCATCTTCTTCACTCGTGTATATTAAAATTATATAAGAAATTATTGAGGGCATCCTTCATCATGAGTTGCATTCATGATTGGCCCGTGAATGGAGGGCATTTTTGGGTTAAATTGCATTTGGTTTTGGCATGCATATCTTTTTAGGGAAATTTTGGCTTACTTGAATCATTGAGGTTTTACATAGGTAAGTTGGAGGGGGCATTGTGGTCATTGACGGGTTTGAATGAGTCATAGAACAATTTGGTAATATTTACATCATGGTGATATTAAGGTCATTTCTGCATATTGGGGGAGTTTTGGTGATTAAATTGGTGATAGGTCCATTTAGGTAATTTTGGGTTCATTCAGGCCAGGATGGTATATGAATTGGTGAGTGTGGGTATTTTCATCTTTGCGTTGTTAGTGTTCATAATAGCCATTGTGTAGTTACGTGGCATGTGAGGGTCAATTCGGTAAATTTTCACATGTTGTGGTATTTTATTGTTCATAATGGAGTCTAGGGCTTTTTGGTATTTTTGGGTTCAATTACAAAGTTGTGGTGAAATAAAAATTTTTGAGGTGCAATATTCACGGGGTGATCAAGTTGAATTTTTGAAATTTGTAACTTTTGAGTGTGTCGGCATATTAATCTTTTCAAGGTCTAAAGAAAAAATGTCTTATAAAAATGTATTGTGAAATTTTATTAATATAGATTTGGGATTTTTTTTAATGCGAGTGCTTAACACACAAGAGGTCGTATTCACTTGCCATTCAGTTCCCACACAGGAACACCTATTTTCACTAGCCTTCACATACATATGACCTCGCACACTAAAATAGACACTTGCAGTGCATCACACAAATGCATAACACTTACAATCTCCTCCACATATTCATTTGACCTCACCTAGGGTTCACTAACTCACTGTCCATCCCAATTCATGCAACACATTTGCACAATACGCATACTAATGCTTGTGAGGTCTGCCCTTTCTATTGGCCATAGCAATATTTAATGTGGATGAATTTGGTTGATTATATTAATATGGGCACTCCACCAAGCAAACAAAACTACCGCACTCATTTTCAAAGTAGGGTTGTTAAATTGCCGCAACTACAATTTTCGTCCATTTTAAAAAATCTCACTTCGCAGATTCTTACTTTGTCATTGTCTTTTCTTATCGCCAACACATTCTAATCACGTTTTCCCATTAATTTGCAAATACACTCTTATACATTTTGAGTGGGATGATGGTGCAAATTGCTATAAGATGGAGTGAGAAAGTCATGACTGTAATTCTCTGTTGGTGTAAAAGCTAATTGTGTTGGGAAAATGATTTTTGGTTAATATCATTACATAATTCAAGCATATCCATCGACCCACCCACCCATTGCACACGACGTAAACATAGAGCCACGTATGAATAACACCTTGTTGAACATTGGTTGTAGAAAGTTATTGTGATTTGTGTCATTAGTTCTTGCTTTTTGTTGAAAATTGGGATTCCCTCAAACAAAAAGAACCTTTGCACACATTTTCAAAATCTGCACACAAAGACGTGTTAAATTATCTCAACCATTTTTTTTCAACCATTATGCAAAATTTCAGTTCTCCCATTTTCTAGTTCCCTAAATAATGTCTATCTCTACACCAACACCAATTCCTATTCACTTTGGTTTACTAATTTGTAAAAGTCATTTGTCTTTTTGGGTGGCGTGATGGTGCAAGTCTCTGATGGATGTATGATGGCCTCATATTGACATGGATATGCTTCATGTGCCTTGTATTGCTTTTTCCTTGTGTCTTTTTGGGTGGTTTAAGAGTATGCTTGATATGCCTTATATTGCATTATTGTTCACACCTTGCCAATAACCATCCGCCTATCCTCGATCCCTCACTCATCCTCATGGATCGATCTGCTGAGAAACAAATGGGTGTTCACTCCATGTAGCTTTAACCACCTCTCTTGATTTCGCAACATCAAATCTCTATATCACACGGCCATTAGGGCCTTTGATTTCACACCTCCATTGCGACCCTCACCGAGAAACTATCACCTTTGTCTCAATAGAGAACCATCTCGCTTGCAATTGAGGTAGATATTCTATACTCTTAATTTGGTTGAATAATGTTGTGAGCTTTTTGGCTACAAGAAGTGTTTTATAAATGATACTTTACGTTTTCATGAATGATAATGAAATTGAACTATTCTTTGTTTAAATTAGTAAAAGTAAATTCTAGATTTATTGATAGTGTGTTTGTTTAATACTGATATATTATGTGTCGATGGGACTATTAAACCGCGTAGTATTATAATTTTGGTTATTTTGTCTATGTTATTAATTGCAAATGAGTTTATGGTTGATCCTTTAACATAAAGGAAGCTCTTTTTAGGAGTTCAACTGATGTATATGGGATTTCTAGCGACACGTGGCACGTGGTTGTACCTACGAGAAAAAACTATCTTTTATTTTTCATTTTTTAGTTTAGGGTTTATTGTAATGTTCCTTTATTTTTAGTGTTTAATTAGTTTCAAAGTATGTTTGGGACTAATTAGTCATTTTTAGATATTAGTTGTCCTTTTTGGTCTTTTTGGGTAATAGCTTTCCTATAAATAGGCCTTTTGGCTCTCATTTGTACTTAATCTTGAATATTGAGAATTGAGAATAGAGAGAGAAAGAAACCCATTTCACTAGTCTAATTTATTTATTCTTGTTGTTGTTGTTTTTGTGTAGTGTAATTGTTGTGTAGTGTAGTAATAACGCTTTCGCATTTGAAGATTTACATCAAATTGATATCAAAGCTCGTTTGTTTGGTGTTCATCGGGGTGTGTGAGTGGGTCACGAGTGGAGATTTCAACTCCCACAACCCTTCAATCCAAAGATTGATAAATGCCCAAAAGAGAATCGGGTGAATGAAAACCCTAAATTCCATCACCACTAAAAGAGGAGATACCAACTCTTTTAGCTCCTCCACTCTCCATCTCCATCTCCACCACCACCATCCTCTATCTCCACCTCCTACCACCGCACAACCACCACCCCATTTACATGAATTTTCGTCTTCAATTTTTACCCAAACCCTAATCCAAGAAACCCACCAAACCAAAATTGAAACCCTAACCCTCAAGAACTCAAGAACATACAAACCCTAATCAAGAACCCGAAAAAAAAAACCTACCCAAAACCCACCCCTACCCCTACCAAACTGATCGGAACCTCCTACCTCACTGGATTCACTGCGGAACAGGGGCGACCACCTATTTTTTCTTTCGATCTAGTTTCCCCCACCCTTGTAGCCCCCTCCGACCCCATTCCCCCCCAAAAAAACCTCCCTAATCACCCCACCTAGTTCCAACCACCACCAGACCCCTTTCCGATGCCGAGTTGACCCCTACTACCCCCGATTTAAACCCTTGGACAACAGCGAACACCGACCTCCAAAATAGGTTCGGTCGGCCAAATTCTCATCCCCCCGTACCTTTTTTCTCCTGCTTTACCCTCGCTGTCTCCATGTCCTACCGCCGACCATCCCAGTAGCCGAAACTGCCCAAAAGGGTCCGACCACCATCTCGCGACAACAACTTGCACATACAGAGTCAGTCCAACCACTTTTTGGCCTTATCCGTCGCCAAAATACCACACATAGGGCAGCACCCTTATTCTCCTGTAGCGGAGAAGCCAAACAGAGGTCGTCCAACCATTCCCCACCCTTGTTAACCCCGCCTACCCACAATCTGTCCCGGAACCCTTCCAACCCCCAAAAACCAAACCCTAGCCCAATATTTTACCCAAAATAGCCCCAACCTCTCCTAACCCTAATTTTTACCCTTTCCACACTTATTAATGCCCAACAACAAGTAAATCCGACCCACACGAGCCTGCCCTACTTCAAGCCGATCTCACCCTCCTTATTGACCTCTATTTCGGTCAATTTTTGACACAACACATGACTTCCATGAGAAATGTATCCACAGGGGATATATTTTTCGACTATTTGCCACTGGAGATATCGCCGTCTTCAGTCCTCTTGTTTTACCATCGTACTTGCAAAGTTGCGGTCGCTGGAGTTACCGTCCGGTCAGATTTAGGGGTCCACTAAGACAAGTTGCAACCATGTGCTTATGGTGTTAAGAAGGCGGAGTGGTCGTCAGTTTTTGGTTGCTCGAATTCTGTAGGGAGACATCATTGAAATTCAGGCCTATTAGACTCACTTGTTGAAGTTCCATATGGGTCTAACAGAAGTTCGGACGGTCCATTTGTGTGTTGGCTTTGATTTGGGGTTTTTCTTTGCTTTGAAAACTAACACTTGTACCAACACGTGTTCATGTGACATTGATGAGTCACCCTCCAAGCTCGAGGATGAGCTTTTTCGAAGATGGGGATAATGATGTATATGGGATTTTTAGCAACACGTGGCGCGTGATTGTGCCTACGGGAGACGACAATTTTTTATTTTCCATTTTTTAGTTTAGGGTTTATTGTAATTTTCCTTTATTTTTAGTGTTTAATTAATTTTCAAGTATGTTTGGGACTAATGAGTCATTTTTAGGTATTAGTTGCCCTTTTTTGTCTTTTTGTGTAATAGCTTGGCTAGCAAGCTAACTCTTCCTATAAATAGGCCTTTTGGCCCTCATTTGTACTTAACCTTGAATATTTAGAATTGAGAATAGAGAGAGAAAGATATCCATTTCACTAGTCTAATTTATTTGTTGTTGTTGTTGCTGTGTAGTGTAATTGTTGTGTGGTGTAGTAATAACGCTTCCGCATTTGAAGATTTACATCATCAACAGTTACGTTAGTCATTAATACTTTAATCGATAAAGTCAATTTGCCTCGCACAGTATTTTGTTCCACAATAGATATTTGACCCGTTGAATAAATTTTCTTTCATTCTTAAAGATTCTATTGGCCACTTGATTAGCCCATGTTGAAAAATTGTGGAGTTCAATATGAAGTACCTAACCAAGATGAATCCTTTACTGAGTGCCCATGTTTTGGAGGTTAAACATAAGTACATTATGATTATGTCAATATCTATGAATCAAATTATAGACTTCTTCTTGTATATGTTCGGGTGATTAGTTCTTTTGAAATAAACAACTTCTTGATATGATTACCTCTTCCTCCTACATTTAATTTATTGTGCATTGGGGTTAATTTCAATGTTTGTTTTCCCCAATTCAACTCATTATTAATTTACATGGTATCGCAATTAAGCTTTATATATATATATATATATTACTTATTACAAATTTTTTGATTAATAACCTTTAGTACCCCTGAGATGTATACCATTCTGTTGATGTGTCACAACATTTCCTACGATACATATTGCATATCATACGATAGTAACAACAATGATTCTGGGTGCATCGCGCACACTAGGCCCACAGTTGATAAACATTTTGGTAAAAGCAGTCAATAATTATAAATTCCACGTACTAAGCTTTTCAATTAAATTTTAAGATATCACTTCGTGATCTCGCAAATCACGAAGTGATCATTCCAGATACCAAATTTCTTTTGAACTTCCCCTTCCCTTCAATGTGATTTTTAATCAGTAAATTTTGAATCTACTGGCTGTTAAGATGATGATGATGATAATAATAATAATAATAATAATAATAATAATAATAATAATAATAATAATAATAATAATAATAATAATAATAATAATAATAATAATAATAATAATAATAATAATAACAAAATCAGATTTTGAAATAATCTTTTTCCTCAATTTTCCTTTTTACAGATCAAATAAGATCACCGGAAGTTATAGAAGGATTAGGCCTCTCTTCAGCCTGTGCTTCAGTAACAGCCTGAAGAAGTTCGTCTGGAGTTGCAGAAAGATCTTGATCCCAGCAACCATTTGGCAAGTGTCTGGCATTTCCTTTAAGTAGACAAGATAGCACCTGGTAAACTGTCTTAAAGCCATCTAATTTAATCAGATAAGCTACAGAAACACTAATCTCTTCGAAGTAAAGTGTCTGGCATTTACCGGTGCCTCACTGTGTCCAGGATTATCCTGTTCTAATTTGACGACCAATTCTGATAAATGGCCCATATGTCTCCACTTTTAGAGTCAGAAGATGAGAGAACACATATACTTCTTTACAATATCAGAAGTTAAATGTCCCTGAAATATCTTATAGACTTGGTAAACCCAGAATCCACTCAATTCACTGAATTTGGATCCCAATTCACTGACCCAAATTCACTGTGCTAAATTGTTTTATTAATATGTGTCTAAACTATTTTACTTCGATGAACTCACGGGACAATGGATTTACTAAATTTACTATGTGTTCGTTCTGCTTAGCCTCTTCAGAATCCAACCTTTTTTCTTCTAGTTTCTTACGAACTATTGTTCTTGCTTTGTCAATTTACAATGTTATAGCATCAAACACAGGGGTGGCTAGATAACGTTGATTGAAATCTCACTAGTTGTGATTGACATTTCTATTTACGCTAATTACTTTCTCGTATTGTTCATTTTTTAAAGACATTTCTTCATGTCCATTTTGAGAAGTTTCTCCCACATCAACCATCCTCTTTTAGGTGGTTTCCCGACTTTTGAGACCAAGTGTTCATTGTACCCATTGGAGCCCATATCAATTACAACATTTCTTACATGATGCTTTCCACTAGTTTTTGCATTGACACTTCCATAGGCCTGATGAACAACATTCACAAATTTCTTAGGTAATCCATTAGGATCCACTACTCCCGAACAAACTCCTGGGGTTGAATCCATTGAAGTGATACATTAATATCGTAATCAAATCCATGTATAGAATGAAATCCAGAGACCCCGTTCCCTGTAAAACATACTGGGGTGTTTGGGACATACACAGTCCCTTTAAATCTATGACTTTTGTACCCATTTTTGGGTGTATATGACTATGAACTATATACGGGATGAACCATTCACCAGGGTTCTTGCTTCCCACAAACGATCCATAAAGTATCAAATATTATTTATCCTTATATCATAAGAACTCTTCTTAACACTGTCAAACATTATACTCCATTCTTAGGAACCAAGCTTAAATGCCCTCATCAGCCCACATAATAGAGTCTTGTTCTTATTGGGATGGATCATCACAACCATCCTTTTGTATTGTTTCCTACAACTTTGCCTTTTTAACAAATGGGTCCAAGCTAGGAACTGAATAAAATTGACTTCTCCATTAATTTTGGTCAGAGAAGATGTATAAATTTCAAATGTAGCCACCATTTGAGATATACTCTCTCCTTCAGGGAAAAGTGTTTGGGCCTTTACAACATTATTCTTTCTAGTTGCAAAAAGCTTCTTAGCATTATCCGTAGCTTTAAGAGCCCCTTCAATCAGTTGAAGTCTGAATTTGAAGGCCACGGTGTCTGCATGTGGAAAATGTTATGATGTGAACCCATATCGCCAAGAGTTCGAGTCACACATTTGCTTCAAATCTTAGTCAAAATCAGCAAAACCAGGTATGTACATTTTAGGCTGAACTACTTGACATAAACACTTATGGATAGGGAGTAGAGACTAAGAAAGGACTAGATTAGGCCTGATATAGAGAATAAAATTTTAGGGGATGTGTTCGTTAGATCCAGGAAGGTAACCACCACAAAGAAATAAAGATTTCACCAGTCTCCGACCAGATATAGTTAAAAGATCAAATGTAATCACCTTCAGTTTTCATTATGTTAGTAACTTCTACTATTAGAAAGAATAGTTCACCCCTTTATTAACGCCGCTATTATTCATCAATAAATGATAAATTGTATTAAGTCAGACAAGCCAATGGTATCTATCTCATCCATTTAAGTGGTATAGTTGACAGGGTCCGTCTGAAGAATTAATGTGCATAAGAGTTAAATTTTCTATTTTTTTAATGAGAGATTTAGAAATACCTGTTGGTTTTTGTTTAGCTAACTGACCAAACACCTTCAATCTAGGTTCTTTTGCCTCCAAGGATTATAATTTAATATTGACATTTATCTCAAAGATGTGATTAAAAGAACATATAAACAAATTCTATTACCATTCCATTAATGATTATAAACCATTATGTCCATTAAGCCATGATAGTGTAAAAAACATAGGTTTATTTTTTTCTCACCCGTTTTTTTGTTGTCTTCCTTTTTCTCTTTGGCTATTAATGATCTATTGCTATATGAACTTGTCTTGGAAATGGAATTATTATCTCCGTGTCCCTCACGTTGGAGAAGATGCGATCATTAAGTCATAAAAAGTCATGATTTGATATATTATCACATTGGGCATTTTTATAGCTAAATTTTCACTGTAGTGTTTTGCATTTTTTTCTATGTAAGCATAGCAGGACAATCTTTTATCTACTATGACAATGGTGATATTATGTAAATATTTTGGTCTTATATGTTCCTTTATTACTACCATTTACAGACTGTGGTACTTAAAATAGTTCAATGCATGCTGCTATCAGTTTTTGGTCATTCTTAAGCGTGACCTTAAATGCACATATTGATTCATCATCTAAATAAAGAGCCAACAATTTACAGAACATAAAAATTAAACATTTTAAGTTTTTAAGCTTAAACTCAATTTGCTCGTATAATACTGATATAAAAATTGATGTCACAATTGAGGATTACCCACTTCAATTTGGTTTATATGAATTTATAATGACCTGAAATCGTAGCCGTAGAAGGTCAACTTCAGTTTTGCATGAACCACTAATGCTTTTTTTCTCATTAAAAGAAACTTGTGTACAATTTTTGATGGTATCCTCTTTAAGTTCCTGCATATCAAAATGTCCTATAAAAATAATGGTCCTTGCTATCGAGCTGTTTATTTTTAGAAGTTTTGAAAACTTTGAGTTCTGTAGTTGTTTGTATTTTTCTTTATTGTTGGGTATCAATTGGTGAATTATATAATTTGAATAAATGGGAGAAATTTTCCATCGATTATGTGTACTTCAAGAGTAAATGTAATGATCTTCCATAAATTCTCTTTGTTACAGCATGTAGTTGTAAGTATTGTCCATCTTTCTCTTTCTACAATTATATATTGGAGTTTGAAACTGATGAATCTTCTTGGAGTTTTGGTTCTTTCTCTGTATCTGCAGTTTGCGCAGGCCAAAACAAATTGAAGCTCCGAGCAATTCTCGGATTGGCCTGCATGTCCGTCGAAGTATAATCCTTTTCTTTCCTATTTCCCACTTGCATGGTGTGTTGTTTATTGTGTTTGAATGATTTTTTTAGAATTCAATGACTTTCATTAGGCAAAGAAAGCGGGTGAATCTATATATGATAGATCATTAGGTTCATAACAAAATGTAGGTATATTCATCAAAATATGGACTGATTTGAAAATAAAATTCATTGACCATTGTAAAAAGAAAGCGTATGGAAAAAAACTAAATTCGTTATCTTGAAGTGGAGTTTCTCTCTTCATGGGACTGTCCAATCTGAAGATGCACTTGCACCCTCCAAGTCACTATGAATGCATCCCTTGAATCTTTAAAAAAACACTATAACTGAGAGCATCCCTAAATAGTTGTTAGATCAATGCTCAACAACTAACTGCATGAACTTTCTGAGATTATTATCTCAAATTGTTCATGTATTCATATATAAATACTTACGATATATGAAGCTAGGTGTGCCTCCCCTGAATCTTTATGTCATCTCTCTATCTCCAAGGTCTGGAAGTGTTTTTCGCGCTGAATAACATGGTTCAGGATCACAGAGGTTGGTAATGTTCTTAGGTTCAATCCCATTGATGAGGCCATATCGAAATTAAAAGTCATATGGTGTTGATGTTGGTTATATATGTTGAGAAACGACGAAAATTTTGAGATAATGTTCTGCTTTGCGGTGGTGGCGTCTTTGGCGTTATTTTTAGGGTAATTTTGGTCTTCAGTTTGATCTTAGTTCCTTTTGTTCCATTATGATGAATTGGTTTCTTAGAACAAGAGGTAAAGGTTTGAGGGCTATGCTGTGAAATATTATTCCTTACTTTATACGTTGAAGAATATGATGTGGTTGTAATCATATTTGTTTGATAATATTCTAATGAATTCGGATCATATCATTGGGCAAATTCGTTCGAATATAAGGATGGTGTTCTTGGCTTGGCCGTATAAATGTAAATCAAGAGAAAATGCAAATATTATAGATGAACTTGGTATCTCATGTACATAGACTTATCTAGTCAGTTTTGTCATTTTTTCTAGTTGAGGTTGGCTGTTGCAACTTCTAGTTTGGTCAGATGCAATTTTGGTCTGTTCTCGTGTGTTTTTGCTCGTGGAGCATTCCAACAGACTGTCCTGGTTTGCTCTTGAGGGTTCACACAGTTTTTGTGTTTTTTTTTTGGTATTGTTGATTCTGTTTGGGCCTTTGACATCTACTTGGCCTAATTTTATGGTCACTTAGTTTTCTTTTGATTTGACTTGTACCAAGCCTTTTACTCATTTTTATATTGGAGTTGTAGTTTAGCTTTGAGGTTTTTTTCAAATGCCCCTTTGTCTTTTAATGCGCGACTGCGTGGAGAGGCTGTTTCTCCATCTTTTGTGGATAATATAATTTTGGGGGTGCCTTCCCCTATTTAAAAAAATATATTTAAATTTTGTCAAGAAAAGCTATGATCTCTAATTGTTTATTTATTCATGTTTAAATATTTATGTTTGTCAAGAAAGGCAGTATCTAATCAATTAGTAGATGTGTATTTACTTGATTGTTAATTTTTGTTTAAATATATAATATTTGTACTCTTGACAATATTCCATGATTCTTTGAATCTCTTGGATTTAATTGCATATGGTCTTCTCCCGTATTTTATGTCTCTTCTCCATTGGCATTGTTTGACTCATGATGATAAATATATTTTGTATTTAACTTGGTGTAACAGTTTGAAATGTTTCTTTTTTTTTCAGGTGACTAACTTCAAGCATGAGTATCATCTCCATTTGCACAATGGTAGTCATATAGCTTGCATGGATCGGCCCCAAAGTTAATAGAGTAATTGTATTTACTATTTAATTTTAATGTTTTAGGGTTTTTGGATCAGTACGGATGATTTGATTTCCAAATTTGAATTTTTTGACCAAAAAACGTGGTTTTTTTGTAGGATGATATTTTTGGTCATTATGGATTGCATTATTTTGAGTCTTTGGACATCAATTAAGATCTTGTATATGATTTGATGCATATGAGATTTGATATCAGGGAATACATTTTTGGACATTGTCTGTGTTAATTTTCTTTGTGTTTGAATTTGATATGGGAGGGGGTGATGGATTAACCATTGTTATAACAATGTAGGTGATTTCAATATGTTAAAGAATTATTGTGGATTTGTAATGATATATGGAGGGTTTAAGCTGTCCCAAATGATGTAGCGCAACTTTGATATTTATCCTCCAAATTTTCACACAAGCCTTGCAAGTGTCCCTAATGTGTTTCGATAGGTGTGAAATTTACACTCCAATTTTGCCATCCTAAAAATTGGCCTCTCTCTCTCTCTTTCTCTCCCTCTCTGTGTGTGTGTACACACCGCTCATGCAATGAAATTTCGTCACTGACATTGTTTTTGGGTTCAACCACCACCACAATAAACCACCTTGGTGCTCTCATTTCTCTTCCCTAATAAATTGCCTCCCTATTTTCTCTCTAGAAGCAGCTTTTAAACATCTTTATCTATTCAGTTTGAAGTTCTACCATTGATCTTGCCACATAACAAATGCTTGGTGCCACTATCATGGACCACCACCATGTTGGTTTGGTGGCCAAAAAGGATTTGCAAATGAGGTCCTCCTCAATTATCATCTCTAGAGCATGCGGCTGTATCAACAGTGTGGATCGTTGACAAGCCAATAGTTACAAATTTACAACAAACTGTTGGGATTACATTTAGAAACAATTAGCACTTAATTGTGGTCAAGCCTCACTCACCATCTTATTGCATTCAAAACTGTTTAGAACATATGAATTTTATCTTAAGTGCATATCCATGTAAATATGTTCATTAAGGCAAATAAATCCCATCTGCCATTAACATACTAGAAATATAAACAAGGAACGATTTTATAAGTTGAAGGGCCAGTGTGTGTTTATGTTGCATTTTGTTGCGAAAACCCCCTTTTAGGGAATTTTAGCATTATTTTTAGCGGCACAAGGGGGAATATGCAACACTTGTCCAGAACTATGAATTTTATTGCAACGACACCCTTTTGGGGTTGCACTTTAGCCAAAATTTAGAATTACTCACTAGAAACAAGTTCCAGTATGCAAACAATTACAACTGCTAGTCTTATAAAAGAGAAGAGTAATATTGTTTTATTCCTAAATAATAATTCAATATTAGAACATTATGAGTAAAATGTTAATTTTTAACAATTATGTGCCTTTGTGTTTATGTTGTATATAAGTGTGTATATATCTATGCTCGTGAAATTAATTTGTTGTCCATGAGCACTCAGTAACATTAAATGATTTGTGAAACTAAGTTTGGCATAACTTGGTATACTTGGACTGGATTGCCAAGTATAGTAGAACTCCAAATTTCATATGAGGATTTGGATTTTGCTACTATTCTTATAATGATGTGATTACTTATCAGTTTACAAGGTCGTAAATGGGCACTACGTTTGGTTATTACTCGAAGTGCATAGTTAGAATTATGTTACTATATTGTAGTGTTATGATTAGATCGTGTAGCTTACTTGTTAGGCATGGACCTTGGGTTCATATGTTGTAATTATGTCTAGTGTAGTTGGATATCTAGCTAGGATATAGATTAATGTAGGCGAGGAGAGATATTTTGGGTGTGAGTGCCGACGAGATGATATGTGTTGTAAATGAGTCACATTTAATATTGCACTTGGACTTGATTGCCAAGTTTAGTACAATTCCATATCTTTCAGATAATCAATTGTTAAGAGGTCCTTCCGGTGTGAGATCCACGAGAACAAAATTTCTTACTTTGCTTTTAACTTCTTAATTAATACCTATTGCAATTGGGAATACATTCTTGAAAGGGAGCTAACACATCAATATTTTTTTCTTTGATAAGTTTAATTTGTCTATGAACTAAGTAGAGACACCAAACAGGTTTTAGAATGAAAAATAAGTAATAATATTAATCTATCACTATGATTTTCAAAGTAACTAAAGTACTTATTTGTTTATTGGTGACCAAGAAACTGAAAATGGCACATAAATTTCATGAACTCGAATGGTGGTTTAAAGAATCGGTTGAAAATGAGACAACTTGGCCAATGTGACTAGATACAGTAAGTCACCGAATAGAGTCTGAGTCATGAAGCGTGAAAGAGACGGAATAAAATACTAACTCGACCTAAATATTGGCAACTCGGCCAAACAATTAGAGAACTCGACCTAAATTCATCTTCCACTCACGTCCCACTTGTGTTACTTGGGGTTTGTCCCTCATTAATTTTTTTGTGTTGATTTTGTCACCCAATATTTGCAATTCTTGAGGTTTGATCCCCAAAATGACTTTTAGCAATGGAAAAACTATTGCAATAAAATACTTGGTAAAACATTTTGGGATACTTTTTGCTTCACTAAAAATCATTTTGGGGAGGCGAACCCCAAGAAATGAAAATTACGGGGGTTAAAATTAATCACAAAGAATAATAAGAGGCAAACCCCAAATAACCCTCTAATTAAACATATTTGGTGCTTATTACTTTTGGTTAGACAAGTGCACTATGAGCCAATATAACTAATGAGAGAGTGCGATGCATACTAGCCGATGATTTTATAGTTATCTAATTGATCCATGTTATTATGTTTATTTTTCAAAAATTTTATATGTTTAAAAAAAAAGTTTGGCTCTTTGAACAGCATATAGTTGCTCATTGCATGAACTAAAAACAATATTGAGTTGAAAACTGGTTGGCCGAGTCATGGACCAATACCACGACTTTAAATAATTAGCTTAAAAAAAGTTCTGCAACATCAATAAAAAATATAACCCATATTAAATTGATATATATATCAGTAGTAGTAAGAAATTTTAAAAAAAGTAATCAACTTGTAAAAAAGTGTGGTGTTCTACATTTTTCAACAATAGCAATAGCATATGCCTCTTAAGACTTAATGACGTATGATATGCTTTTATTTTTTAAATAAAATAATACAAACGAGCCAAGAGGTTCATACAAATAACTTAATCTAACCCCCTATTTGTAATTGCGTCCCTACCCGGACCCACAAAACATTGTAACTTCACAAACATGACATGAGGTGAATTGCCCTAATTTTAGATAGGTCATATTTTAAAAATAATAATGACTATGATTTCCACAATGTTTTGGGCCACGAAGCTAATGATTTAAAACATAGATTTAGAAAATCACAAGTACCTTCGATGAAATAAGCAGAAGAGTACCAACTTTGGTCCCCTAATGAACTATCAACTATCAAAGCACTTTTCAAGACCATAGGGTCATGAGAACTAGCTCACTATATCTGATGAATAAGTGTTAATTTCAAGTTTATTGTTAAATGGATGGTGTTTGAATGGATGAGTTTGAAAGAAAAACAAACACCACCAATCAAAGTCACACTATAATCTAAAATATTTAGTTATAACATCTTGCAATACCTTTTTAATCAAACCAACGCAAAACAAATACATATCCAGAATATTAAATAAAAAAACACTAAGGCTACGCTCGTACAGAAAAACAATTATGCTCTATATATGACGGCAACTACTTGAGTGAATGAATAAACCTTGACTGAACCTTTAGCAAAGGGTTGCTTGAAATGAAATGATAATTTTTTAACAAACACCTTCTTAAGCAATACACATTTGGTAGCAAGACATCATTAGAAAATCAAACACCTTAAATATGTGTAGGTTGCTAAAAATGGATAAATAACATATATCCAATGTTTTGTATTCAAAAGGTGCTGCTACAAATCCCACAAATAAATACATAAACCCCATGTATGCAGTGTGTGTTTGTCATGTGATGTTGTATACATATATCCATACAAATCATATGCTTTTTGTTGCTTCTGATTGAGATGGTTCCTATTAACCCCCTATATTTGTACAATTCATTCTGTTGATTTGTCCATGTGATTAAGTGACTTGTAAGATTCACCAAATAATTTTGGATTTCAATTATTATGCTTAGAATTATGCATTTTAGACACCTAATAATTTTGGATTTCAATTCTTAAACCCTTTCCATTTTCTCACAATGCATTCAGTTAATTTCTACATATTAAAGGCCCAACGGGAGGTTATGGAAAGGCCCCAACATGTATTATCAAGGCATACCATTGATATTCGATGGATCACTTATGCTTATCCCACCCTTTTTAATGCTGGAACATCAAGTACCAAGTATGTAGTTAGCTTGAAGTCAATTTTTAATTTATCATTCTTTTGATTAACATTTAGACTTAGACCTTAAACTTGAAGATTCCAGATCTTGTTTCGTGGTGTCCAATTGTTGTGTAAGGCTAAGCAATTAACCCTCAGGCTTAATACGGATGGGATGTTCTAATCATGGTGGCTGCCAATCGAGAAGGGAGCCTGACACTGTTTATCTGGGACTCCCTTGCCACTGTCTAGCCTACCAATTCAGAAGGGTTGTGTAAGTGACTTGACGAGTAGGTGGAACTAGTAATCATCTACGCCGCGACTAGGTTGAAGATGTACCCATTATCGATATGCATCGAGTGTAAAACAGGCCATGGTGGAACCAATTTATGATGGTGGGCTAGCCACTCGAGCCGGGAAGTAAAGAACCGAAAGTTACAGTGGCTGCTGGAAGGCTGCTGCTGCACTGTGTCGGGATAGAAGGGTCGGGGTGCCTCGAAGTCATTACCGTTCAGGTTGGGGTCGTGTCTACCGCTGGAGGTGAGGTTGAAGGAAGGTCAAAATAGGGGTAAAGATCTAGCGGGGTCACGAACAGGTTTATGCTGTGGGGACCTAAAATTTGGAGGTGAAATGGGCAGAATAATGAGTCCCCGGTACACTGTTCTAAGATGAGGATACTATCTGCCTGAATTTTTTATCAGACCAGTGTTTCGCAGCAGTGGAGGGACTCAACGGTGGCAACGGGTAGGGTTCGCGGGGACAGCGGTAATGCCCAAAGAAAATTACCCGGCGTAGGTAACGTCAAGGCTGGATTTTAGCAGCGGTGTCCAGGCATCCCTGCAGACTGGGTGGCCTTTATAGGGAGTGCAAGTGGAATGGCTGGGCCAGCATGCGGTTATGGTGATGCTCCGGTGGGGTTCTCCCACCCTTGACCATAATCATAATTTTCAATCGCTATGGTCAATGATATAGCGTCCATCACTTTAATGTAAACAAGAAATCTTTAATAAACTCTCATCTTTATCTTTATATACTCTAAAATGCTATACAAAAGAGTTATTGCCTGTGAATTTTAAGCCATCCACGTGGATACCTCGCTGCATTCTTTCTTCTAAATAGCCTACATAGTTTACTCCCTCTCTCTCCCCTAATTTAATTAACCTTTCAAAGCCTCTTGGTTTCTCTTCAAAGCCTCTTCGTTTATTCCAAAACAACTGGGTTAGCACCTCTTCGTTTCTCTCACTCTCTCTCTCTTAAAAGAGGTCAAATTCCTCAGGTTATTTTTCTATTAAACCCAACCCTAGAACACACATACCTAGTTTGCGGTTATAATGCGAAATTCTACTAAAATTCTTGGTCGCCTTAACACCCGATTTTTTGCACTATTTTGCCCATTTTTAAAGCAGGACCTTGTCCATGAGTCTGAAAACAAGTCAAATCGTGTCTTACATCATGTACCCTATCTTTTACCCAGGTTTGAGCCCTATTCGACATTTTTCTTGCATCATAGGCAAACAAAATACAAGTGGAACCTAATAATAATAACTATGCTGAGAATTTTCTTTTCTCCCTTTTTTCAAAAATACCAGAAATATTTCCCCCCTTTTCAAAAAGAAAAATAAAACACTAAAAATATTCCGCTTTCATTCAGAATAAACCAAAGTCATTTTTCCTCTCAGGTGTGATCGTGTATCCTGATTTTTGGCCTAGCTCCCTATTGGCTCCGGCCTTCTATCAAACCACCTCGAAGATGTATTGTTTCTTCTACTGCTTCCACCATATATGAGATCTCCCTATGAAAGATATTAATGGAGAATATAGACTAGGCTATGAATGCTTAACCAGATCTGATGACCGACATTGCCCACCTCAGTGCTAAGATTGACAATTTCGAAACTAAAGTCCAAGAAATGCATTGATTGTGGGTCTAGAATTCCAAGGCCCTTGAACCCGAAATCCTTTTTCACCATGCCATGGGTCCACCTGATCTTGAATTAGTTTGGGTTTTAGAAGAACATCAACATGACTCGTGTACCGCACCTGCAAATGGGACACCACCAGCTCAGCTATCGATACCAAATCTTATCCAACCAAGGGCTAAGCCACCAGTGGTAGTTGATCCTAAGGAGGAAGAACTTAACAAGGTCAAGGAGGATCTTAAGTTGCTACCTAAGAAATTCGACTAGGTCAAGATCTCAGGGAACTACATGGACTACACCCACATGTCTCCCTATCCCAAGACCAGATTACCAAAGAAATTCAAAATAGTACACATTGAGAAGTTTGGAGGCAGCGGGCCTCCAATTGTGCACCTACTTAGCTATCATCGCTACATTACTCTCGTTGGGGCGTCAGAGGAGATAATGGCCCACATGTTCCAGCAAACCCTCAAGGAAGGTGCCCTCAGGTGGTTCTTGTCCCTCGAAGAGTCCAAAATTCGCAGTTGGGCGGACGTAGCCAGAGAGTTCATGTCACAATACCAGTATAATAAGGAGTTGGAAGTCACACGGGGAGACTTATAACTTCTTAAATAAAATCCAGGGGAGTCAATCAGTAGCTTCATCAGAAGATGTAGAGAGAAATATGCTACCATGGCTAATAGGCCGTCAGAAGAAGAACAAGTGAGCACAGTAAAGAAATTTTTGTTACCCCATATTCGAGTGTCGATGGGAGGTTAATACTAACCTCACGCTAGATCCCTCCGAGAGGATGGTAGAGAAATTAAAGAAGGGGTTGCTTGTCACTAAGTAGAATCAGAACAAAAAAGTTTGATCGGGCAGTTCGCACCTCGAAAGTGTGACAAGCCGGCCAACACCGCGGTCTTAACGATCAATAACATATCTCAACCTACCACTTCCTGGACACCTAAAAGTCATCCCAACCCTAACAAAAAGGATTATACCAAACTCCATGCTCCCATATCAAAAGTGTACTATGTCTTTCTTTCTCGAAATATCACTAATCCATTTGAACCCCGACCGTTATCAAATCCACTTCCCAAAAAATTCAGACATGACGCTCACTATGATTTCCACCAGATTGTTGGGCACACCGCTGATCAATGCTTTCACCTAAAAAATGTGGTCCAAAGTCTCATAGACAAGGGTATCATCACCCCACCAGGAAATCATAAATCCAACACCACTTGTATTCCTCTCCCAGCATAAAAGTAGGGGTGAATGTCATCCTCTAAGAAGGAAATTCTAAATTTGACCCCTCTACTAGAATCAAGCCCATCAAAACACCCAAAATGCCTATAGTACAACTAAAATCCCTCAAGATATGTTCATCATTTTTCGCGCATCATATAAGCTTTGTCGATCAAGCTCTGTCACACCTCACCCGAGCCTGCATTTCCATTCATACTCATTCAGTATGGGGAGGCATGGAATTACGTGCAGTTCTAGACTAGCTTTGGAAATTCTAGCTGAAATTACCCTTAAAATGACTATTGACTGCGAGAAGTTCAACAGTTTATTCATGGAGGATCGAAAGTGTCCCAGAGAGTTAGATGAATGGGTTGTGCTCGTAGAAGAATTCAGCTTAGATGACTGATGAAGCTATGAAATCCCCACTTCAATTTGTGTGTACAGTTCAAGCTCTAGCTAATTCAACATGGTGATATAGTTATAGGAAAGTAAATGCAAGAGGAGTGGATGAGAGGAAGACAGATAACACAAGATGTAAAGTGGTTCAGCCTTAGCCTACTCCACTGTGCAAGGTAATGGTGTTTGTGTATTACCATAAGGCACTGAAGGCCATTACTACATTCACTGAAGCTTTCTATCTCTAGATTAAAATTCTATAGAGTTTAGGCTGGGGTTTTTTAATATCTCGATCCTTTCAAATGAATAAGATGAAGGTATATATAGGCTTGGGGTGAACAGTATGCCCCCAAGCATATCGGGAATCACAGGAAGAATAGCGTCCACAACTATTACCTTACCGTTGTCTGACAATGCTTTGTAGCAGTTCTTTAGCAGTTTGATGCAGTGATCATCAGTAATGCTTTGAAGTATTTACTATAAAAAAACCATTATCAAGTTACCATATAGTACATTCTCGAATAACAAAACAATAATCCTAATTACCATCACAAGACCATGGACTCATCCAGGAACTCGTATTATGGTGGGCGAAAAAATATAATGCACAATAACTTGTTTTTATAAATAACAACATCCCTTAAATATTTTGGAAAGCGCTAGAGAAAATATTTGAGGAGTGATCTTAAATTTTTATTATAAAAGCACCTAGGTAGACACAATTTATTCTACTGTGGAAGAGTTGTCCCGGTCGCATCACATTTTCATATACAACACATACAATTACAGTGAATGCAATACTGTGTGTCTGACATATTCAATAGAAAAATTACAGTAGACGAAACAAACAGTTATACTAAACCATGAAAATCATTTCGAATAGGTAATTACATTTTTCCCGCATCAAGGTGACATGGACGGATCTAGAGTAGGGTGAGGAGGGGAATTCTCCCCTCCTGAATTTGTAATTTTAAAAAAAAGGTATTATGTCTAAAAATAGAAAGCTAGGTGCATAAATAATAAGATTTTTGCTATTTTTAGGGTAAAAAAACGTAATAAGTTTGTATAAAACTCCAATTAAAGTCCTAATTTGTATAAAACTTAAATTACTTCCCCAAAAAATCGCCTCGGGGGCTCCCGCTCCCGAACCCCCAGCAACACTCAAAACTTCCTCCCCCCCAACCAAAAGTCTTGGATCCATCACTGCAAGGTGATCAAAGTTGTATAGTTTTATTTACACCCCAAACTTTAGTACCTAGTTTTATTTTCCCCAAAAAAATTAGGGTGGGCAGTTGCCCACATTACCATTGCTTAGGATCCTCCAGTGCACAACACATACTAGAGAAACCATTATATGATGTTTGTAGTGTTGTTTAATTCATGTGCACATACATATATATTTAAAGAGTTAGTTAGTGCAAGATTTAAAATTACCTTCATAAAAATGGCATCTCCACTAGGAACACTGTCAAACATATCTCCACGAACATGTTCCACACCTGCATTGCAGACTTTGTCATTCTCTATTGTCGCATGTTATTATAGCACCAAATAAGGGTGTTGAGATACTTAGATATTTTAAAGGACTGAAAATATCTTCCACTGTTTTAACAGACTAAATTAAACAACATTTAAGTGACACATGGTGAACCGTATACTGAAGCTAACTACAAAAACATAAGCCTTCCTCAAAACCCCTCAACTATCAAGGTGCTAAACACTTTTCATAGGGGAAACATATTTGTTGATCATTGAGCAGCCAAATACCTTATAAAAATTATTAAAGATCCGCCATAAGAAAAGGTTCCATTTCAGAAAGCATATTATAGGAGCATCAAGTCACCTCTAGCTATGTCCTAAAGAAAATATAAATTATGAAAATGCAGAGCACTTGATCGCGTTTTAGATATAATATTCTTTGAACAGATAACTAAAAAAAAACATCTTGAGATCAGTAAAATATCTTTCGTAGTATGCTATACACCACCATGGACACATGGCAAAGAAATTAGTCTTTCATAACATGCAGCAGGACTGTGGTATCAAGACACCGGTCAGAAGACTGGTGACCTCAAGGATAGGACCACGAGTGCTAAGTGTCTTTTTCTACCCAAACAGATTGACAGCTAAATTGTTGCCGTGGAGATGGCAAGACTCACGAAACTCCCATAGTTTAACCAAGCAATTCATTGGCCTACAAATTTTTAACTCGGTTTCGGTACTTTTTTCAGGCAACACGCAACGATATGTTGTTTAGAGAGCCCAATATTTTTCTTTTTCAAAAGAATAGAAAAATAAGTATAATAATTTGGATCAATTAGATAGTGGCAAAATTATCATTTAATATGCATAGCATTGTCGAACTGATATACTTGCCCATGGTGCACTTCTCAATTGAATCGTTCCAAAATCATAAGCATATGATCTCCAAATATTTTAATTAAACAAAATATGTAAAGAAATTGCAAATTATAAACTTATATATATAATTATATCTTACCCATAGTTAAAACTTCTATAGCTAAATGAGACAAATTACATAGAAAACAACCAAACGAGCCGAGAGTGGAAGACGATATTTAGGCCGAATATTCAGTTTTTAGCCGAGTCTTCGATAATTAGGCCTATTTGGGATATTTAGGGTGAGTTAGACCAAGTTATTACTATTTTATTTAGTTCATAACTCATGACTGGACTCGGCTTGGTTCCCTACAATACCTAGTCAACTCAGTTTAGTTGTATCGATTTCGGTTGATACTTTGGGAGCCTTGGGGGACATTTGGCTTTTAGGTTGGAGTTATCACCACTATGCATACCCTTGTCAACTATACTTGGGCC
The DNA here is from genome assembly GCA_949130495.1 of Sambucus nigra. Classification (NCBI taxonomy): domain Eukaryota; kingdom Viridiplantae; phylum Streptophyta; class Magnoliopsida; order Dipsacales; family Adoxaceae; genus Sambucus; species Sambucus nigra. The sequence continues at coordinate 718,599 of CASBWL010000014.1, forward strand.
ACTCACCGGTATATCCCTCCTTATGATCCCCCTCCTTTGATTAGTTCAATCATCTTCCCTGTTCGGACCCCCTTCGATTAATTCAATCTTTGTTCTGGCTACAGCTAAATCGTTGTGTTGGTGGTTGCATTATCACTCAAACATGATTCTGTTCCACTGAAAAATCGCGAGGGTGAACTAGTTCTTCTCTTTTCCAATGAAATTATTAAGAAATTGGCTGCATGTTCTAACAGGAAAGCTATAATTGCTGACATTAAGGTAACTGTTTCATTTGGAATGAAAGTTGGGATTTCTATTGGTCTCTTACATCAGAAGAATTTGTTAACCCAATTAATTTGGGATAAAGATTTCAAATGTTTATGGTTTTGTGAACAATGGTACATTAATAAGTAATTTGTTTCACTTGGCATGAAAGCTTGGTGATGTCATGCATGATGCGATTGGAGCAGGGTGTCATGCGTGATATGATGGGGTAACTCTCGCTATTTCTCATTCATCCTCAAATTTATAATGTGTATAATACATGAGGCAGTCCCCTATAGAGGTGAAAAGGATTGTTCCAGTCCTGTTATTATCATGTGCGAAGTCACGAGAGGGGCATCATGCATGATATTATCAGAAGGCTCTTCAATCAAAATGAACAAAAATAATGGAACGTAAAAAAAACCTCGAAGCTCATTCTACCTCTTCACTCTTCCTCACGAGAATTCGCTTCATAGTTCCTATAATTCCCTAGATACTGAGAATGATGTGATGAAGAATGGCCTCATTGATCCATGTGTCCACGTCCTTGGAGGTCGTATCGGACAGTCATCATTGGCCAGAAGTCAGGCGGGATGATTAGATATGGGATGCACACACTGTGCACCAGAATTTTCATTAAACTCTTGGTTCTGTAATAATGGAGGGTCAATGATTGGGCTACGAACCGAGTTGTCGATGCTCCTTGTCATCACTTAGACTTGGTCTACAGAAGCCAAGCCTTGGACTGTCAAAACCTACAGTTCTGGGTTGGAAATCGTCTTTTGGCATGACTGCATCAGATTTGAGGGGCTATGAGGCCTAAGGTTAAATTGTGCACCGGAAGCCTGAACTACCAGGGTTGTGCCACACCCTGAACCGTAATCGTTGTCAGCCAAGAACGCCGCCTTGAGAGTGAACATCATTTTTATACCCATTTGAAGTGTAGGGCAGAATCGATTACAACAACAATAACAATAACATTTGATATGGGGAAAGTCTCTCCAATTCACATTCATTATCAAAGTAATAATGAGTACAATACACAGTCAAGAGACAATCTCTTTTATAGTTACAAGGGAAGCTGATGCCATTTGTGATGTCACAGGAGCTAGGCATCTTTGTGTGACAATCCAGAAGGCTCTCCAGTCAAAATGAATAAATACAAAGAAAAGTATAAAATTAATATTCGATGTTCATGCGCTTGCATCAATAATATTGTTAACAATGGAAATGAAGATTGCTTCTACCTAAATCATTACTCCAAATCTCAAATTGATCGTGGATTAGGCTAATGACATCTTTTTCCTTATGGTGGTAAAGACTAATAATGTCGCTAATACGGAAGATCTCTTAAATTCTGCTATTATTGGGTACGAATTGGTAGACATCTAGAGATTAATGATCTCCCTAAGAATTCTCCAACTTAGGAGCTATACTCTAATTCAATAACAAATGAAGGCTTCAGTATAGTTAAATGTGTTAAGAATGCTCTCAAAAGTGATTCCAAAACTTCTGCAACAGCAAATAGAGTGGCTAAATGGGTTAAGAATGCTCTCAAAAGTAAAGAGTTTAAATTTGGCGTCAATATGACTTCTACTAAGAACAAATGTCATTAGCTATTCAAACTTTGTATATTTAAACTCCACGCCTTATATTTGTGTTCTATATAGGATGAAGCCTATTTTTTCCCAAATCAGAGTTGGTTTTGTATATATCTAATTCACTAAAATTAATATTCATTCTAGATCATAAGTGACTCAATTAGTCTTAAACAACATCTTGATGCTTAAAAACTCATTCAAAACTCAATTGATGACATGTACGTGGATCCCTATCCTACAACCAATTTATATTGGAGCAATTTTATTTAAACAGCTATCACCAAGGATCGAATGTCGTTTTGTAACAAAGTTTCTGAAAATAAGGAAAAACAAATTATGTCAAATGAAAAGTTACAAAATAGGTATAAAAGGGCATGGGTGAACAATGTTAAAAGACAAATTTTAAAAAAGAAAAAAGTTTAGACAACAATTTTGAAAATTATACTGAACAAACGTCAACCATATTAAACGAACTCAATACCATTTTGCATACCTCGACCCAAGGATAAGGCATGCTCTCATCCCATAAAGGTTGTGATGAGTTCAAAACTAATACCGAGCCCCCACCAACTTATGAACGCCTGTTTTGGAGGTCCATTGGTAATTGCCATATACAATTTCAAACACACAAATATATAATTAAAAAGGCATAAATACAATGGGCAACAATATCGCCAAACAATACATTTGTAAGGTTATACATTATATTTGTAAGGTTATAGAATATAGTGCAAAGTTATAAGCTGGGAGATCCCAAGCAATATATTCAAACAATGTCTTCTTTTGGATGAAAACTAAGACTATATACAAACTGACCATAACACCAAATGACTTATGTATGCCAACATGTAGTATTCACATTCTTCTCCACTTATGACCAAGAAAATCAAATTGAAAATACTAAAGAATCACAAATTGATTAAGAGAATACAAATATGAAAATAACCAAAAAATGAACATACTTCGAAAGCGATCCGATCATATATTGGGCATAAACTAAACACATATTCCACCGAAATTAGTCTCAATCATGCAATTAGGCTCGAATCACAATCGAAAGTGTATAAGAAATATAAATAAAGAATGACAGTCACATACTGATGAAATCATCTACTAAAAAAGGCATAGATCAAAAGCAACATCTATTTTGAAAATAGAGAACCTTCACCATCTGGACAGAATTATACATCATAAAGTCAGATAGTTTTATCCCAAAATTCATAAACCAAATCTGATTACACCTTAGTTTTAAAAACCCTTGCCCACCATTAAGTGGAGCTTTATTTACAGAAACCCACAATCTCTAGTTACACACATTCAAATATGGTTTTAAGTGGAGCTTTAAAAATCGAGAGTAGCTAAAGAAATAACCAAACTGCAACTGTATGTATAGCAGCACGGGGCTTTTGTATAGCAGCACCAACTGCAATAAGAATATAGCAGCACAGAAGGTCGTAAATTGATTACTATAATGCTAAGATTGAGAAGTTGAATGAAGAAGATGCCGCAGAGAGAGATAGGGTTATAATCTATCCTAAAGCCATAATTCTCGCAGTGTATGTTTCAGTAATTTAATGTTATTCAGATGTCGTAAGTATCGGTTACCTTGTATGGAAGCGGATTCATGATCATGCTTCCAAACCGTGGAAAAGGCACTGAGATTATTAGGTCCAAATTAAAACATATGTACCTGCACTAAAAAGATTTCCGTTCAGTTGGAAAACAATTACATAAAAAGGAATTAGTCATACAAAATCAAAGATAGAAACTAAAAACTTTATAAATTATGGACAAAACAAACCATCAGAGGAAATGTTTTGATCCTTTTGTGCAAAGTTTAAAAACAACTTTGTAAACAGTTAACATATTTATAAATAGCTTATACGTGTATTGCAAATAATCACATAAAGTTCAAGACCTGTTAAAATGACCGATGTTCAAGACCTGTTGAAGATTTTGGAGCATTTGAGGAGGATGGGTAGTGGGCCTGTGTTGGTCAGTGGTAACGAACTCAGATTAACACTTCTTTATGGCTTTGATACTACCAAGTGCATCTTTAATGGGAATGGAAAGCTTTTAGAGGATCTAGTATTGACTGCCCAGGAAGGTATCTTTGTCATTGTTGATAGTGAATTTGATTTGAACAATATTGTTTCGGCTGCAAGAATTGCCGAGAAGAAGGTTAATGTACTTCTTCGAATTAATCCAGATGTAGACCCTCAGGTCCATCCTTATGTTGCGACTGGAAACAAGAACTCCAAATTTGGTATTAGAAATGAGTAGCTGCAATGGTTTCTAGATGCTGTGAAGGGGCTCTACCATTTCCAAGGTAGATATTTTTAGAGATGCTGCAGTCCTTATGGTGAACTACATCGACCAAATTCATGTTCAATGCTTTGAAATTGATTACTTGAACATCGAAGGTGGTTTGGGGATTGATTATTATCAAACTGAAGATGTCCTTCCCACCCCCAGGGATCTTATTGACACTGTACGGGAGATGGTTCTTTCTCGAAATATCTATCTGATCATTGAACCAAGGAGCTTACTTATTGCTAATACTTGTTGCTTTGTTAATCGCGTCACTGGAGTAGAAACTAATGGGGCAAAAAAATTTGTTGTGATTGATGGCAGCATGGCAGAACTTATAGTTTGTCTCTATGGTTCTTATCAACACATAGCGCTGGTGTCTCCTTCACCACCTAATGCCGAGGTTTATACTTTGATGTGGTGGGACCCGTTAGCGAGTCTGCGGATTTCCTAGGGAAAGATAGGGAACTTCCTACCCCAGCGTCGGGTGACGGCCTGGAAGTTCAGGATGCAGATGCTTACTGCATGAGCATGGCTTCAACTTACAATCTCAAGATGCGCCCACCTGAATACTGGGTTGAAGAAGATGGATCAGTGGCCCAAATCCAGCACGGGGAGACATTTGAAGACCAAATGAGATACTTCGAGGGTCTTTAATTTCATTTATTATGTTAATGAAGTTAATGAAGTCCCACTGAGCACCTACATATGAAAAGAAAAAATAATTAGATAAAGGAAAAACTAATTAAGATTTTTAAACTAAATGAACATTCATTCATTGACCGGATTAAGATAACATACATAAAAAATAAAAAATTTGAAAGTTCAAACATATCTAAGACTCTAAAACGACTATGACACAGATTAAGTACTTGGGATAGAGGAGGCTCGAAAGAGACACGTTAGAGAGATTGCCCCAACATCACCGCCAATGAAAAAAATAAAAGTCTAGCATCCAATTCCAAACAACGTTGATAAAATAAAGTTAAAAATCAAATCAATTATAAAACATCATTACATCCTAGACCTAAGGAAAAAAATAGTACTTCATAGGACACAAATCCAACAACAAAGTATTTACAATGTAGATAAAATCAACGACCCTGGTTATCTAGATTTTGAACCATTTAAAAGCTCACCAACAACAATCACCTAACTAATAGTTCAAATTCTATCATTCTCACTGGTCGCAAATCGGTTTGCTACATCATTAAAATAGAATTAACTTATACTAACTCTTACTACATCATTGAAAATTTTAACTTTCTCGCAAATATTTCCAAAATGAGGAACATTCCGACTTCATAAATTCTTTTTGAGTTGATTTAAAACATAAATTCCGACTTAGCTTCAGAAGACACCATTGTTCCCCCATTTGTTCGAAATAGTGAATAAGAAACAGAGTAATTTAATAGTATTCCATTGACATAAAAAGTCATAAAACACTGTCTGCTACAGAAATCACAGGCAAGTAGTCCTAACAACACCAGTGATTCAAAAGAAACTAAAAAAATTTAAAAGAAAACTATTACAGTGCTATTTTACCTAAAGAACAAAATACTAATGAAAATATTTTCAAGCATCTACCGAAAGAAAACATTTAAGTTACGCCCCTTTTCAAGCATCTACCAAGCATGTTGCGATTATAAAAATATAAAATGCTCATAATATTTAACTAAACTAAGTTTTGAGAGAGCCCATCTTAGACAACACCACCTAAACCAGCTTACCAGATTGTTCAAGAACCCTCCAAATTTTCAGCCAAAAGAAAACAGTACCGCAAATGGTAGTGAGAGTCGTCAGTTATGGAAATGGTATTTCACATCGCTATGTAGATGGAATCATGTGTCTTCTAACGGTAGTAATGTCAGCATGAGAGAGCATGATGCAATTCTCCATCTCTTCTTTTATCTCATCTCAGCAGTCCAGCACATTTTCTATACTAAACATAGCAAGATGCAAAACCCCCAAAAAAATATTGGATCAGTAAAATATATGTGCAAGGTTTTATTTGACAACCAATAGAATAAAAACTCACTTGAAAATTTTATCAAGCACCTTGCAAGTAACCAAAAAAATCCAAAACTATAAATTCATTCTTATTTAGTCAAAACAGAGTAAGATGTTGAAATTTATGCAATAGTATATAACAAAGAAAAAATAACATAGATGATGGAGTGTCCCAAAGTACAAATAACCCATCGGCATGAAAACAGGCATTGCCTGGGGCTGTACCTAAAAGCCATGCCGAAGTATTTTCAAAAAATCGCATCACTAATGATGAGAAACCCCTGATTAAAGTCGCCCTAATGCTAGAAGTCTAAGTGGGGATGCAAAATGTGATCAAAGGTTGGGAACCATGTTTTCCTACCTCTTTCTTCCCTAACTAACTCGATGTTCTCATCACAGTTCTCTCCAAATGATTTGTCCGAATGAGGTGTATTTAGGTTGTCTCCATGATGGAGATAACAAAATAAAAACGATGCTGAGTATGGGGATACAACTAAAACAACCAAACGAACCTTGAAACTAAAACAAATTAATATGAATGATGGAGAAATACGACATAGCTTGGAGATTTACCTTATCTTGATGTTACAAGAGCATGAGAGAGGAAATCAAAATAGGTGAGGTTGTGACCTCGCTGACTTGAGAGAGAGAGAGAGAGAGAGAGAGAGAGAGAGAGAGAGAGAGGGGAAAATGAAGATGAGCCCGTACCATTTGGTTTTGTGTGTATTACGTATTTACCCTTTTTTGAATTAAAGTGAAAGAGGGGGGACATTTTCATAGTGAGGGAAAAGAGGGGGAAACAAAAATAATAAAGGTTAAAAGAGGAAAATGCAACAACATAATCTCAACCCTTAGATTCTTGCATTGTTGGGGAAAAATAATGAAAAATCATAGAAAAACATACAAAACATTAAGATTCTTCATCTTACTTCAAATAACTAATCCAAGAATGAATAGAAATAGGGGAAAATGTTGGTGTCATGTGTATATAAACCACAAAATGATTAAAATTCATAGAAATTAATGATTATGTATTTCTTGACCAATATACAACAGAGAATGTATTATAAAGTAAATCTTATTTCCACATTTGTGTTCTTGATCTTATTTAATTAGTGCAACACATAAGAAAAGTTATATGCAGCTACTTAGTAGTATAAAATAGTGATGAAATCTCACCATGGAACTCGTAAAGAAGACTAATTTTAAATCCAGATCCTAACTCCCCGACAATGTAAATAACAGAGCACACACAACCCAGATAGTCCAATATAAAGAAGAGTGATGTAAACTATTCAAATCCAACTACTATATGGATATAAAAGTATATAAATATCCCACAAATCATGATACATAGCCAAACATGATATAGATCTAAAAGTATACAGAGCAAAAATTCGACAAAGAGGTGATCATTTTTTAATTGTGTAGACAAAAAACATAATTGAATGCAGATTACAGTAAAGAAGTTTATTCTTACTCTCAAATCAAGTCATAAAGTCAAAGACCCATTCTCCCTCTGAATGCAGATTACATCTTGCTATTTGCACATTACTCAAAAAATACCTATCAACAAACGGAAGCAGATTTGTTAAAAAATAAAGATGTTTGCGAAATACCTATCTACAATGGAAGATGCATTTCAATATACAATACAAATATTATTTTCCATACGTGAGTCCAATTTAAATTTTTGTAAAAATAAAGATGCATGAGTCATTATCATATTTGGATAGGATACTAACAAATCTGCAATACCAAAATGGATAGGATACTAACAAAAATTGAAGCAGATTTGAAATCTTCCATACAAAAATTTCATATTTAGATAGGATACTAACAAATCTGCAATATAAAAATGGAAAATAATACAAACTGAAGCAAATGCATGAGTCATTATCAGGAACTGGATGATTTCAGGAACTGGATTTATATATTATCATATATAGTATATACTATTCAAATTGTCCAAAAGTCAACTGCATAAATCAATCATAAGAGGGCTCGCCTTGTAATTATGTCCCCCAGAGCGATATACACCTAAACACACCTCAAAACATTGCTTTAATGAGGCCCTCACCTCGCGATTATAGGGAGCTTGGTGCAAAACTTGGCTTTGGCCCCCTCTATTCTATACCCATGTTGTGTCCGGTTTTATCATGTTTTGTTTTGAGTTGCAATCTCCAACAAATTGAACTCTGTATATATTAAAGAGCAATTGAAGAAACGTGGCAAGAGTAGGTCATTTTTTGTGAGGCTGAGGTTCTTCAGTAGTAGTCAGATCCAAGGGTCGGTTACCCATGGCCATGCTCTGCATTTTCACTCTTCCCTTCCACCAAGATAACACATGGTTCAAAGACACGGTTTCAACCTAAGACTCGGCAGCCTAATTTTTCATTTGGTGTCTGTTTTAGCAAAAACAACAAAAATTTCAGCAAAAATAGCATATATTTCAGCAACTATTCAAGTGTATCATAAATGTTTTTAAGGCTAGTCAAACGTGTACTTTAGAGAGTGTATCAAACATGTGTTTAACTGGCTCAAACATGTGTTTAACTGGCTCAAACATGTACACAACATTTTAGAGTCAATTGAACTCATTTACTATTATTGAAACATCACAACCATCCATACTCCAACGCAAGTTGATAGAAACAAATTATCATTACATGGTAAAAATACATTCCATTGTCTTCTGAGTTGAGAGAAAAACTTCATCCAAGATAAACATTTAGTTTGATGGGTTTAGTTTAGTATGATTCATATGGATTAACATTCCAAGATACACATTCCATTGTCTTTTAAGAAATTCGGTAACAAAAGCACACTCCATTGTTAATACATCTTGGATTCGGTAACATTCCAAGATACACATGCCAAGGAAAACTTCATCTTGGATTGTTAATCCATATGGATTAACTGTCCTGTCTAACATTCCATTTCTTAAATTCGGTAACAAAAGAAATGAATTCAATTAAGTATAGATCACTTGGCTTCTAAGGCTATGTAATAATTACCCACCACAATCCTTACCGTAATATCTTGTCGAACCCGCAGAATAAAGAAGAAAAATATCTAGTGTCACATGTTTTGATAGCATAAAATTACTGTCCCCTGTTTTGAGCCTGATTGAGCGAGATAAATTCATTTGTGCTCGCAGGGTCATGTCACCAATGTCACCGGTGATTCCAACTATCATCCAACTATCACCCTAATTATTAAATGTGTAACACAAATAAAAGATGAACAACAAAAACTACTAATGAATCGACATATATGTAGCAGCCCCTAATTATTAAATGTGTCTAACACAATTCTTTTGCTCCTGTTGTTTTTGCTCCTATAGTAGCAGCCCCTAATTATTAAATGTGTTTAACATATAAATAAAAGACGAACGACAAAAACTACTAATGAATCGACATATAGTAGCAGCCCCTATGTTGGCTTTTTCATTGAAGTTGAGAAGATTAAAAAAGTCGAATAACCCTATTAAAAACTATACAATATTTTCTCCCAAGAAAAGAAAATGAGAGAATAATTAATAAGTGAGAAAATGAGAGAAAAACTTCATCTGGTCAAAACCCCAAAATGGGCAAAAAGAGCCAAAGAGAAGAATACAAAGAAAATCAAAGAAAATCAAGAATGAAAAAATCAACAAAGCATCTTTCCAACGCCAACACACATCAATCGCAAAGTAGAAAAGGAATATAAATCGACAATCACTTTAGCTACATCACTCTAAATTCCTTCCAATCAAAATTTCTTCCATTTAATTTAGGTACTCCAAAAAGTTTTACAAATGAAAAAATAAAGAGAAAAGATGTTACCAAGAATGAGTGTGAGAGAATACATGTTTCAAGATAATATGCAAAACAAAGCATGAAAAAGTAGATTAGATATTTGGAGTGAATTTAAAACAACTTGGCAAATTCAAAAGCAGGCTTCCCAGTTGTCTCCCCCAAAGCAACTATCAAATTTGCCCTCCGTGGGTCCAATAATGCCCCCACAGCAGAGCCAATTGCAACTGGAGCCTACTGCTATCCATTAAGTTGGATGCGGGCGCCTTCAATCATTGTACGTATGCCCTTGCTATATGATGTTTATTTTCTCAAATCAAAATTAGCATACAAAGAGGTTAAAATCAAGGGCAAAACCAAACTGAGTCTTAATATACATTTTACAAATATGCACTATATAGTTACAGAGATTGATTCAAATAGTCATTATATATAAATGAAACAATGGAAAAAACATAGTTCATGATAACATTATATCAGATCATATAAATATAGACATGATTGATAATACACGTCTTATTACAGGACACACTAATAAACACCAAGATATTGCCAAAAACGGCAGCAACACTAATTCACCACTATGCAACACTGTAATATGCCATTGAAAGGAATCAGCTTTGTGTAACATGCCATTGAAATCACACTTAAATGCTAATACAAACACATAGAAAATTTAGATTCATTGATGGTAATATGCATACTATAGAAGAGTTTCAAACAGGTTGTCAACCCATATATTAGAATAGCCTTTCATATCTGATCCTAAGGGTAACATGCATAATATAGCCTTAAAAATAGAGGAATAAATCAAAACAGGAGAATAAATTAAGTATAATGTGTGTGTGCATGTGTGTGTGTGTGCATGAAATTGAGCTGCCTTGAACACAAAAAGTATGAGACTTCTATGAGAATAACAAATAACTACATATCAAATAATTGTAATTCCACTACGAAAAAACGGCATGAGATGAGAGATGAAAAATTAAGAATAACTTCTCACCAACCTCAGATAGAATATTAGAAATTGTAAGGAATATAAGCCCTGAAAGAGAACAGAGATAATGTGGTTAATCATTCATGGCATATAAGCCCTGAAATTCCAACATAATAAAACCTTAAACAATTAGAATTCAAAATGAAATCTGAAACCATAGAATTCAGAATTCCTATTATCTACAAATTTTGACAATATAGAGAAAATGAAAATATAATAAATAGATTATATGCTCTAAACGTCCAAAAACCCAAATATAATAAAAATGATTTGCCCATAGAGAAAATAAGAACAAACCTAGCAAATTAATTCAGACAAAAGATATTACAAATAGAATCAAACCCTCAAAAAGTTTGCATGATTTGACTATACCTCCATACTTCTCTGAACAAAAAGCCACTACCATGAACTTCATGTTGCGAGAAATGAGTACAACTACAATGATGCATATTCTTGCCTAGAAGACAACTCCAATGCATATTCCTATTCATTAAAAATGTTTGTAATTAGTTGCAAGTATCCACCATTAATGGTCCATCGCCCAGAACTAAAGCGATGAAAAGTAAATAAGAAAAAGCCTAAATTCCAAACACAAAAGCCAAATCATGCCATAAAATCAGCTCAAAAAACATATAGCTTCAGAAGAAGAAAAGGCTAATTAGTTAAAACATAACAAAAATAGTTGTCATTAATAACCCAAAATTAAACATATTGTCGAAATGGGGATACGACAATTAGTTCTTCATACAATGTTAATATAATAGAAGTATTAGAAAGACACCTAAGGGAAGTGATGATAATACGACGTAACAAATTAAAATGTTCTAACTCTAATTTCAACACATGAACACATTATGACTATGGGCGTTTTCAAATAGTTAAGAGAGAACCACATGAGTATGATCATTTAACACAAAACGACAGCTAACTCAAGTGTCTCTGTTCTTATTATTATAATAACAGTATACAATTATAATCAAGACAAACCAAATATTATCATACCGTTAGACAGAAAAAATGGGGTTCTTGGCAATGCTACTAACATGTAGAAAAAAATCATGTAATTTCCAAGCAAAAGAGGGATGAAATGAATTTTAAATTATATAACATCTCAATCAAAACATCTATATAAATGAATCATCAAGAAAAATTTAAGTTAAATAATTAGAAATGGAAATAACCTAAACTTTACATACCTTCACCTGCACGCAATAGAAATGTTCGTATTTCCATCCTTGAATAAAAGGAATACTGAGGGCATTGAAACATTAGAGCATGCATTATAATGAGAAATTCTCTTTATTTTCCTGACCTAAAATCTGTGACCAAAATTATAAACTTGTAGTGTATGAACATTGACATCAGCATACCAAAAAATGGTACATCGCAAATGAAAACCCCTAAAACACAAAATGCAAAAAACAACCCCCTAACCTAAAATCTATAAGTAGACGCACAATAAAAATGAAAAAGAGTATACCTGCTTAGAGTTTTGAAGTACAATCAGGTCTTGATCTGCAAAAGAAAAAGTAAACAACAAACACGAAAACCAATTAGATACCAAAGCTTAAATTATAAACCTGTAATACCCCGTACGTTTGACTATATTTATTTTGAGGATTAATTAATTAAATGCGTATTAATTGGAAATTAATCCGGGATAAAAAAATACTAATGTGATGCGAATTGGTATTTGATTATGTGCATATATGATTATATATGAACTTGGTATTATAAAATTTGTCGTGGGATTTATATACGGCATTTTAGAAATTTTGTTGAGACGCGTGGGACCTTCGCATCACGGTATAATATTTTGATAATAAAAGTGAATTTAAAATCTATAATCCGTATAGTCGTTTTGAGTGCGCCAACGCGTCCGGAAGGGTCGAGATAGTCAGAAAACACTAGCCGGGGGTATAGTTTGGGTCCCGGGGTATTTTTAGGCCATTCCGGCACCATAAAGGGTGTTTTAGTAATTTGGTATTTTTGGGTAATTAAATGTGACGAAAATTGAGAGTTGTAATCTGATAAGGAATTGACCCAACCAACCCTTATTAACCCAACAAGCTACGGAGATTTATTAAATTAGGTTTTCATAAGTTCCCCCAAAGCAAACCCTAGCCACCATAGCTTTTTGGAGAAGAAAGCTTGGAGAAGGAGAGAGAGAGAGGAATTCTGCAGAAATTCTACACCATATCCACACCAAATTTAGAGACAAACAAGGCAAGTTACTTTATCCATTTAAATTCTAAGAATGTCTTTTCCATGTTAGAAAATTCGGATTTATGGTTGTTCTTGATAAAATATGAAAACCCATGTAGTCTAGATCATAAAACTTGAGGAATTTGAGAAGGATTGCATGTAGAATAGTTTGGAGAGTTAATCTGATGTTAATACATGTTTGGGTGAAAGAAAAACGAATTAAATTCTGGAATTGATGTTGATATATATCTAAGGTTCATGTTCTTGATGATATTGGGGAAAAGTATAAAATCTTGGGATTTAATGATGTTCAGGATGCCTTATTGCCTTAAAAGACGTTAGTTTATAACCTAAGCATGTTTTAGTATGATTAGAGGACTTAAATCATTGTTAGGACGAACTTTGGAGAAGGATTGAAGTGATAAAAATGGATAAAAAATGATTTGGGAAAAATCTGGGCCGAAACTGGTAGCTCGTTAGAAGCAGCCCCCAGGTCGTTCGAACGAGCTTCTAACGAGTTGACCAGTTGTTACTAACGAGTAGTGATTTCGTTCGATATCTCGTTCGAACGAGATATCGTTAGAAGGGTCAGTTGGTTCGAACGAACTGGGATCTCGTTCGAACAGCCTCGTTCGAACGAGACTTCTAACGACCTGACAGTCCAAACTCGTTCGAAGTCTCGTTCAAACGAGACTTCTAACGAGTTGACAGTTTGATCCTTTTTGGACTGTTTTGATTTTTAGAGTCCCGTAAACTTGTTCGAGGATATAGAAGACCTTCCTTTATTGATGTGAGGATGGATTTGGGACTTTTGGGTTAATGAGAGGAGTATTATACACTAGAGCTATATTCAGTGAACCATTTGGGTTGAGACGTGAGTGTCTACTACGATGTGAGGATGAATTATAGCGCGTATAATTACAAACCGGAATAGTACAACTTGTGATAATTATAGTTAGTACGAGAATGAGATACGTACTACGATTAAAATATGGTATTACTAAGATGTGTGTTTACTTAGTATTAGTATATGGATTGTGTGTATGACATACCTACCATACTTGCTATCACGGGAGGTTGCGTTCGCTTAGGACCCTCTAATCCTTGTGTGCCTACGGGGGGGATATAGACTGGTACCTTGATGAACATAGGTCATAGAAAGACTTATTTTGATATTAATAAGTCCGCTGACCATGGGAGCGTAGGTATGTGCGTGACCCATGTGATGGTGACTGTGTTCGCCTCCATTATTTTTTATGTTGTTATCGGTAAACTATTCCTGAGAGATTCGGAATATGTAATCCTTATGTACGTGATGTACCGGGATGGATAGCAGAGTATGTGTGCACCATAGCTTAGATTGCGGGGTGCTTGTATCGTATATTTATGATGTGAATAATATACCTTAAATTAATGGAAATCCTCCTGTTAATGTTGTAAAAATATTACGGTATTGTTTTGAGGTATATAATGAGTTAACTGATGGTTATATCAATGGCATATTTAGTAACTGAGTTTACGTTAAACCTCTATTTAATTACGAGCATTATATGTTAATAGAACCGGGTAAAAAGGGTAGGAACTATTACAGTCTAGCTAGTTATGATGTCACTTAGCTAGTGGTTATATTATTGTAGATGGGTACTTGCGTTAGGAGTGCACAGTTAGACGAGAGGTGAGAATATCATGTGAGTGCACGTCCTAACATGTATTTTGCATTTAATGTTTTAAATGTTTTTAAAGCACTTGCAGGTTTTTAAAATATAACTCCACATTCGGGCTCTGACCCGTTTGCTTTTCAAATCTCTTTTTCTTTGTAAAACCATTTTTAGGTGCCCAGCCACAAGGACACCAAGCATAGGATACTCATTCAGGTGACGAGCTGTAGCTGCTTGTGGAAGCTACAGGGATTTGCATGTAGACGCTTCTATCTTTGGATTCCAGAGTCACTATCTATCAGTTGTAGGGCATGTTGCCCATTTCTTTAGGGACATGTTTTACATTTCAGTTTTCAGACTTTAGCATGTATTGTTTCAATTTATTTATTTCAGTTGTGGGATTGTAGTGAGGGGTTTCCTCTAGACTTTATTTACTCTATTGTGATGGTTATTCATTTTACTTCAGCACGGTCAATGGTGTTATCTATTCCTTCATTTTACTTCTTGCATGTTAATCAGACTTAAATTAAAATTTGGCAACTTGTTTTTTTAAATACTAGGTGGTTAGTAATAATAAAATGTTTTCGACAGTGATGCTATTAACTGAGCCAACTTGGCATTTTGAATTGATTTTATAAAGGAGTAGCTACCCGGTATTTAATTAGTCGGGTGTCACAGGTGGTATCAGAGCATCAGGTTCTAATGTCCTTTAGGATCTGTACGGCTATTATGTTTCCGCTACATTTTCTTTGATATAGAGCCCTATATTTTAGGACTGTTGTACTCTTTTTGTGTATGCTTCGTTCTTCAGCTATATTAAGTTTATAACCGTGAACTTATAAACTTTGTTCTTATTTCAGATGCCCCCACGACGTGCACGGCGAGTTCCCAGGAATGCAATGCCCGAACCCCAGCCCGCTCCAGTTCAGGGCATGATGAACGCCGCTGAGGTTGCTGCTATAGTAGCCCAAGCGGTAAATGCCGCGATTGCCGTGATTCAGCAGGCACCGCCTCAGGCGCTGGTTGCGGCGCCAGCACAGGTTAATGCATTCCCGTCTGCTTGGGAGCGTGTACGGGATGCTTTTCAGAAAGCGCATCCGCCAGAGTTTGCAGGTAGCTCGGATGTGGTAGTCTTGAGCCAATGGAGGAAGGATCTACAGAGGCATTTGAGGATGCATGAGTGCACTGATGTTCAGAAACAGGTGCTAGCTACTTTCAAGCTAGTGGGATCGGCACTACAGTGGTGGGAGTCTATTACTACCGCGGAGGAGAGGGATACCCTCACGATTCAGGAGTTCTGGGTGCGGTTCGACCGCAAGTACTTTCCGTCCGCAGTTCATACAGAGATGAGGAGGAAGCTGATGAGTTTGAAGCAGGAGGGAAAGACAGTGGCCGAGTATGAGGCCGAGTTCACTAACCTGTTGAATATCGTTCCAGACGAGATTCCAACAGAGAAGAAGAAGATAGAGAAGTTCACCGATGGGTTGAATTGGAGGATCCGTCAACATCTGCTAGGGAACCTATCGTTGGCCACGTATTCTGATGTGGTTAACGCTGCATTATTGCACTGCCAGGACCACCGTTTTCATATGGCCGAGGGCAAGCGGTCGGGGGAGTCTAGCCATCAGGGCAGGACTGGAGGACATAGTGCCAGCGGGGCACAATCGGGTCAAGGGCAGAGACAGAATGAGCAGGGTACCCAGCAGGGGGATAATAAGAGGTTCCGGTCAGGGAACTACAGGCAGGGACAGGGAGGTTTCCGTCAGAGCCATCAGGGTCCGAACGGCCATCAGGGCCAGCAGGGGCAGCAGTTTCATCAGGGCCAGCAGGGCCAAGGGAGGAATGGTAACGGCCACCAGGGCCGGGGACAGCAGGGGCAGAGGGGAGGAAACTTCCCAAGAAAGTGCTTTACTAGTGGCAAGACTGGCCATAAGAAGCAGGATTGTCCTGATAGGGGCAGGGCCCCACAGCAGCAGCAGGGTGCTCGCCAGGAGCCACAGAGGCCAATATTTCCCGCCGCTCTTCCTGCACCGCCACAGATGGAAGCATTGCCACCCATTCCAGCAGTCCCAGTTCAGCAGGGGCAACTACAGTATGGACGTGTCTACAACATTCACCAGGCTGCAGTTCCACAGGCACCGCCCGCGATTGAGGGTACGTTTCCTATCCATGGCACTATGGGTCGGGTGTTATTTGATACGGGTGCTACACACTGTTTTATTGCTACACACTTCGCGAAAGCTTTAGGATTATTAGCTACGGTAGAGAGCACAGTGACGTGTGTCGACTCACCATTGGGGAATGGATCACTTATTTTCTTTATATGCCGGGGAGTGGGGGTAGAGATCGGTGGTTTGGTATTGCTTGCAGACATGTTAGTGTTAGACATGCATGTTCACGATGTGATCATCGGTATGGATTGGCTCGTAGCATATAGGGCCATGATTGATTGCTTCAGCGGGAGCATTGCTTTTGCCATTCCAGGGCAAGAGATGTTTATAGTGGCGATGCCTCGCCCAGAGGGAGGATCGACCGCTCATCTGTATTACATTGAGGAGGATACCTCTAAGGAGGTTGTGATTCCTTTAGATTCGATCCCGGTTGCCAGGGACTATTCAGATGTGTTTCAGGAGATACCACGCTTATCACCCAGTCGGGAGATAGACTTCGTTATAGATTTGCTACCGGGTACGAGACCTATAGCACGCGCACCGTACCGTATGGCTCTAGCTGAGATGAGAGAGCTACGGGATCAGATAGAGCAGCTGTTAGGACAAGGCTTTATTCGCAGGAGTACCTCACCTTGGGGCGCTCCAGTTTTATTTGTGAAGAAGAGGGACGGTTCACTGAGATTGTGTGTGGACTACCGAGAGTTGAATAAGGTCACGATACGGAATAAGTATCCGTTGCCTCGAATCGATGACTTGTTCGACCAGTTGAGAGGAGCTTCTTTCTTCTCGAAGATTGACTTGAGGTCAGGATACCATCAGTTGCGTATCAGGGAGGAGGATGTCTCGAAGACCGCATTCTTGTCGAGATATGGTTCTTACGAGTTTCGAGTTATGCCTTTCGGCTTGACCAACGCTCCAGCAGTGTTTATGGACTTGATGAACAGAGTGTTCAGGGATTTCCTAGACCAGTTTGTCATTGTATTCATTGATGATATTCTGGTTTACTCTCAGACAGAGGAGGAGAACGCCGAGCATTTGAGGCAGGTTTTGCAGACACTTCGTCAGAACGAGTTGTATGAAAAATATGAGAAGTGCGGGTTTTGGTTGAAGGAAGTCCAGTTCTTGGGTCACATTATTTCCGACCAGGGAATATCTGTCGATCCGGGGAAGGTATCAGCGGTGAGGGAGTGGGGACAGCCCACGACACCAACAGAGATTCGTAGTTTCTTGGGTCTAGCAGGATACTACAGGAGATTTATTCGGGATTTCTCAGAGATAGCAGGTCCTTTGACACATCTTACTCGTAAGGGTGTGCCATACATCTGGAGTGATGCCTGTCAGTTGGCATTCGATGAATTGAAGGACAAGTTGACCTCAGCACCTGTGTTATCATTGCCGAGACCGGGAGTTGAGTATTTGGTTTACACCGACGCGTCTTTGCAAGGACTGGGAGGTGTATTGCAGCAGGAGAGACAGGCCATAGCTTATGCTTCCCGTAAGCTTAAACCTCATGAGAAGAATTACCCCACGCATGATTTGGAGTTGGCAGCAGTGGTATTTGCCTTACGGATTTGGAGGCACTATCTGTTGGGGGAGAAGTTTCAGCTGTTCACGGACTACAAGTCACTACAGTATCTGTTCACGCAGAAGGAATTGAATATGCGGCAGCGTAGGTGGCTTGAATTTGTGAAGGACTACCAGTTCGACATCCAGTACCACCCGGGTAAGGCTAACGTGGTAGCAGACGCGTTGAGCCGCAGGCCAGCAGATGAGGTGGCAGAGGTGTGGAAAGCTAAGTGGAAGGAATTGGGACACCAGGATGCAGTGGCCCGATCTTTCATGTCTGTGATGACCGTTACACCGCATATTATCACGAGGATTGTACGGGCACAGGCTAATGACTCGTGCTGTCAGGAGAAGATAGTTCGATTGCTAGCAGAGGGAGCCGAATCCTATACCGTTAGCTCAGACGGGGGATTGCACTTCAATGGGAGATTGGTAGTGCCGGAAGGGGAAGAATTGCAGCACGATGTGATGGCAGAGTCGCACGGCTCACGGTTCGCGGTACATCCCGGAGGGGACAAAATGTACCAAGACATGAGACGACAGTATTGGTGGAGCGGTACGAAGAGAGATATCGCTGAGTTTGTCTCGAAATGCGCCACTTGTCAGCTTGTAAAAGTGGATCATCAGAGACCAACAGGATTGCTACAGCCGTTGGAGGTTCCGGTGTGGATGTGGGAGAGCATATCCATGGATTTTATCACGGGGTTGCCTACGTCGCAGAGGGGTCACGACTCCGTTTGGGTAATTGTGGACATGTTGTCCAAGGTCGCTCACTTCTTACCTGTAAGGACTGATTACACTACGGGACAGTATGCCCAGCTCTTCAATTCAGAGATTGTGAGACTTCACGGTGTGCCCCTAAATATCGTGTCTGACAGAGACAAGATATTTGTTTCGAGGTTTTGGGAGAGTTTCCAGGAAGCCATGGGCACGGAATTGCGGTTGAGTACGGCTTATCATCCGCAGACCGATGGGCAGACAGAGCGCACCAATCAGATGTTGGAGGACATGCTACGCATGTGCATTATTGATTTCGGGGGTGGATGGGAGCAGTATCTTCCACTGGTGGAGTTTGCTTACAACAACTCCTATCAGTTCACGATTGGCATGGCTCCGTTTGAGGCATTGTACGGTAGGCCTTGTCATTCCCCAGCATGTTGGTTGGAAGTGGGGGACAACAAACTACTTGGGCCGGAAGTGATCCAGGATACTTCGGCAAGGATTGAGTTGATTCGGAGTCGCATTAGGGTAGCTCAAGACAGGTAGAAGAGTTATGCTGATGCAAAGAGGTTTTTCAGGGAATTCCAAGTGGGGTACCAGGTTTTGCTCAGGGTTTCTCCGATGAAGGGGATTATGCGATTCGGGAAGAAGGGGAAGTTGGCACCGAGGTATGTGGGGTCATTTCCTATTATTGAGCGGATCAGACCCGTTGCGTATAGACTTGGACTACCAGAGCACTTGCATCGGATTCACGACGTGTTCCATATTTCCTCGCTGAGGAAATACCTTAGAGATAATTTGGCTCATTCTCACATTGCTGTGGAGGACATCGATCTCCATCCGGATAGCTTGTACGAGGAGGGGCCAATTGCTATTTTGGATCGAAGCGAGAGGAAACTGCGGTCAAAGATAGTTCCGTTAGTGCGTGTTCAGTGGCAACATCACAATGTCGAGGAGTCCACATGGGAGCGTGAGGATGAGATGCGCAAACGTTATCCAGAGATATTTTTAGAAGGTACTTTCTAGTTTCGAATTTCGGGACGAAATTCAGTTATTAGGGGGGAAGTATGTAATACCCCGTACTTTTGACTATATTTATTTTGAGGATTAATTAATTAAATGCGTATTAATTGGAAATTAATCCAGGATAAAAAAATACTAATGTGATGCGAATTGGTATTTGATTATGTGCATATATGATTATATATGAACTTGGTATTATAAAATTTGTCGTGGGATTTATATACGGCATTTTAGAAATTTTGTTGAGACGCGTGGGACCGCCGCGGCACGGTATAATATTTTGATAATAAAAGTGAATTTAAAATCTATAATCCGTATAGTCGTTTTGAGTGCGCCAACGCGTCCGAAAGGGTCGAGATAGTCAGAAAACACTAGCCGGGGGTATAGTTTGGGTCCCGGGGTATTTTTAGGCCATTCCGGCACCATAAAGGGTATTTTAGTAATTTGGTATTTTTGGGTAATTAAAAGTGACGAAAATTGAGAGTTGTAATCTGATAAGGAATTGACCCAACCAACCCTTATTAACCCAACAAGCTACGGAGGTTTATTAAATTAGGTTTTCATAAGTTCCCCCAAAGCAAACCCTAGCCACCATAGCTTTTTGGAGAAGAAAGCTTGGAGAAGGAGAGAGAGAGAGAGAGAGGAATTCTGCAAAAATTCTACACCGAATCCACACCAAATTCAGAGACAAATAAGGCAAGTGACTTTATTTCATTTAAATTCTGAGAATGTCTTTTCCATGTTAGAAAATTCGGATTTATGGTTGTTCTTGATAAAATATGAAAACCCATGTAGTCTAGATCATAAAACTTGAGGAATTTGAGAAGGATTGCATGTAGAATAGTTTGAAGAGTTAATCTGATGTTAATACATGTTTGGGTGAAAGAAAAATGAATTAAATTCTGGAATTGATGTTGATATATATCTAAGGTTCATGTTCTTGATGATATTGGGGAAAAGTATAAAATCTTGGGATTTAATGATGTTTAGGATGCCTTATTTCCTTAAAAGACGTTAGTTTATAACCTAAGCATGTTTTAGTATGATTAGAGGACTTAAATCATTGTTAGGACGAACTTTGGAGAAGGATTGAAGTGATAAAAATGGATGAAAAACGATTTGGGAAAAATCTGGGCCGAAACTGGTAGCTCGTTAGAAGCAGCCCCCAGGTCGTTCGAACGAACTCGTTCGAACGAGCTTCTAACGAGTTGACCAGTTGTTACTAACGAGTAGTGATTTCGTTCGATATCTCGTTCGAACGAGATATCGTTAGAAGGGTCAGTTCGTTCGAACGAACTGGGATCTCGTTCGAACAGCCTCGTTCGAACGAGACTTCTAACGACCTGACAGTCCAAACTCGTTCGAAGTCTCGTTCGAACGAGACTTCTAACGAGTTGACAGTTTGATCCTTTTTGGACTGTTTTGATTTTTAGAGTCCCGTAAACTTGTTCGAGGATATAGAAGACCTTCCTTTATTGATGTGAGGATAGATTTGGGACTTTTGGGTTAATGAGAGGAGTATTATACACTAGAGCTATATTCAGTGAACCATTTGGGTTGAGACGTGAGTGTCTACTACGATGTGAGGATGAATTATAGCGCGTATAATTACAAACCGAAATAGTACAACTTGTGATAATTATAGTTAGTACGAGAATGAGATACGTACTACGATTAAAATATGGTATTACTAAGATGTGTGTTTACTTAGTATTAGTATATGGATTGTGTGTATGACATACCTACCATACTTGCTATCACGGGAGGTTGCGTTCGCTTAGGACCCTCTAATCCTTGTGTGCCTACGGGGGGGATATAGACTGGTACCTTGATGAACATAGGTCATAGAAATACTTATTGTGATATTAATAAGTCCGCTGACCATGGGAGCGTAGGTATGTGCGTGACCCATGTGATGGTGACTGTGTTCGCCTCCATTATTTGTGATGTTGTTATCGGTAAACTATTCCTGAGAGATTCGGAATATGTAATCCTTATGTACGTGATGTACCGGGATGGATAGCAGAGTATGTGTGCACCATAGCTTAGATTGCGGGGTGCTTGTATCGTATATTTATGATGTGAATAATATACCTTAAATTAATGGAAATCCTCCTGTTAATGTTGTAAAAATATTACGGTATTGTTTCGAGGTATATAATGAGTTAACTGATGGTTATATCAATGGCATATTTAGTAACTGAGTTTACGTTAAACCTCTATTTAATTACGAGCATTATATGTTAATAGAACCGGGTAAAAAGGGTAGGAACTATTACAGTCTAGCTAGTTATGATGTCACTTAGCTAGTGGTTATATTATTGTAGATGGGTACTTGCGTCAGGAGTGCACAGTTAGACGAGAGGTGAGAATATCATGTGAGTGCACGTCCTAACATGTATTTTGCATTTAATGTTTTAAATGTTTTTAAAGCACTTGCAGGTTTTTAAAATATAACTCCACATTCGGGCTCTGACCCGTTTCCTTTTCAAATCTCTTTTTCTTTGTAAAACCATTTTTAGGTGCCCAGCTACAAGGACACCAAGCATAGGATACTCATTCAGGTGACGAGCTGTAACTGCTTGTGGAAGCTACAGGGATTTGCATGTAGACGCTTCTATCTTTGGATTCCAGAGTCACTATCTATCAGTTGTATGGCATGTTGCCCATTTCTTTAGGGACATGTTTTACATTTCAGTTTTCAGACTTTAGCATGTATTGTTTCAGTTTATTTATTTCAGTTGTGGGATTGTAGTGAGGGGTTTCCTCCAGAATTTATTTACTCTATTGTGATGGTTATTCATTTTACTTCAGCATGGTGAATGGTGTTATCTATTCCTTCATTTTACTTCTTGCATGTTAATCAGACTTAAATTAAAATTTGGCAACTTGTTTTTTTAAATACTAGGTTGTTAGTAATAATAAAATGTTTTCGACAGTGATGCTATTAACTGAGCCAACTTGGCATTTTGAATTGATTTTATAAAGGAGTAGCTACTCGGTATTTAATTAGTCGGGGTGTCACAAAACCCTAAATTACAAAGCTCTAAATTACAAAAACTAAATTAAAAAGGCCTATATAGCAAAGCCCTAAATCTATGAACAAAACCTAAAATCTATAAACAAATTGCGCCATAAGAAATGAACAAATAAAACTCTCCATTTGAGTGTGTGTGTGTGTGTAAGAAAGAGAGAGATCTAAATAAATGCAAACCAAAACATAGGGAAACCAGATGCTAAACCTGATATCATAAAAAATCAAGGGTTGAGGATCGAGAGTCAGAGACCATTTGCATGGTGGTTCTGTAATCCTCACACAGATGATGGGTTGAGTCGAAGCGGGGTTGGGTATGTGAGAGAGAGAGAGAGAGAGAGAGGGAGAGAGAGAGGGAGAGTTTGTGTCATAGTTGGCATGTGCAAATGGTTTTTCAGAATTGGAGTGTATTACCAAAATGTCCAATTTTTTAATGAAAGTCCAAGTTTGATGAGTAGGAAAAGAGGGGGAAACAAAAAAAATGAGGGGTAAATATGTAAAAATAAAATATGTGGTATGAGAGTGTGGTGTGCAAATGGAAGAAATGATCCGAACCCTTTATTTTTGAGTGAGGTGCCTAATCTCCACCCCTGATTGTGTTATCAACTTATGGAATAATAAAAATCTTTTACTCATTATATAGATTAAGTGCACTTTGTTAAAGACAAGTTTAAACCTTCAACAGGAAAATACACAGACCCTAAAGCCTCAAAACTCCAAAGTAATAACCCCCACCCCAACCAAACAAACAAAATGATGATATATTTGCAACATACGGCTTTCACCTAAATCATTGGTGATGTTGTGTCTATGTGAAAATATTTTTTTACACCTCAAGTATGAAAAAAAATATAACTTCTTTTAGTATTCTATATCAAGACTTCATGTGGTGAAAGGAACTCATATATTTGCAAAATTCAAAAAATAAGACTAGCTGTAGTTGGCGGAACTAAAAGCATATAAAAGTACATGAGATGGTGGAAGATACTTCTAGCTTGAGCAAGTGCAATTTATATCATACTTGCTCGCGCAAGTCATTTCTTGCGCTCGCTCTAGCAAGGATAGTTTTGCAAGGTAATTGCGCAAGCCTTACCTTTAGAAACAAGAGGATTTAAAATAAGCAGAACTAAAACAGAATATGTGGAGTGTAATTTTAGTAGTAATAGGAGGACAAATGGAGATGTGGTAAAATTGGAGGGTCAAGAAATACCTAGAAATGACCATTTTCGTTATTTAGGATCGATTATACAAAAAGATGGAGAAATTAGTGATGATGTTACGCATAGGATTGTGGAGAAGTGCGACCAGCGTTCTGTGTGATAGGCGTATACCTTTGAAGTTAAAAGGAAAATTTTATAGGACGGCCATTAGACCCGCCATGTTATATGGGACAGAGTGTTGGGCAACCAAGAAACAAAATGTGCAGAAAATGAGTGTGGCGGAAATGAGAATGCTAAGATGGATTTGTGGTCAAACTCGAAAGGATAAAATTAAAAATGAACAAATTCGTGAAACGGTAAAAGTAGCTCCTATAGAAGATAAATTGAGAGAAAATCGACAAAGATGGTTTGGACACGTCAAGCGTAGCCCAATGGATGCTCCTGTAAGGAAGAGTGATTTAGTTAGTATTGATGGTAACCCAAGGAGTAGAGGTAGGCCTAAATTAACTTGGTGGGATATTATAAAAAAGGACATGATATCATGTGGTTTAACCGAAGATATTGCACTGGACAGAATGGAATGGAAAAATAGGATTCATGTAGCCGACCCCAAATAATTGGGAAAAGGCTTTGTTGAGTTGAGTTACTAGCTTTGCCTGCTTGGTTGTACAGCTACTAAAGAAAGGCTATTTTGCTATTTTACAGCTTGAAAATGGCTCCATGAATACCCAGTCTCCTCATTGCTACGCATAATGTGTATAAGGACCTCAAAAAAATCTATTTTCGTCCATAACTTATAACTATAATTTGAATCATGTATATGTATAAAAATATTGTGATGTTTCATTTCTTATAGCTTCCACCCTTTCAAATCTTTCATTTTTTATGTATCGTAATGGTCGATTCCATCGTTTATAATTAAAAAAAAAAAAAAAAAAGGGGTCACAAGAGGTATACATTTCTTATGTACCCATAGACTCTAATTGGATTTGAATCAGATTTCAAATCAATTTATATTGATTGACTACCTCCATTATGTTGTTGCTAGCAAATACCACTATTTTTGGGTTTGGATCTTACAAATCATCCCCGTTGGAGATCTAGTGGAACTTGTAGGGGTGTGCGCATAGCTAGAGAGAGAGAAAATTTCAATTACAAGGGAAATCTTAGGAATTATTTTAGGTAGTAGAATATAATAAGGAAATTTATTACTTGATAGTTATATTTGTTTCCTTTTTATGTCCGTTATATTATTCAAATAGATTTTTGTCAGGCAAGGAATTTTATTTCCTTTTCAGAAATTTTTGTTTGTTTCCTTTTTGGTCGAAATACCAGCACGTCTGTAACAGAATTTTAAAGACTAGGCCAACTCTTTGAACCGTGGATTGAGCACAAAATTCAGCAAGTATCTACAATTAAAACTGCAACAATCAGGGCATCAGTTCAATTACCATGACTTGCAGTTACATTTAATGCCATTTTTAGGTCAGCGTCATCAAAGATTATGAAGGAAGAAGCAAGGTAAATGGGGAAAAAAGATAAACTCCAATAGCATGTGATAACAACCAAATCTAGAATAGGTCCTAAAATCTTCCCCCACCCCCACCCCCACCCCTAAAAAAGATGATTCAAGTTATGTTTTGGAAAGGGTGTGGGTAATCCCCCATCTATTAGAAGATTGCAAAGGCTCATTAAATTTACAATATTAAATTTTTGGCTCTTATGGAGCCTATGGTATCCATGGATCAAATTACCAAATTTAAGCAGTCCTTAGGATTTCAAAATATGGTTAGCAACCATGTTGAAACAAATTAGGTTACGAGTGTCCCAAGGTGTCTATAACTATTATAAAATATAAGAAGCATTATCTTTGCCTTGAAGGGGAATATAGTGGGATCTCATCAAAAATATATGTGACTGACTCTTGAATATGCAAAACGCGCAAGAGTTGAAAGAATGATATTGTGGCAGGAGCTGCTGGAGTTTTCAAGTTACTTTCAACACCCCTGGTTAGTAGGAGGTATTGTGGACTTGGTGACCTTGACTTTAATGGTAATAAATTCACATGGTATAAAATCATGTTGGGCAAAGTCTAGATAGATTATGTGGAAATGTGAAATGGATTAAACTCTTCCTTGTAACAAAATTAGATCATTTACATGGATCAAATTATGATCATGCCCCCATTCCTCTTGGAATTAATTAAAATTGTGAGAGAAAGGTTTACCCGTTTCAATTTCAAGAATATATGGATTAAAGATATAGAATTTTGGCAGTAGTTAAAAATTATAGGGAGGAAGCTTTAGATAGTTAGGAGTATGTACACCTTCAATAACAAAAACTTTTGATATTGAAAATTACTTTTTGGAAGTGGAATAAATAGACATTTGGTAATATATTTTAGAATATTAAAAATTGTGAAGAAAAAGTATTGGAAAAAGAGCTATTACATGAAGCTTATCCAAGTGAAGAAAACAGTATAATTTGGGCAGAAACTATAGTGGACCTACATACGCAGCTTACTCATGAGGAATGTTTTTGGAAGCAGAAAGCAAAGGCTAGATGGCTCTGATAAAATGATAGAAACACATTCTTTTTTCATGCATCCTAGTAGCTATAGTGACCTAGAACTAGTTGTCTTTTTGGCGCTATTAATAAAATCATTACAAAGCTTATGAATCTTGAGCTTACTAGAATCCTCCCTAAAATTATTTTAATAGAGAAAAATGCTTTTGTTAAGAATAAACATTGTGGATAATGTACTTTTTAGCTCGAGCTGATACACAAGAATGATGAGAAAATTAGAGGTGGGAATGTTGTATTTAAATTGGCTTTGCCAAAACCTAAGATGGATTCTATTATGTACTTCATTTTTTTTTGTTACGACTGTATACAAGATGGTAACAAAGGACGGAGACGCGCACACGTCTGAGAGCTTGGCTGTGATAGGGAGGAAATCTATTTACCAATGTCGTGTAGCTGCGATGCGAGGATGGTGCAATATAGACATAAGGCACCCCTCGATCTCTATGTCAATGTTGTTCTTGAAGTCCCTCTTAGAGCCCAAAATTTTTAAAACTTTCTATATTACAGAATAAAATATCTATAGCTCAGGACCAGGTAAGAATCCATTATAAACAACCTAATACTAGATTGTTATGCAACAACATAATGTGATATTATGACACCGATAATGTGTATGGGACATCAAAAAGAAAAAAAAATCACCAATTTGAATAACGAAATAGCCTCAATGAATTTGAACTTGCCTAAATGGACCTATCACCATTTTGAATAACCCAAACATCCATAATATGTAAAAATGACCTTAATGCCCCAAATTATAAAAAAACATTACCGCAATACTCTGGGCATATTAAAATGACCACAATGCCCCTGAACACCAAATGCAATGGAATTACCCAAAATACCCCGCTCAAGGATCATTCTAAAGTGCGTTGCATCCTCACCATATCAAAGTTGTGCCTTAAAATGTTTTTTTATGTTGACATGTGTAGTCGAACTCTGTGAAATTGGTAGATCTTTAACAGCTAGAGTAATTGTATATGCCCTTCTATAATGTTTAAATTGTAAAATCTCATCAATTGATAATAACTAACAATAATTCAAACTACTGCACTCTGAGTCATCAAAATTGCTAAAAAAAGTAATAGTTCAACAAAACAAGGATTGTTATTTTAAGAGGTTATTTTCATATACAGGGACTTAAGAGGATACCCGGATAAATCATAAACATGTTTATTACAATGAGAAAACAATCACCAATGGTTCATGCAACATTAAAGTTGATATTCTATGGAATGGGTTTGGACCTAATGGACATATAAACCAAATTGAAGCAGAATTTGATCTAAGCAGTGGTGAGGAACTTTATTCTAATAACCGTTGATGAGTGCATTAATTTGTATATTTAATGCCTAAATCTAGGCCTTATTAAACCTGTTATATCATACAAAAATGAGCTTTTAGAGTCATTTTGGTAATTCAAAAGAAAAATGCAGGTTTGAAAACTTTTTGAATTAAAACTACAATTTTAGTAACCCCATGGGGTAAAACCGTAATTTCAAAAAATTTAGGGGCCTAAAAGTAATTTCTAAAGGTTTATCTTGGCAAACTAAATTCCCTCTGAAATTTGGTTGAATTCCGGGTTAAAACGAAGAAGTTACGAGATTCGGGACTAAAATGCAATTCGAAGTGTATTTTTGTAATTTCCTGAAATGTTATGGGCCTAAATTTAAATTAATTATATTTATTTTTCACTTTCACATGTACCCCTGAAGAAAGGGTGAAGATTGGATGTAAAATGAAGAAGTTGTGAAGCCTCAAAGAAGTTTGGGGTTCAAATTGCTAAAGGAGGAAACTTCGCTAGGTAAAAAGGTTATAAGGCCAAGTCCAATGGATATTTCTATCTTGTTGGTTTTCTTAGTTAGAAATAATAGAAGAAAAAAAATCTCCCGAACAAGAGTTTCTGTGTGAAGGAAGAAATTAAGTGGAAGCCTAATCAGATTGAAAATTTCCATGGACATTCTACATGTAGAAATTCAAGATTAGTTGAGACAATGTGACATGAAATTTTGGAAACTGCCCATGATCCTTTTAGCCGTAGATTTTGATAACTACACACCATCAGGCATGTAGAATGAAGGAAGTCAGAGATTTTTTAGGAACTATAGTTGCTGAGTATTACGAAAAGATACACATCAGATGGATGTGTATAACCTGTTGGAGAGTGTTACAAAATCCTTTCTATAATATAGAAAAATGACGCGTGCATCAAAGAAATTTCTAAGACTACCTTGCCAAGCATGATAGAAACCCTTTAGTATTGGAGAATGCCTAAATCAACTAGTGTATAATATTACCAAAGTGGTTTGGCACAATGGTGTTGGCGCGCAAAAAATGGGAGGAGGTCTCGGGTTCGACCCCCAACCCCTTAATTTTTTTGGTAAAAGGCACTCAGCAGACAAGGGCACCACGTGGCGCATAGTAATTGGTAACCGCCAAGGGATTGTTCCCTTGTCCCCTCAGCTCCAACAAGCCAATAATTAGCCAAAAAATCAAGTCTCCCACTCATCTCCAACCAGCACATTTTTTCGAAAAATAAGGAATTTGTAAGGCCTTAGAACTTTTCCAAGTCAAAATAATTTTTGTGACTTGGAAGGAATAAAGGAGATGGTAGCTAAATTGAATTAATCTTTTTCGTGCTAATCAAGATTGAAAAATAACTCTCAAGAATATTATCACCAGTCAACTCCATCAGATAATCAAAAGTTACCAACCAAAAGATCCTTTTTTCATTAAAACACTCATTCTGTGTAAATATCCGTTTAGTTTGGTATTGAATTTTTATAACTCAATTTTCAGCAAATTAAAAGAAGTTTCACGCCAACTTAAATACCTCACCCATTGGCAAGGCCCCTTGGGTTCACCATTTCACACAATTTTTGGGAGCAACTTTTGGAGAGGGTCTATTATATTTGAGGTTTTTGGAATGTCCTTGTTGTGTAAAAACTACCTCCGAATCTTCATCTCATTTATTTATGTTCAATGATGTAGCTAAGTTAGTTTGGTGTAGCACATATCATGTGGGTTAAGATTAATTTCATTTCTCTTCGTTCTTTAATGTTTTCTTAGTGGATGAGGAAAACTTCAAGGGATTGTCTCAGTTTTTTTATTCATATAATCCCTTTGGCCATTTGTTGGCAAATCCGTATATAAGTCAATTTTCGAAGGTGATTTCTGTGAGGACTGATATTATTATTTTTCAAGTGGAAAAATCAATTTCAGATTTTAGTGACACGGTGGTTTTTAAAGATGCAGTTTATTTTGAGGATATTCCACTCCACTAGATATTTCAGATTAAATATAAGCCTCGAACAAAATTCTTTTGATTAGTAGTTTGGGATAAAACCTTCTCCTTGTTGATTTAAGATTAATATTGATGGGTTGTCGTGGGGCAATCCAGGTGCGAGTGGCATTGGCAGCATTCTTAGACACAAGAAAGGTAAGATAGTTTGGAAATTTTCAGCTGGAATTGGAGTCCACACTAACACCTATCCGAAACTTTGTGCTCTTTTAAAGGGTAAGAAATGTTTATTCAGTGGGGATTGTCACAGATGATAATAGAATCAAACTCTATGCTTCTAGTGAATATGGTAAATGACAATTTTCAGGTTCCTTGGACTCTTTTGGACCTTATTTAGTAAGCGAGGGATCTGGAGGATACTTTAGAAATGGAATACAGAAATTGCTATAGAGAATCTATTTTTTTCCGGATTCAAAATGACTTGGAGAAATTAAGGTCCATGACCAAACTACATTGTACAAATTAATTTCTTTCTATCAAAGCCAGGATCACCTCTCCCAATACCCTCTAATTGTACAAATTTTCATTTCCTCCACTATCTTACCAATCCGCAAAACCTCTTAACTGGTCCCCAACCCCAACGCCACTCTACAACTCTCCAACCCCCAAAAATCAGTAATGATAAAGATGTGGGCGCTTGCTCCCTAACAAACCCTACCCCATGCCACCCGAGAACTCCCCTTTCTCCACCACCACCTTCAATTCCCTTCGAAGCACCACTAACCCTTCATCTCCCGCAAATAATAATTTTACCCACAACACACTCCTCATCCTCCCTCCCATCTTCTCCCTCACCACCCTCCCTTCCATCGATTTCACCGCACTCCTCAACTCCCCCACCAACTCAGGCTCAGCACAACACAAATTGGCTTCACAGTCATAAATTCTCCATCACAATAAGATATTTTTAAACAAAGATGTGATAAAACCTGCTTCATCCCAGAAAGACCTCCTTTTTCAACGAGTAGTTCCCTCCCCAAAAGATCCAAAGGTTGTAGTCTTTTGGACAAAATTGGGCTGCCAGCCATTAGGTGGAGCTACTTTCTTTTGAGTACATAAGTGCAAAGGCATAGATATAGTTTTCTTTAGATTTTCTTTGTTTCGGATTTGTTGTGAGGTCAGGTTTATGTCCCCCTTACTTTTGTTAGCCTCGGGGAGGGGCTTTTACTCCCTCTATTCTTATAGTATATTGGGGGTGCCCAAAAAGGCAATAAATTATCGAACATGACCATTTTAAATAATTAATGAATGGTAAGTATATGTTCTTTTTATCATTTCTTTAAGCTAAATGCGGATACTAAACTGTAAACCCTAAGGCTGAAGAACCTACACAGTACACAAAGTATATGATCAGTTAACAACCGAGAGGTATTTCCAAATCTCCCCCAAAAATTGAAAATTAAACGCATTTGCACATTAAGTGGATCTATTCACAGGTTATGATTTGAGACGCATTCGTGACATTTCACTAACTAGGTTTGATAGACGGATTTGACCCGATTGGTATCTTTTTCCTCTAGTCTTTGTAGTCTAAATAAGTTTTTAATGTTTTCGATGGAAGACTTACTTTGTAGTTAAGATTATACTCGGGAAAATATATCATTTCGATGGAGGGGGAGTGTTCTAAAAGGCGCCGCCTAGGCTTGAGGCGTGATGGAGACGAACAGTCTCACGGCTAGGCGAAAAATTAAAAAAACAGCTGATTTTTCCAATAAATCTACAAGAATTTGAAAAAATCGCCAATTGTTCTTAATGAATAGTCAATTAATTAAAAAATACAGGCAAAACTAGAATAGTTTTCCTTAAACAGCGTCGTTGAAGAACGGTAATTATTTTTACTCTCCTTTTCTTTTGTACGAAATGCCGCCCTCTTTCTCTTTCTCTCTTCTAATCACCCAAACCTTTTCTCTCTCCAAATAATCATCGGACGTCAAGTATATTCATCTTTTTTTCTTAATTTTTTTCCTATTAAGACTGAAAAAATAAACTTGATCCTCCCTCTCTTTGAAAAATATTCTTTATAATAATAATAACATACACAACCTGTTTTAGTATATTAAAAGAAGTACATAATATGTCAAAAAATATATGCTATATAGGAAAATATTCTTCATTTTCCTTTGTTTTAGTATGTTAAAAAATTACAATTTTTTATTCATTATCATTTGTTTCAAGGCATTGTTAGCTATGTTAGAGATTAAATAGATATTAAATTGCTAATAACTTAAATTTAAAATATACTGGGTGTGTAATTTTAAAAAATGCCTAGGCGCCCATCACGTACCCGCCTCCCCCGTGGCACTTTTTAGATCATTTTGCAGGGGAGGCTAAAGGCCTGCCCTCTCACTGAAATAAAAGAGACAATTGACTCTTCTGACTTTATACAATGTATTATGTATTTATGAACAACAATGGCGCTAATAGAAGGGGGTGCACTATTCTCTCTAAGAATGTATGAAAACTAGAGGTTATTGAACTGAAGGTTATGAAGAAACTATATACATTTAAAGAACTTGAAATTGCTTATGCCATGTAAACTAATAATTGCTTGAATTGGGGAAAACAAACATTGAGGGTGTGTTTGATTGACATGAAAATTTTTTCCATGAAAAATAGTTGTTTTGACTCATATTTTGCCTTTGTATTATATTGATTGTGAAAACTTTATATAAGAAAACACTCATTCACATAACAAGTGCTCTATCTCAAACCTCATCTTTAGTGGAAAATATTTCTAATCTATCCACCAAAGAATTGATTTCCATGGAAAATAGAATAAGTAAGACCAAAAACTTATATTTTTCCACTCATTTTCCAATTTTGACTACAAATGAACTATTTTTCACGCATTGCCATGTTTGCAACCAAACGCACCCTGATATTAAAAGCCATGCATGAAAAATTGAAGGTAGGAGGAAGGGTCAAGTATATCAAGGAGTTGTCTATATAAGAATTATCACTAAAACATATATAAGAAGATGTTTACACAAAATTTTAACAATTTGACCCAAATATATACATTTATATATTGACATAATTCACAAAACACTTATCTTTACCGGAAAAACATGGTTGCTCGGTAGAGGATTCATCCTGCTTAGATGACCATGAAAAACAAAATTCAGGTATATATGTCCTTCATTCGCCCTCTTCAGACCTTCACTCACTACAAAACCTAAAGGGTAATCGAAAACTCACCGACGCATATAGACAGCCGAAACAACAAACCATCACATAAATAAAATGGTAGTTATTCAACGTTCGTATATAATTGAGTTCCTATTAGAATATGTTATTCCCTTTCAAATAACATGAATCACATACAAAAGCTTTACGAACACAGAATACGGAGGTTATTGCGTACTTTTAGTTCAAAGTTCAGAATAAACATATATATGAAATGAATATCACCAATATGAAAAGAAAAAAAAAGTTAAATTAAACTCCGAGAAAGGACTTCCTGTCTGGTCAAGGATAAATCATAAACTCATTTGGCAATAATTACAAATATTATAATACTATGCAGTTTGATAATGCCATTAGCACAATATTAATCAATATTAAATACAAGCACAATACGCGTTAATAGGTCCGATTTATCTAAACTTGTATTAACACTTTGTGAATTAAGGGTCAAATTTCACTAAGCATGTAATAAACTGCAGCCGACAGATCCGATTTCAGCCAAAAATGCACCTGCCAAGTGTTATTCTACGAAGCTCAGTGTTTTGAAAATACATTTGGAAGTGAAATATTGTAAAAGGCATATATATTCAAAGTGAAATTTAAAAATGAAAAAGTCTAACTTACATCATTTTCTTAGTTTGTCCACTATAAACAATAGTGCTATCTGACATCAGTTCCTTACTTTGTCTATAATAAATAAGAGTTGTATCTCACATCAATTTAGGAACACACTAGTTCCTTCCTTTCCCTACTATTAACAACATAGGAAACCTGGTATCTTTCCTTACAAGATAGCGCATCCTTCAGTAAGGTACTTATAAATAGATACGACCTAAGACTAGTAACACGTGCACTATCATTGAGTAGGCCGCAATTTGAGATAGATATTTTAGCTCCATGCTAAAAAAATTTCAAAATTTTAAAAGCTATGACCTAAACTTTGTTCGTCTGACTTTTAGTACGCGAATTTAACTTTTACAATTCGCGACTTATTGGTGACTTCTCCGGCTTGCCCCAAATGCGCAAATCACAATATTTGTGAGTGCTTATGTGTTGCCTAGTGTTTGTGACTATTTATGAACATTTGAGCTAAGTTAAAGACCATCGCCCTTGAGGTCAGGGTCCAAAGCAAATTGTTGTATAAATGAACTACTGTTCATATACTTGTTAAGCTGTTCACGAGCTGATAGTATCATTCCATATTGATCATATTAATAAACTGAATTGTTGTTAGGCTAACTCTTAGAGTAGAGTTGATCATTGACCTACTATAGAATTCAGTGTTTTTTCTTCTAGGTTAAGAAGTCATTGTCAATAGACAGAGCAAAGTAGTAGATAAAGTAGACAAGATTTGTACTAGAGCAGATTAGCTGAGCAGTAGAAGGCGAATTGAGGGTTGTAGTTAGTCAGAATAGTAGAGTAGTTGTAGAAGCTCCTAAATGGAAGAACAAAGCAGTGCCAACCAATGTCAACCAGATAGTCCAGATATTTAATGTACTTACTTAGATCTATTTGGTGAATCATACGACTTTCTGGTGCATGTTAACAATAATGATTATTAGTATAGTTTTATATTTAGAATTTACATCTATGCTTCAATTGTGTTTTTATGACTGTCCCTAATACCCATTCCAGGCTTAACCCAATAATAGAATTATTGTTGGTTGGGCAGCATAGGAGAACCATCCGCACGAATGCCAGTCGAGGATGGGTTCAGGGTCACGATTGGTGTCCGATGAGTTATGTTCTTTAAATGTATGTGGTTGTGATTGTACGATAATGTGAGAAAATTTGTGGCATCAATTCTCATGGGAAATTAAATCTTGACACCTGAGTTTAGTCGTCTTAATTTTATGTATACTACATCTAGAATTTGGAATAAAACGAAAGTGTTTTTTTCAAATTATAGAATATAAATGACTATATGGAATAGATTTTGGTTGATCTCATGTAATTATAGGACTCAGTGAATCAATAAATAAACTTTTAGGTAAATAAAACTTTTCATTCAAGAAATAAAATGAACCAGGGGTTCGGAAAAGTACCTAACGATTCAATATAATATGAATCTGTTATCCTTCCATCTACATTTTACCAACAATTCCTTTTCTCCACTCTGAGTCAGCTGTAGAATCAACACATTGAGAAATTCAGTAAGCCCCTAGAAGTATACAACCTATTAATCTAAGTCCAGACTAATGGCAAGTACCCCCTAGTATCGGGAATGAACCCCTTGACTATGAACAAGATGCAAATATCCTGCGTATACCTCACTGAGAATTAATATTAAGAATCTTTTCAGCAACCGATAGGGGGAAATCTCAAAAAAATATGGAATAGTTCAAGGAATTGTTTACAAAATTTACGTTCCATTGATGTATTGCACCGGTGTCATAGATCAGAGGGCTTTTGCAATTTATTATATACAATATAAGGGAAATAACCATACTCATCATCATTGGATCACTCGAAGCGGAAGGCAAAGAGAAGTCCACCCTAAGTTTTCTATCATCTTCCATCCCAATCATCAATAGTTTTTAGTGATAGTTCAATATAAAGAAAAATATATTTCCGAGAAGGGAAAGATAAATAGAAATAACAAGCCGCAAAAAACGTAAAGGCCAAACAGAAATTTAAACATAAAGATTACAATTAAAATCATACCACTCATAAGAGAAAGAACATGGGGTTATGTCTCATAATTTAAGTCCATCGGTAGATATTATACACAACACATGTCTACATATACCTGAATTGGAAACTTATTTCAAAAATGGAATAAACAGTACTTGTTATTTCGGACATACAATAGCAATAACGATTATCACTTTTCACTTAATAAGTATATGATAAGAATTTGAAAGACATACAGTAGCAATAGGAATTATATGTTAGTTATGCCATACACGGGAAAATTCAAGGTCACGAGTCTTGAAAAAGAGAGAGTAGACATTTTCACGTAGGTAAGTTGGAGGGAAGAAAATAGAATCCTCACTGTAACGTGGACCATTTACAAAATTTACAGTTGAAACTCTTAGCCATCAATCAAGATTGTTACAAATGCAACCGAAAATGAAAATAATTGGTTTTTCAAAATTCCAAAATAGCTCACACAATTTCAATTTTTACTTTATGCATAAAAGTTATGATGACCCCCTAAAAAGAAGAAAACAAAATATCCTTGCTCACCTTTACATTCCAATGTTGTGCCTTTACTATGAATTTTACTTCTTTAACTAAAATAAATTATGCATACAGGGTCACATTTATTAACAAAATTATGCTCTGAGTACCATACTTGACACTCAGAACATTTTACCAATAAACAAAGCACTGGCTCATTTTTCAGAAATTCCTTTTTTTTTCAATATTTCCCACGTCAGACTTACCAACACACAAGTCTATTAGACGTGTTCCAACACAATTTAAGCTAAAAATTCATTTCAATTAAAATGCTAGCACAAATGCCTCTGATCCTTATTAGAGATTATGAACAAAGTTACCTAAGAGGGTGGAACGCTTTGATGCGTGGTGCGGCTATAGGTATGTAGTACACTACCTTACTTGCTATGCAGTATGTTAGGGGTAAGCATAGTTGGGAGGCTATTTCGATTCCCAGTCCGCATAAAATAAATATTTAGATTGTTTTGGGTACCATATTAAAGTGTAGTTATATAAATATATACTACACCAAACACACGTACTCAATTTTTTATTTACTAAGTTTTTTCTATTCAGTACTAAGTGTTGGAGGAGTACCTAGTTTTTCTAGATTTGCGGATGCTGCAGAAAACAAAGAAAATTTAGTGAAATATATGATTTATTTCTTGGCTTGCTTTATTATTTATTATCTTCTTCTATTCAAAATAAAAGCAAGAATTGGAACACGGTACTCTGGGGGGGGGGGGGGGGTTAGGTATCGGGTAACACTGATTATGAACTCTGAAATCATGGTGTCCAACTGATACATTAGTAATAGTAGGACCTAGGTATGAGCCCATAAATCAAGACCAGTAGGTAAAACAGGAATGTTAAAATTCTTGGTTTATGGAGGATGAGGTTCCCCACTTTGTTGTCGGTTTCCAAGACTTTATCAATTGTCTAAATCATCCCAAGAACCTATTTGTTCCACTCTTTCCTGATCTTCACCTTCAAACAACTCATGTAGCTTGTCTTTTAGAAGAAACCTTAATGATGGGGAGTTATTGAGTATAAATATAATTAAAAGGAACTATCTTGCGGGTTTTGGATAAAGGGTGTGGCGTGGTAGTGCGTCCGGAGAATTTCCCAATCAATCATATTTTCATATTTGGGTTAACTCACCTTTGATCTCCATGCTGGACCATATAAAATCATTATTAAGTGGAAGTGAAGTATTTTGCGTGATTGGTTGTTTATAGGGGGATCAACACTTTATGACTCCTTTCAAAGTAAGAGGTCACATAACCTCCTCTCCGATGATTGGTGTGGCTTGTACAAGGCAGATAGTAAAAGTACAGATTATTATGCGGCTGAACTTTCAAGGAATGGAGTTTGGAAGGGGCCTTCGCTAAAGCGTAGATATTTTTAATGGTTTATGGGGGGTTATAGACGAAAACAAGCTGTTGTCTGGAATCTGTTTTTTTTTTTAGTTTTTATACTTGATTTTCCATTTCCATATCTGTTTTCCTTCTTTATGTGATCCAGCTGAGGACTTTTGATCCTCTCTTCTTTGTGACTTCTCTTTTAAAAAAATATTATTGTTTCTAGAAACAAAAATCATAAAATTAAAAAATCATACATATGTCTCACAAGAATTATAAATTGGCAAGGCAATTGGTAGTTTATGATACATGGGAGTCCAACAAAGTCATGTGTTTTGCATTCAACTCCAGTACGCCAACTGAATTAAAATAGAAAAATAAATATTGGGTGTAAACTGCTTAGACTCCTTAAATTCCAGGTCAAACAATCAAACTCATGCATGCGAAAGATGCAACTTGCAAGTTAAGAGGGGACACAAAAATGCACACAAGTGGGGGATTAAGAATAACAGATTCAGAAATAATTAGTTAATCGGGAGAGTAAACTGTGGTTTCAAAGGAAATTATTTGTATATGAGAAGGATGTTGAACTAAAGAATGAGCTCCACGATTCTTAAAAAAATTAAGGTAGTGAGATACATTATGAACGGGATCATTGATATATTATCACAGTAGACTGCTTCCATTTTCAACTCTTTCGGAAAATTATTCGTTGTTTTGATTGAACTTGTCGGTTCCTTTACCAGAGTGGACAAAATCCCATCAAAACTCAATTATTCAAAATACTAGGAAATAATAAACAGACCTTTGAGATAGCATCTTTCACAAGTGAATCAACCTTAGAGGCAAATACGAAAGGGGTCAAACAATATGGAAATAGTTCCTGTTATAATTCCTAAGTCAGCTACTCTTAGACATCAGCAAGGCGAAATTCCCTAAATTTGATTGATTTGAAAAATAAAATAAACACTTGGTATCTGCCCAAATCTATCTATATATCCAAATTAAAGTAAACTTCTTAATAACTTCACCCAAACAGCAAGACCATCCAGATACCATTCTAAGTAAATTAACATAAATATCACAACCGACTTTAAGGTTTTGTACAACATTTAAAGGAATAATGATTTTCAACTATGAAGAAACACCGTACAAGAGATGCAGCCAAAAAAATTACAAATGTTATTAGGAACTCCGGGTTTGATGTACAAGGATAAGAATAAACTAATGATTGTATAAGAAACTGATACGAAATCAATGGCTTGCAGAATTAGACAAATATATGAAAATATCATAAGAACATGTGTTCCATCCAATACCCCCACACAATACTGATCTATGTGTTCTACATGAAATTTATGTAACGTTAATACTGTATGATGGGGCCATGACTACAGTAAGAACATCAGCCGAAGAAAGTAGTGAATTTTCAATTACTATAGATTTACACCAAGGCTCAGCATTAAGTCCTTATCTCTTTGCTCTTGTTATGCATGAGTTGACGGACAGATACAAGATGAATTGGGGAAGAAGGTTGTCTGAAGCAGGATCGATCGATCGATGATGCCTGTTTTCTGACAGGTTTTGTTATTTTAATTTTTGGACCTTAGTTTTCAGGATACATCCAACGTTTATTAAATTAGTGTAAATTTAAGGGGAACCTATTACCTAGGGATTTGGGGTGAATATATATTGGTTTAGAAAAGTGAGAAACGGTGAGAAATTTAAGAAACGGATTAAGTGAAATAAATTCATAATTATTTAAAGTACGACCCGATTGGGTGAGTCCGGTATTTTAGCAGGGTGATGCTACGTTAATTATCTAATTGAGGTGAATTTAAATAAATTAAGAGTCGGGGAATAGACTCGAGAATTATGGGCTAGTGCTAGGGGTGTTAGGCATAGTTTAGCCGGATTTGTTTAATTATATATATAAGGAAATAGAGATAGTGTGTGCGTGTGTGTGTGTGTGTGTGTGTGTGTGTATATATATATATATATATATATATATATATATGTGTGTGTGTGTGTGTGTGTGTGTGTGTGTGTGTGTACTTTATAAATATCGGTGTGTGATATTTATGTAAAAACATATCCCTCTAGTACTATCATAAAAGCTTGTGAGATGTAGATGAATCCCCTGACTAGTGAATGCAAGGAGAGTATAATCACCAGGTCATAGCGCCAGGTGTTTTATTGTGTGATTTATTTTCGAAGTGAGACGCTTTGGGTATGATTCGGTCTCACTATCGAGGGACTATGACCGCCTCCACTACGCTTACGATATTTTTACCTAGTTCGGTATGAGTTAGACCGACTAAAGGTAACCGGATTAGATTGAGCATACCTGGGATATGATAGCATTTTAGAGAAAAGCATCTAGTGAGTAATTACTCGAAAGGATGATTATTATACGCGACATATGTGTGATTATTGTAGTATACTAGTACGTATATGTAGATGCAAAAAACCTCACCGGTCGGGGGGAGCCAATTCATCACGATACAAGTATAAAAATAAATACGAGAGAGACAACGATTTACGTGGTTCAACCATGAATGGCCTACGTCCACGGGGCTGCTGGTGTGTTTCACAGAATGATTAGAGAGTTTTACATGAGAGTGTTTCTATAACTTCTAAGCCCCCTTTCACAATGGGGGGTGTCCCCTTTATATAGAGTTAGGGGTTACATTAGGGTTACAAATATGGATGAGTAGCAAATATGGATGAGCCCTATCTTCGTGGAGTTTCATTCCAATTAGATACTGCTCCTCGGTCTTCTCGTTTATTAAGGACTTTAGTCGTCCCTATATTGCTGGCACGTCACCATCTTCATCGGGGTGCTCCCCACACGTCATACTATTCCGTAGGCATATATTTTGCCCCCACAATAGCCCCACAGGTCGCAGTTCAGCTGAGTTGATTCTGATATGAGTTGGGAGCTGGTCCACAATCTCTTTAAACATATGCAGTTGGTGGTGTGAACTGGACTGGCATTCTTTGATCTGTCGTTCAACTTTTAAGCCTTCTTTGGTTGATATTCTCGCCTTCATAGGTTTTTAGATGAATGCTTGGCTTGAGTTGAGAGGCGTTCAATCGATATGGGGACCGGACTCGAGAGTGTCGAGCTGCCTACGTACCCTCTTGGGATCAGGTCAAACGTAGTTCATTGTCTGTTTTATTGTATGGCCCAATTTGTGAGGCTGACCACAGGCCTGTTCAGAATTTATTTGCTGAGGCTTTATCGAGCGTGTATCAAGTTTAGGGCGTCTTCCTATATTTTGGTCTCGTATGGTCCATTTTTTTAGGCCGACCACAGGCCTATGCGTCGAGTCTTGCTCGATCATGTACCTAGTAGGGGTAAGACCCTGCCTTAGGTTTTTCATATGGTCCAATTGGAGAGGCCGACTAGAAGCCTATGCGTCGAGCCTTGCTCGAGCATGTACCTAGTAGGGTTAAGACCCTGCCTTAGGTTTTTCATATGGTCCAATTGGAGAGGCCGACCAGAAGCCTATGCATCGAGCCTTGCTCGAGCATGTACCTAGTAGGGGTAAGACCCTGCCTTAGGTTTTTCATATGGTCCAATTGGAGAGGCCGACCAGAAGCCTATGCGTCGAGCCTTGCTCGAGCATGTACCTAGTAGGGGTAAGACCCTGCCTTAGTTTTTTCCCACAATTTAATGTAATACCAATTACGTTTGCATTTTTCCATTTTCTAATGCCTCGCATGTAAATATCCGCCTGTTTTACCTTTTAGGTTGTGCCGTCACACTTCCTTAGGCCTAAAAGGCGATGGCAAAAATGAACCTGGTTTGAGGGTCATCCACCCGTTCAGGATTTTAACTGACCAACATAGTTGGCGACTAACCTCAGTTGGCTTTTTGCCTAGGGATCCCCCGTAGGGATTTTATTGTTGCCTAGACAACTCGTGAGGCCAGTTGTGTTTGGAGATAACAAAGGCCTGTAGACGTACTTAATTTAGTGGGAATAAGAAAGAAGGCCGTTGTAACTAAATCAAGCTTGATTATGATCGTCATTCGAAAGACTAATTCCGGTGTTAACCATGTTGGCATCTGTCCTGAGTTGACCTATTCTATTTTGCTTTAAATGTTGTAGTGAATCTATTCACGTGTCATCGCTGCTATGGAGCCCCCAATCGGGATATAAAGAGAAGGCTTCCCGATCGTCCATCGGGTCATCTGATCTGTATAATCGGGATGATGAGTGTGCCCGATCGCTCATCGAGGCTTCGTTGCTTTGAAGAGTATCGCGTTGATCGTTCGTCGAGTTGGATATATTAGTGTTGGCGATGCATTAATTCATTGCTTGGTGATCGTCGATCACCGTGGGTTGTCTGATGGTGTTGCTCGATACATCCAGGGTGCTGTTATCAACATGTCCTGCTCATTGACTGTGATTTTGCTGGATATGTGACTTCTTACAGGTTGGATCTGTCCTTGTTGATAAATATAGTTGATCGTTGCTCTTCCTGCTGCTTTATGTGTTATTGGATCTTTGTGGTACAGATCGCCCAACTTTTCATTCGACGAATACGAACTGTATTGCCCAACTGTTTATTGGAGCTTGAGATGTGATCACACAATGTCAACTATCCATCGAAGCTGAGGGTCCGTCGAGGCAAAATTGCAAAGGACCTAGTAGATGCTGCGAACGATCCATGCCCGAGCATCTGTCGGAGTATTGATAAGATAAATGATGCCTGAATGCCTGTCGAGGCAAAAACTATAGAGGGTCTGGTAGATATTGCGGGTGATCCATGCTCGAGCATCCGTCGAGGCAAAAAGGACCGAGCAAGTATTACGAATAATCCTAAATTGTTAGTGAAAACTAACCTTCCAATAAATGCAATGTTGATTATTAATCGACTGCGCCAACCATATGTTGGGACTGAATATAAGAATTATCCCCACCAACCATTTGTTGGGGATAAAATGCGACATGTGTGGCAAATATCCTCGGGACTAAATATATATAAATATTTTGCTGAGCATTTGCTAAGATGAACCTTAAATATGCCTGATCGTCCTTCAGGTCAAGAATCATAGAGCCAAATAATCAATACTGAAATTGGAGAAATATCAACGTCCGAGCATCCGTCGGTTATCACAAATAATGTTGCCCAAGAATTTATTGGGTCCAAGGTGGCGTAACGTGCTTGACCATTCATCAGAGCATTAACTAAATAGGTGGTGCCTGGGTCGTATGTCAGGGCAAGGTGTCCGTGTAGATATAGAGAGCGATTTGTGCTCGAGCATCTATCGATGCATTAATAAGACTTCCAAGAGCTTAAGATTATGGCCGAGCATTCGTCGGGACTGAATCTTATACCTGTAGAAGTTAATAAGTTACTCGACCATTTGTCGAGGCTAAATCAAAATAGAACTTATTATGCAATATGATGTGCATCTGTTCGAGCATGTGCTGAGGAAAATATTCATAGTATTAAATGAATGACAAGAATGATCCCATAATTTTTGTGATAAAATCTCACGAGGATGGCTGCGCCCGAGCATCTATCGGGGCTACACTAAGTATGAGTAAAGATATTACACCGACCAGTCATTGGTATAACCAATAATAGCTAGACGTCAATATTGAAAATTAAATGACCGGATAAATGACATGAGTGCTCTTTAAGTGCGCCCCAATATTTATGTGAGCAAAATAATTTGTAATAAAGTCGAATAAAAGAGGCAAAATTCATCAAATATATCCATATGTATGGCACAGGAGTTAATTTGGAATTTGTGCAAATAGATTTAAGAAAATACTTAAAATTAAGTTGGTTTCAAAAAAATATTTTCACAGAAAATTTGTGTAGTGGTAATCGATTGTTCTTCTCATGTGGAGTATAGAGTATAGATAACCCCCTGCTAACAAATTTATGATGATAAAAATCATGAGCATAATTTGTGAGCAAATGAAGTATTATGAGATGGAAACGAACAATGTACAAATAAATGTGTGTATCCATCAAAGTGGGGTTGTGCTTAAATACAAGAATTATCCTGACCAGCTATCCACTGGGGATAAAATGCGGCATGCGAGGCAAATATCTTCGAGACTAAATATATAGAAATATTTTGCCGATTATTTGCCAAGATGAATCTCGAATGTGCCTGACCCTCCTTCAGGTTACCGAATCATAGAATCCGAGCTTCAGTCGGAGTAATAATAATTTTGCCCAAGCGTTTCTTTCGGTATAAAGGGCTATAGTTTGCTCGACTATCTTTCGGAGCATTAATAAAATGAATGGTGCCTGGATAGTCCGCCGGGGAAAAGTTGTAGAATACCAAGTAGATATAGCGAGCAATTCGTGCTCTAGCATCCGTCGAAACATCGATGAGATTTCCCAAGGACTTAAGATTATTGCCGAGCATCCGTCGGGACTGAATCTTGTACCTGTGGAAGTTAGTAAATTCCCCGATCATCTGTTGAGACTAAATCAAAATAGAAGTTATCATGAAAATGATATGTTCAACAAAGTATATAAGATATGCATCCGCTCGGCCACTTGCCGGGGAAAAAATTCATAGTAGCATATGAATGTAATAAATGATCCAATGATTTTTATGATAAAAATCCCATTGCGATAACCGTGCTCGAGCATCTGTCGGGGCTGAGCTAAATAACCAATAATCTCCTTCTGGTGACATTAAACTGTTGTAACTGAATGACAATATTGAAAATTAAAATGTTCGAATAAATGACATGAGTGCTATATAATTGCAGCACCCCACTTATTTATGTGAGCAAAATAATTTGTAATAAGGTCGCATAAAAAAGTGACAACTAAAATCGTTGTAACAATTGTAATTTAGTCACATGATCCCTTAAAAAAATTGAGAGAACCGAGCAATGCAAAATTTAAT
Source organism: Sambucus nigra (assembly GCA_949130495.1). NCBI lineage: Eukaryota > Viridiplantae > Streptophyta > Magnoliopsida > Dipsacales > Adoxaceae > Sambucus > Sambucus nigra. The sequence continues at coordinate 763,582 of CASBWL010000014.1, forward strand.
CCAATATATCTTAGATGTAAGACACAAGCTGATTTAGAATTTTTGCAAAAATTATTTGAAGTCCAAATAAATAATGAGTTATAAATCGATTTTCAAAATTGTTTCCTTGGGAGGCTCATAAAGCTGCGAAGTAGGATAACAAATAGCAAGAAGTTTAATAAAACATGGGGCTTGACTTTAATAAAGACTTGGTTCTATTAAAGCAGGTGTGAAAACCCATGTTCCTCAAAAGGGCTTCTGCCCCTATTTGAAATGCCTGAAGCGTGTTGAAAACCCATGTGCCTCAAAAGGGCTCTTGCCCTTATTCCGCCGACCAGCAGGGGCGGAGCCAACGATCAGAAATTGCGACAAGAAAAATTGTGGGTTCCCTCGCGACGTCACCCAGGTCATGGTGTTAGTGTAGAGATATGGAAGCTGGTCGGTACGGCCGAGGAGAAACCCAAAGAAAATTTCCTCTAGGTCGCCGGTAGGTCGCCTACCATGGAGGTTTGCTCGACCAGGTAGGTTGCAGGTCAGAGGTGAGCTCGCTGATGCTCGTTGATGCTCGATTGCGGGGGCTACCAATAATACTGAAATTCGTAGTCCATTTTTTGTGTTGTCGCCGACCAGTAATTATTTTCTGACATCGCAACTGATGCTCGCCGACCTGTGGTTATGGCCCAGCGTTTTAGCTGAGGCTCACCGACCTTTGGTTATGGTCCGGCTTCGTAGATGATGCTCGCCGACCATTGATTATGGTCTGGCATCGTAGCTGATGCTCGAGCTATATGATTTTTTTGAGGTCTCCTCATAAGGACCTGACGTTGTGGTGATGTTCGTCGAGCTCGCCGCTCTGTTTCTCTGTTTGTCTACCTTGTAGCAGTTGTCGACCAGCGACTATGGTCGCAATTGAAGAAAACTCCTTCCTGGCTCTTCGCTGTAGCATATTAGTGGTCGTCGGCCAAGAAAGGTGGTCGGGAAAGGTTGAAGCCTCTGTATGGTGGTCGCCGACCATCGAGAGATTCCTACGACCCTATCATAGGGTCCTCGATCAATTTCCAAAATGCAATACATAAGTTTTTTGTTGCCAGAGTTGGGGATTTCCATAATAAATTTGGCGATTCATTGCCAGATAGGTTAAAACCCCAAATGGGTCCCGCTACTCCCAGCGTGCTTGCCATCATTTGTGTGGGGTTCCACCGTTACTGTGTGAGAGTTGTTGGCAACTGATTATGTGACCAGATCTATGTGTATCTTTATGAAAACATATCTGTTGAGATAATTTCCTTCAATATGTTTCAAGATCTCTCATGAGATAGAAACTTTTAGACGGTTACCCTGCCCGAAATTTAGGATCTGGGAATCAAGATATGATGTAGCCCAGTAAATAAATGTGTTTGGCCAGGAGTTCCTAAATAGAGTCCAGATATTTGAAGAGTCTTCATAGACATCCCTGATAACGAATTCCCTCTAAAACAAACAATGAAAATTGTCTAGAATCAAAGTTGTTGTGCAGATTTGCAGATAACAATTAAATATAGGATTTGTAATTATAACTGTATGCAAAATCATGCATCAATGAAATGATATTTGTTCAAAACAAATAATTATATATGAAACACATAACTGCTCGTGCACAAATCAAAAAGGAAAACTTATCTTTTGATTATGTGCGTAGTGTAGGCACCATTGTTCTTGAACGTAAACCTATATCTCTTCTAGCAAGAAGGGGAAGGCCTTTTGTGCCGTTCCCACAAACGGCGCCAATTGTAGATGCAAAAAATCCCACCCGTCGGGGGGAGCCAATTCATCACGATACAAGTATAAAAATAAATACGAGAGAGACAAAGATTTACATGGTTCAACTATGAATGGCCTACGTCCACGGGGCTGCTGGTGTGTTTCACAGAATGATCAGAGAGTTTTACATGAGAGTGTTTCTCTAACTTCTAAGCCCCCTTTCACAATGGGGGGTGTCCTCTTTATATAGAGTTAGGGGTTACATTAGGGTTACAAATATGGATGAGTAGCAAATATGGATGAGCCCTATCTTCGTGGAGTTTCATTCCAATTAGATACTGCTCCTCGGTCTTCTCGTTTATTAAGGACTTTAGTCGTCCCTATATTGCTGGCACGTCGCCATCTTCACCGGGGTGCTCCCCACACGTCATGCTATTCCGTAGGCATATATTTTGCCCCCACAGTATATAATAGAGTTAACAATTATATCGGGTTAAATACATAAAGTGCGAATGTATAACATATATAACTAGTGTGAATGTTATATAAGCAATTAAAGTGGAAATGATTAAGTAAGTTAATGAGTAGAATAACTTAATCAAAGTTAGGAAGTACTCGGGTTAGAGTAGCGTGATAAAAAGATTTGTAACAGGGCTAGTTAGGATGGGAGGTGTAGCATAACTAGTTGGGTTATGAGGTAAGCGATAGGTGAGAACAATAGTTGAGAGGTGAGTAATATCTCAAGAGAGTGCGACACCGGCCTAAATATGAAAAGTGTTCATGCATATTTAATTATTGCAACTTAATTACTTGCAACTGTTTTTCAAAAGTTTTGGGCTCTGACCCCTGTCAAAAATACTTTCCAATACCTTTAGGTGTCCAGCCACAAGGACGCCAGAGATGATGACCTCATTCCAAGGATTCGTAGCTGCAGCACTTGTGGAGTCATGCAGGATTTGTGTAGACGCTTCAGTTATTCATTTCTAGATTATGATTTATAATTTAGTATTTCATTTGGGCATGTTTCCCTTTCAGTTGATACATTCTCTCAGTTTTATTTATCAGATGATGTATTTAGATTCAGTTTTATTACAGTAGACTTATGATTTGGATTTAGTTTTGGGAACCGATGGTTTATTCGGTATTTATTATTTATCTAATTATCATGTGATGATTCAAACTCTTATATTTGTGTGGATGAGTTATATTATTTCTATTTCCGCATGTTGTTACGTTAATGAAAGATAAAATTTGGCACAGGCTTAATTAAACATAGGTAGTTAGTAATTTAAAAAGTTTTTGACAGTGATGCTAAGAATGAACCAAATGAGATTCCTATTTATTTTAGTAAAGGATTGATCACCCGTGATTAAAATAGGCAGGGTGTCATAAAAGATATCAGAGCATCAGTTTCTAATGTCCTTAGGATTTGTGCGGCTTACTAGGATTTCAGCGTAGCGTTCTTCGAAGGACTGTTGCATTCTTGATTACGTAGTTGAGATTACGTTCTTCTGCTATTATATTTGTATTGACTGTGAACTCATATAATTCGATCTGATTTCAGATGTCACCCAAGAGAGGACGAGCTACTAGGGCAGCGACGAGAGCCAATGAGAAGGAGGCTCAGCAGGGCCACCCACCAGAGTTTCAGGATAGTTCTGACATGATCTTGGCTTGCCAGCGGAGGAAGGATATACAACGTCATGGTTGAGTGTGGCGATACTCAGAAGAAGATGTTGGCCACATTTAAGCTAGTGGGAGCGGAGTTACAGTGGTGGGAGTCTATTACCACTGCCAAGAAGAGGAACACTTTACCTATTGCCGAGTTCTGGGTTCTGTTTGACCGCAAGTACTTTTCATCAACTGTCGAGATGGAGATGAGGAGGAAGTTCAACGAGGTGGTTTAGGGTGACCGTTCAGTAGCCGAGTGCAAGGAGGAGTTCACCCGTCTGGCTAATTTCATGCTCGACGAATTGAATAGTGAAGAGAAGAAGAAATTGAAATTTATGGATGGAGTCGCTTGGAGGATCAGTCAACATTTGATAGGCAACCCAACATTGAGGACTAATACTGAAGTCGTCAATGCCTCACTTTTACATTGTCAGGATCATCGCTTCCATCTGAAGGGAAGTAAGAGAGGGGGTGAACCTAGCCAACCGGGCAAGACAGGTGGGAACGGTGCTAGTGGAGCACCGCAGCAGCAGTCGGGTAGACACCAGGGGGGCAGGATTCCCGGTAGGGGGATTCGGCCAAGAGATTTAGATCTGGGGTTTACCGACCCAAGTGTGGAGGTTTCAGGCAGGGCCAGCAGGTTCCTCAGGGCCACCAGGGCCAAGGAAATAATGGGGGAGCATAGTATCTTGCTCCGTTTTACAATGGTTTGTGACATAAACCTGCATTGGTATTGTTATTGATGCGCATAGCATCTTGCTCCATTTTACAATGCTATAGGGGTGCAGCAGGTCCAAATGATGCCTCCCTACAATGAAAATATAAATATATTAAACTATTTACAAGAACATAAACCAACCTTAGTGTATCACATACTCCCTCCACCCAAAATTATGAATCCACATATGAAAGCCAAGAATTTTAAGGAGGAACATAGACTTTGAACATAATCAATAGTCAAAATTCAAACTTAGTTCAATATCTTGAAATCTGGTTTATTGATTTTCATAACAGACTCTTAGTTTGGGACACTGAATCAATTTATCTGCATTTGATATGACAAAACCTTAATACAAAAGGCGTAGACCAATTCACAACTTTCTGTTCCAAAACTGATTTGTATATTGCCGAATAGTTAGTGGGTAACCTTCTAGTTCTCAAGTATGAACATTCAATTGCAACTAGCACTTTCTCATCCTCTCACACTACACAACCCAAGAAATAAACAAGTACATTTATTATCTACAAAATATTATAGAATTTGGACAAACCATCCCGAATATGCTAGAAATGAATTATGTTAATTATACAGTAAACTCATGGCCTTAGACCATTAATAATCCGCTAATCTAATCCCATCAACATATTTCATCATAACAGTAAAGACTTTTTAAACTTTTATGTTCACACTTAATTACTACCAAAGGTCATGGGATAAAATGTATGCACACATCATGAAGGAAAAGGCTACAATATCTAATTAACAATGATGAAACTGAATTTTTATTTCTTCAAGACAAACATGAATTTGATACCGAAAAATTTAGACATTTGCAAAACTATATGAAAAATAATTTGGCCTTTGAAGTTGACCCGATATACGCATCTCATACTTGACATCACCTATTATTGTAGGTTTTTAAACATCATTTCAAGGCTATGTCTCTTATCGCCAAGGACTGTTCCTCCCTTCAAATAACAAGATTTATGATTTACTAGAGAATCAACATACCAACTGTTGCATTATAAAATATTTTTATCAAATTAAATGGTACTTTAACAGCTATGACAACCAATTAAATCCTGCAAGGCCATTCAAATTGACATTTTGATGAAGGTCAAGTGAGAGGGACGAAGATAGATAACTCATTGTAGTCTGGACCATATACCAAATTAACCATTGTAACCCGTAAAAAGAGGTCCAGATTGTGAGAATAGTCAGGAACTAACTTGTAAATATATTTCTTTTTCAGAATTCCAAATTATGTCAAAATCCCTATACTATATGCATATAATTCAGGTAGCTTTGTCCGGGTAAGACTGTAAGTGTAGTTCACATGCATTCTCAACTCCGTGGTATCTTAGAGAAGTTGTGATTTTTGTTGTTGCAATAAATCTGTGCGGTCTTTGTGTTGAAATGTCAACTGATAAAACTAAAAACAACTTTACAATCGTATAGAAAGGTTAACCCCCACATCCTCAACCCTGCAGGACCCCTTTTAGAAAGAAAAAAAGAAAAATTCTTGCTTGTCTTTACACTCCAATGTTGCGCCTACTAAGAGAATGGAAACATAATTTGAATTTGAATTTTTTAGCCAAAATAAATTCTGCATACTATAACTACTTTTATTAAGAAAACTATGCCAGGATTCTCAACAATCCGAACACTTTAACGACCCACTTTTTCGCAATTCCCTTTTTTCAATATTTTCAGGTCAGAATTATCAACATGTAAGTCTATTAGACTGAAGTGTTCCAACACTGATAAGTTCGACCGATCTAAAAATCTAGCTCAAATGCCTTTAATCCTTGTTAGAGATTATGAACTCTGTAATCATGTATTCCAATTGATATATTAATATTAGTGGTTTAGTATGACCTAGGCTTTCATATTATAGAGCAAAAGCAAGAACAATAGGTAAAAAAATGGCCAATTGAAAAACTATCAGGATTGTAGTAATCATAAATTAGAAATCTTAAATATGGCTAATGGAATTATAAATTAGCATGGGAATATGTAGTCTACGTTTTGTGGGAGTTTAACAAAGTCATGTGTTTAAGTTTCAACTCCAATATGATAGTTGAATTAAAAATTTGAAAATACAAAAATTGGGTTCAAGATAAATGAAGAATCCAGAATTAATGAAGAATACTTAAGTTCCATACTAGCACGGGTTAAAAGCCATTAGCTATAGAGCAGGCGTGTACACGAACCTTAAGAAGAATAATGCGTGCATATCCCAAGTTGATAGTATGAAATATTTTAGGGAAGTGCAAAACAATGCGCGCATATCACACGATATTGTGGAATCTTTGATGAAGTTCTTGATCTTTATTAATCACCTACTCATCAGTATGTTTCTTCGACAAACATTGAACTATTTACACTAATTACCATTTATTACTAAGTGTAAATGTGTTGTAGGCCTTTTTCAAAATAATATTGAAAAAAATATATTCTGAATACCCAGATTTTGGAGAGATTCAATTATTTGACTCCACTTCCATATTTTGCAACATTCATATTTATGTTCAAATGTGATGAAACTTATATATTAAGGTTAGACTTTCATATTTTGAGGACTACATCCCATGGTTATTTCGGACATCCTGCGTAAATTGATCAAACCTACCACTAGTACTTCCAATTATGTCCCATACAAATGGTATTTTTGACATGGTATGCTTAGCAAGAAAGATGCACCAAGATGTAGCGCTTGTTCAACTTTCTGGAAGAAAAAATTATACCTTCTTTCAGATTTTATTTTATTTAAATTTTTTCTTTGGAGGAGTTAGAATAAGTTTCTAGATCATAAAAAAATTGTCAGTCCTGTAATCCATGAGTTTCCAAGGTACTTAAGGTGGGATTTTCATGTAATCACTCTTTAAGGTTCCACAATTTTGAAAAAGATTTCCATGAGGCCAAAGAACCGATAGAAACACCCAAGTAGTAAAAATATAGAGTGCAGGTTAAAGACTAAGCAAGGATCGATTCCAAACTCAAATATCATCCTAAAAACGGATTTTACCACCCCCTCCCACAACTAGGCGAACTATTCAAGAAAGACTAATCCTTGAGAAATGAAATTCCATAAATAGAGAAAAGATCCCCTGAATACTACTTCGGAACCCCATCCATTTTCTTGGCGACCATATTTCCCCTGAAAATTGAACCCCAAAGAGAGTTTATCAAGAGGAAATATGAAATTTCCAAAGCTATTTACCCAAAATAGCTATGTTTTGTATTCAAATTACAAACACCCGAACCACCTTTTTTATTTGATGTAAATACAACCTTCCAATTAACTAAATGTTCACTGTTACCTTCCCCCGCCCTATTAAAAAAAATACATTAATTCACATAAAATATGAGCATACACAAGCTTAAGAATGTTCTCCTCGATAGTATAGAAAAATGAAGGAGAAACACAAATTTGGGAATCAGGAAACCGATATTCCTTTTTCAGATGGAATTGAAAATGATCGGGAGAGTTCCACGACATGACGAAAGAAAACCTAAGTATAAACAAATAAGGTTTATATGGCATGTTAAAACACAAGTACAAAACGTAATAACTGATTGCAGTAGCACTACTATCCTTGTCCTTGTTCATGGTGGATCTTCTCAAAATTTTAATGATAAAGACAAGCATCTTGGAATAGTTGCCCAAGAAAGGTCCATTTGATGAGTGTGCTAGTATTATTAATTATAGGCTTATGTTCTTAGCCCAAATATTAGTTCTAGGCATAACTGTTGGTTGGTCGGCATAAGAAAGCATCCCCCACTAAATTTGCCAGTAATGTGAAATGCTTTGGTGTGTGGTACGGGAACAGCACATGGTATGTTATAGTGCTTGGTATATGGTACATTGGGGATGGGCTTATTTGGGACGCTATTTCGATTCGCGATTCGTTTGGAACTATTATTTGGAACGTTTAAGGTACCGTATGTAGTTTATTTAGATACTAATGCTATAGTTAAACACACATGATCAAATTATGTAATTATATGAATTAAGATTTTCTATCTGGCACTTAAAGGTACCTAGTTTAATGTAGATATACTCGCAATGGAGAAAATTAATAAACATCATAACATATATAATTTATTTCTCGATTTTTTTGTTATTTTCTTTAACTCTTCAAAACAAAAGCAGGACGTAAGATTTTGAGATCTGGGGTGCTAAAGTACCCTAAAAGGGTACGCATGAATTAGATTGCGGTCATGAATGGGGACGAGAGTATCTGATGATTGATCCCCACAACCCAGGTTGGGCTTGGGGGTACGACAAATTGGTGTTTGATGGTTTTATTTTTATTTAGAAAAACAATTTTTAGGTGGGGAAATAATGGCTGGCAACAATGCTCGTGGAAAATAAAACCATGACACCTAAATTTAGTCACTTTTTGTAAACTACAACAAAAATTAGGAAAAGGACAAAGAGCTATTTTCCAAATTATAAAATAAACATAAATGCATAGAATAGTTTTTGGTTGATCTTGTGTAATCAAAGTACTCAGTATATCATTGGATAAACCTTATTTGAGCTTCAGTTTTCAGTTATTAATCACAGCAGTCCAAGTATCAAATAAGTGAATTAAAAATTGAGAATCTATATCTCAAAGGCCAAGTACTCGAGTTTGGATATCGTATCAAAAGATGTGTTACCTGAACTTCCCTATTATACTATGTCTAGATACTTTCATTACACTCTAGTATCTTTCTAGTATTGAATGTTTTATTTTAATTATTTTATTCATCATTGTATAGTATCATAATTTTATTCTGGGAAAAATCGCAACAAAATGACCCAAATTCTTGTAGGGAACCAACTGCTTTAAGTATAAGTAGATTCGATAGTATAAACACTAAACAAATTACTAATGGACTAAAATTTGGTATACACGTGGACTAGAAAAAAGAGCCTAAAGCTAGAAGCTAACAGAGTAAGGGTCTAAAAGACTCTCCCACACACAGGCTAGCAATGATAGGCGATGACCTACAAAGCTTTGATGGGATAAGTTGAGGACTCAGTGAATTCAGATTTTAATATTTGGAATCTCTCCTCAAAATTGGTAAGATCGTGTTAATAATGAAGAATGGACAATTGCGAGAAAGACCAAGAAACATAAGTTTGATGAGGTTTGAGAACATACCTATACACAAGTCTTCACTCACTGTTATACGAGGGATGGAGATTTGTTAAGTTCACAAGTTTAAAAAATTGATGTGAAAAAGGACATGTAGCTCATTGTCACTCAAATCTAATACTTCACTGAATTATACCAAGAACTCATCAATTTCAGCCTCGAGTCTATTACAGGATAGGTCTAAGTAAATCAGGGAAGAGTAAATATATGAGCAATATTTTATTTGGCCTACGAGATGGGTAGTAGAAAGATATAACAGAATGAGTTTCTTAAGATCTGGGTGTATAAAGGGGATTTGACCAAAAAAATTATTGGAAGCAAGGTTGATCCTCCGAAAGTCAATAAGTTGATAAACGCTACTGTTGTAATTGTCGTCAAAGACTTGAGAGTAAATGGAAAACATTTAAAATGTGGGATTCATTTATGATGTAGCGTACTGCCTCATTTATGATGTCACACATTCATAGCAAATCAACAACAAACGACAATGATGAAAGAGGCCATTATAAAGCAGCTTAACTGCTACCTATAAATAGGAGATGTGATTCCAGGGAATTGAAGGTTTCAACCACAAATTACTCAGGACATTGTCCTGTTATAGGACAATACTTGTATTATACATGTCCATGGTATACGTGGCGATTATGTGCAATATTCCAGAAAAGAAGGAACATCATGGTAGCTGCATTGTTCACTACTTTCAACTTCAAGGAATTTGCAAAAGCAAATGATGTCCCTATCTTCAAGCTACAAAGGGGAGAGAAAACGAACGGAATATATCTTGCAGTCAGTCACATGACACGTCTAACAATTACGAAATAATCAAGAAGGCCTGTCTAATCAATTAACTACCTTGTCAGTGTGTTCACACATGATGCTAGGTCCAAATTTATTTCCTGGATATCAAAAGGGATGAGTAAGACAAATACCCTATTAAAATCACAAACATATGCAACAACCTTAGGAAGCTCAGAGCATTTAATTTTATTAAATGTATAGTAATTAGAAGGCAGACCTCAAAGAGTTCAATTTCTTCCCCAGAAAAACCCACAAATTCATATGCACACCATATTAGTCAAGCAATTACCAGACTTGCAAATTCTAAAGAAGGTCTACATGATTATCATATATGGTCAAACATAAAATGATATAGGAATCATCATAAATAAATACAAAGAGATATTCCATAAAATACAAAAAATATTATAAAGATATAAAAAATAAAAATAAATCTTCTCATTTTATGATATAGAAGTACATATATATAGAAGGAGATATTCCATAAAATACAAAAAATATTATAAAGATATAAAAAATAAAAATAAATCTTCTCACTTCCCTAATTAACATTTTTGGCAACATAATTGAACAAATTATATAGAACTAAACCACTCGGAAAATTTAATTGCTTACAGGGGTGAACCCGGGCGCAACGGTAAGGTTGCCCCCGATGTGACCTGGAGGTCACGGGTTCGAGTCACGGAAACAGCCTCTCTGCATATGCAGGGGTAAGGCTGCGTACATCCAACCCCCCCCTCCCCCCCCCCCCAGTACCCCGCAGTGGCGGGATCCTCGTGCACTGGGTTTGCCCTTTTACACAGCTAAGTTACAACTCCAACTATTCTAAAACATATAAAAGGTAATTTGTACCGCACATTCCATAAGTCTTAGCTAAACAAAGAGAGCAAATAGAACAGCCCATTCATACATGTTCAATCAAAATACAATGACTGCTCAAGGACTCAAGTTCTGTCATTTACAGAGTTAACCAGAAGAAAACAGAGCAGATAGAACAGTTGATCATGTTTAGTAAAAAACTGAACATATGTTGAACAACACCAGTTGGTTATGTGCTGACTAACACAAATTAAATTAAACTACACCTCAACCATCCAGTTCAACTTGAAAACTGAACATATTATGCAGGAATGTTTGTATAATAAAAGTTCAGAATATAGCATGAGAAGATATGCCATTTCTAGAGTGATAAGGCGACAAATAATGTCCATCGTTCATCAAGAATCAGCTCATTGGACAACATGAAACCAAGACTGCAACAATTTTTGCATAGAAACATAATTTAAACTGTCTCAAATTCTCTAGAGATGACTCATTCTATATAAAAACAAGAGGCAGTTTAAAACCACAGATGCAAAAAAAATGTTTTCAAGTTATTCCCCACTTAGAGATACCCATTGATGTGAATCAAGAAGCACGGGGGCATTTTCGTCATTTTTAGGATTTTATAGTATTTTTTTGTTGTTGTTGTTATTTTCTTTACTTGGTTGTATTTTCTTTTCGTAGTTGTTTATTTGGTATTTAGGGATGGAAGTGGCAAAGGCTATTAAGGGTATTTTTGTAATTAGAATCATAGCGTAGAGCCTAAGCTACTTCCCCCTTATAAATATCCCTCTTGTAACCTTATTTGGGGCATTCTACCTATTTGAGATTTATTAAAGAGAGTTGAGACGTGAGATATGCTTGACGTTATTTCGAGCATTCTACTATTTGATATCTTCATCTTATTTTCCATTTGACGTTATTTATGTCAATCAGTACCAGAGACTCGTTGGCTCCACCCGTTGTTGTTGTTGTTGTAAAAAAACACAAAAAAAGCTCGTTACGATTGATTCGAGGGGGTCTTGAACCACCTCTTAGCACGACTTGACAATCCTGAAGCTCGCCTCCCTTCCACCAACACCCTAACCCTAACCCTAGCCACCAAAATGTTTCAATCCACGCTTCTGCAACTATCTTCACCCCTCTACCCTAAACAAAAAGTTGTCTCGACAAACCCTAACCCTACATCCCCTGATCCAGCAGTGTCCGGTGGTGCCAATAGCGGCGGACATCTGTCGTAATCCTGACATAATAGGCAACCAGTGCCGATCAGCCCCCTGGACCAACACACGATTGTCGGCCATCACCCCGACACACACAGGGCAGCCGGAATCCCCTTCGGGCAATTTCCCCCTGTCCGAAGCCCACCAGATATGATCAGAACCCCACAAAACACCGCCGAAATCAACCTGAGTCCAAGTGGCCTAACCGTATGGCCAGGAAACTCCATGCGCACCTCCGATCAAGGCCAAAACAATCCCAATGTGGTCGGAATCCACCTGTGTGCAGGCGAGCACACCGGAAAATATCTCAAGTAACACAAATTTAGGCCAAACAGCAATCCCCCTGGTCAGACAACCCCAAAATCTCCCCGTAGCCACCGGATTCACCTCCCTTCCCCAGATTTTGACCGAACAAGGCTCGAGCCCATCAAGATTCACCGGAAAGCAGGTATTTGACCCTGGAGGAAGCCTTTTACGGTGGGTACGGAGAACAAAGAGAGATGGAGAAGATCGAAGAGAAAAAAATAGGGATGGGCACTTCCATAACTTTCACAAAATTAGTTTTGGCCTTAAAAGTTTTTGTTTCTCTCTTCAACACATATTTTGGGAACTTTTCACACGATTCTCCAATTTTTGAAAACCCGAGGACGAGCTTAGTTTTAAGTGGAGGAGAATGATGTGAATTAAGAAACTCGAGGTCATTTTTAGGATTTTATAGTATTTTTATTTTCTTTTTGTTATTTTCTTTACTTGGTTGGTTGTATTTTCTTTTAGTAGTTGTTTATTTGATATTTAGGGAAGGAGGTGGCAAAGGCTATTAAGGGTATTTTTGTAATTTGAATCATAGCTTAGAGCTTAAGCTACTTTCCCCCTATAAATACCCCTATTGTAGCCTCATTTGGGGCATTCTACCTATTTGAGATTTATTAGAGAGTTGAGACATGAGATATCTTCATCTTATTTCCCATTTGACATTATCTACGTTATTCATACTGATAGGAGCTCTGAAGGACATTTGATTGGCTTACCCGCGGTCTTTAATTTTGTGTTTGTTTCTATTTCAAAACGCGAGTTTATTAGGAATATGAGATGAGTAAGAAGAAACCTAGAAGGACAACATTGAATTATAGTTACCCAAATAACATTGTTTCAAATCAACTTCTCTCTAAACAACACGCGGTGGTGGAGGAAGATGTTCGTATTCAATAGACCACGTTCAACGCTTTTGGCCATCAATGTGCATTGGTAAGACGACATAAAGTTATTCAAAAAAAGGAGTTGAAGCATTTATTGGTTGATTCAAAATCGGTGGTCGACACCCGAAATTGTTTGCATTATAATTAATTCAAAGGGATCTTGCAAAAACAATATAGTTCCCGCTCACGCGGGGGGGGGGGGGGGGGGGGGGGCAACATCCTTAAGCTTATATACTAAATTATTGTATTTTCCAAACCCTGTAATACAAATGGAGAACAACAGCTCAAACTTTATCAACATGGAGATATAAAGGGCAATATACAATGTATAGTACTGGCAAAAGAGATCTGAAGCCAATCTTATGATGTCAAAAAACTTTGCTCATTTTGGGTATGTTGGGAGCTTAGGCCCATTTCTTTTATGTTCCCATTCCTAGTTTTGTTTTATATGGGTTATGTCATATTATAAGTCCCAACCCTCTACGTTTTTCATTTTAGGCTTTCGCTAGGGTTGTACGCCTTGGAGGTGGGCTTTCTCATCCTCCGCTTTTATCTTTAGTTTTATATATATAGCTCTTCAAAACTTTGCTAAAAAAAATCCCAATCCCTAACTTCAGTATTTCAGTTAAGAATAACAAAGAGGAAGAGAAAAAGAGTGAACTAGGCATCAAGAACATTTGAAAGTAGTTGTTTAAGATAATTTCACGACAATGGAACTTTTGCATCCTTAAGCTTCAATAGACGACATCTTTATAATATATTATTAAATCGCTAACGTATTATGATTCTTTGGTTTATAAAATTTTCCATTGTCTTGCATAATGTTTTCATATAATGTTTTCAGATGTCTTGTAAACATTGTAATTACTATCTTGATACTTTTTTATAAATGCTTAGAATTTTTTCTACCCCTATTCTTGAATTGTTTATCCTTTTTAACTTGACTACTTTATATTCAACATGCATCTTCTCCCTTAAACATTTTTCCTTTGAGAATATCCGTATACATGCATATATATATATATATATATATATATATATATATATATATATATATATATATATATATAATTAGAGGAGATGATAATATTGCATTTTGTGTTTGTTCGTATTTCGACAAGCAACATAAGTTTAGGAAGATGAAGCCTCTCATTTGCATCCTCGTAGGAGTTTTGGAAAAGTACATAATGAAGAGTAAATTATATTTTTTACCGTTTTTTCAAGATTTAAGTAAGCGAAGTTGTATTAAGACGAAATGAGAAACATACAACAAAAAAACGTGTCTAAACAACACAAGTTTAAAACTGAGCAACACAAGACTACCACGAGTTGTTGACCAAGAACATAAACCAATAAGTTTTAAAAAAAACAGACCAATGAAGAAATTAATATTAAAACAACACAAATCAAGAAAGAAAATGAAAAACAAAGTGACATAAGATAAATACCCGTGCAGCCTAAAGTAGGCCTCATTTTCAACACAAACGGATCAATAAAACGAGATTTTAGCAAACAAACAAATGAGAGAAATGATCGGGAAAGTAGTCCTCATTTTCATCCTGATCTTATCTTCGTGCAAGGATATGAATAATACCTCAAGCTGACTATTAGTGTCCATTAACTAAAGCCAGTGCACGAGGCTCCCGCCACTATGGGGTACTAGGGTAGATAAATAAGTGCAGACTAAATCTGTTTTATATCATTTTTCATCTATAATAACATAACACAAATCAGGTGCTTCATCCTCTTAAGGAAACACATTTTCTTCCAAAATTTGGACGTTTAGCGTGTTGTTGCCATACATTCAAAACCTATAGAGAAATTACATACCCTTATGAGGCATTTTCATAACTGATTGACGTAATTCATCGTTACCCAGAGATTCCATCAAGAGAGTGGTTGTCGATACATCAGTAGAGAACCCCTTATTAAGCATTTCATTAAGAAATTGCATTGCCCTCAATGTATCATTATTTCGAAGAAATCCTTGGATAATAACATTATAAGTGCAACCATCAGGTGGACAACCACTCTCTTCCATTCTTCCAAGCAAATCATTTGCTTCGCTTAGCATCCCTTCCTTGCAGAATCCATTAATCAAAATAGTATATGTACGAATATTAGGTTGCAAACCTTTTCTAGGAATATTGTCAAATTGTTCGCTAGCAGCTTTAGGCTTCCCAACTCTACACATACCATCAATGAATGCGGTGTAAGTTACAATGTCAAGATGCAACCCGCAATCTTCCATCTCTCGAAATAGAATCATTGCCCTCGAAAGGCATTGATTTTTGCATAAACCATTTAACATAATATTATACGTCATGACATCCGGTTTTTTACCACACGCTTTCATTTCATTAAACAGCTCCAGTGAAACAAGAGGCTTCCCCACACGACACAAGCCACCTATAAGAGTGCTGTAAGTGACAGTGTCAGGAATTAATCCTCTATGAGACATTTCATGAAAAACCCTTTGGGTATCATCCATCCTTCGCTCCCTACAATATCCATTAATCAGTGTGCTATAGGTATGAACATCATGTTCAACACCCTTAGAAACTATCAAATCAAACACCGTTTTTGCTTCTTGCAATCTTCTTTGCAAACAATATCCATCCATTAATGCATTGTATGTGACTACATTAGGATTGACACCTCTTTGAATCATCATTTCAATTAAATTCAACGCTTCTTCAACCATACCTTCTTTACAATGCGCATCTACCAATGTATTGAAAGTCCTTGCATTCAGATTAATATTCCGGCTCACCATCTCATTCCACAATTTTGCAATGTCTTTCCACCGGGCTAAATTGCAAAGACCATGGATCAATGAAGTGTATGTGATGACATTTGGTATAACACCTTTACGGATCACTTTTGAAAAAGGTCTAAAGCCTCATCGACTAGTTTGCCCTTACAAAGACCGTCAATAATTGTGTTATACACCACAAGATTAGCCCCCAAATTTCTTTGTTCCATCTTCTTAAGCAATCCAATAGCCACGCTAGTATTTCCCGTTACATAAGCCATTTATAATGGTCCCACAAGTTATAACACTGGGTTGGAGGCCTTTCTCCTCCATTACATTAAACAAGTGTACCGCCTCACCCGTTCTATCCTCAGCAATCAAGCCCCTAATCAAAGTGGTAAGTGCGATACAATTGGGTTGATAACCAAGTTTGAAGATTCTCCCCAAAAGGGAGAAACCCAAATCAACCCCCATTGAGATGGCAGTGACAGTTGATCAAAATGGTAAGAGTATAAAGGTTGACCTTAAGTATTGGTAATGACTGAATTTGTTTAAATAAAGAAATAGCAGTGGTATAATGTTTGATCCTGACAATGGAGGCTAACATGGGATTAAAATAGAGAATGGATGGCAAGGGTCTCATTTGGGTCATTTGATTAAAGAAAGCTAAGGCATCTTGGACGCTATTGAATCCAGACTGATAAAATTGTAAAAGTGTGTTGGAGTTTGAGAATGAGAATGAGAATAGGAACAAAGCCTTACCTTTAATTGAGAATGAGTTGAGTTTGTAGCAGCGTTGAGAAAGAGAAGACCCGCGTATTTCATTAAAACAGCTGATCTCTTCTTCATAATCATCCCCACTCTCGGTGTGAGAGCGCGTCAAGTTCAAAATAATGCAATTCTTATTTAAATGGGTCAATTATTGAATAGTCCCTACTATAAATGTATATTTTTTAAAAAGGACACATATTTTTAATTTAACCCATTTAGTCTCTCAAACACTCAATATTCTCTTATTTTTAGAGGTCCGCGCCAGCGGCACTCCCTCTTCAAAATATGTGGCAAAGGACTTTTTGAGGCAAAATAAAAAAGCTTGGACTAAATGAGTATTAAAAAATATTCGAAGGACTATTTGGTATATGTCCCTTCTTAAATATATTAGAATTTTACCTATTCGAAACTTGAATTTCGAAATTTTGGACAAAATTTATTTGGGTCTCAAAGTTTTCTTCGAACTCGGGATTTGGATTACAAGTACATACAATTATATCATTTTTTATTTTCATCCACATTTGTGTTACCCCAAATTTTTATGGGACATATACCAAATAGTCCCTTGAATTTCTTTTAAGACATGTATAGTCCAAGTATTTTTATTTTGCACCAAAAAATCCTTCACCATTTTTCGTTATATATTCTTTGACAATTTTTCGTTAGAGTTTAGAAAAAATAAAGTGTTTGAGAGTATTTTATATGGTGAGAGATTTTTTGAAATTAAATGAAAATGCTTTGACTAAATACTAATTAAACAAAAATTCGAGAACCTTTTCATCACATAACCCTAATTTTTAACACGATCAAACATGACCCAGTATTATATGGTTAACATTAATCTTTTTAACACTCAAAATTCAAAAGATAAACTCGCACAAATAATCCACATGACATGCTACTATCAAATATTATAAATTAAAAATTAACGTAAATAAAATAGATTAACATTCGGGTAGAATAATTAAAATTATTATTGTAATTTACTTTGGTAGCATATGATGCACAACTGTTGTAAAGCATACATTAATATCTAAAAAAATATGTCATCTTGATTTCGTTTCTTTGGTGTTTTGAATTTGTGAGAAAAAATTTCTCCCTACACTCAAAATGCTTTTACATGTAATGAAAACATAATTGCCTTATAAAAAATAGGAGAAATTTGAGAAAATGTTCTTCTTAAATGAAAATCTAACTAAATTCGCGATTATAAGTTGCGTCAACTATTAATGACTTTGTTAATTTAATGTGAATTCTCACTTGAAAAGTACAAATTTAAATTTAAAATTGCATTTCACAAATTTGCATTTATGGAGTGCAATATTTTGTAAACTACATTTAAAAGTGCAATATTTTTGTAAAATATATTTAAAAGTGGAATTTTTTTGTAAAATATATTTAAAAGTGAAATTTTTTTGTAAAATATATTTAAAAGTGAAATATTTTGTAAATATATATTAAAACTTTATTTATTTTAATGAGAAAATTCTCTTTGACGTAATGCAGTTTTTGTAATCGTAGATTGGTCAATGGCAACTCTAGATTTGTGAAGAGGAGATTCATCTTCGCATGATATTAAATCTGTTTTATATCATTCTTCCTTATTAGCTTGTGTAGTAACTCCTATTTATCTCATCCGATATTTTAGATAACCAACTAAGCCTTTTAATATTCAAATGACAAGTCCATGTATTTATCCATGTGATAAGTATTCATATTCACTCACCTGTCTTTGAACTGAACTGAGGCGGTGTGTTGATTCTGTTGGGCATGCTCGGACCATCAGAAATTGGGTTTTATAATTTGAGCCCCACAATTGCCTCTAAAATTCTTGGCCAGAGTTGGGACAAAGAATTTTAAATCATTTGTAGGCCCAAAAAGTTTAACCAAATGATGGTAGAAACCTTTGGTCGGACATACTCGTGATTAGTTAAAATCGGTGGTGATACGCTGGTCATTATTGGAAATTGGACCGCCAAAAATCATTATTAAGCTTTGTTCTATATGATTTCCTACACATAGTTCGAACGTCTTTCACCTTCACACTTTATACCCGTCATTTTTTCTTCTCACTCCTGCTAAAAAATACCTCCAAAGTTCTTGCTTTCATTTGCTTACTCTGTAAGTTCTCTAGCTTCCTTTATCTTTCCATCTTCGTAATTATCCTTTATTTTTTGTTATTCTTCTATCTTTGTAAAAAAATGGTGAATGTTCTTCATGGAAAGAACTTAAATGACTTTATGAGGACATATTCCATCCCTTTATTGGGTTACAATTGAGTGTGCCCCTTACCCAAAAATCATATGGTAGTTGATAGGGAGCAATGGATCAACACATTAGTTATGGTTTAAGGAGGATTGACTTTTTCCCCAAACCAACTCTTTTTGGAATTTTGTGAATATTTTAAGATCATTCTAGCTCAATATGCCCCCAATACTTAGCGTATTATCAATACGGTGCATAGAATTAATGAACTGTGTGGGACCTATCTGGTTATCCCAGAAATTAAATAGTGTTACCCCTAGGCTCACGTCGATGATGGTGTTATTTACCTAAAGGTGAGGAAGGACAACAGGTCCTTATAGTGAACCTTCCTGATTCTAATAAGGGATATTGGGATGAGGGTCTCATTTTCCATAATTGGCAACATCCACCTCTCCTCGAGGGAGAACAGTACAGTAGGTTCTTATGCCCAGCTTGGGGGAGTCATATAGGTTGACACATTTCTTTGTGATTTTAATATCTTTGAATAGCCTAAACTGATGGAATTTTTCTTTCTTGGGTTTGAATTGCTCGCTCGTGTGACACCCCACCTATTTTAATCAAGGGTGATAAATCCTTTACTAAAACAAACAGTATCTCATTTGGTTCATTCTTAGCATCACTGTCAAAACCTTTTTAAATTACTAACCATCTATATTAAATTAAGTTGGTCCCAAATTTTATCTTTCATTACATTTAACAACATGCAAAAATAAAATAATATAACTCATCCACACAAATATAAAAGTCAGAACCATCATAGGCTAAATCGATAAATGATAAATACTGAATAAATCATCGGTTCCAAAAACTAATATCCAAATTATAAGTCTACATAAATAAAACTGAATTTAAATACAGAGTCTGGAAAATAAAACTGAAAGAATGTATCAATTGAAGGGGCAACGCACCCAACTGAAATATTGAACATAAATCCTAATCTAGGAATGAATAGCTGAAGCGTCTACACAAATCATGCATACCTCCACAAGTGCTACAACTATGCACCCCTCAAATGAGTCATCCGTGACACCCCGACTAATTAAATACTGGGTAGATACTCCTTTATTAGATTAATACAGAATATCAAGTTGGTTCAGTCTTAGCATCACTGTAGAAAACATTTAATTAATTACTAGCCACCTAATATTTAAATAGAGAGATGCCAAATTTTAATAATTAAATTAACAATTAACCAAGCAATTAAATCATCATCCATCAATCGCATAAACAATCTCATATGAATAACTAATGTAATGAAATAATTGAATCTGGAGTAAACACTCCAACAATAATAATAATAATAATAATAATAATAATAATAATAATAATAATAATAATAATAATAATAATAATAATAATAATAATAATAATAATAATAATAATAATAATAATAATAATAATAATACCAGAGTAAATAAAATCCCAATACAAGAGTTTGAATAAATAACCCAACATCTGAAATAATAAAAGTTTGAATCTACAATCTCTAAATAAGAATGGGCACCATGCCCTAACTGATATGAATGACTCTGAAGGAACCAAGGATAAATGTGGAGGCGTCTAATACCGAGATCCTGTAGCTTCCACAACCGCAAGTGTTTAATTGCATTAAACAGTAAATATTATATACATGTTAGTTGCGTACTCTCACATGAGTCTCTCACCCCTCAACTATTGTGCACGCCTAATGTATACCGTTAACCCATCCTAGTTATGCCACTAACTAACTAGTCTACACTGACCCCTGCTTTCACATTCTAATATAGGGTGCCTACTCGTATTACCCAAATAAGTCATATTTATAACCCATATTCTCATTCATTAAATTACTTACCTTAAGTGTTGTTTAAATTCTCACATTCTTAGCACATTCAAATATCTTAGTTATTCACATCTACTAAGCAACAGTGAACTAGTCACGAGTACATGTAAATCACTCTCAATACATATATACATATATGGCACCCCTGGGCCAAGCTACGGTGCACGCATATGCTTCCATCAAATCCAAGTACATCACGTATGTAAGGATCACGCATTCCGAATCACTCAGGAACAGTCTTAATATAAATCACACATATTAGAGACGAACATAGCTCACACACCCATAGGTCACGCACATACATACGCTCCCATGGTTAGATGACTTATCAACTCACAAATAAGTCATTCACAGTCCTATGTCCTTAACGTATCAATCTAAATCCCCCCGAAGGCACACAAAGATAATATAGTCCTTTTTCGAAAATCAACCTCCCGTGATAGCAAGTATGGTAGGTATGTCATACACACAATAATCCAGATACTAAGTAATTACACAACTTAGGTAATCATCACATTAATATAGGTATACACCAGCCCTATATCTTAAGTCTCATACATATCATAGTGTCATCCCGAATATTCTACGTAATATGTTTAGCGCAATAACTCTCGTCATATAAGTCCGAATACTTAAACCTACCTCATAGGTTACTAAGTCTCCCACTAGTCTCTAAGGTTATCTCAGTAATTCCAAGTCCCTCTTCTACTGGTCCTAATCCTTAAATTAAGACTCGTCCACTTTAAATCCCAATTTTATGAAACTCATAACCGTACCTCACTCGGTAAACACTTGAAAGTATTCCATCCAATCTTATAATATATAACATATTCTGGGCATTAACTACAACCCTACTGACCTTAACCAAGTCCCGCAATGTTCTATTAAATCCCCTAAGAGTTCCTACAAGCTTGGGATTTTGCCTTTACCTTAACGGGATATAATCTACCAAAAATCAGGAGGAGTCAATCGATCGATGGAAAGGGTCAATCGATCGATCCAGTCGATCGATCGACATACATGGGTCGATCAATCGATCAAACATGTATTACGAATCTGCATAATTTTACCTACGGGTTTCATCAAACTTAACCCTCACATCCTCTACTATAATGTCCCAAACTCCCAATTATCTATTCCTAACATCATACCAACATAAATATATAATTTTTAACGTTTTAGAATCATCAAATCAAAATGGGAAATCAATTTCTTGGATCAATTCACATAATTTTCATATAAAAACCCTAGCTCTTCTATTTTCTTCAAGAACATTATATAATTCATTACAAATTCATAATTCTCTACACATGGATCATAATTTCGTGGCTTTTATAATCCCAGAAGTTAAACTACATGAAAAACCTACCCAGATTACGATTTTAATTCTTCAAATCCATTCAATTATCATTATTAAAGGTTATTCTCCAATTCTAACCTAACATGGATGATATATGCATTGAATTATTTCAAGTTAAATCACTTGCCTAGTAATGAAGATTCTGATCCTTTGAAGTAGATGGTATGATAATGATTCTCTCTTTTCGATCTATCAGGTTGTGGTGACGGTGGTGCAAAAGTCTCTAAATGGTGGTTTCTCCTTTGGGAACTTCCGTCTCTTCCTCTCTAACAGCCGTTGGTGATTTTTGGTTGTGATAACCCTAAGAGTCCTAAGTGTTGGCTGATAAATCAGTCTAAAATTCATGATTTTCTATTCCCCAAAAAGTCAAAATGGCTAAAATACCCTCCCGGGTTGCCGGTTAGGCTTAAAATGCCCCGGGACCCAAACTAAACCCCCGGCTAGTGTTTTCTGACTATCTCAACCATTCCAGACACGTTGATGCACTTCATATGATCATACTGATGACATGAAAATAAATTACTTTTAAATCCATTAAATTGGATCCTGACACGGCTGATACGCGTGTCCTAACTTAATTACTGAAACTGTCGTATTTTCAACTCCCGATAATTTTAATAAATTCAATAATCATATATTACCATAATCACTCGGTAATATTCAACATTATCATCATAATCAAATACTAACTCTCGTCTCGCTAATTATTTAAATCCGAATTAATTTCCAATTAATTATCCTAAATTAATTTAATTAATCCCATAATTAAAAGTAATTTCATTTAATTAATCTCATAATTAAAAGTCATAAAAATACGGGGTAGTACATACTTCCCTCCTAATAACCGAATTTCGTCCTAAAATTTGAAAAAGTGAGGCATACCTAGAAAAATTAGGTATTCTCCATCACTCAAAACAAAATTCAAAGTATGGCTCAATCACTACAGCCCCCGCTTCACAACAAGCTTGTTGAACCATCTCGACATTTTATCAGTTATAGAGTCACACCTCAATAAATGCACCTCACCTTGTGTTCTTACTAAACAACATTAGAATAATAATAGCCTATACATCATTGGCTGCTTTATCACAATATTATTGGGAGGTCACACATCCTTCGTATCAATTCCTGTGTTTATCTAAACACAAAATTCCCATCTTGGGAGAAACCATAGAACATCTGACTACTCTTGTCCATTCTTCGAATCTCTGTTCCCGACGGTGTAACTTTTTACAAAAGGAAAAAGCCACCTAAGACGATTTGTGGTTATCCCATTATAGTCATCGAACTCTAACTTCTGACTGATCCAAAACTCAGATAATCCGCTTACCTCTAAACATCCAGAGGAAGGATAGTAAGGTTTATTCACACAAAACTTCAGTAAGCACCTTGTCCACTATAAATAGGCACGGGTACTTTCACATAACTCTACCCTTAGATAATATCCTCTACCCATTACCATATTATACATCACTTACTAGTTATACCTGTCGTGAAAATGAAATGATCGCAATGAGTCCAAAATTACTTTCATTCAACTCCACCAGTCGTCAATCACCTTGCGCCTACTCCTTGGGCTATAGGTGATTCCACCCACTCAAAACAAATCGTTATCCCCACTACTTCCTGAAATTTCATATTGGAGGTGGGTTTCAAGGATCTCATCCTAGTTCAGATTAATACTGGGCAGGACCACTTACCGGCGCGTTCACTATCTAATAGTGTAAATCACCCAAAGGTATAACAATTACTTTCCGTTTGGGTCATCTTGTTCCACATGTTCGAAGGAACTCGGTACTCATCTAGAGGTTGGCAACCCATCGAAGAAATTTACCGACTTGACTCTTCCATTTCTGGAATCGTCGGCTTTATACAAAATTTTGTAGTTGACTATCCCACTTCAACTATTTTCTATCTATGAGCGGTGTATGTGGAGACTACTTACTATTCCCCGCTTGACATTGACTTTTACTTATAATTCTTCCCATTAAATGGTACTTAATTATCCTCTTCTTCCCTCGACATATACCGAAAGTTTTGACCCGTTCACTTTTCACCATGATGTGCACTTCTGGACTCTTTATACCTTATTAACATCATCATTATATTTACGCGCAAGTCAATCTCAATATTCTATAAGTTAGAACTCCTCTCCAATTTGTCCATAATAGTTAAATATTTGTCTTCTCAAGGGATACCCCATTTTAAAATGCTTCCCACTGCCTTTCAACCAAGTTCGGACGTGCTACTCTGATTTCACATGAATCTATAAATTGTCGTCCTTCTTATGATGCTTAATACACTCTACCACTTCCATTTTGTTATATTAGTCCCACAAGCATAAATTTCACCCATTTATTTCCATGTATCTTCTTCCGACGATTCTGACACCAGCAAACCAAGGTGTCCATACACCCTATAAATCGTGCAAACGGGTTTAAACATCATACACACTCATACATACGCCTCATTCTTTATTGCCCTTGTATTCGCAACGTGGCTATACCACTTGGGCAATCTCAATCACCCCAGAATTTGGAATTTTAAATCCTCGTTAACGACATTCCACTTTTCAATCGACTATAATAACACAAAACTTTCAATACTTCCTCACCCCACAACTGACTCTATTGGCCTTATATCGAAATAATTTATAACTTACAGTTATAACTACTTACCTCTATAACGACCGAGGTACCGAACTAATGGATGAATGGCCAAACATCTCCCTACTACCAACCTTACGCTAAGTTTCATGCGTGGGATGTCTCGCAAAGCGAAATCTAAACAAGAAACCCCCTCAATACACTACTACCTAGCATTGTCGGTCATCAAAATCCGTTAGGCCCTCAGTCCATAACATGCACCCCTGTATTCCCGTCTCTTGACACAAAAGTTACATCTCCTTCCGCAATTACACTTAAACAAGGAACTTCCTCCGAAAGACACTATCACTTAACATTGGTGGTAATCACATTCCATAAACATCATGCACATATAATCGGGGCTCTCGAAATCCTATCCCCGACATACAACTATGAGTATTAACTTCCACGTCTCTAAAGGGTGATATAACAATGCGCTCTTCCTATTACCAAGTTCTTAGCGTTAAACATAATAACAAGCTAAATCTTTCCACTGAACAGTAAATCCAATACACTCCGAATTATATCAATAAAGTCCCTACACATACCGTGATCAAATATCTCAAGACCATTATAACCTTTCGAGTCTCTAAAATATATATTTATATATATAAACGCGAGCCCAGCCCTCCCACAGGTGAGGTATCGACAGAACAAAACATCATACCCTAAGGTAGTAACCCCAACAGACTTACAATATCTGCACACTATCGGTCTAATCATTACTATAAAACCACAATAAGGATAATATCATACTCGTATAACACATCACTAAAATAAGTAATCTCAATAAAGTATATACCACGATCGATACACCCATTCATCCTCCGCGGATACACTAAAGATAACCACGCTATACCGGGAAAATATTCACCTAATAATAACGTTGTCGATATAAGCACTAAACTCGTCTCACATGCGAATTTAGCAATAATCAAAATGTAGTGACTCGCCTGTGTCACATAAAATTTGCCTCATCCCCTGAAGGTAAAACTCATGCTTCTACCTTGCCAATCGCCCTGGATGCTTAAATGATTCTTGGACGTAACATGCCTGTCCGAACCAAACCAAAAATTACATTACCTATTGCCCTTGATAGGCACCATACGCTTGTCCCTTTACTCACTTCGATGAAATTTAACACATGGGCTTTTACTCTCCCCAAAATACCTCTACACATAATCCACTTATCTCCGATCAAACTGACCATGTTAGGGTTGTCCTTCTCTCGAACTTTGGTAATCTCGACTCTAATGGCTACCTCCGTTATTCCCTTAGCTTTAATGGCCCTAAGGACCATGCTACTTGCTTCAACAGCCCTTACTGAATTCACCCTCGCTCGGTAAAAATTCAGCTATCCGAATTATCTAAATGGGTCCGTTGATGGGTCTCCTCCTTGTGATGCTTCACCAACACCGTTTCCCCCCAATCTTACTCTCTGACTAAATTCTTCGATTCTTATAGCTCCCCACACAAGGAAGCGTTTACCTCCATATTAATAAGACGCGACATTATTACCATCTGCATTGACCGTCCAAGCATAATTCCCCAGAAGTGCTAGCAATTCTTCTTGTAAGTTAATTTTCTCTTTTAATGTCCTCTTCTCCATTGCACCTACTTCATCTAGTGCAAGGTTTGGTATTTAATTAAATTTCTTTTCACACAGGGACCTCTTTTTGGCCCTCTGGTGTGAGTTTAGAACAACGTTCTCACCTTATCCTGAACATTTGATGAAGGAACTTGCGATTGGACTGTACCTAAGATCCTTCCAGTGACACAACATTTCATTAACAAGTGTGGTGATTGACTCCTATCATTATAACTTTGCTCCGACGAGCCAAGAAAAATCTTACCCCAAATTTCACTTCCCGTAAGCCACACTCCAACATATGCCCAAGCCTTTGAATATTTTACTTTCGTTGGCTAACACACAAGATCACCGTATTCCTAGAATTTCCACTGCTGGTTCTCTTTAATGTTTCATCTGACTTTTTCCCAATCCAACCTTGTTGGGTGAGTCTAATTTGACTCCACTTTCTACTATAGCGGTATATGGAAGTTATATGTTGTGCCCTAGCGGTCTTCACTGTCCTGACTTTTCGTGCCATAAAAGGGGTGACCTCAACTACGGCCATCATTCTTGAATATACCCTATAACTTCAACTGAGCTTTGTCTCCCGCTGTCTGCCCAACTTCCCTCTCCTGACATACTGCATTGTTCGGCACGCGAACACACCTAAATGCAATTAAGATTTATTATTATATGGATTATAGCAGGAGAATGGAATCTCACCAAAGAAATCAACAATCCTAAATAAAGAAAGCTATGCTGGAAGCATAATAAGCTGCACATATCCTAAAGGACACTAGAACCTAATGCTCTGATACCACCTGTGACACCCGAACTAATTAAATACCGGGTAGCTACTCCTTTATTAGATTAATACAGAATATCAAGTTGGTTCAATATTAGAAAACATTTAATTAATTACTAGCCACCTAATATTTAAATAGAGAGATGCCAACTTTTAATAATTAAATTAACAATTAACCAAGTAATTGAATCATCATCCATCAATCGCATAAACAATCTCATATGAATAACCAACGTAATAAAATAACTGAATTTGGAGTAAACATTCCAATAATAATAATAATAATAATACCAGAGTAAATAAAATCCCAATACAAGAGTTTGAATAAATAAACCAACATCTGAAACAATGAAAGTCTGAATCTACAATCTCTAAATAAGAATGGGCACCATGCCCTAACTGATATGAATGACTCTTAAGGAACCAAGGATAAATGTGGAGGTGTCTAATACCGAGATCCTGTAGCTTCCACGGCAGTTACATCACGTCATCAGAATGGAACTCCTATGCTTGGCGTCCCTGTGGCTGGGCACCTAAAATATTTTTACAAAATAAAATAGATTTGGAGGAAAACGGGGCAGAGCCTGAGGTGAAAACAGTTTAAAAACCGTAAGTGTTTAATTGCATTAAACAGTAAATATTATATACATGTTAGTTGCGTACTCTCACATGAGAGTCTCACCCCTCAACTATTTTGCACGCCTAATGTATACCGTTAACCCATCCTAGTTATGCCACTAACTAACTAGTCTACACTGACCCCTGCTTTCACATTCTAATATAGGGTGCCTACTCGTATTACCCAAACAAGTCATATTTATAACCCATATTCACATTTATTAAATTACTTACCTTAAGTGTTGTTTAAATTCTCACATTCTTAGGGCATTTAAATATCTTAGTTATTCACATCTACTAAGCAACAGTGAACCAGTGACAAGTACATATAAATCACTCTCAGTACATATATACATATATGGCACCCCTAGGCTAAGCTCTGGTGCACGCATACTCTGCTATCAAATCCAAGTACATCACGTATGTAAGGATTACGAGTTCCGAATCACTTAGGAACCGTTTTAATACAAATCACACATATTGGAGGTGAACATAATTCACATACCCATAGGTCACGCACATACCTACGCTCCCATGGTCAGCTGACTTATCAACTCACAAATAAGTCATTCACAGTCCTATGTCCTTAAGGTATCAATCTAAATCTCCCTGAAGGCACACAAAGATAATATAGTCCTTTTCTGAAAATCAACCTCTCGTGATAGCAAGTATGGTAGGTATGTCACGCACACAATAATCCAGATACTAAGTAATCACACAACTTAGGTAATCATCACATTAGTATAGGTATACACCAACCCTATATCTTAAGTCTCATACATATCATAGTGTCATCCTGAATATTCTACGTAATATGTTTAGCGCAATAACTCTCGTCGTATAAGTCCGAATACTTAAACCTACCTCATAGGTTACTAAGTCTCCCACTAGTCTCTAAGGTTATCTCAGTAATTCCAAGTCCCTCTTCTACTGGTCCTAATCCTTAAATTAAGACTCGTCCACTTTAAATCCCAATTTTATGAAACTTTTAACCCTACCTCACTCGATAAACACTCGAAAGTATTCCATCCAATCTTATAATATATAACATATTCCGGGCATTAACTACAACCCTACTGACCTTAACCTAGTCCCCTAATGTTCTATTAAATCCCCTAAGAGTTCTTACAAGCTTGGGATTTGTCGAACCTTAACGGAAAATAATCTACCAAAAATCAGGAGGAGTCGACCGATCGATCCAGCCGATCGATCGAAATTCATGGGTCGATCGATCGATCAAACAGGTATTGCGAATCTGCATAATTTTCCTACGGGACTCTTTTTATACAATATCTATTTGTTGTAACTCACCTTCTTCACGTAAAAAGTAGACATGAGTTTCCCAAATAGAAAAACATTTCTAAAGTTCTAACATAATTTAAAGAATCATTATTATTTTTGGGCTTGGACAACAATGTTGACAAGTTTCCATTTTTAAACATACAAGACGTCGCCAAAAAAATTGGGGGAATATAAAATTGACGATCGTAAATTTTTATTTAAAGTAGGACTATGTATTCTGAAAAAGGTACACATGTCCCCCTATTCTTCATTTAGTTTCTTGCGTTAATCGATGTTAACCGTGTGCCCCGTTGCAACGATAAAAATCATGAATGTTCTATCATTGTCTAATGGAACCCATCAATTATGCCTTAAAAAGGATTTTATTAAGAAAAAAACTTGAGATCTATTTAACCATTTTTTATAACTTCATACTATACATGAAATTTCACTAGTAGGCACTTAGATTATGTTTTCTTCTTTTCCTTCACAACATACTTTAAGGCATTTCAACAACGCCATCCAAGTTCACATATGCATAATTTGGATATAATCAGTTTAATAGTTATTTAAATTAAATAAGCAAATGCAAATTAGATTAACTAATTTAGAAAATAATAATCATAATTATATCTAAAACTAAAAAAGTGCATATATCTCGGGACTTTAAAATGTGGCATAGAATTAAGTTTATGGTTAATTGTCTTGCTCTCCACACAATTGGACCAAAGGTGACTTATTTTATGGAAAACAAAATACATGATGTATCTCCTTGTGAGTGAACAATGGAACTCACTATTATTTAAAATTGGCCATTAGATTTATTGCATAAATTTTATATTGATTTAGAATGAAGGTATATAATATTATTATTTAAAGTCATTATCTATTGTACTATACCAAAAAAACTAGTAAAAAAATTCTTATACTAGGTAATAGTGTTTTAGGGAATTTAACTTGTCAAACAAGTTCAATACCATAAGAAGACTGTAAATTTTGATCAAAATCAATTGCACCTTTGATAGCAAAGTCAACTCAAAACAAAAATCATATTTGTTTGAGTGTATATGTGTAAGAGAGAGAACATTGGATAACAAGGCACAAGGGTGAGAACAACGCTTTTATTTTCTAAATTATTACTGTAGTCTACAAGAATTTGTTCAACCAAATGCTTTAAAGAATTAGGAACACACCACCAAGAAATCAATAGTAGGCTGAAAGGTAGTTGCATTGAACATTTTTATTTTTATTTTCATCTTTATATAATATATACTAATAGAGTGATGCTATGTGTATCAAGTTTTTACACTAAGTTTGTGTATCAGGTGCATTAAAGTGTTGTAATACACTAAGAGTACAATACTTTAATGCAATTATTATACAAAACTTGGTATAAAAACTTGGTACACATAGGATTTTCCATATTAACAATGAGGGGATAGAGTCAAAAGCTTGGTCTTGATTTCATACCATGTTTGATAAATAATAGTAACGAAACAAAATAAATATATATAGTACACATCAGATTATGTTAAAGTACATTTGAAAAAAAGTATTACATATTCATATTCCACCTATGTATATAGTTATATAATGAGGATATGAAGTCAAAAGTTAGTGTACGAATTAAAATTGTGCTTCATAAAATATAAAATAAACGAAGTCGAAAATAATGTTATCTTAATGTGTTAACTTACATTTAAAAAAATATCACATGAAGAATTCATGTAGTTATCTCATAACCGCACATCTTGGCTACTCTCAACACCCATTAACTGTCTATTTTAAAGAGAGATGAGAGGGATACATGATTTATGGAACATGCATTCTCTCATTATTGGTAAATACTGTAATGGATCCAGTGTCCTCAAATCATGTGTCCATAACATTTAACTAATTTCAATTTACTTATTTTTGTCAATTATCACTCATTGTGTTCCAAAAAAATCTTACTTATGTAAAAGTAGGTGTGATTTTGAAAGCTACAAACCCGAACAACGTCATCAACACAATAATCATCTAAATTCATGATCTAGATTCATGTATTTTAATCAAGAAATTCATCATTTACAACGGTAAATTTAAAAAATATTTCTTCCTATATTTCAAAAGAAATTGGAAGCTTTATTATCACAGAGGTAATATATAAGAGTTATTACTCCTGACTACCACGGGAGTAGGAATATTACAAAAATAATTTGTTAGAGAATAAGATAAAAAAGGTAGGAGGTGGAGAGAAACATGTTACAAAAAATCATAGTATCATAGCATCAACACATGAATTAATTTCCCTATAATAATAGTAGTGTCTGATGTGTTGAAATTGGTACAAACGGTCATGGATCTCCTGGATCAAAATCTGGTGGTGTGGATATGCTTCCTCGCTCCTGTAAATCATATAAAATTAATATGAGAATATGTTTCAACCTTAATATTTGAAGACATTTTATGTCAATCAATATCGATGCCCATTTTTATTGCCTAAAGTTTCGCAATTACTAAAGTAGTGTCCAATATCAATTTTTAAACCTAAATCGTACAATTATTTTTCCAAATGATTAATATGTATTCTTTGAATCATGATAAATGTCTACTATTATTACGAGAAGGATCTTAATCTAAAGATTAAGGTATACCAACATTATCTACGGATTGTTGATAATTTATAACAACACATGGCATCCCGTTTCAACACTTTTGCAAAGCTATTCCTAGCTTGGGTTTCTTATATAAAGTGTCACTATTCCCCCTGAAATTTAATCACTCAAATACTAGAGAACTATAAACTAACCTTCATATAATTGATGTGTAGATATTCACTCGAATGACTGATTCATGCACGACCAAGATTTAAAATGTGAATAACCCAAAGAGATAACAAGAGAATGCAAAGTAATAAAAAGCAAAATAAAACAAATACCAACAGACACAAAATAAGATGTATGTGATTCACCAATATGGTTACATCCATGGATGAGGAATTTATTTTTTAATTCAATCAACATGGGTTATAACACACTCAAGATCACAAATCCTTTTAAAGTTTATATAAGAGAAAAGGTAATAAATTTTAGTTAATAGATGCTCTAAAACTTAGGGTTAAAAGGCCTAAAAATTTATTTACATAGAGGAGAATACATGGGAGATGTTGATACCAAAAATTACCCTCTTACGTGGACCAATCATAAATAAGCATGTGTTATCCAATATGACACCAGTCCTAGTCAACAAGGCATAAATCCCCGACCAAGGTCAAGAATGTCGATCAATAATCTGAATGTCGACCAATAGTTTGAGAAGTCTGACCAACAGTAGGAAGACAAACATGGTCCGTAAAGGACCAACATTCATATACATTATGAACGTTATATACTGATGCAAATACCTGACTTATAAAGGCATTCCATCCTTCCACATTCTACCTCTTTATCTCCCTAATGGACTATGAATACATTGTAATCCCTATAGCAAAGGGGACCAAAAGACAATCCAAGTGATATACAAGCAATACAAGACAGTGGACGTAGGCTTTTCCATTCATCTAAACCACTTTTCAAATATTACTTGTCTCTTTTATTTATTTATTTATCTGTGATCAAATAATTAGATATATTCTAGTTTTTTGCATCAACATGAGAAATTTCCCCAAAACCCTCAATTAAAAGCCATTTCTCTTTATTTTACGATGTTAATTCACAGTAGCGAACTTGGTTTCCTTGGTTGCAAGCCCCGCATCAAAGTTTCCCAAAATTCTGGACAATCTTGTGACATCAATCGCTACAGTGCAAAAATACTTCGATGCGGAGAAAATAAGGTCATGCATTTGGAAAGCTGGTTCTGAGAAAACTCTATAAATCTCAACCTTGGCATAACAAAGTTAGTCAATCCTCGACCTTACCTTTCAAGTATTGACATATTATTTGAAGCAGACTTGTAGACTACCCTGCTAAGGTTGAGCCTCATGCACTGGTATGACTTATTTATCTTTTCTCCAGACAAGTTTAAGGAAAAATAATTTTGAGTTAAACTGACATATTACTTTAAATATCAAATTACCAGTTTAACTCATGTATGTGTAGCTATGTTTGCGTAGACTATATTAACCACCGGAGTTAAATTAGCAGAAATAATGATCAAACCTCCTATTTTGATGTGCAAATAGATGAGCTTATCTCTAATAATGTTTGTAAAATAAGTGGCATTTAGTGCAATCAACAACCCTAATTTTATAATTTATTTGGATGATTTGTACTCCCTTATGGCAGCCTTTAGATATTATAAATAAGTACATGTATTTGATAACAAGGAAAAAAGGAATGTATGAACTTCTTGATGATTTCTAAACTTCAGCTTTGTTGAATTCTCAATTTCACATTTTTCAATTTTTTAAAATTCAAATAATATTTAAAATTTCAGTTATTAACATGAAAAATTATGCAAGTACTAAGAACGGGAAAGCAAGAGATGATCTTGTAAAAGAAAAATAAAAGGGTAATTTTGTAATTGCTCTGCTCGAGTATAACAATTAATTTTAAGCGCCTCGCCTTGTATTTGTGCCGTTTATTACGCAAAAAATGCAACGAAGGATTTGGAGTGTTACCTATTGGCAATAAATTTGTCATTACTCATTTTTTGTTTGTTAAGAATGTGACATCTCTCTCTCTCTTTGATTTTATTACTATAGTTTTATGTTTATAATTATATTTTAGGTTTCACAATTGCAGTTTTGGGGAATTTTTTTTGTTACGCTACTTCAGGTTTTCCTTTAAGGGTGTGTTTAAAAGGTGAAATATCTTCATTCATTTATGTTACATGCTTTGGGGTTTCTTCCTCTTAGAAAATGTATGATTTTTGCTGCAATATTTATGTTTTTCCATGGATAATATTTGCATGTAAATTTCTATTTGTCATTTACATTTGTCCATGTTATGTCTATTTATCCTTCCTTTTGCATAAATATGTTATATATCTTAAAATTTTTATATATATTTTGTTAATAGGGTCATTAAGGTGCCACCTCTTAACGTAAGTCCACTATCTATATTGGTAGGGTTCTAAAACTGATGTATACGCAACGTAAGGCTCAAAAATTAATTTTACACATCAAGGACCCAAAAGACTAAAATAAACATTAAAAAAATAAATGAATTGAACAAATCAATAAGTTGTGAAAACCATCCCAAATTGAATTCACCTTCCATTTTCTATTTTAATCAGTTGTTGGGGGCCATTGTCAGAATGAAACATTATACCACTGTTATTCCCCTGTTAAAATAAGTGGGATCATTGCGAATAGTTGAGGTTGACCTTTATACTCTTAATATTTTGATAAACTCTTTGTGCCATCTCAATAGGGTCGATTTGAGTTCTTCAATTTTAGGAAGAATCTTCAAACTTTGTTGTCAACCGAATTATACCATGCTCAATAATCTAATTAGGGGGTTGATTTGTGGTATATAGCCTAATTATTAACAGTCTTAATAAGGATAAGTTAGTAGTTGAGGCTTTAGACCTCTTTTCATAAGTGGTCCATAAAGGTGTTACACCAAATGTCATTACATATAACTCATTGATCCAAGATCCTTGAAATTCATGTCGGTGGAAACATACTATGAAAATATTGAATGAGACAGTGAGGAGAAAAAAAAAATCCAGTTGTGTAGACTTTCACGATATTGGTAGATTCACTTTGTAAATAAGGCATGGTTGGAGAAGTAGTGGATTTAATCAAAATGATGACTCAAAGAGGTATCAATCCTAATATAGTCACTTACAATGAATTGATGGATGGATATTATTTTAAAAGTGGTTTTCAGGACACAAAGAAGGTATTTGATTTAATGGTTGCTTTGGGTGTTAAACATAATACTCATAGCTATTACATCTTGATTAATGGATATTTTAGGAAGCGAAGGATGTATGATGCCCAAAGAGTTTTTCATGAAATGTCTCACAGAGGATTAATTCCTAACACTACAACTTATAACACTCTTATAAGTGGCTTGCATCGCGTGGGGCAACCTCTTGTCGCACGAGCTTTTTAGTGAATTGAAAGATTATGGTCAAAAATCGAATGTCATGACATAATTTACGCTTTTAAATGGTTTATGTAAAAAACATTGGCCTTCCTAGGCAATCGCTTTATTTTATGAGATGGAAGATAGTGGGTTGCATCTTAACACATATCTTATAGCACAATCATTGACGGTATGTGAAAAGTTGGGAATCATAAAGCTACTAATGAGCTCTTAGTTAGTCTTTCTAACAAAAGGTGTGCAACCTGATGTCAATACATATACTATTTTGATTAATGGGTTGTGCAAGGAAAGGATACTAAGTGAAGCTAATGCATTACATAAAAAAATCGAGGAGAGTGGGTGCTCACTAGATAGTTACACTTATAATGTTATTATTTTGAGGATTTCTTCGAAATAATGATACATTGAGACTTCTTCGTGAAATGGTTCTAAAGGTATTATCAGCTGATGTATCAAAAATCGCTTTGTTGATTGATTTGTCAAGTAATGATAAATTAGTTCAATACGTTTTGGAAATGTTTCATAAGGTTTTGTGATTTATGGGTTTTGGTTTTGAGGTCATAATTTGTTGATGTAACGGTAGGCTATTAATTCACCTTTTCGATGAAAATATGTTTCGTTGAGATTTCAACGGAGGAACAACATGATTTTGGAGATATTGGTGAATCTAGAAGCATCCCACTAGGTTGTCACAAACTACTTGTCTATACAAATAATTATTATTGGAGGCATGCTTATATAAAAAAAATATCCCGAGCATGCTTATACAGAAAAAATACTGTAATAGGCAGTTTAAGAGAATGTTGGAAACAAATTTCAATTGCATGAGGTTGTATAATGCTAATGGTTGTATTTTAATAGGGATGAGGAAAAATGTAACTGGTTTATGTTTTTATAGTTTTCTTGACATGTTTTCATTCTTTATAGTTAAATTTTATTGTAGGTTTTCAATACTGTTACTCCCCCGTCGTGTAGTGGTACACTTATATATGATGTTGAGATTAGAATGGGTCAAGGAGGTTCCTGATAATTGATGGACTTCTCTTTAGAAAGGTAGCCGAGTTTAACGTTATATAAATTTTCATATAGAACACGTATATCGGTATTGTATAAGGGCAATGGATAGAACTAGGGTTGTGTTTCGACCGGATCGAATCGAAAAATGCCTCTCCGAAAAAAATTCGATTTTTACTGAAATAAAATAATTATTCCGATTTCTGATTCGATTTTTTCGAAAAATAAAAAAAAGTCTGAATTCGAAAAAATCGGAAAAAATCAGAAATTCACAAAATATACTAAAAATCCAAAAAAATCGAAAATTTTAAAAAAAATATGGATTTTCTATTACTCGAAATTCTCATTTTAAATAAACGACGAAAAAGGCTTAACCCAACATGCAAATACATGAGGATTTGGCCCATTTTTTTTCATTTGTGTAGAATTTAGGAGGATACTCTCCTTTTATATAACACATTTTGGAGCCATCTCCCTCTCCCAACCAATGTGGGATATGGGAACTTTCAAAAAATTGAAAAAAATCGAAAATCAAAAAATAATTTCGAAAAATCAAGAAAAAAATTCGGAAAAGCTGGATCGACATAATTTGGGAAAAATCAGATCAAAAAAATAGGGAAATCAGAAATTATGAAGTATTTTTTAACTCCGATCCAAATTTTTTTGGAAAAATAAAAAATTAGAAAATCAGAAATCTGCAAACTAAAATTTCATTCCAAATTCGAAAAAAATCGGATCGAAAATCGGAAAAATCGGAAGTTTGGAACAAAACGCAGCCCTAGATGGAACATATGTTCTTATGATACTCTCATATATTTATCTAATTCTACAAGCCATTGATTTTTTATCAGTTTCTTATACAATCATCAATTTACTCTTATATTGGTACATAAAACCTGGAGTTCCTAAAAAACATTTGATGTAATTTGTTGGTTTGTCTCTCTTGTATAGTGTTTCTTCATAGTAGAGAATCACCATTCATTTAAATGTTGCACAAAACCTTATAGCCGGGGTGGCATTTGGAAAGTTACTGCCTATGTAGTCAGTTGTTCTATTTATGTTAATTTTCCAAGGATGGTGCAATACCTCAATGGAATGAAAATTTTGTGAAAAAAATTCCTTAAACTATTCCATATTTTTTTTGCATTTCCCCCCATATGTTGCTACAAATTTTCTTTATATTAATTCTCAGTGAGGTATAAGCAGGATATTTGCATCTTGTTTATGGTTAAGGGGTTCATTTTAGACACTAGGGGATACTTGGCATTAGTCTTAGATTAATAGATCGTATATGATGTAAACTCCACGTTAAAAAGCTCCTAAAAATATCTAACACACACTTTTAGAGAGAGAAACACTATTTTCTATTCCAAAATCAAATCTCCCTCATAATGAGGCTTACATGGAGGTATATAAAGGGAGGAGTAACTTAGGATCTAAGTTAAGGCCTTAATTACAAAAATGTTATTACTACTCCTTACCTTTAAATAATAAAATAAAAGAAAGAGAAATACAATTACAAAATAAAAGACAATAAAAATGATAAATAATCCCTAAAAAGGGATCCATTTCCATCAGTATAGTTCTAAGGGCTTACTGAATTTCTCAATGTGTTGATTTTACAACTAACTCGGAGTGGAGAAAAGTAATAGTTAGTAAAATGTAGATGAAAGGATGATAGATTCATATTATATTGAATCATCAGATAATTTTTTAAACCCCCATTTTATTTTATTTCTTGAATGAAAAGTTTTATTTACCTAAAAGATTATTTATTTATTTATTTATTCATTAATCCTATAATTACATGAGATCGACCAAAAATCTACTCTATATAGTCATTTATACTTTATAATTTGGAAAAACACCCTTTCATTTTATTCCAAATTCTAGATGTAGTATATATAGAGTTAAGATGACAAATCTCAGGTGTCAAGATTTAATTTTCCATGAGAATTGATTCCATAAATTATCTCTCACGTTATCGTACAATCACACCCACATACAATCATCACCATCAGCCCATCCTGGACCGACGTTCATGCGAACGGTTCTCTTATGTTGATCAACCAACAATAATTCGATTACAAGGTTAATCCTTGAATGAACATTAGGAACATTCATAAAAAACACAATTGAAGCATAAATTTGAATTCTTAATACAAAACTATACTAATAATCATTACTGTTAACATGCACCAGAAAGTCGTATGATTCACTAAATAGATCTAAATACATTAAATGCCTTCATTATCTTGTTGACATTGGTTGGCACTGCTTTATTCTTCCAATTAGTAGCTTCTACAACTACCCTACTATTTCGACTAACTATAACCCTCAATTCACCCTCTACTGCTCAGCTACTCAACTCTAGTAAAAATATTGGCTACTTTATCTACTACTTTGCTATGACTATTGACAATGACAAACCTAGAAGAAAAAACACAAAATTCCATAATGGGTCAATGACCAGCTCTACTCTAAGGGTTAGACAAACAATAATTCAGTTTATTAATATGATCAATATAGAATCTTAGTATTAGCTTGTGAACAATATTACAATTATATGGACAGTAGTTCATTTGTACAACAATTTGCTTTGGACCACGATCTCACGAATGATGGTATTTAACTCAGCTCAAATGTTCATAAACAGTCACAAGCACTATGCAACACAAACGCACTCATAAAGATTATGATTTGTGCACTTGGTTCAAGCCAGAGAAGTCACCAATAAGTCCCAAATTGTAAAAGTTCAATTGGTGTACTAAAAGTCAAACGAACGGAGTTTAGGTCATAGCTTTTAAAATTTTGAAAATGTTTTATCATGGAGCTAAAAATTCTATCTCAAATCGTGGTTTACTCAAAGATAGTGTACGTGTTACCAATAATAGGTAGAATCTATTTATAGGTACCTTACTGGAGGATGCTCTATCTTGTAAGGAAAGATATCAAGTTTCTTGTGTTATTAATAGTAGGCAAAGGAAAGAACTAGTGTGTTCCTAAATTTATGTGAGATACCACTCTTATTTATTATAGACAAAAAGACTTATGTAAGATAACACTATTGTTTATAGTGGACAAACTAAGAAAATTATGTAAGTTAGAGTTTTTGTAAATTTCACTTTCAATATATATGCTTTTTACAATATTTCACATCCAAATGAATTTTTCAAGATACTGAGCTTTGTAGAATAACACTTGGCTGGTGTGTTTTGGGATGAAATCGAATCTATTAGCTGCACTTTATTACATGCTTAGAGAAATTTGACCATTGATTCACAAAGTGTTAATACAATGTTAGATAAATCGAACTTATTAACATGTATTAGCTTGTTTAATATTGATTAATATTGTGCTAATGACATTATCAAACAACATAGTATTATAATATTTGTAATAATTGCTAAATGAGTTTATGTTTTATCCTTGGCTAGACAGTAAGTCCTTTATATGAGTTTAATTTAACTTATTTTTCTTTTTATATTGGTGCGAATATTCATTTCATATATATGTTTATTCTAAACTTTGAACTAGAAGTATGCAATAACCTCCATATTCTATGTTAGTAAGGCTTTATATGTGAACTTCGAATAGCTACCAATGGTTCGTCGTTTTGGGTGTCCATATTCGTCGGTGAGTATTCGATTACACTTTAGGTTTTATTAATGAGTGAAGGTCCGAGGAGGGAGAATGAAGGGCATAGATACCTGAATTTTATTTTTCATAGTCATGATGAATCCTCTACTGAGCACCCATGTTTTTCCTCCAAAGATAAGTATTTTGTGAATTATGTCAATATATAAATGTATATATTTATTTAGTTCAAATTGTTAAATATTTGTGTAAACATCTTCTTACATATGTTTTAGTCATTAGTTCTTATATAGACAACTCCTTGATATGCTTGACCCTTCCTCCTACCTTCAGTTTTTCACACATGGGTTTTAATACTAATTTTTTTTCCCAATTCAAGTCATTATTACCACGGCATAAGCAATTTCAAGTTCTTTAAATATATTTAGTTTCTTCATAACCTTTAATTCAATAATTTTCTAGTTTTCATACATTCTTAGAGAGAATAGTGCACCCCCTTTGATTAGCACCACTCTTGTTCATCCATACATAATACATATATAAAGTCAGAAGAGTCAATTGTATATATTATTGCCTATTGTTATTTTGGTGAGAGGGCGTCCCTTTAGCCTCCCCTCTAAAATAATCTAAGAAGTGCCACGGGCGAGGGTGTTGTTTTATGTGTGCCTATGACTTTTTTAAAATTACATAACCAATATCTTTTATATTAAAGTTATTAGCAATCTAATATCTATCTAATCACTAACATAGCTACCAATGCCTTCAAACAGAGGATAATGAAAAAAATGTAATTTTTTAACATACTAAAACAAGGGTAAATGAAGCATATTTTACTATAAAGCATATGTTTTTTTTTACATATTTATGCAATTTTTTTTAATATACTAACACAGGTTGTGTATATTTTTATTATAAAGCATATTTTTCAAAGAGAGAGAGAGAATCAAGTTTATTTTTCAGTCCTAATAGGAAAAAATTAAGAAACGAAGATGAATATACTTGACAACTGATGAGTATTTGGAGAGAGAAAAGGTTTGGGTGATTAAACGAGAGGGAGGGAGAGAAAAAGGGAGTCATTTTGTATAAAATCAAAGGAGAGCACTAAGGTTTGTAAAATAATTACTATTCTTCAATGATGCCGTTTAAGGAAAACTATTTTAGTTTTGTTTGCGATTTTTTATTAATCGATGATTCATTAAGAAAAAATGGCAATATTTTCAACTTCTTATTGATAAATTGAAAACTTTGGCTATTTTTCCAATTTTCACCTAACCCTGAGACTGTTCGTCTCCATCATGCCTCGAGCCTAGCTAGCGTGTAGGTTCTCCTTTTAAAACACCACCCCTCCATCAAAATGATATATTTTCTCGAGTATAATCTTAGATACAGAGTAAGTCTTCCATCAAAAATATTAAAAACTCATTTAGACTATAAAGGCTAGAGGAAAAAGATATCTATCGGGTCAAATCCGTGTATCAAACCTAATTAGTGAAATGTCACGAATATGTCTCCAAACTCGTAACCTGCGAATGGAATCACTTAATGTGCTCACTTAATGGGTTTCTATTATTTGGGGAGATTTGGAAATGGCTCTCGGTTGTTAGATGATCATATACTTTGTGTACTATGTAGTTTCTTCAGCCTTATGATTTACAGTTTAGTATCCTCATTTATCTGAAAGAAGTAATAAAAAGAACATATACACATGTGCTTACCATTCATTAATGATTTAAAACGATTACGTTCGATAATTCATTGCCTTTGGGGGGGAAGAGGGTTAGCACCCCCAGTATACTATAATAATAATAGAGGGAGTAAAAAGCCCTCATTGAGGCTAACAAAAGTAAAGGGGCATCAACTCGACCTCACAAAAAACATGAAATAAAGAAAATTTAAATAAAATTGTATCCATACTAATCAAGTACTCAAAAG
Source organism: Sambucus nigra (assembly GCA_949130495.1). Taxonomy (NCBI): domain Eukaryota; kingdom Viridiplantae; phylum Streptophyta; class Magnoliopsida; order Dipsacales; family Adoxaceae; genus Sambucus; species Sambucus nigra. The sequence continues at coordinate 805,355 of CASBWL010000014.1, forward strand.
AATGTAGCTCCACCCAATGGCTGATAGCCCAATTTTGTCTAGAAAACTACAACCATTGGATCTTCTGGGGAGGGAATTACTCGTTAAAAATGAGGTCTTTCTGGGATGAATCATGTTTTATCACATCTTTATTTAAAAATTTCTTATCGTGATAAAGATTTTATGACTCCGAAAGTGAATTTGTGTTGTGTTGAGATGCCTGAGTTGGTGGGGGAGGTTAGGAGTGGAGTGAAATCGATGGAATGGAGAGTGGTGAGGAGGAGATGGTAAAGGTGGGAGGGAGGACGAGAAGTGTGTTGTAGGTGAAATTATTAGTGGGGGAGATAAAGGGTTAGTGGCGCTTCGAAGGGCATTAAAGGTGGTGGTGGAGAAATGGGAGTTATTGGATGGGATGGGGCAAGCTTTGTTGGGGAGAAAACACCCATATATTTATCTTTTATAATTTATGGTATTTGGAGAGTGGGAGAGTGGTGTGGGGGTTAGGGACCAATCATGAGGTTTTGGGGATTGGTAAGATAGTGGAGGGAATGAAAATTTGTATAATTATAGGTTATTAGGAGAGGTGATCCTGGCATTAATAGAAAGAAATTAGTTTGTATAGCTACGAGCATTAGGTTTAATTCCCTTAGAAACCACCAAATCAAATACCTTCTTATTTGCAAACAATATCCATCCATCAATGCACGATAAGTGACTATATTAGTATTGATACCTTTTGAGTCATCATTTAGATTAAATCTACCACTTCTTCAACCATGTCTTGTTTACAAAGTGCATCTACCAATATCGTGAAAGTCTATACATAATGATTTATATTCCTATTCACTATCTCATTAAACAATTTTGTAGCATCTTTCCACCAAACTGAATTGCATATACCTTGGATTGAGGAATTATATGTAATAAAATCTGGTGTAACACCTTTAAGGACCATTTTTGAAAAGAGATCTAAAGCCTCAATTACTAGTCTTTCCTTATAAAGAATATTAATAATTGTGTTATATACCACAAGATTAGCCCCCAAATTTCTTTCTTCTATAGTAATCAAATAGAAATGCTAGTGGTTCCTATTTTACATAACCCACTCATAACATTCCCACAAATTAGATCCTTTTGATCTCCATTTGGTTAAATAGTTATAAAATGTCACTCATTATATCCTCACTAATCAACCCCCAAATCAAAGTATTGAGTGTGGTATGATCCAGTTGATAACCAATTTTGAAGATTTTTCTCAAAATAGAGAAACCCAAATCGACCTTATTAAGACTATAAAGGCTCGTTTGGTTCAAGATTTGAGAAGGGAATATGAATTCTTTTTCCAGTAATTTTAAGTTCCTGGAATCTTGAATTCCTTTCCAGTGTTTGGTTCAAACAGGAATTATTACTTCCTCATAATAGGAACATATATACTTGATTTGAGTGTGTTTGAAAGAGAGAGTGTTACTGTGTTCGAGTGATTGTGTGTATGTATGAGTGTGTGTATATGGGTAAGTGTGTGCGAGAGAGTGTGGTGTAAGTGTGTGTTTGTGTATATTTATGTGTGGTATGTGTGTGTGAGAGTGCGCGCGTGATAAAAACGTGTGTGATAAAGAGAGTGTGGGTGTGCATGTGTGTGTGTGAGAGAGAGAGAGAGAGAGAGAGAGAGAGAGAGAGAGAGAGAGAGAGAGTTTATGTGTGAGAGTTTATTTGCTAAGGTATTTTTATCTCACCATAAAAGTAATCTTGAACTCTACAAAATATAGGATTCCCCCCATTTTAGAGGGGAATGAGAATTTCAATTTTTCAGGAATTCTATATTCCAGGAATTTTAAGTTCCTACAAAATTTCCAACCAAACATTGCAGTTCTAGATGAGAGGAATTAGATTCTGGGAATCTTAAATTCCCTTTCCAAACCTGGAACCAAATGAGCCCTTAATGGGTAAGTTTCCAAATCTGAAGGTTGGTATGGTATTGATTTTCCAAATTTGGCAATCATCTAATTATTTAATTTAGCAAAAATGAAGAAGAAGATAGCGGATTTGAAGGCTTAAATGGTTAATTTAGATCATGTGATTTGGGACAAGTAAATGAAACTCACTTGCCCTCCCAAAATGAAAGGAACTGAGGAAAAAACTGGGGCAGTAAGGAAGTTGACACCCCGAGTTAAAAAGGTATTAAAAATAAGAGAAAGATTATTGTGGCGGGAAATGAATTCCCAATCGAACAACTCGTCAAATTTAAAATTTTGAGTAAGATGAATTCAAATTTGGATTGAAAACCTATTTTGACCGGTCGTTTGGATTTGGTTCAACTGATAAGAACGGGTTTTAACCCATTTTGATACATGAGCTAAATCAACAACATTATTGTCAGTGATTTAGGGCAACTAAAGGGAAGTCAACAAAGAATGTTCATCTCTCCCATAACAACTCTATTAGTTTAAGGACCCATTTTATTTCAATAATTCAAATTACCCTCATTTATTAACACATCATGTTGTACGAACTTTACTCCGAAAGAAGATGAACAATTATGTGCCATGTGTGCATACAAATTTTTAAATATATATATATATATATATATATATATATATATATATATATATATATATATATATATATATATAACGGAGGTCCTAAATCCACAATTACATCTTGTCTACTCAAACAAACTAATGAAAAATAGTGTTTTATTTACACTTATTCGTTTTCACTCCAAATAGTATAGTACGGTGATAATCTAGAAATACTTTCCATTGAGGATGTTTATTAATAGATCATGACAGAATATAGCATCGACCTTATTAGTTCGGCAGGCCCTATCTCTCTCTCTCTCTCTCTCTCTCTCTCTTTATCTCTCTCTCATGCAGGAGCATAGAGACATGATCGTCCTCTTTATAGGGTAGAAAAAGAAGGTGTTATTCATCTGGTTTGAAGATGGATTCCTCAGGATTTTAAGAAGATAAGTGTATGAAACCTTATCCCTCACATGGTTACATGGTAATGCCATGTGATTTTAGACTTATTTTCTTAGGTAGAAGCTGTGCGGGGAGGGGGGAATATGAAAATAATGTTGGCTGAGGTTTTAGTCCTTAGTTGGAAGTATATACACTTACTTCGTTAAAAAAATGTTACTTTTATAAATTTTAGGAGTATTTTTGTAATTTCAAAAATATGCGTGGTCTGAAAATGATATTTTTTGAAAGTGCGGAAGGCCCCAATTTTTAAATTCAAATATAATGAAATGGTTCAAATTTTAATTTTTCAAAAGTTATTTAAAATTTTCTTTTCTTAAAGAGAACAAACCAACTTATGAAAAAATTAAAAGTAAACGAAAAGTGAAATTAAACTACACACACAATTTTCATTTCGACTTAAACACACATTAATCCAATTCAAGTTAAACTTGCATGCTATCAAGATAAAGTAATTTTTCACTTGAATTAAATTGAACATAACCAAATATTAAATTTGTACCAAATTAAATAGATTTTGATTTTGAACTAATTTTATCTTTTAGTCCTAAGCATGCATCTAGGTGATATAGCAAGATAAAATAAATAGCAATCGCACTACGCCGGATGTACGAGGAAAACCCAAATGGAAAAAACCTCGGACGGCCCTAGCCACGAATTCACTAAGTACGGTAGTTTTTACAAAGACTCGACACAAGAGGACTTACACAAACTGACTTGAGTCCGTCCAAGCCTTGACGCGCTCCTTCGGTCTTCAACCTCAGCCTAGTGTATAACCGTGGATTCCTCCACAGTCTCGAACTCCATCGATGGGGCTATGGTCACCGTCAACCCACACGCGAAGCCTTTCTTCGAGTGAGAACACCGCAATAAACTTTTCTCCTTTTTTAGGGTAGAGAAAAACCCAAACTCTCTTCTTGTTGGTGTAGAGAAAACCAGGTGCCAAAAGTCTCCAAGCAATGATATATCAATAGGTACTTGGAATAAACTAAATAAATGGGTGTGTATGTAATTTTTGATGAGTTTAATCCATAAAAATCAAACACAAAACATGGAACTTTTTCTTAAAAGTTTTGCTCTCAAAAGACTCTTAGAATGTGAAAAAGTTGTCTTCAAAAAGTTAGTTCCCGCACTTAAGAAGTATGTCAAAAAGGAAGTGGGGCAAAGTAGTGGAAAACTGGAAAAAACTGGCTTAAAACTGTTCCCGATGTTTTTTTGTTAGAAATCTCGTTCGAACGAGACTTCTAACGAAGAGACAGAAAGAAAAAACAATTCTCGTTTGAAAACTCATTCGAACGAGAAGTCGTTCGAACGAGGTCGTTTGAATGACCTATCTAACGAGATCTCAGACCATGGTTCTAGATAATTTTGATACGAATGCGTGGCCACCAGTTTCGTATCATTCTAATTTTTTTTGGATTTGATATGATTTTTTTACTGAAAGGTGTCCGAGAACAAAATATTTAGAATTATGAATTCAAAAAAGTTCACAAAAAAAGTTCTAACACCCAAAATAAATTTCTAACATACACCCAATAAATAATGTTCCAAGCTCCTATTTATATATATATATATATTAGAAATGCATTCATACCTTAGGAGCAATGGAACCATGTTGATGACGTAGAAACGAGGCACAAACACACACGGCATTAGATGAAGCTTTAATATCTTGGCCGCTACGTCTTCAACAAACACGCCATAGGCTTGAATGGATAAACTTGAACTCTATCCTATGACTGAAATGTTTTTGTCCGGAATTGAGCCAAAAACTACAAAGGACTCAATTGGAAATTTGTGTCCTTACAAATCTCCCCCTTTGGCTATTCCGGGACAAAACCTAAACAAAAATCCTAAAGGGCCATCAAGCTCACTAGACTCAAAACATAACATAACCCACCCAAACTTGACTCAACCCAAGGATTAAGCACTTTGCCTTTTAAATATGCCGCTTTAGTAGAATATCTGCACACTTAAGCAAACTATGAAACGCATAGGGAATATCAGAATATTAAATGCAATTAATTAAATTACTCCCCCTAAGTTAATTCTCCCCTTTATCAAACACATGACCTACTTAGAAAGACGTCTCCCCCTAAGATAAATCTCCCCCAAACTAAGATACAATAATAATAGGATTAGATACCATTTCTCCCCCTTTTTGTTCAGGAATAGGCAAAGGATAACGAACTAATAAACACGGTGAAGCTTAAAGTGTTAAGACATTAAAGCACATGAGCACCAAAAGCATAACTAATCCAAGATGGATACCAATCATGAAGTATAAGCATGGATGGACTATAAAGTAAGGCAAGGACAAACAAAATATCATATATATGTACTAGAAATTTATCAAGAATGCATAAGAACAAATATATAGATATAAACACACACATGACACACACAAAATATAATAGGAGTCTTTCACACTCGTATGGCAAAAATGTGTCATATGGAAACGAAAGTGTAGGGGTGTGAACTAGCAACAATTAAATTTAGACCCAAACACCTAATAAACGTTCACGGAGTTCTCATTTGATTGCAAACTCCATCACATTTGAATATAACCTCATGTGACAATATATATTGAACTCAATGAACACACATACACAATGCATACAAGCCTAGCATATTGATGATTCTACAAACCAATAGAGTCATGACATGAAATACTCAACTAGGATAAACGGACATTGTGCAAACCGTTGATATACCATCCAATTCTCCCTCAATAAGCATATATATTCTTTTGCTTTTGAATGAATATATAAAAAAAAACATAGGACTTGGCAATTATTTTTCTTTTTAATGCCATATTTTCTGTTTTTAGGCCTTTGGACCACGTATTTCTTTTAGGTCCATTCAAACGGTGGCTTACTATCGCAAAGGATCACTTAGTCCTTTCGGAGCCCTTCCCCGTGCACATTTTTATTTATCATGTTTTCATTTTTCACACAAATCTCACATGCAACGGATTTTGACATGCACTAGTCCTCCTAAGTCACAAATATGTAGATGACAAGATTGGTAGGAGAACACCTCACATAGCTCAAATATACATATGAAGTTAAAATTTCAAAAGAGCTCGTGCATGTGTGAAAAGAGGCATATAAAAATAGAATCCATTTAAACAATACAAAATCCAACTACTCCATATAAAACATGGTAAAGAACATTTTAAGGATTGAAAATCTAAACCAAAAGTTCTAGCCACTTGGGAGCTTAAAAGATGGGATTCAAACACAAATATATGCCACATAAAGTGTGTCAAACTAAAATACACACAAAATAAAATCTTTTTGAGTTTTTGACATTTTTAACCAAAAATAAAGATATATACTCAAAAGAATAAACAAAAATCATTTGTATTTTTCATTAAGCTTAAATGAAATAGATAAAACACAAATGATAAACAAAAATCTTTTTATATTTTTCAATAAATTCAAATACAAAGTATAATACAAAAAGATAAACAAGTCATAATTTCTAGCATATGATATGAAATGAGGCAATGACTAGAAAATGACTAAACATGCATACATCTAGCAATGATATATAATATGAAGCACAAAAATCTAGAGTATGCATAAAACACTAACACATTCAACCTTTAAATTTAGCAAGGGAGGAAGTATGTGAAAGTAAATGAGAATCAAAAACCCTATTTTGCAAGGCAACCAAGTCGAATTTCCTAACCCAAATTAATGAAGAATGACTATCTTGGGGTGTAGGAACTTTAACTACCGTGGTTACTTTACTATGGGAGTTTCTAGGAATTCGTTTAAGATTAAAACAAAATTTCCGAAGATGGCCTTTTCGACCACAATGGGTACAAGTAAAAACATGTCGAAAAGATTTACCCAAGGAGTGATCTTTAAATTCATTCCTAGTAGATTCTCCTAAAACATTGGTCTTGGCTTTATGAGTAGATTCATTACAAGAATTGAAGCCTAAACCACAAGTGTCATTTTTAATTTGGACCGTTCCTAACATTTTATCTAGTTTTTCCGAACGACACTCCAAATCAAATTTGACATTACTAGAATCTTTTAATTTATTTTTCAATTCTAAAATGTTAGATTCTAGTAAAACATTTCGCTCTTCAAAAGCAAGAAGCTCCTTTTTCAAGGATTCCATTAAACCCATAAGGCTATCTCTCTCGCCTTCTACAAATTCAAGCTTCTCTCGAAGAGTCCTCTCACGTGTCCTAAGGTCTTCTATTAAAGCACTATCATCAACGACCTTGACACTCTCTCTTAAACTCGCTTCTAACTTCAAATTAGCTCTTTTCAATTTAATAGATTCTTTATAAAGTTCTTGAAAAGAATTTTGAAGTTCACTCACATTAACCTCTTCTTCATTTTCACTATCTCTTTCTTCCCCTCTCACTATCATCAAAAACAAGGGAATAAAAAACTTTGACCTTGGAAGTGTCATGTGTTAAGGTTTCATCAATCGATGAGTTCTCACTATCACTCACATGACTAGCCATAAACGCCACAAAATTTTTCTTAGTGGGGGAATCGGGCTTCTCTTCCGTATCACTATCACTAAGGGTCGCATTATATGAAATGGGTCTCTTACCCTCTTTCCTTAGTTTAGTGGGGCACTCAAAAGCCCTATGGCCATAACCTTCACAACCAAAACACTTGTTAGACTCGTCCCTATCTAAATTTTCATTACTAGGTTTAGGGATCTTTTCGGCTTTAGGAATCTTCTCGTTATTGTCATGCTTAGAAGATTGAAATTTCTTAAAATCATTTTTAAATTTATCTTTGTTAATTTTAAGAAATTTTCTAAATTTACGTGCAAACAAAACCATGTCTTCCGAGTCACTATCACTCTCGCTCTCTACTACTTGTCTGACCTCTTTTCAGGCTTTTAAAGCAACGCCCTTTTCGATTTTCTTTTCAGTTTTAGAGGGAAACATATCCAGTTCATAGGTTTGTAAATCACCTACAAGCTCTTCTAATTTCGTAGAGGCTAAAGTGGGTAAAGAATTTAACACGGTCACCTTTGGAATAAATCTATCGGGTAGTGACCTTAAAATTTTCTTTACAACATGGTCGTCAGGTATTTTCTCTCCCAAGTTAAAAGATGAATTAACAATATCAGAAAGTCTAGCATAAAATTCATCAAACGTTTCTTTTTCATTCATTTTGATAGTTTCAAATTGAATGGTGAGGTTTTGGAGTTTTGAAGCTTTAACGACACTAGTTCCTTCATGAGTTAATTGTAAAATATCCCAAACTTCTTTAGCGGTCTCACACGTCATAATACGTCGGAATTCATCCGGTGTGACAACGCTAAATAATGCATTTAAACCACGCGAATTGAAATTAGCAAGTTTAAACTCATTTTCGGTCCATCTATCGGCGGGTTTGGGAACACTTTCATTTTCAACTAAATGAGTTGGTGGGACCACCCGTTAACAACAGACATCCAAACTCTCTCGTCGATAGATTTTAGTGCCGATTTCATTCGCGCTTTCCAATACGCGTAGTTTGAACCATCAAATAGGAAATTTTGAAAATGGGGAAAATTCCATTTTAGCCAAAAATTTAAAGGATCTTAACGAAATAATTTATCGTTTAAGGCTCTGATACCAATTTGAAAGTGCGGAAGGCCCCAATTTTTAAATTCAAATATAATGAAATGGTTCAAATTTTAATTTTTCAAAAGTTAGTTAAAATTTTCTTTTCTTAAAGAGAACAAACCAACTTATGAAAAAATTAAAACTAAACGAAAAGTGAAATTAAACTACACACACAATTTTCATTTCGACTTAAACACACATTAATCCAATTCAAGTTAAACTTGCATGCTATCAAGATAAAGTAATTTTTCACTTGAATTAAATTGAACATAACCAAATATTAAATTTGTACCAAATTAAATAGATTTTGATTTTGAACTAATTTTATCTTTTAGTCCTAAGCATGCATTTAGGTGATATAGCAAGATAAAATAAATAGCAATCGCACTACGCCGGATGTACGAGGAAAACCCAAATGGAAAAAACCTCGGACGGCCCTAGCCACGAATTCACTAAGTATGGTAGTTTTTACAAAGACTCGACACAAGAGGACTTACACAAACTGACTTGAGTCCGTCCAAGCCTTGACGCGCTCCTTCGGTCTTCAACCTCCACCTAGTGTATAACCGTGGATTCCTCCACAGTCTCGAACTCCATCGATGGGGCTATGGTCACCGTCAACCCACACGCGAAGCCTTTCTTCGAGTGAGAACACCGCAATAAACTTTTCTCCTTTTTTGGGGTAGAGAAAAACCCAAACTCTCTTCTTGTTGGTGTAGAGAAAACCAGGTGCCAAAAGTCTCCAAGCAATGATATATCAATAGGTACTTGGAATAAACTAAATAAATGGGTGTGTATGTAATTTTTGATGAGTTTAAACCATAAAAGACAAACACAAAACATGGAACTTTTTCTTAAAAGTTTTGCTCTCAAAAGACTCTTAGAATGTGAAAAAGTTGTCTTCAAAAAGTTAGTTCCCGCACTTAAGAAGTATGTCAAAAAGGAAGTGGGGTAAAGTAGTGGAAAAGTGGAAAAAACTGGCTTAAAACTGTTCCCGCTGCTTTTTCGTTAGAAATCTCGTTCGAACGAGACTTCTAACGAAGAGACAGAAAGAAAAAAAAATTCTCGTTTGAAAACTCGTTCGAACGAGAAGTCATTCGAACGAGGTCGTTCGAACCACCTACCTAATGAGATCTCAGACCATGGTTCTAGATAATTTCGATACGAACGCGTGGCCACCAGTTTCGTGTCATTCTGATTTTTTTTGGATTTGATATGTGTAATACCCCGTATTTTCTGTGATATTTATTATTGGGGATTAATTGAATTAAATGTCTATTAATTGGAAATTAATCCGGATAAAAATATTAACGAGATGTGAGTTAGTATTTTATTATAATGTGTATACTTGACATTATATGATTATTGGTAATATTGAAAGTGTCGTGAGATTTAAATACGGCAATTTGGGAATTTTGCTTGACGCGCGTGACCGCCACGTCATGGTATTTTGTTATTAAATTAAAAAGTGATTTTTTGTTCCATTGACCGTATGGTCATTTTGAGTGCGCCAACGCGTCCGGAAGGGTCGAGATAGTCAGAAAACACTAGCCGGAAGTTTAGTTTGGGTCTCGGGGTATTTGTGGGCCATACCGGCATCTTAAAGGGTATTTTGGTAAATTGCATTTTTGGGAATTAAAAAGTGACGAAAATAGAGATTACAATCTGACTATTTCCTCAACCCACTTAACCCACTAACCACACTACATGTCAATATGGGCTACGGGAGAAGTTGATATACCATCCCAACTTCCAAAAACCATAACACACCCCATACTCCATCATCTTCAACCTTGGGAAGAGCTTGAGAGAGAGACAGAGAGAAGGAAGAGAATTCTGCAGAAAAACAGAGGGAGAACAACCTAACTTCAAGAGCCTACACCAAATTCTGAGATAAATTAAGGCAAGTGATTTAAACTCTTTTGATTCAAGATATGTTTCCATGTTTAGGAATTTTCGAAATTGATTTTTGGAGATAAATTAGATCCATGAATTGAAAGTTAAAGGCCATGATTTATGTAGGAATTGCATGTAGTATATTCTGGACGAATTTATATGTTATAAACAGAACCTTCATGATCTAAAAGTAGAATTAGAAGAAGTTTGATGATGTTCTTGAATGGAAGAATTCTGGAAATTATTTTGATGTAGTTTTGATCTAAACTAAGCTTTTAAATGATGAATTATGGGACTTAGAATGTTAATACTATTGTAGGATGTTAGTATAATGTTAGAGTAACCTTATCTGGGAGTTTCATGCTTAAAAATGGAGTTTTGGGTCGAAATTGTAACTGCAAAACGAAGCAGTCCGTAACCATACCTGTGCAATCGATCGATCGACATTCATCAGTCGATCGATCGACCACCATCGATCGATCGAAGGCAAAGGTCGATCGATCGACCTTCCCAGAATGAATAAAGTATTTTCCCTAATTAAATTTTAATGGTGTTAACCCTTGATTAATATTATTGGAGACTTTGTGAATACCCTTAACCTTAAGGAAGACCAGTAGGCATGATGGTGAGATTTGACTTTACTTGGAATTTAATTTGAGGAATTATTCTAAATTAATGAAATTCATTACGTGAGATAATATTTGGGTTAATAGTACAAATTTGAATAATTTGATGAAATAAGGTTGGGGCAGAAGTAAAGACCTTAGGTATAAAGATGTTATATGTGGGAATTATGGGAACTTAAAAGTCTATTTGAGATAGGTTTTAAGTTTAAGAAATTACGACGTGAGACGTGTCGACTATTTAATTTATATATTATTGGGATACTTGTAATATATGAATTGGGAATAATGGTATAATGATGTAGAATATACCCTTATTAATATTGAGATATCTAAGATGTGTGAATGCTTAGTATATAACTTTATGTGTATGACATACCTACCATACTTGCTATCACGGGAGGTTTACGTTCGCTTAGGGCCTTCTTATCATTGTGTTGCCCGGATTTAGATTGGTTACCTCGATGAACATAGGTCATAGAAGGACTTATTGTGATATTAATAAGTCTGCTGATCATGGGAGCGTAGGTATGTGCATGACCCATGTGATGGTGACTGTGTTCGCCTCCACTATTTGTGATGTTGTTATCTGAACAATTCCTGAGAGATTCGGAATGTGTGATCCTTATGTACGTGATGTACCGGGATGGATAGCAGAGTATGTGTTCACCGCAGCTTAGCCTTTGGGTGCTTATATTGTATAGTTATGTTGTGAAAATATACGGTTAAATGAGAAGGAATTTACTATGTTAAATTGTGAATCTAGTTATGGTAATGTTTTGAAAAGATAAAAAGAGAGAGATTCTATCAATAAATGGTTTTGTTAATTAATTGGGAATTCGAGATTTAAAGTAGAACTTTCTAGTTAATTGTAAATGATGGAACTTATATCGTGAACCGAGTAGAAGTGTTAGAAACTCTTTAGATAGTTATGAGATAACACATGAATGGGTACAGGAACGTTAGGAGTGCACAGTTAGACGAGAGGTGAGTATCTCATATGAGAGCACGTCCTAACATGTATTTTGCATATAATGTTTTAAATGTTTTTAAAGCACTTGCAGGTTTTTAAGATATCTCCACATTCGGGCTCTGACCCGTTTTCTTTCAAATCTATCTTTTTGTAAAACCATTTTAGGTGCCCAGCCACAAGGTCACCATGCATAGGATTCTCATTCTAATGACGAGCTGTAGCTGCTTGTGGAAGCTACAGGGACTTGCTTTTAGACGCTTATATCATTTGGATTCCTTATTCAGTATTCCTCAGTTGTAGGGCATGTTGCCCAAATCCTATTAGATACATTTCCATTTCAGTTTTCAGACTTTGGCATGTATTCATTTAGTATTCAGTATTTCATTATTTACTTCAGTGGTGGGATTGTGTTATGAGGAGTTTTTCCTCCATATTTATTTATATCATGTGACGGTTATTCTATTCACTTCATTATAGTGAATGGTGTTATTATTCTTCTTTACACTTGTTGCATGTTAATCAGACTTTAATTAAAATTTGGTAACTTACTTTTTAAATACTAGGTGGTTAGTAATAATAAAAATGTTTTCGACAGTGATGTTATTAACTGAGCCAACTTGGCGTTTTGATTTAATTTAATAAAGGAGTAGCTACCCGGTATTTAATTAGTCGGGGTGTCACAATATGATTTTTTTACTGAAAGGTGTCCGAGAACAAAATATTTAGAATTATGAATTCAAAAAAGTTTACAAAAAAAGTTCTAACACCCAAAATAAATTTCTAACATACACCCAATAAATAATGTTCCAAGCTCCTATTTATATATATATTAAAAATGCATTCATACCTTAGGAGCAATGGAACCATGTTGATGACTAGAAACGAGGCACAAACACACACGGCATTAGATGAAGCTTTAATATCTTGGCCGCTACGTCTTCAACAAACACGTCATAGGCTTGAATGGATAAACTTGAACTCTATCCTATGACTGAAATGTTTTTGTCCGGAATTGAGCCAAAAACTACAAAGGACTCAATTAGAAATTTGTGTCCTTACATTTTTAGTTAGTTGATGTCTAGAGGTTTAATTTGATATAAGGTTTAGGTCTAGGGTAAAAGAATAGGTCAAGTAAGCTTATTTAAAAAGTTCAGGGAGTATTTTTAAAATATTTGAAACTTCAAGGATACTTGGGTAAGTTAGTAAAGTTGTAGGTTTTCTAGAGTAGTTTTATTCTTATTTTGGATTCTTTTGAGTTTATACATTCTAGCAGGGGTAAAAATGAGAATTAAAGTATCTTGATTCAAAGTACGAATATTACAATCTACTTACTTAAAAAAGAAATTCGTCCTTAAATTTATCTTGGAAAAGATCAGGATTTTGGTCTTTCATAGCGTGTTCTAGTTCCCATGTGGCCTCTTACTGATTTTGATATTCCCAAAGTACTTTGACTTAGGGTATTTCCTTATGTTTGAGAAGTTTTACTTGGTGATCCAAAATTTGAATAGGGCATACTTGAAATTCGTGATTTGATTGGACAAAAATTTCTTGCCATGTAATAGTATGGTGGGGATCAAAAATATACTGACGTAACTGGGATACATAGAGTACATTGTGAATTTGGATAATTCCACTGGTAATTCTAATTGATAGGCTACAGGGCCAATACGTTTAGAAATAGTGAAAGGTCCAATATATCTTGGGACTAATTTCCCCTTATTTTTGAAGCAAAAAATCCCTTTTTGAGGAGAAACCTTCGGAAATACTCGGTACTTAACTTAAAATTCTAAGGTCTTCCGGCATTGGTCTGCATAACTTTTCTGACGATATTGGGTTGTATTCAATCTCTCTCAAATTTATTGTATCTTCTCAGTGATTTCTAGGATTATTTCGGGACTAAATTGTTTACTAGTTTCAGATTCCGTCCAACATGCAGGGGAACGACGTGGTCTTCTATATAAGGCATCAAATGGGGAGGATTTAATACTTGATTGATAACTATTGTTATAAGAAAACTCAACGAGGGGTAAATGCTCATTCTAATTATCGGGAATATCTAACATATAAGCTCGTGACATATCTTCTAATGTTTGAATTATTCGTTCTGATTGTCCATCCGTTTGAGGGTGAAATGCGATACTTAAATAAAGTTTAGTACCTAATGCGATTTGAAGTGCTTGCCAAAGTTATCCTCTGTATGACACGATGGATAAAGGAATTCCATTTAATCGGACAATTTCTTGAATGTAGAGTTTATTGAGATTTTGAAAAGAATCGATGGTTTTCACTTGCAGAAAATGAGCAGATTTGGTAAGTCGGTCTAATATTACCCAAATGGAAGTATATCCTTGAGAAGTACAACGTAGTCAACTGACAAAAAATCCATTATAATATGAGCCCAATTCCACTTTATAATTGCTGGTGTTCTATCTTTACTTATTGACAAGTATGACATTTTCTTATAAAACTCACAATATCATTTCTCATAATTGGTTACCAATATCGCTTATTTAAGGTTTTGGTACATTTTGGAGCATGTGGGGTGAATCATAAATTTAGAACGATGGGCTTCTTGCAATACTTCTACTCGAAGAGATAAATTATCACGTATATACAATCCATTTTTAAATCGTAAACATGTTTTCTTATCATATGAGAAGTTGTGATTTTTATACTGAAGATGTTGAACAAAAGGGTCTTGGGATTGTTATGCTAAGATTTTCTTTGTCAAATCTAGATATGCAATTATATTGGAAAAGTTTAATAAAGGGGGTATCAATCGAAGATTATATTACTCTATGGTAGTAGCAATATCGTAAGAAATTAGAGTTTGGTCTTCCTATTTGATTATGACTTAAAGCATCAGCTACCACATTTCCTTTTTCCTGGATGGTAGTTTTGTTTAAATCGGGAATCTTCTGAAAATTCCATCCAACGTCTTTGTCTTGAATTTAAATCTTTCGAGTGAAGATGCAATTTAAACTCTTGTGATCAGAAAAGACTTGAAATTCTTTACCACAATGGTAATAACGCCAGATTTTCAAAGCAAAAACTACACTCAGTAACTCAAGATCATGGACATGATATTTACATTCATGGGATTTGAGTTGTCATAATCCATACTCTATACTTTCTCACACTGCATTAAAGCACATCCTAAAACTTGTAATGAGGCGTGGGTATATACATGATAACTTACATCACTAGAAGGAATAGTGATGACAAGAGGAGTAGTTAATTTGTCCTTCAAAATTTAGAATGCTTGATTACATTCATCAGTCCATAAAATGGCACTTCCTTCCTAGTTAGCTTTAAGAGGGGAAGAGTAATGCGAGAAAATCCACAAAGCGACAATAATATCCATCTAATCCTATAAAACTTTTTATCACGATGATATTTGTAGAATTTTTCCATTCCAAAATGGCTAAAATTCTGGCAAGATCGACTTGGATTTCCTTTTTCAAAATCACATGTCCTAGAAATTTTATTTATTTCATTGAAAAATAAGTTTTTCTCTTCTTAGCATACAAACGATGTTTTCTTAGAGTGCATAAATTTGTCTCTAGATTTTGGTCATGCTCTACTGGGTTTTTGGAATAAATAAGAATATCGTCAATCAAAACGATAACAAATTCGTTAAGAAGAGGTCTAAAAATTCTATGCATAAGATCCATAAAAACTGTAGGTGGATTGGTTAATCCAAAAAGACATTACGATAAATTTGAAATGTCCATAACGAGTTCAAAAAGTATTTTTTGGAATATCTTATTCTCTTACTCACAACTGATGGTAACTAGATCGTAAGTTTATTTTAGAAAAGATCCTTCCTCCTCGAAGTTGATCGAATACATCTCTGATTCGGGGGAGAGGATACATATTCTTAATAGTCACTGAGTTTAGCTTACAATGATTAATGCATAACCTAAAAATCCCATCCTGTTTCTTGACAAATGATACATGATCTCCCTAAGGAGATGAACTTAGGCGAATATAACCCTTTTCTAGAAGATCTATTAGTTGAATACAGAGTTCTCGAAGTTCAAAAGGAGCCATTCGATACGGAGGTATCTAAATAGGGAAAGAATTAAGATAAATATATGTATGAAATTATATTTCTCGGGAAGGGGGTATTCCCGGCAATTCTTCTAGGAAAACATCTTCGAATTGTTCCAAAATTCTAGGAATTAAGGAAGAAGAATTTCGATTTTGAAAATTGATGGTTTAGATTGATATGATCCTTAAAATACAAATGGAAATTTTTCTTTGTTTTGAAAATAAATTTTCTTGGCATGACAATCGATATAAGCGTGATGTATTAACAGATCTCAATAATAATACCAAATTCGTAAATATCTAAAATTATCAAGTTAACAAAGAGTGTACCTAAACCAAGTTGAATTTTATAATTTCTATAACCTTGGGTAGGTGTATGGATTTCCCATGTTGGTAATTCTATATCCAATGGAATAGTCAGAGATGTAGATAATAATTGTTAAAATTTAGCTTGTTTAAAACTGACAAAGGAATGTGTTGAACCTGTGTCAAATAAAATATCTGAAGGAAGATGATGTAAAAATATTGTAAATTTTACTTCACCAAATTATAATAATTTAGATTGGCACACTCTCTAAATAAGACATATTTTAATATTCACTTCCCAAAGTCCTAAGTATTTCTCCCTTTAACTTTATTACACAAAGTCCCACCAATAGGCTAAACCCCCTTTAATGAGTTTAAATCTTCCTAAGTATCCATCTCTCCAGACCCTTAGTAATTATCCTCCCTTTTATTTTCACCCATAAATCAAATCCCTTTAATTCCTCCCACCTAGTTCTTCTATATCCTAACTGAGTTAATGATAGGACACCACCAAAACTCGAAGCTGGACTGATCAAAGGCGAGAAAAATTCTCAATGTCTCCAATAGGAAATAAAAAAGGAAAAGGTGGCGGCATGTTGGCAGCGTCGCTCGAATGACGCCCCAAGTCGTTCGAGCGACCTGCTGGTCTCTCTCTCTTCCGTCTTCTTCACAGTGCTCTTAACTTCAATCCAACAGTCTTCTTCTTCCTCAAGACTCTTTTCGCCATTGATCGACTATGGATCTTCTGTACGAACCCTCCTATTTTAACCCAACAATGATTTCTTAAGACTCACCCTTAATACTGGTTTGTAACCATCGTAGCAACCAAACACTGTATTAATTTTCATCAAAATTTACAAATCCCCGTAGCGGGTTTTTCCACGATTTCTCCCCACACGCTATCACTATTTAGATTCAAAATCTCAAATCTCTCCATGACTTCTACTTGATATCTACTATAATTTAAATTCCCCCCTCACTCAGTTATAGAACATCACCAATTTGTTTTTCTTCTGCACGATTTGAACAATCTATAAACCCTAAGTTTACGAGATAACCTACCCTAAAAATGAACTTAAAATTACACCCACTACGATATGAATCGCAATAATGCAAATTAATTGAAATAAAGTTTAACTACTTGTCTGGACAAATTCGTAGAGTCTGATTTCCTTTGTTGTAGACGAGGTTTAACGAAGAACACTCCAATTTTTTTCTTGGTTTGGCTCCCAAAAGCTGTCCCAATTAATTCCCATTTTCTCCTCTGCAACTAGGGGTTTCTTATTTGAGTTTTGACTCCCACAAACTCTCTAACTTAGGTTTCATACCACTAATCCCGAAATTAGGCCTATGGACCCATTAAAATTACCCAAACACCCCCGCGTGGGCCCGATTATGCCCCAAGATGCCTCGAGACCCAATTACTACCCCCGAATACTCTTTTCAATCTATATTGACCTCTTCGGAATCAATCGTCCACTCAAAATCGCCATTCGAGTCACTTTATTAAAATTTTCCATTTTCAACTTCAAATGACGACACATGTAATTACATAAAAATATCACGAATTAATTAAATCTCAATTCACCATTGAATAAATCCTCTAATTTAAATGAATTCTCCAAATCATAAATTTAAAGTCCTCAAAATTAAATAAGTTCAATTTCACCAAAATAATTTAATTCCAAGTCCTCAAAATTACGGGGTGTTACATACTTCCCCCTTTACAAAGGAGTCTCATCCTCGAAATGCAGACGAGTTTAGTACTCCAAGCCTCGAATACTTCCTTATTCATATGCCTCTAGGATCTCTACACATATCTCTACCCCCTTCTAATTGCGAATTATATTAGAATTAATTTAATTACCCAGGGTGCCCAAACACCCTGTACCCATGCTTAATCGCACAAATGCTACCCGGCTCCACTAGCCTTAAACAATAATATAACTTTAAACTCACAGTTATTTCCATGTATGTATATATTAACCAAGGTACCAAACCTATGTACTAATGACCAAACATATCCTCACTTTCAACGTTGTGCTAAGTTTCATGCATGGGACGTCTCGCAAAGCGAAATCCAAACAAGTAACAATCCCCCCGTTACACTACTACTTAATGTTGTCGGTCGTTGTGATCCGTTGGGCCCTCAGTCCATAGCACGTACCACCAAATTCCCATCTCCTAACATAAAAGTATACTCGCTCACTCTCATGTTACAAAATACATTATACAATGCAGCACCCCTTACTATCACTAGTCTTTTAGTGTGAACAAGTCACGAGCTATATCTCCCTGCTCAATAATAAAGCTATCCACCCTGAATCCCATCAGTAAATGTCCCTACTCACCTGGATCAATTATAATAATACAAACACTTTCTTATAAGTCTATCATGCAACACACCATAATCATATATACACGTATATATAGACTTGACCCTCTTTCAGGTGATAACTAGCACAAGTAAATCATATCTCGGAATAACGAACACAAAGTCTCCCCACACTATATATTATATCCCAAATATCCCATCATAAATATCACTACCATCTCGTACGTAACATACTCAGCTCCACACTCTTAGTGCGGATATATCATATAGGTATTCTCGATTACTCCATAATTTGAAATTTAATTCTTATCAATACTTCCCCACCCTTTAACTTGCGGTGCAAAAGTTTTCTCATTGCTTCCTTTGCAGCATTGCCCGGCTATCCTGGCCATATATCGTAATAGCTCTTAGCTTAAAGTGTTTCCTCTACACGTTCAATAGTTTAACATTTTAAAATCGATGCGCTAGCATCCAATAACGTCTCACCACTCCCAACGTTTATTAAAGTCCATGCGTGAAACACCCTGCAATGAACTCAAAAGAACTTTCCCCAATGCATTATCCCCTAACACTGTCGTTCATCGAAATCCGTGGGTCCAAAGCACGTAACTAAGGAATTATAAATTTTATCTCTCGACACATAAATCAAATTGTCTACTCCCATTTCTCTTCGGTCATCCCACGATACGATGCTCTCCCTATCACTAAGTTCTCAGTGCTTAAACAATAATGAGCTAAATCTTTTCGCTCAACGGTAAATCTAATATACCATAAATCACATCATTAAAAGTCCTTACGCACCGGAATCCAATATAACTAGACAAGTGTACTCTTTGAAGTCTTCTATAAAAATATCGTCGCGAGCTCGACCCTCTTTCAAGTGAGACATCGACAAAATATCCATTATATTCCAAAACCGCAAACACGATAGTCTTGTTGTGATCGCCCACCATCATTTAACATTTCGTACCCTGGACAAAACCATTCCTCGAATATCACCTCTCAAAACATGCTGACCTCATATAATATGTCCTCTGAGTATCCACACATGCTCCCCTACAGATGGAACTAAAGAGATCCCCGCTACTCAACATAATTATACACACACTATAGTGATATTAACGATACCTCTACAAAACTCGTTTCTCATGAGAATCTAGTACTAATAAATTACTGTGACTCGCTCGTCTCACAGAAAATAGACCCCAATTATCCTGGGATAAAACTCATACATTCAATTACCAATAGCAGTAGAAGTTCAAATGGTTCTTGGACATAACACCCTCATACCGACCAAACCAAAACATCTGATAATTGTTTCCCTTACTGGGCATCCCGTTCCTGTCCTCCAATTCACTGCGGATAATATTCACACACGTGTTCCTACTCTTTACACATAAGACGTCTCTCCTTGTCATTCCCCTTTCTCTGGCCCCACTAGACATATCGGGGTTGTCCTTCTCACGGACCTGATAGTCCTTACCCTAATTGCTACCCCCGTTGTCCTTTTGGCTCTACTAGTCCTATGGGACTCATTGCTGGCCTTGACAACCGTGACTGAATCCACCATCAATTGGAAGAAATTCTATTGTTATCAATTATTAAAATGGGTCCTCTACTGGGTATACCCTCCTATGGTTCCTCCCTAGCATCGTTAAATCCAATCTTTCCCTTCGATTAGATTTTCCAACTCTCTTGGCTTCCTTCTCACGGAAGCGCTGATATCAATAACCATGGTGCCTCCTACCAAGGTCACCGTTCCTAAAATATTCCATAGCTTCTGCTGAGCCTCTCCCCCTGCAGTCCTTCTAACGACCCTCAGTGGCCATCCAAAGTTGTTCGGTGTGAGAAGCCCAACCAAACTCGTATATGAATCACATCAACTATACTTAATAGCAGGAGAACGTAAGTCGCATACGTAGAGGAATACAATAATCCTACAATAAGGCTCTATATCAAAGAGCCCTACATTGAAACATCATAAGCCGCACAAATCCTAAGGACTTTAGAACCTGATGCTCTGATACCATCTGTGATACCCCACATATTAAAATACCGGGTGGCCAGCCTGTGATAAAAATAAAATGTTGGTCTCACATGGATCATTCTTATCACCACTGTCGAAAAACTTTTTAAATCTACTAACCACTTAGTAATTTAAATAGACTGGTGCTAAATCTTATCTTTCATTAATTAACGACATGCGGAAATAAATAATAAACCATCAACACAAACTAATAACTAAGTCCAACACAGATAAATAATATAAATTAAGGTGACTGAATCAACCATTGGTTCAACAATAGAATACAACGGTAAAATGAAACCATAACCTAGATATATAAGGTCAAATAAATAACTGAATACCATTATGGAAATACATATCCTACACTAGGAAAAAATGAATGATACGTCTATAGCAAAGTCTTGCAACTTCCACATGAGTGGCAGATGCACATCCCTGGATAGAATCTTCAAACTGGGCGTCCCTGTGGCTGAACACCTAAAATGTTTTGAATTTTTTTTTGACATGGGTCAGAGCCCAAGTAAAACATTTTGAAAATATTTAGCAAGCAGTTAACTAAATATGCACGCACACTTTTCATATTAAAGCCAGTGTCGCACTCATTATGTTCATAACTTTATCTCTTGATAGTTGACACACACAAAATTCCACTTGTTAATTTAACACTTCTCGTTAAATTAATGTTCGATAATTTATTATATATATACCTAAAATAAATTACACCGGCTACTCCGTGCCTAACTCTCGTCGCACTAACCTACAAATATTCGAGTCAAAACCACGACCGCTAATTAATTAGACTTCATTTCAATTAATTTTTCCAAACGGTGTCACTCAACCAAAGTGTCTAGACTTCTTACTTGGCCCGTATATTAACCTTTAAATTTCACTTCACCAAATTCTAATTATTTAGATTGGCACACTCTTTAAATAAGACATATTTTAATATTCGCTTCCCAAAGTCCTAAGTATTTCTCCCTTTAACTTTATTACACAAAGTCCTACCAATAGGCTAACCCCCCCTTTAATCAGTTTAAATCATCCTAAGTGTCCATCTCTCAACCCCTTAGTAATTATTCTTCCTTCTATTTTTACCCATATATAAAATCCCTTTAGTTCCTCCCCCTAATTCTTCTATATGATAAATGAGTTAATGATAGGACATCACCCAAACTCGAAGCTGGACTGATCAAAGGCAAGAAAAATTCTCAGTGTCTCCAACTGAAAATAAAAAAGAAAAGGCGGTGGCATGTTGGCAGTGTCGCTCGAACGAGGTCCCGTGTCGTTCGAGTAACCTGTTGGGCTCTCTCTCTCCTTCGTCTTCTTCGCACTGCTCTTAACTTCAATCCAGCAGTCTTCTTCTTCCTCAAGACTCCTTCCGCCATTGATCGACTATGGAGATTCTGTACGGACCCTCTTATTTCAACCCAACAACGATTTCTTAAGACTCACCCTTAATAATGGTTTGTAATCATTGTAGCAACCAAACACTGTATTAATTTTTATCAACTTTACAAATACCGTAGTGGGGTTTTCCACGGTTTCTCCCAACCCGCTATCACTATTTCGATTCAAAATCTCAAATCTCTCCATGACTGCTACTTGATATCTAGTATAATTTAAATTCCTCTCTCACTCAGTTATAGAACATCACGAATTGTATTTTTTTTCTTCTGCACGATTTGAACAATCTATAAACACTAAGTTTACGAGATAACCTACCCCAAAAATGAACTTACATTTACACCCACCATGATATGAATCGCAATACTGCAAATTAATTGAAAGCAAGTTTAACTACTTGTCTGGACAAATTCATAGAGTCTGATTTCCTTTGCTGTAGACGAGGTTTGACGAAGAACACTCCAATTTTTTCCTTGGTTTGGCTCCCCAAAGCTCTCCCAATCAATTCCCATTTTCTCCTCTACAACTAGGGGTTTCTTATTTGATTTTTGACTCCCACAAACTCTCTAACTTAGGTTTTATATCACTAATCCCGAAATTAGGCCTATGGATCCATTAAATTGACCCAAACACCCCCGTGTGGGCCCGATTATGCCCAAAAATGCCTCGAGACCCAATTACTACCCCGGGTACTCTTTTCCAACTATCTCGACCTATTCGGAATCAATCATGCACTCAAAATCGCCATTCAAGTCACTTTATTAAAATTTTCCGATTTTGACTTCAAATTACGACACTTGTAATTACATAAAAATATACCAAATTAATTAAATCTCAATTCACCAAATTGAATAAATTCTCTATTTTAAATCAATTCTCCAAATAAATTCCTCCCAATTAAATAAGTTTGATTTCACCAAAAATAATTAAATTCCAAGTCCTCAAAATTATGGAGTGTTACAGTTTTCTCCTTTCTGGTTTCATTTTGATCTGGTTATAAACCGAGTAATTCATGCCCCGCTATAACATCGACCAATTGGTTAATTCTAGGCAAGGGGATATAGTGTTTTGGACATTCCTTGTTGAGATCTGTGAAGTCAACGCACATACACCACTTGTTGTTCTTCTTACTCACCATTACCACGTTAGCCAACCAATTAGAGTATTTGACATCTTCAATAGACCTAGATTTTTTCAATTTGTCCACCTCTTTCTGGATAGCCACATCTTTCTAGGGGATAAATACACGACGTTCTATTTGATTGGCTTTATATTCTTTATAATTTCCAGTTCATGATATATGAATCTCGTGTCAATTCCAGGCATATGTTCATGGCTCCAAACTTACACACCCTTTCGTTGTTTAAAGAATTTTTTTAATTCCTCTTGATGGTTGGATTCAATGATGAGCCAATCTATGTAGTTCTTTCTGGGTGATAGTCGTCAAGGATGATGGTCTACATTGCTTCTACAACTTTCCCTTTAGCCAAATCAACTTTTTCGCGAGGATTTAGGGTCTTGATCTGGTAAGTGGTGATGAGTTTCTTTACCTCCTCCTGGTCGGCTGAGGTATAATATAATTCTCTGGCCTCAATTTGATTTCCAGTAACAATGCCGAGCCCATAGTATGTGGGTAACTTTAGACACTAGTGAACAGTAGATGTTACAACTTTAAAAAATTTCAATTCGACTCTGCCAAAGATCATATTATAGTCTGCTTGGACGTTCTTGTCTAAAACGAAGAAGTGAATCCTCTAAGTTCACCTGGCTATCCAGGCACCCATTAATACTTCTAATTTGACTATTCCCAAAGGATACACCTTTTCTCCCCTAAAGCCTATGACAGTCCGGTGATAAGTCTCTAGTTTGTTATCGCGTAGTCCCAATCCTTTGAAGCAGTCATAAAAATGACGTCAACTAAGCTACCATTGTCTAATAAAATTTGATTACTCTTGCTTCATGTACCCTCATAGTGACGATTAAAGGATCATCATTGGGATAAAGTACCCCAGATAAATAGTTATTGGAAAATCTTATCAGCAGCTTATCCTTATTCACTTTTCTTGGGCAACCATCAACTTCATCAGACAAATTAATTTGTCAAATGTATGAGCACGCTTTAGCCTTGTTCAGGCATGCCTTTCTTTCGACTATTTCTTCGCCACCACCTGCATTACCATATATAATGAAATTATAACCAAAAACATTCATTTTTACCTCGAGCTTGGGCTCTATGGGTTTCTTCGGTAGATTTGGATCACCTTCGAAGTCGTCATTTTTGGTTCTTTTCTTGTCATCTTTCCCCTTGCACGTGGATTATGTTTTCTTTTTGGTCTCTCTTTCCTCCGTCTTATTAATGAAATTGGAATTCTTGCCCCATCGGATCAGACCTTATATTTCATTCTTTAGGGCTATGCAATTTTCTATAGTATGCCCATGTTCTTTGTGAAACTCACAATGTTTGGATTTATTTCTCCTATAAGGAGGATACTTTAGTTTTTTGGGCCATTTTAGATCCCTACTTCCTCGGATCTCCTCTAAGATGTGGTGTACACCAATAGTGAGGAGGTGTGCTCATCATACCTCCTGGGCTTATCAACTTTCTGATCTTTCTGATCTTTCTTCTCAAAGATCCTATGGCTATCGACCTTGGAGCTAGGGTTTTGTTTAGAGGCCATAGCCTCCTTGACGTTTATAATTGTTCTAAATTTAGCCATCAACTCAGTCATAGTCTTAGGGGGTCTTTGGCCAATGCATAATATAACTTTTTAGGGAGTAAACTGCTCATCAAGGTAATGATCGCTGTCTTTTCTTCATAGTCTACCACCTTCAGCTTTTCGTTGCTGAAATGAGTAATATATCTGCGAGTGGTTTCCCCGATTATTGATGAACACTCAGTAAGTGGGCTATTCTTTTGATTGGTTTGGCTCCAAAGCAGAAATTACCAATAAATAACTCGTCAAGTTGTTAAAAATTGGAGATATGCCCACGTGGCAAATTGTTGTGCTAATTTTTTACTGATCTAGTAATAGTGCTTGATAATACTCGGTAGTGCATCTCATCAGGAGTTGAGTAGATGTCGACGACAACCTAGTATTTCTCCATATGGAGGACATGATTGGTTTTACCATCATATTTGGGAGTAACCACGGGTGGCTTGAATTTAATAGGTGTTGGAAAGTTCATAATTCTTGGGATAAAAGGTGATCCTTACATAAAACTCCTGTGCAAGGGGTTTTTTAAATTGGCCATTTATCCCAAATGATCTTCCCATTATTGGATTGAAACTTTTCAGAGATAATAATCTGTATAAATTTTATGGGAAATAATTTTAGTGGCTTGACAGTGCATTTGTATTGAGCTCTCTTCCTGAGAAGTTTGTTTGGCATGCGCGGATCCTTGCACGCTTGTTCTTGACCTGACAAAACCTTCTTGTTGATCTTGTGATTTAGAGGGTTCCTTATGATTATGGCCTCTAGTTGCTCAGGGACCTAGGCAATTAAATATTGAGCCCTTGCTTAGTCTATTAAGGGCGGCGCTCGACCGTTCATGAGAGAGTGAAAACCCATCATAGTAATTAATAAATATAAGGGAAGAGGTCATGCTGGGACGATAAGACTTGTCATTGGTGGATACAGAATATCTAGATCTGCTTCTTTCCTGCCTAGCTGCTGGGGGCAACATATCTCCCCTAGTAGTTGGGAAAATAACTAGTCTGGTGTGAAGCGTTTGAGTAGGCTGTCTCACCGTCTCTTGCATTGCCTCTTGTCTTTTGGCTATGTTCAGAAGTATTTCTTAAAGATCTCCCATTCCAGGAGGGGCAAACGGACTGAAAGCGTTGCCAGTGGTGTGTATTTTAAAAAAAAAATCACATATTTCGTATATTGCGTGTATTTTTTCTTATATGTCATGTCTTTCACTTATAGTTTTATCAAAAAGACGCATATTGGAAAAGGGATCTTAAGTATTTAGTCAAATTTTTAAGATTTATTTATAGTTACTTTCATATTTTTTTTAATTGTTGGTCCTATTATAATTACTATAAGACACATCATTCTTTTATAAATCTATAAATAATTTGTTATAGTTATAAAATGGATCACATACCAAAAAGTCCCTCAAACATTTTTTAATACACATTTAGTCCAAGCCTTTTATTTTGCACCAAAAATTCCCTTTATCTCTTATCTTTAAAGGTCCGCGCCAGCGGCATGGTAAAGTCTTTTTGGCATGACGAAGGAGTTTTTGGTGCAAAATAAAAAGGCTTTGATTAAACGTGTATTACAAAAAGTTTGAGGGACTATTTGGTATATGCCCTTATAAAATTTATTATAATTTTAAAAATACATTAAATGAAAACGCTCCCACGACGATTGAAAAGCTTATTGTGCGAACGTAAATAGTGAGTCTCACACATACATATCCAAGGAATTGGAAGGTTTGTGAGAGCGCAGGGTTTTGAAGAAAATTGTCCTTCCAAATGACACTAAACTAAGGCAGGGTTTTGAAGAAGAAAAGAAGAAGATGTCGGTTTACCTCCCTCCTGAAGTGGTTATGGAAATCATGATGAGACTACCTGTGGAGGCTATCCTCCGTTGCACATGCGTATGCAAATCAAAGTACTCTCTCATCACAAGCCCAAGTTTCATCACCACTCATCTCAATCGAACAATGGCCAACAATAACCCTCCCTACCTACTACTTAGGCGCTGTGTCAAAGATTATTCTAAATAACCAGGTGCCTTCTCTATGAACGAGAACTACACTATACACTCTCATAACCATACTTTTGATGTGTTGTCTGCCAACTTTACCCTTCCTTTCGATCGCTCAATGAGTTATTACGGGATTATTTGTATTCCAAATGGCTTGTTATGCTTGTCTAACGATAATTTGCATGGTACCCACATCACCTTTTTATGGAACCCACATATTCATAAATTTCTTCAAGTCCCAACCCCAAGCGTCACCTACCACTCACATTTCCCTTATGAACACTCTCTCGGGTTTTTCTTTACCCCTTCAGCTAATGACTATATGATTGTGAGGCTTATTTATCATGATTGTGGTAAGGTTCCGCCCGAGGTGGAGCTTTATGAGCTTAGCACCGATTGTTGGCGAAAAATTAATGATGCCAAGTTGTCATATGTAATTCATTATCGTAATTCGCAAGCCTTTTTGAATGGGGAGATTCATTGGGTTGGGTATGAGGCCTGTACTCATTTTCAAATGATTGTATCATTCGATATCGAAAATGAGGTGTTTGGTTTGATGGTGATGCCAACTGGTGTAACCCAGTCTCTGTGGAGTTGGCTTGTTGCCATATATCAAGATTCACTATCTTTGTTAAATCATGTTCAAGATCACAATGATGACTATTGTTCCATATGGGTGATGAGAGACTATGGTAAAGCAAAGTCTTGGATGAAGCAATTCACTATTGATCTCAAACAGGGGAATTTTAGGATACCTTTTGGCTTTGGAAGGAATGGAAATGTCTTATTGCCTAAAGAAAGAGGAGATTTGGTTTCGTATGATCCAAATACCAGACAAAAGAAGAATCTTAGTGTTGATGTAAAAAACTAGATTGCTCTAATTATTCAATCACAGATAAATAAATAACACAAAGAATTTTAAAGTGGTTCGGCTAGGAATAAAGCCTACGTCCACTGTTATGTTATTGCTGAGTGTTTGCAGAATTCTTGATTACAAGTTCTCTTAAGAAATTCCGGTCCTCCCTGAATGAGGATGATACAAGGTATTTATAGCCTTGAGGCTGTACATGAAAGGTTCGATACATTAAATGACATACATATGAAAGGGTAATACATTTAATGTAGCGTGGGCGTCAAGAATATAAACATTTAATGAATAGTTGAACAGTTGTCCGTCTGGTAATTAATGATACGGCCGAGATGCAGCTCAGACCGCCTTAGTTGCTCGTTGATCAAGAGTTCCTCGGAGCGCATGTAGTATCTCGGGATGATTGAGTTCCTCGGGATGTCTTCCCCGTTGCTCGGAGAGAATATGAACTGGTTGAAGGAATTAACTTCCTCGCTACTATTGTGCCATGTACATTGACACGTGTCTTCGTATTATTGGTCCGCATCAGTATATAAATTTTGGTATCAACAGAAGGCCCCAATGTTTCATATTTCGAACTTTGAGGAGTATGGGACATTCTTTCTCGGTATATGGCAATATTAAATGACCTTCCTGGGTTTCAGGAACATTGTATTCAAATATCCTTCTCATTTCGCAGCTTTCGCCTTTTTTTTAATTTTTTATAAGCGCTTCGATCTCCGTGAAGTTTTTGTCCTTTTAGTCGCCGGACGTTCAGTAGTTTCTTTTTGGTAATCATTTCTTTCGCCGCTTCCCAATGCAAAGTATTTAAACTTCTTAGGTAACCATACCGTCTTCTACGTTTTCCACTTTTCTGCATTCAAGCTTTCTATTCTCTCCTTCTCTCTTGTGCGTTCATCCTTGTTTTCGTTCGTTGTCAACATACCTCCTTTCTTCCTGTAAGATTTTTTTCCTTTCTTCTCTTTTATTCAGTATGGTTTATATTGTGGAGTCTGTTGAGAAATTTCGTTATGATTTTTCCATTCCTTCGTGAGTAACTCTAGAGGTTCTTTCTGAGCCTTTAGATTACTTTCGATTGGCTGAGGGACATTGGTTCCCCAGTCTTTTTGTTGCTAAATGTGGATTTTCTTTTCCACCAAACCCATTGTGTCTTGAGTTTTGTCAGTATTTCGATCTTGTCCCTGCAAAAATAGCCCCCAATTCATGGAGAATAATTAATGGGGTGTACAAATTAAATTTAACCCATGGGACTCGTATAGGGATCCCTGAAATTATGTACTGCTATAAGTGGGCCACTCTAGATAATATTTATTACTTAAAAACTAGGTTTTTGAATAGAGCTCTTGTAGTTAACCTCCCTGATTCAAACAGAGATTATTTTGAACATGGGTTGGTTATAAAAAATTGGCAATATGCCCCTTTAGTTGGAGATGGAGTATACAACGGTCCCAGATGCCCCCCATATGGCAATGGGATAGGTTTATTTTTCATTTTACTTTACTTATGAAATTATGCTTTTATCATGTTTGACAAAATGTATGACTGATATCTCATTATGTATTTATTTGCAGTTGATAGCAAAAGAAAAACTCCAAAGGAATCAGAAGTTAATATCAAGCATCTGAAACTTATCTGGGGTTTGCATAAGAACGTTGCAGACGAGCACATTAGGTCTGCATCATATTTGCTACATTATAAGAGTTATACAACCTCTTATACTGCTCGCCCTGTTGAGCCAGCTTCCACTCCAGAGGACTCTTCTTCAGATTCTCATCTTCCTTTAAGTCAAAGGATGGGTAAGAAAAGAGCTCCTCCTGCTCTCTTTGATGATGTTACTTCTGTTGTTGGGGCAAAGAAGAGCAAAACTGATGTCATAGAGGGGACTAAGAAAGTGGATGCTGTACCCTCTAAAGCTGCCGAGAAGCCCCCAGTGGCTCCGAGCAAGAAAGTTGCTCCTATGGAAGTGATTACCATCTCTCCGACCAAGAGTTCTTCTTTGGTTGAAGCTACTGAAGTCCCTTTGAGAAGATTGAGGAAATCATCCTCAGTCAATTTGGCTGAAACTGCCTCCTCCCCACCATCTGGTGTTGTTGGTGTTCCAACCATCATTCCTCCGAGCTCTGCAATGAGCTCGGTAAAAACTTGGATCATACCCGAGGTCCAAGGAATTGATGAAAATATCTCTAGGGATATGCTGACATCCCTAGCTACTCGTCACCTTGCTTCGGTAAATTTCTCATACTCTGGGTTTTCTTTCTTTCTCTGAGTATTTATATTTTTGCACTGACTTACTATTTTTCTCCTCTTTTAGCTGGTGAACTGTTTTAATAACATTGTGAAGAAGGACGAGGTAATTAAAGCCTCTAGTTCCTCGTCTGGTGTAGAGGATGCTCTGTTAGGTTTGACCCAATCCTTGAAGGAATCTCGCCAACAGTACAATGAGGACAAGATTGCTTGGGAGAAAAAGTTGTCAATAGTTGAAGCCGAGAAAGTGAAGTTGGCCGAGATCTCCAAAGGTTTGGAGAATAAAGTAAAAAGTTTGGAGGTTGAGCATAAAAAATATGATGACAAGCTCAAGAATTTTGGAGAGCTTGAAGATAAGTTGAAGAAAGCAGAGGAGGAGTTGCTCGTCCTGCGAGATATCAAAAGTAAAAAAGAAGAATTGGACGTGAAGCTCTCCTCGGAGAAATTGAGAAGAAAGGTTGCAGTCAAAAAATCCTTCAGTGCTGGCTGGGAGAAAGGATGGGATAAGGGAATTGTTGCAATGACATCCCAAGTTCAATATGGGAAGTTGAAATACTTCCATGATGGCTGGGTAGCTGCTCTGCAAGAGTTGAAGATTAAAGACGATTCTGAGCTATTCCAACTACACCTCCCTGGTCCTCCTCCAGCAATTGTGGAGGAAGAAGAAGATGAGCCTGCTTCTGATGAATCTTCTATAGCCATGGGTGATCAGGTCTCCGCCTCTCAACCCTCTGCCACTGAGGACATTTCTTCCATGCCTCCTCCTCCTGAGAAGATTCCTGCCGATCAAGTCGCTGTTACTACCGAGCAACCAAGCTCCTCGTCCCAGCCTCCCGAGAAAGTCTTGGGGGACAAGGAAAAGGTGTGAAGTTGTTCGGTATCATTTCTATAATTCATTACTTGTAATCGAACAATGTAACCTTTTGATGATCTAATAAAATACATCTTCGTTCCTCTTCATTATTGATACTCTGTCTGCTTTTATTTATTAACTCCCGCTTCCTCTTCTTTATTAGTTTTTGGCCAGAATGGAATTGATATCTGCTCATGATACTGAGTTGATGCGACAATGCAATGGTTATTATAAAGCTGGTCATACAGACCTAAGTGTATCGGAGATTGTCGACATCCTTGGTCACGATGCCTCAGAACAAGCAGTTGAGGCTTACCGGTACCTGAAGGATTTACTTGATAGATCTGTGGCCAATAATGTGGCACACTACGAATTGATCGAGGAACTTCATTGTAGCTTAGAAGATCTTCAGAATCAACATAATGAATCAACTGCTTTGCTGCACAAGGAATATGAAAATAGATATCAGCAGCTCTCTTCTGAAACATGCCATAAAAAGATCCTTGCTGGATATGATATTAGGGAAAGAACTCTAAAAGGTGAGGTTGAGGCCTGCAGGCAGATTTCTGAGTTGTTGGAACAGGAGAACAATAATTTGCAGAAAAAGTTAGCTCAGTATGAATCTGCAGCATCATCTTCCACTGCTTTAGTTCCAGTTACTGATGAAGGTTTCTCGTTCTTAGAGGTCGAAAATGCCAAATTAAGGCAAGAACTGGATGACTTAAGAAGATCTGCTGCTTCTGGGACTGTTCGGGGATGAGGTAGAGGTTCTCGGGGGCGAGGAAGAGCTGTTCAAAATGTTGTCGAGGAACAAGGTTCTCCAGTCGCTTCTCGGAGCCGATCAAGAGTTCTTAGTAACAATGTTGAAGAGGCTCGTACCCAATCTACTTTGGAAACTCAGGCATTCCAATTAAACGTCAAAGATCGAGCTCTATCAGAAATGTCCAAGAAAACTCTATCCTTGGAAGATCAACTTACTGCAATGAAGTCTGCTCTACATACTAAGGATCTTTTTGCCAAAAACCTTCTCGAACAATTGGATAGATTAACCTTTCAATTTCATAAGCAACCCAGGGAATTCTGGATGGCAGGATATAATGAAGCTCTTGTTCACTTGGATGCTCGTATTGAACATGCCAACAATGAAGGTTATAAGCAGGGGTGGTTGAATGCACTAGGTGTGTTAAAATTGGAGCAAGGGCATTTTTTATGGGATTATCATGCTCCAGGATTATTAGACTTGCCTGTGCCACCTTTTAAATTGGACATGGCCTGGATCCCAGCTCGTTCCATTCCTCGTAGTTTAATTTCAAAATACCTCGGTGATTATAGCCTTCATTCCCAAATCGAAGTATCTCGTCCAGAGCATCTGATGGAGACACCTTCAATAATGAATGTCAGAATGTTGAAGGACTTGAACTTTATTAATTCTCCCCTTTGCCTGGAAGATCCTCCTGCCGGCGAAGAGCCTATTTCTAAAGCAAAGGGCAAGAAACCAATAGAATAGGACTATCAATGTAATAGTTAGTACATTCATGTAACCTGTAAATTATTTTGAATTTTAATGAAAAGACTTTCATTTTCTGTTTGTAAATTTTGCTGTTGTCTTGTGTTTATCAAACACCTTTATATTTGTGCATATGTATCTGTTAAAAAGATAACAATAATATTGTTCATCGAGCAACTTAATAAAAAGTTACAAGTATCAAGGTTGTTCAATCACTTAATAATAAAGTAATGAGTATAAAATGTTCAAACTGTTTCCAACCAACCAGGGTGGATAAATAATGTTTGTCGACCAACTATAGTTGATGGGTCTTTATCCCCGACCAGCCATACTTGGTTCAATTTCAAATATTTTCATAAAATGTGTCCGACCAACCAAGGTCAATAATTTATCCTCGTCGACCAACTACAGTTAGTGGGTTTTTATCCCCGACCAACTATACTTCCCCGACCAACTATACTTGGTGTATTTTGGAACATTTTGTTCTTCAAAGAATTTTTTGTAATAATCTTACCTCCCGACCAACATAAGTTGTAATGTGAGAGTATATTTTTATCTTACCAACCGTAATTGATCATGATGGTGTACACCTCTTAACCAAAGGAGTAGTAGTGGTTCTTTCGAACTGTCCACTAGATATCTTACCAACCGTAGTTGGTCACACTAGTGTCGCCTCCTAACCAAAGGAGTTTTTTTTGGTTCTTTCGAACTGTCCACTAGATATCTTACCAACCGTAGTTGGTCACACTAGTGTCGCCTCCTAACCAAAGGAGTATTTTTTGGTTCTTTCGAACTGTCCACTAGATATCTTACCAACCGTAGTTGGTCACACTAGTGTCGCCTCCTAACCAAATGAGTATTTTTTATGCGTAGTGTATTACACACTAGTATTCCCCGAAAAACTTTCAACAGAAAGAAAATGGTGAAACATCCTCGTTTTATTCATAATGAAGGAAATGCTTTACATTTTACATTACTGATAATACTTGCGCAGGTGTTCAGCATTCCATGCATTCTTAAATTCTTCTCCCTCTAGAGTTGCTATTCTGTAAGTTCCTGGTCGAACAACCTCTGTAACTCGGTAAGGTCCATGCCAGTTTGCTTCCAACTTATTTTGCTTCTGAATGACTTTCTTTAGCACATAATCCCCTTCTTTTAAGTCACATTTATTCACCCTTTTGTTGTAGAACAGAGCTGTACGTTGTTGGTAAGCAGCATTCCTAATGGCTGCCTCTTCTCTAACCTCCTCGAGCATATCCAAATCCAGTCTTCTCATCAAATCGGTGACTGGGGAATTGAAATTCAGCACTCTATGAGTTGGGAGACCCAACTCGACAGGAATCACAGCCTCACTTCCAAATGCTAGCATATATGGTGATTCTCCAGTTGCTGCTCGGGGAGTTGTTCGGTAAGCCCATAATACTGATTGGAGCTCATTAATCCAATTTTCTTTAGCTTCACTTAACCTCTTCTTCAAACCATTTAGTAATGTTCTGTTTGTCACCTCAGTCTGTCCATTGCTTTGGGGATGGCCTGGTGCTGAATGAAACTTCAAAATGTTCGACTGATGACAATAGGCAGCAAATTCTTCATTATCGAATTGTGTTCCATGGTCTGTGATGAAAGCATGGGGGAGACCATATCGACAAATGATGTTCTTCCAAATGAACTGATATACCTTCTCGTACGTCATATCAATTAGTGGTTCAGCTTCCACCCACTTAGTAAAGTAATCAACTGCCACGACGAGGTACTTGAACCTTCCTCGGGTCGTCGACAATGGTCCAACCAGATCAACCCCCCACATGGCAAATGGCCAAGGTGAAGTTATGGGTGCCAACAATTCTTGTGGAGTTCTTCGGATGGAGGAAAAACATTGGCACTTGTCACACTTCTTGGTATAGGCTATACAATCAGCCCTCATCGTCGGCCAGTAATATCCCTGTGTCATTACCCTTTGCAAAAGTGTCCGACCTGCTACATGAGCTCCACAAGATCCTTCATGGATTTCTTCAACCAATTCCTTGACTTCTGATGGATGCACACATCTCTGCAAACCTGCCATAATTCCTCGTCTATACAAAACACCATTAGTTAACACATACCGAGCAACTTTATAATTCAATTTCTTGGAAGCTATCTTGTCCTTCGATAATTCTCCTTCTTCAATGTATGCCCTGATAGGATCCATCCAAGATGGTCCTAAATCAAGGGTAATAATCTTCACCGTCAGATCTTCTTCTATGCTCCGACTTTCTAATACTTCAATTGGCATTGTTCTTCGCATTTCGGTGCGCGTAGCTGACGCTAATCGGGCCAATTCGTCTGCTCTAGCATTCTCCATCCTCGGTATTCTCACCAATTGAATAGCATCAAATTATGTCAATAACTCCATCACCTTTGCATGGTACTTCACCATTAATTCTCCCTTAACTGCATATATTCCCATCATTTGATTCACAATTAATTGAGAATCACTGAAAACAATTATTTGCCGTGCCTCCATAACTTTCGCCAAATGAAAACCTGCTATCATGGACTCATACTCAGCTTCATTATTGGAAGCCTTGAATTGGAATCGCAAGGCATATTCCATGTCAATATCATCTGGGGTGTTTAAAACAATCCCTGCTCCACAACCAGCTGTGCAAGATAATCCATCTACATATAATCTCCATGTAGGTAACTCGTCTTCAAATTTCTTATCTGTCAGAACTCCTCGGTAAAATATCTGCTGTTTTCTTTCATCATCCCCTGGTATCTTTCGTTCCTCGTCGGTCATCTGTTCGTGCCCTTTTACCAACCGAAGTTGGTCTGGGTTTGAATATGATGATTTTTCTACATCCACAAGTCCTTTTACCAACCTTAGTTGGTCTGGACCTGTGTCTGTTGATCCTGTATCGTCCACAGGTAGGTCAGCAAGTACCTTTTGTTCCTCGGGGGTATCAGGGTATGTGAACTCTGCTATAAAATCTGCTGCAGCTTGCCCCTTTAATGATGATCTGGGTTCATACACAATATCATATTCACCGAGTTCTATTGCCCAATACATCAACCTTCCTGATTTTTCTGGCTTGTGAAGGGCTTGTCTTAACGGCATGTCGGTATACACGATAATGGTATGGGCCTGGAAGTATGGCCTCATTCTTCTACTTGCCTCAATTAACGCTAATGCCAATTTTTCTAGCTTTGGGTACTTGATTTCTGCACCTCGGAAAACCTTATTTGTGTAATAAATTGGCTTCTGGACTCCATTCTCCAATCTGATTAACGCCGAACTGACTGCATTCTCTGATATTGCCAGATACAAGTACAACTTTTCTCCTGTTATTGGCCTAGACAGCAATGGTGGGGCTCCCAAATACTTCTTCAAATCTTGAAAGGCCTTCTCACATTCATCAGTCCACTCAAAACTTTTTCGCAGTGTTTTGAAGAATGGGAGGCATTTATTAGTTGCTCGGGATACAAATCTGTTGAGCGCTTCAACTCATCCTGTAAGACTCTATACTTCTTTCCTTGTCGTTGAAGATCGCAGCCCTAAAAGAGCTTTGATCTTTTCTGGATTCGCCTCAATGCCTCTTTGGTTGACGATGTATCCGAGGAACATTCCTTCTCGTACTCCAAAGGTACACTTCGTCGGGTTGAGCTTCATTTGGTATTTATCCAGTTGATCAAAGGTCTGGCCTGAGTCAACTAGATGATCAGTAGCTCTCTTGCTTTTAGTGAGCATGTCGTCGACATAGACCTCCATTTTGCAGCTGATTTGTTCGGCAAAAACCTTGTTCATCAGCCGCTGATATGTTGCACCTGCATTTTTTAAACCAAAAGGCATAACATTATAATAAGAAGTTCCCCTTGGGGTAATAAAAGAAGTATTTTCCCTGTCTTCAGGTTTCATTTTGATCTGATTGTAGCTAGAGTATGCATCCATGAAGCTGATCAGCTCATGTCCCGAGGTAGCATCCACTAGCTGATCGATTCTGGGCAATGGAAAATGATCTTTAGGACATGCCTTGTTAAGATCAGTGAAATCAACACACATTCTCCATTTATTATTCTTCTTTTTTACCATCACCACATTTGCCAACCAATCTGGATATTTCACATCTTCAATGAATTGGGCTTTCTGGAGCTTTTCGACCTCCTCTTGTATGGCTTGGTTCTTCTCGGGACTAAACACTCTCCTTCTCTGCTTCACAGGCTTGATCTCCTTATTCACATTGAGCTCATGACATAAGAAGTTTGGATCTATCCCTGGCATGTCTTCATGACTCCAAGCAAAAGTATTCTTCCTGTTTCTCAAAAAAGTTATCAACTCCTGTTTTATTGAAACATCCAACGACGATCCTATCTGGGTTACTCGTTCAGGATGCTCGTCGTCCAGAATAACATTTTCTGTAGATTCCACCACCTGTCCTTTTACAAGTTGAGATTCATCCCTAGGATCAAGAGTTTCAATTTCTGTACCTTCCTCCACTTGGTAAGTAGTAGTCTTTTTCCTTGATTCTTCAAGTTCCTCTTGCTCGGCAGAGGAATAATAGCATTCCCGAGCTACTTTTTGATCACCTTTCATAATTCCGACTCCAAAATTCGTTGGGAATTTCAAACACTGATGTACTGTAGATGGAACTGCTTCAAACTTCTTCAATCCAACTCTTCCCATGATGATGTTGTAGGCTGACTGTACATTCTTATCCATCACAAAGAAGCGTATTCTTTATGTTCGACAAGCAGGCCAAGTTCTAATGAGTATATCCAACTTGATCGTCCCAAGTGGAAAAACTTTCTCACCAGCAAAACCCAGAAGGGGTCTGTGATAAGGTTCCAATTGAGATAATTTCAAATTCAAGCTATCAAAGCATGAATAATACATGATGTCTGCCGAACTACCGTTGTCTACTAACACCCTTGAAATGACCACGTCCTTTATCCTCATTTTGATCACCAAAGGATCATCATGAGGGTAAAGAACACCTGCCAGGTCATTTTTTGAAAAACCAATCACTAGCTTCTCTTTGTCTACATTCCTCGGACGATCATCCTCAGCCAGATTTATTCGCTGAATATATGAACAAGCTTGAGCCTCTCCGAGATAAGCTTTTCTTTCTGCAGTAAGGTCTCCTCCTCCTGCATCTCCTCCTGTAATAACATTACAATCAAATGACCCAAAACGTATGGAAAATACCTCTCGTTCAGGCTGCCTTGGGTTTTTGGGAAGATCGGGGTCATCATCTGGATCATCTTCATGGTCCCTCTTCTTTTTCTCCTCTACACGATGAGGAGATCTAGATCTTTCTCTAGTTCTATCATCATTCTTCCTCTCACCCCTGCGATCTACATATTTTGACAATTTTCCTCTTCGGATGAGTGTTTCAATCTCGTTATGAAGGGCTATGCAATTTTTGGTCATATGGCCATGATCTTTGTGAAACTCGCAGTATTTGGCCTTATTCCTCAAATCAGGATTTGTCCTCAGTTTTTCTGGCCACTTGATTTCATCGCTATTCTTGATTTCTTCCAAAACATGATTAATACCCATTTTCAATGGAGTATAATTGTCGTACTTCTTTAGGACTTCCCATGACGTTCTATTGTTCTTGGAGTGCTTGTCACCACCATTACCTTTCTGCTCTTTCTTCTTAGACTTGTCCACCTCCACCTTGGTTTCTTTATCCATATTCTTCTTTGCAGCCATAGCCTCCTCGGAATTCATGATTTTGGACGCTTTTGCCATCAACTCCGACATAGTTTTAGGTGGATCTTTGGCCAAAGTGTAGTATAACTTATTAGGCAACAAACCACTCATCAAAGCAGTGATTGCTGTCTTTTCTTCGTAATCTATGACTTCCAACTTCTCGTTATTAAAACGAGTTATGTAATCTCTAGTACTTTCACCTGATTTTTGTCTAACACTTAGCAAGTGTGCTACTCGCTTTACTGGCTTCGCCCCAAAACAAAAATTGCCAATGAAAAATTCGGCTAATTGAATAAAAGTTGAAATCTTACCCCGAGGAAGATTATTATACCATATATGTGCAGATCCGGTAAGAGTTCCCGAGAATGCTCTACACCTCATCTCGTCAGGGACGGCATAGATGTCGGCAGCAGCTTGGTATTGTTCTATATGAAGAACATGATATGTCTTTCCATCATACTTGGGGGTCACTACAGGTGCTTTGAATTTCGACGGTGTAGGAAAATCCACAATGGCTTGCACAAAAGGTGTTCCTTGAACAAAAGTTCTCTGTAAGGGGTTGCTTGCCTTAGCCATTTCTCCCAGTCTATCCTCCAACCACTGAATGGAACCTTTTCATGCTTCATTTCCTTCCTCAGGCCACTTAGTTCGAGTAATTGATTGCTCTAACGTAGCTTCCTAAGATTTATCTCGACGAGTAGCTGGTCGTGATTGTGCCGATCCTTCTCTCAAACGTGATGGTGGTCGAAAGCTTCTCGATGGAGCTCTAGGTGGACTCATGTTTCTCCTTGGTCCTAACCGACTGAAAGGAGATACCCGGCTTAATCTTTCCAAGGCACTGGTTCTCTCCGGAGAGAGAGATATAGGTTGATCTGTATGTGTAGCCCATATTGATGAAGTTCGCCCAGGTTGATAAGAAGAATCATTAGATTCTCCATTGCGATATGACCCGGTACGTCTGGATCGCGATTGCCCACGATCACTCCTTTGCCCTGAATAAGTAGGTGCACCGCCTTGAAGAGTTTGAAGGAGTTGCCTCATAGATTCTTGCATGGCGGTTTGTCCTTGAGCCAGATTTGTCATAATTCCGGCCAGATCTGGAGATGCAGATGGATTTGGAGGATTTCCAGGATTTCCAGC
Organism: Sambucus nigra; assembly: GCA_949130495.1. Lineage (NCBI taxonomy): Eukaryota > Viridiplantae > Streptophyta > Magnoliopsida > Dipsacales > Adoxaceae > Sambucus > Sambucus nigra. The sequence continues at coordinate 844,546 of CASBWL010000014.1, forward strand.
GTTTCGATTACTGGATTCTGGATTATCTGCCATTGATGACAAATGATTTTTTATGAAAAACGATAGTAACAATCATTTCCCACAGACGGCGCCAATCTGTTGATGTAAAAAACTAGATTGCTCTAATTATTCAATCACAGATAAATATATAAGACAAAGAATTTTAAAGTGGTTCGGCTAGGAATAAAGCCTACGTCCACTGTTATGTTATTGCTGAGTGTTTGCAGAATTCTTGATTACAAGTTCTCTCAAGAAATTCCGGTCCTCCCTGAATGAGGATGATACAAGGTATTTATAGCCTTGAGGCTGTACATGAAAGGTTCGATACATTAAATGACATACATATGAAAGGGTAATACATTTAATGTAGCGTGGGCGTCAAGAATATAAACATTCAATGAATAGTTGAACAGTTGTCCGTCTGGTAATTAATGATACGGCCGAGATGCAGCTCGGACAGCCTTATTTGCTCGTTGATCAAGAGTTCCTCGGAGCGCATGTAGTATCTCGGGATGATTGAGTTCCTCGGGATGTCTTCCTCGTTGCTCGGAGAGAATATGAACTGGTTGAAGGAATTAACTTCCTCGCTACTATTGTGCCATGTAGATTGACACGTGTCTTCGTATTATTCGTCCACATCAGTATATTAATTTTGGTATCAACACTTAGAATACATGGATATGTGAACCCGTTTGAGGCGAATACTTTCGTTGTAGATACTTTCGTAGAAAGCCTGGTTTTGCTTAAAAGAGAGAATTTTTTTGGTGGTGCATCCATTGTGCCTGAAGAAGAGGGTGAAGTTAGGAACCAAACCTGAAAAGAAATTAAAGGAATAACAAGAACAAGCAAGGTATATGATGTAATAATCACCTTAATTTTTTAATAGCTTTTATATTGTGTTGTTGAAGCATGAGTTTTTTTTAGTTCAATATTCTTGGTGTATGTTCTACCAAATATGATGTTTAACAATCCAATGTTCGAATTGTGTTATTGGAGTAATAAAACTACATAAACATGACGATATATTTCAGTGTTTCATGCAAGTGAGATTTTGTGGTCAGGGTTTTGGCTAAATTGGACATTCAAATTCAGGAAGGAAGCTAATGTCAAGAGCAGCTGAAACAGTAGATGTAGCACAATCAACTACTTGGCTTTTAGTTAGTTACACTTTTCGTTTCCGTTTTGACACTGGATATATGTACTTAATACTCTTATAAGGGGTAAAATGTCCATACCTCCTTATTCTCACTTATAATCCATATTTCTGATAGTTATAGAATTTCTGAAGTAAACCATTATGCTTGTGAATGACTCTTAGGTACTATGCTTCAATTATTAGGTTTATCATTTATCGCGTTGTGATGCTATCGCCTCTGTTAGAAAACTATCTTTTTTGCATGCAATATTACTGTGTTATAATAATTATCATCTTTGAGTGCTTCAACCCATGCACTCATTAGCAGGAAACCATGGTACATCAAAACTGTAGGTAAGGTCAAGAAGAAATATTGGGGATTTTAAGTGCTCAAATTATTGTGCTAGTATATAAGTATAAGATCTTTTGCAGGAAGCTACTAGTACTAACTGCATAACAGTTTAAATTTAATTATTCTTCGGAATACCTGATGGAAAGCTCTAACCCTAGTAGCAAAAATTTATCACAACATTGTGAACTCTGTCACATGATAGATATATGACACTTCTTCTTAGTTGCGCCCATTCACTTTTCCAATGACTTTTTTTTATAATCCTGAACCTCCACAAGAACAAGATGACTCCCCCATGCCATCTAAAAGGGGAGGGGGGGTGAGTGTGTGTGTTTATGTGTCTGTGCCAAAGACACAATAACACATGCCCCGTTATCCTTTGAGGGGTTTCGAACTCGAGACCTATGGTCTTTTTCCGTTCGCCCCTTACCGCTAGGGTGGATGATTTAATAGTGACTTTGTAATGTGCATTGCGACACTTTAAACTACTTCATAGTTGGCAATACTTACTTTATTTTTATATTGTTGAATAAGGCCTAGTTTATCTTATATTGCCTTTCAAGTTACCATGTCTTCTCTGCATCTTCTTTGTGTTCAAAGGGCCAGAGTAGTTGATGCATACTGGATCAGCATGCCATGTTTCTCCCCATCTTTATAGATGCAGCAATATATATATATATATATTAATTAGGGTATATGTACAGTAAACAAGTGTAGTATAAGCGCTATCAAACTTTCACCATCTCTCATATTTTTTTCTTCAAGTATTGCTATTCATGAAATGTATTGTAGTTTCATTTTTTGCATTACATTTTATTTTTCAGTTTCATTTTTATAATTACCTGTTGTTGAAGATTATACAACCATTAGAGAATCATTTATATGTAACATGATGACAAAATAGCCACGTTTGATTGCAGAACTAAGCCAGAGTTTGACACTCCATTTGTCTCCCCCTGTTGGACAAGTTCAATGGCCGAATTAGTTTTATCGTATAGAAGTTTTTTAGCAACTTTGTGCTCAATGTTAAACTGGACCCACACCATAAAATTAGTGGGACCATATACGAACGCATTCTCCTTAGAAAGAATATTAACATGGTATATTAACATGTCAAATTCCATTATGTTATGAATGATAAATTTTTCTCCCACCCATTGAGCAATGAAAGTAAATAAAATTGGGAGTGTATTACTCTTATCCCACATAGGTAGAATAGTGGGAAGTTAAAGAGTTAATAAAACACCCCAAATGTGCACTAAGGCTTGGATGCCTTTGGGGTATCCCAAGTCTTTGAAGGGGAGATGGCCTACACTATGCAAGGGTTGGGCTTGGGCCAAAAGCGTCTTGGGATTGAGCTTATAAAAATCCCTTTCATTTTTGGGCCAATTAATAAAACTTTATGTGCCGAATTTTAATCCAAATTAAAATCTGTTTGGGCAGTTGGTTGACCCAATAATTACAACCGTTTATAACTGTTGACTGTTTGAATAATCAACCAACATACTTATATATATAACATCCCTGTCATTGTAAAAAACATGAAATTTTTTCCTTCCTACATTCTGCATTTCAAAAAATTAAACAAATGTTTCCTACATTTTTTTCATGCTGTCCTGTTCATGGTTTGAGAAAATGACACAGAATTGAGGTCGCTGGAATCAATTCATAGCAGTACTTCTTGATTTGATTTGGAAAAATTATTCTACCTTGGGAGACAATAATTCAAGCCTCAAAGCACTATGGAGGGAATTAAATTGTCTTAAGGACACTGTGGTTTTACACAACACTCGGATTTTATTCTCTTATGCTTCTGTAATTTATTTCTACTGTACCAAGTAAGTATTCTTTATTTTCTGTAATTAATATTTGTAGTATTTCTGTACCATTCGATAAATTAAATAGTAGTCATAACAATCTTAAGACAATTTAATTCCGCTATTGTTTATAACATGTATATAATTTTTTTTACAGAAATTGTAACTTTTGAACATAATTTAATTAGTATCATAAAAAAAATATGTTTTACAGAAATTTAATAAAATAGTTTTCTAATATTAGACTATTTATATTACTCTAAAATTCTATCAGAATCTTTGTTTATAATTAGAAATTTAAATTGGTACATATATTTTGTATATATAAATTATTCTCGTATAAATTATTAAATAGAATTTTGTATTATGTTTTAATAATTAATTACATGATTGATAAAAAAATTTGTTTTCGTAACAAAAATGGATGATACAAGTGCAACTACTGTTCCACTAACCATGAGTGTGTCTCATGGAATGACGACCGTTGTCGCACCCATGATTGTGCCTCATGGGGAAAAACCTGAAAAATTCAAAGGAGCTGATTTCAAGCATTGGCAACAACAAATGAATTTCTACCTCGCTACCTTTCATTTGAAAAGGTTCTTACATGATGAATGTCCCTTAATTTTAGAGGGAGATGAAAAGGTGAAAGTTCAAGCAGTTAAAGCGTGGAAACATTTAGAATATTTATGCCGAAACTATGTCCTAACTTATTGGACAATTCACTCTATAATGTGTATTATACCATGAAAACTGCAAAGCAACTATGGGACTCCTTAGATAAAAATTACAAGATTGAAGATGCTGGCACGAAGAAATTCATAGTTGGCAGATTTCTTAACTTTAAAATTGTAGATTCTAAACCGATGATAGCGTAAGTCCAGCAACTTCAAGTTATTCTTCATGACATTCATGCTGAAGGAATGTCTGTTAGCGACTCTTTTCAAGTGCCATAAATAATTATAAAATTGCTTCCATCGTGGAAAGACATCAAGAACTAACTTAAGCATAAACGTAAAGAGATGAACGTGGAAGAATTAATTGTGAGGTTGCGGATTGAAGAAGACAATCGCGGGTCAAAAAAGAAAAGTGAAAAGAATCCTATGGAAGCGAAGGCTAGTGTGGTGGAACAAGGTTCAAAACACAATAAAAGGAAACGTGAAGGCGAAGGCACTTCAAAACAGAAAAAGAAGTTCAAAGGCAAATGCTATAATTGTGGAAAACCTGGACATCGCTTAAGTGAATGTCGAAAGTCGAAGAATTTCAAAAAGAAAAATGCACAAGCTAATGTGATAGAATCTGAGAAGATTTCAGAAGGCATGGCTGATATCAATCTTTCTGCGGTGGTATCCAAATGTAATTTGGTGGGAAACTGTTGGAAATGAGGACCCCCTATTTTAATTTTACAAATAAAAATTCAATTTCTTTTTCGAGAGATGCGGAAGCGAGATGGATCAGATAAACACACACAAACACCAAAGTTTAATTTCTTTCAAAATAAAATTAAGCCAAGTGAAATTAGATTAATTAACAAATACATATTTCACTTAAACAACTTAATTCAATCCAAGTCCTAGAAATTTGCCTAAGTCATATTTTCAATATTACCAAAATAGGCCAAACCAATTTTAGCAAATTAAACGATGACTAGAATTAAATTAACATATACCCAAATTTACATAGCACCAAATTAAGTAAGTAATGATTTAAACCAAATTTGATCTTTTTACCTAAGCATGCATCTAAGGTGAATTTTGCAAAAGATAAAATGAACAAATAAATCACTATGCCACGATGTACGGGGAAAAACCCACAACGGGAAAAAACCTCGGACGACCCTATCCTTAAGTTCACTAAGTATGGTTTTACAATTACAATATAGATGAGTTACTTCCTCGACTCGACTCCTTTAAGCCTTGACGCGTATTCTTTTAAACACCTCCGCCTAGTCGACAACCCCGAAACTCCACCGAAACCTTGGAACCAATGAGACTTTAAGAACATCGTCAATCACACATGGTGCCTTTCACCATGTGAGAATGCCGCAGCAAAACAACGAACTTCTTCTTTGAGGGATGTAGAAGCAAATCCAAACGAACTCTTCTACTTGGTCGAGTAAACCAGTTGCCAAACACTCTAAGCAAGATATTTATATGGATACTTGGAATAAACAATATGGGTGTAAACCAAATATGTTTTAGGGTGATTTTCTTGGAAAGCTAAACACTTAAACCATGAACATTTTCATAGAAAAGTTAAACTCTCAAAACTCTCTCTAGGAGAAAAAGTTAGTTTGAAAAGGTTGGTTCCCGCACATATTAAGTCTGTCAAAAGTTTGTGGGGAAAAAGTAGTGGGGTAGAGGTGAAAATCTGCTAAAAACTGCCAAATAATTTTCCCGTCGAAAATCTCTTTCGAACAAGATTTTCGTTCGAACAAAGTATCGTTCGAATGACACTTCTAATGAAGTTCCAGGGGCTTGTTGGGAAACCTCGTTCGAATGACATTCTCATTCGAACCGAAAACTCGTTCGAACGAACTTCCAGAAAGCTTAAAATTTAATTTTTAGCCCAGAAAATTTATTTTAAAGTTTTAAAGAAACCTTTTAAAAATAAACCTCAGTTTAAAATAAAAGTACACCAAATAAACATGTTCCAAGCTCCTATATAAATATGTAATGCATTCATACCTTAGGAGTAAATGGAACACATGTGTTGACGTAGAAACGAGGCGCAATAAACTCGGGATATGATGAAGCTTTATACTCTTGGCCGCTACGTCTTTAACTTAGCATGTTATAGGCTTGGAGGATACTCACTCAATACTATCCTATGACACAAATGTTTTTGTCCGGAATTGAGCCAACACTACATTAAGACTCAATTGGAAATTTGTGTCCTTACATAAACACTAAAGAATAGTGGGTGAACACCGGTGCTACGCACCACATTTATTCAAACAAGTGTATGTTCTCTACCTACAAATCAGACGAAACTAGCAAGAATGGTTTCAAGTTGGTGTTTGTATCTGATAAATTTGTTCTATCTAAGAATAATATGTATATGGGAAAAGGTCTATTTGAAATGAATGTAATGACTGTTGTGTCTAATGCAATCAATAATAGTAATAATAGTATTAATTTCGCTTACTTGCTTGAGTCTTCAAATATGTGGCATGGTAGATTGGGACATGTTAATTTTGATACTTTACGTAGATTAATTAACTTGGATTTTTTTGTCAAAATTTAACATTGATAAAAACCATAAATGTGAGATGTGTGTGGAATCTAAATTGGCTAGATTACCTTTTCATTCTGTTGAAAGAATTAGTGAACTCTTAGACTTAATTCACACTGATATTTTTTATTTAAAGTTTTTACAAACTAGAGAAGGAAAAAAGTATTTTATTACTTTTATTGATGATTGCATAGGATATTGCTATGTTTATTTGTTACGTAGTGAAGATGAGGCTATCTATCGATGTATTTAAACAATACAAAAATGAAGTTGAGAATCAACTTAGAAAAAAGATAAAGGCTATTAGGAGTGATAGAGGTGGTGAATATGAATCTCCTTTTCAAGAATTTTGTTCCGAACATAGAATTATTCACCAAACTACTGCTCCTTACTCACCTCAATCTAATGGCATTGCGGAACGCAAAAATCTTATATTGAAAGAAATGATGAACTCTGTGTTAATAAGTTCTCGAGCTCCGCAAAACTTATGGGGGGAAGCCTTACTTTCCGCTAATTATATTCTCAACAAAATACCTCACAAGAAAACTCAAAAAACACCTTATGAATTATGGAAAGGATGAAGACCTTGCTATACAAGTGTGGGGGTGCTTAGCCAAAGTGATGGTTCCCAAACCTAAAAAGGTCAAAATAGGACCAAAAACCGTTGATTGTGTTTTCATTGGGTATGCCAATAATAACAATGCATATCATTTTTTAGTTTTGTAAATTCAAGATTTAGGATAATCATGTTAATACAATTATGGAAACGAGGGATGCTTCTGATGCAGGAGCATAGGGACATGGATGTCCTTTTTAATATTTTTTATTTTGTTCTTGTTCAGCCTTTTGCATGTTTAGTATAAATAGGCCAAGTTCCTTATTTTGTAACACTTTTGCCATTTTGTGATTGAGAGCGTAGAGAGAGAAATAAGAAACCCTCTTCTATTTTTCAAATTGTTGTTGTTGTGTGGATAACTTCTTTTTTTATGCTTCCACACCCTAGATTACATCAAATTGGTATCAGAGCTTCGTTAGCTCTTGGATTGAGAGATGTTCATCGAAGATTGGGACTCGGATTGGATTCATCCGGACGAATCACGAAACATTTCCAAATTTTTCCGTGAAACCCTAACCCTATAATTTAAAAATTCAAGAAACCCTAGCCTTTCACCACCTAAACTTAATGATACCCCTTCCAAATCAATCCAAACCCTACCCGACTCAAAATCACACCACCTAAATACCCTAACCCACCCACCCGAAGGTGATTTCCAAACCAAAGTTGAAAACCAGATGTCGGACAACCCTAATGGCTGCCGACCGAAGTCCTACCCCGCCAAAATCCCAAGAAACTCCCTCGAGGCAACCGCCGATGCCCAACCAACCTAGCCGACCCTCAGACCCACCCATATCTCCTCTCGGTTCAACTCGGTAGCCATACTTGACCCACTGAAACCCGCGATTCAACCCCAATTTCATATCTTAACCCTATAAACCCTAAACCAAACACCAAAGAACTAAGTGATCAACCTGGCCCTGTCTACAAAGGATGTCCTTCCGTAGGAATCCTTCCTATCCCACCCCACATTCCACTATCCTCCGCTCAATCTATTTGTCGGAGATGGGAGTCATTTTTCCATGAACGAGTGAGATGTGTGGGAGTTTTCACCGCTTATATACACACCGTGATGGTAACCACACCCGTAGATCTACAAGCATCCCCACATAAAGACGATACTTGGATCCGATCTAGTATTTTTTTTACTTGATGCACCACAAAAGGGAGGCTATGCACGATGATTATTAATGGAGGATCTAGTGATAATTTGGTCACACAAGAGATGGTCAACAAGCTAAACCTTCCCACCGAATCATTGTCTACCCCGTGTCGTATTGGGTGGTTGGGAAATGAAGCCACCCTAGCTCCTAGTAGACAGTGTCTGAGTGATTTTTTTCCGTCGGAGACTATCATGATGAGGTTTTATGTACCGTGGTTAATATGCGAGCGTGTCACCTTCTTTTGGGAAGGTCGTGGCAATTTGATCATTGCAACATGCACGATGGCCGAGCCAACACCTATTCATTTATGCATGAGGGGAATAACTTTTTCCTCCGCCCTATGCGACCATTTCCCATGTCTTGATCTTTCTCCCTGATAGTTTCACATGAGGAGTTAGCCATAGAGGCTACAGAGACAGGGTTGTGCTATGTGATTCGTATCGAATATTGCATATTTCCGCCCGTTATCTTGATGTGTTCTAGAACTTTTACGGCCCTAAATGCCTATAATTATGATCATTAACCAGAAAACCTTGTATTTGGATATATACATGCTTTTCAGGGGTTATTTGTGCTTTTGTAGGTATTGGAACGCTAAAAGTGAGTTTCGGTTGCATTTCGGAGAAGTTCCGTCATCGAATGCTACTTCAAGGGCAATTTGGTCTTTTTAAACTCACTATTTTTTATGGAATGAAGTTACCAACATGTAGATCATGAAATTATCTTTCTGTGGCCACTGACCGTGCGTCATTCTGACTCCGTATGTGGATGTTATGCCCATTTCCGAAAGGTTTCGGTATTTTCTTCTACTTCAACGGCATTTTGGTTATTTCATACTTCATAATTTGGAGGGTTTCAAAACAGAATCATGTAGAGAATTGAATTAGCTTCGCGTCGGTTCTGACCACGAATAATTTTGATTCCGTATGAGGGAGTTATAGCTGTTTCCGTGCAACGCGTCAAAATTGGTTCAAAGTGGAAAAGTGGGCGGCCTCAAGCCCAAGGCAAATTCCAAAAGTGAGGTCGACCGATCCCAAAATAGAGGTCGACCGGTCCCATCAGATATGTACGAAAATTGACTTATTTTGGGTTTTTTGGCTTGGTTTTGTTTGGGGTTTATTTTGGGGTATAAATAGAGTGTTAGGGGCATTTCTTTAGAGAGATATTTCATTTTAGATACTTAGTTTAGGGTTTGGATTTTGAGAGCTCATCTTCTCCTCTCTTTGGGTGTTCCCCATTTGGGTGTTGTAAGGTTACTATTCATTATCTCTTCCAATTAATTTAAGTTGTATTTCCTTATTTTCTTTCTTTGTAGTTAATTTACTTGCTTTCTAATTTAGTTTACTTGCTTTATTTATTGCTTTCACCTAAATACATGTCATTTATCATGCTCTGTAGCTAGGTTAAATTAGGTTGTGTCGGATTGAACTCACCTAGGGTTGATGTGTTGCTTTGCTTTGGTGATGGGGTTTACGGGTCTATTTCAAGTGCGTTATCCTAGTTATTACGCCTAGGAGATTTGACGGGGCATATCATGTATGCCCCGTGCTTACGACCTTGCGTGCGTAATTTTCGGGGTATTTGTTGACGCCAAAATCATATTCGACTTTTATGCAAATTTAGGGGTGTGACAACTCTTGATTTAATTAACTATCGAAACGAGACGTAGTCTTAATAACTCGTCGACCCATGTAACCATTTTATACTAATTAACTCGGGTGAGGGATATTCGACGCAACCTATAGTTTTTATTCTCTTTATTAATTTAGTTTAATTTCCCTCGCCTAGATTAATCTTTCCCTTTCATGCATCTTTTCTTTTAGTTTGTAATTCACCTTTTACACTTTTATTTCGGAATATTAAACCTTATAAATTCTAACAACTCGTCTCTGTGGATTCTCGATACCCGACTTACCGCTCTACTTGCCCCGCAAGTGTAGTTGTAACTTAGGTTTTTGTATTGAGTTGGCGAAACGAAAACAACGATTAGCGTCTTTACACGCGCTACTTTTCGCACTTGATCACTATGCTCTCATTATCCCTTCACCACCTCGAAGACGACTGTCCCATCATGTGTTCAGAGTTTGTTGGATTCTATTATCGATGTGTGCACACACCCAGATGATCTTCCTCCTCTTAGGGATATACAACATGACATTGATTTTATCATTAGGGTGTAGCTCCCCAACCTTCCCCACTATCGTATGTCACCTACGGAGCATGCAGAGTTGCAGAGTAGGTCACAAAGCTCTGTGACAAGGGATATATTCGAAAGAGTATGTCTCCTTGTGTGGTAACCACCCTGTTAGCGCCAAAGAAGGATGAAAGTTGGTGTGTATGTGTTGATAGTAGAGCTATTAACAAGATCACCGTGAAGTACAGATTCCCAATTCCTAGGTTGGAGGATATGCTAGATCAACTCCACGGTGCGAGGGTTCTCTCCAAACTAGACTTGAAGAGTTTCAACCATAAAATTCGCATGAAATCAGGGGATGAGTGGAAGACTGCCTTCAAGACGAAGGATGGATTATACGAGTGGACGATGATGCCTTTTGGCCTCTCCAATGCTCCATATACTTTGTGCGAGTGATGACACAGATACTGCACCCTTTTATAGGAAAATTTATAGTTATTTATTTTGATGACATCCTGATCTACAGATGATCGGAAGAGGAGCACCTAGACCATGTGGCTCAGGTTTTAGAGAACGTACGATCCAAGCGCTTCTTCCTTACATTGAAGAAGTGCACTTTTATGGTACCATCAGTGACCTTTTTGGGATATGTGGTCTCATGCGACAACATCAGGGTGGATAATGCCAAAGTTCGGGTGGTAGTGGATTGACCCCCACCTTATTCGATCTCTTAGGTGCGCAACTTTCATGGCTTTGTGGGATTTTGTAGGCTCTTTATTGCTAGATTCAGCACTGTCATGGCTCTTATTACTGATTTGATGAGTACTTCCTCGACTACCGAGTTCCAGTGGACATCAGAGGCAGATGCTGCCTTCAAACGCATCAAGGAGCTGATGACGACGGCTTTTATCCTCGCCTTACCCAATTTTGATCCTTTATTTGAGTTGTCTTGTGATGCTTGTAAGACAGGGGTGGGTGCAGTTTTAAGCCTGAATGGGAAGACGATTGTGACACCCCGCCTAATTAAATACCGGGAGATCACTCCTTTATTAAATTAAATCAAGGTAAACAGTTGGTTCATTCTCAGCATCACTGTCGATAAAAATATATTTCCAATTTAACACCCTAAATAATTAAGCTAAGTGTCAAAACCATTTTCATACATACTTTCCAATTTTATTTAAAGAAAAAGATTTATTTATTTATTACCAACATTCAATAAGTAAGAATCACACCACATTAAATTCTGTAACATAAACCTATTAATAGAATACATTCGTCAATCGAATGTCAACATACGAAAACTAAAGTCACAAATCCAAACTGAATAAATTCATAGAACAATACTGGAAATAACTGAAATATAAATGTCCAATAACAATGGAATAATGGAAAGGGATACACATGCCCAACTAAATGAAAGTACTAAGAGTGGATCCGAATGAACGAAGTCGTCTAATCAAGAGACCTGCAACTCCCACCTAAGCTGCAGCACGTTCCTTCCAAGAGATCCTAAGTAAGACGCCCCTGTGGCTGGGCACCTGTAATACATACATATATATACAAGAGAGAGAGAGAGAGAAAAAGAAACGGGTCAGAGCCCGAAAGTGTGTTGATTTTAAAATACGTTTATCAAGTATTTAAATTGATACAGGCCAATGCAACAACATACTAGTGCGTTACTCTCTTGTGAAATACTCACCTCTCTTCTAATGTGCACACCTATCGCACTAACCTTCCCAACGGTTTATCTCATCATATAACACGCTATCCTTTCCCCAATGATTTAACTTATCTTAGGTATATCGCAGGATTCAAAATTTAACGATACAATTGTTTGAAAAGAATATTTTAATTAATAACCAAAGTTCTCATTTTTAACTTTATTAGTCCATAAAGTTTTCCAGTGTCATATTATACTTTCTCAAAACAAGTATTTACAATTTGAGTCATCAGCCATATCCTATATATCAATTCATAGTAGGTAGTTCCAAATTTCAGAATTCCATATATATATTAACTACTCGAATAATATATATATTATAACAGCACCCCAAATAAACTATGGTGCGGGCATACTCTACTATCCAAAAACCCATATCACTCATATTAAGGGAAATACAATCGGAATCACTCTCGAATTGTATTAACACATACACAAACAAAATTGAGGCAAAGAATAGATTCCAAGTCTCTAAGAGGATGGCATATGCCTGCGTCTCTTAGGACCGTCTGAACTATCACGTCAATAGCCTGTACCAAGGACATCTATCTTCTAGGGTACAAGTCAATATCCCCCATAAAGGTCCCATCGAGATAAGACTTGTCCCAGCGCGGTAACCTCAGGGATAGCAAGTAGCGTGGGCATGATTTTCACACATAGATAGTTTATGCACACAAAATCATATAACTATACTAATATTACCATATCAATATTAGATAAATTCTCAATTCCCATAATTTCGACATTTCCATATTATCATATTATTAGTATCGCGTATAAGGGTTCGTCTCTAACCTTAATTCGAAGTATTCTTCCAACTATTACGTAGCTCACGTGGACTCTCTCTTCCCAAGTAAAAAATTCAGTAGGTATACCTCTATTCACTATCGTAGCTATTCGCCGTAATCTCTCGCTTGAAATACGTAGTTTCATCGTTCATTATATAATTATCCCAAAAGTAAAATTCTCGTCTTATAATAAAGTTCCCAACACTTATTCATATGTCCTACTGGTCTTTTCTATCTCCCAAAACCTTTCATTAATAATACCCAAGAATTATTTCGCGATAAATTTAATTTAACTAATTAAACAAGGGAAATAGGAGTCTGCCAGGAGGGGTCGATCGATCGAGGTCTGGGGCTCGATCGATCGAACCTTCGATCGATCGAAGCTCTAGGCTCGATCGATCGATCAAGCAGGTCTGCGAAAATTCTGCAGAAATGCCGTTATGGGTTTTACCAAATTTCTTAATCCAAAACCATGTTTTTCCATTCCAATCATCCCAAAAATCCTACTACTATCATTATAACAATATACCAGATGTTTTCAACGTAAAGCATGTGTACATCTAACATTAAACATGGATAATTAACCCAAAATTCCTCTAATCATCAAGAACCCTAGAGTTTTTCTTAATCAAGATTCTAATCTGTTTTTACCAGAATTTCCTTCTAATATATCATCAAAATTTCGTGGGTTATATACCTCTACATGGCAAGGATTCCAGAATTTCATTATAATCAATACTACATGCATTTTCCTAACACAAATTGGGTTTTCTTCCATAGTTTTCATCTCTAATCAATCCTAAACTAATATGAAGATTGCACTAACGAAAATACGCAAGTTAAATACTTGCCTGGGATTTTCAGAAGTCTGGTTTGCAGATGAATTCGGTGTGGTTACGTTCCCCTTCTCGCGGTCTACGCGTTGGTGGTGGCGGCGGTGCAAATCGGTGACTTTTTGGCCTTGAATTGCCTTGGAGCTCTCTCCTCTCTTCTCCAATGGCCGTCACTTGTGTTCTGAATATTCTAACCCTAAAAGACTAACCTAAATGGCTGATATAGGTTGCTGAATTTCGTGGGTTTAATTACCCAAAAAGGTGAAATGACTAAATTGCCCTCCCGGGGTACCAATTAGGCCTAAAAACGCCTCGAGACCCAAACTAAACCCCCGGGTACACTTTTCTGACTATCTCGACCCTTCCGGACGCGCTGGTGCACTCAAAACGACCATATGAACAACTTATAAAATATTCACTTTTTATTTAACAAAATTAGTCCTGACGTGACACGGGCACGTCCCGACTTAAATTTTCGAAATAGTCATTTAATTCACTCATGACATTCAATATAACCAATATAATATATTACTTTGCTCATTAGTAATATTCAACAAATTTCCCATAATTACTAACTCTCGTCACGTTAATAATTATAACATAATTAATTTCTGGATTTTTATTAAATAAATCATTCACGTTAAATTTAATAAATCCCCAAATTTATATAGCATAAAAATATGGGGTATTACATACTTCCCCCCTAATAACGGAATTTCGTCTCGAAATTCGGAAAATAAGGCATACCTGGTAAAAACAACTCTGGATATCTCTCGCGCACATCTGCCTCGCGCTCCCAAGTGGATTCCTCCACATTATGATGCTCCCACTGGACTCGTACAAGTGGAACTATCTTCAACCTCAATCTGCTCTCACTATAGTCTAGAATAGCCACTGGTCTCTCCTCGTAAGAGCTATCAGACTGTAAGTCTATCTCATCTATCACAATGTGAGTATGGGCCATATCATCCCTAAGATATCGTCTCAACGACGAGATGTGGAATACATCATGGATGCGATGTAAATGTTCTGGCAATCCCAACCTGTATGCAACCGGCCCAATCCTCTTGATGATGGGAAATGGTCCCATGTACCTCGGAGCCAATTTCCCCTTCTTCCCAAACCTCATCACTCCCTTCATAGGAGATACATGCAATAACACTTGGTCTCCCACATTAAACTCCCGGAAGAACCGTTTCGCATCGGCGTAGCTCTTCTGCCTTTTGGGCTACCCGAATACGACTCCTGATCATCTGAATCCTCGCGGAGGTTTCCTGAATCACTTCTGGTCCTAGCAACTTGTTATCCCCCACCTCGAGTCAACAAGTTGGAGAACGACAAGGCCTGCCATACAAAGCCTCAAATGGAGCCATACCAATCGTAAACTGATAAGAGTTATCATATGCAAACTCTACCAGTGGAAGATGTGGCTCCCAACCTCCTCCAAAATCGAGAACACACATGCGTAGCATATCTTCTAACATCTGATTAGTACGCTCTGTCTGTCCATCTGTCTGTGGGTGGTAAGCTGAACTCAACCTCAACTCAGTACCCATAGCCTCCTGAAAGCTTTCCCAGAAACGTGCCACGAAAATCTTATCCCTTTCTGACGCAATATTCAGGGGCACCCCGTGTAATCTGACAATCTCAGCAATGAACAACTGAGCATACTGACCCGTAGTATAATCTATTCGTACTGGCATAAAATGATCCACCTTGGTCAAACGGTCTACAATCACCCAGATAGAGTCGTGGCCCCGATGTGATGTAGGCAACCCTGTAATAAAATCCATGGAAGTACTCTCCCACTTACACGCGGGTACTTCCAATGGCTGAAGCAATCCTGACAGTTTATGGTGGTCCACCTTCACCAGTTGGCAGGTAGAACACTTGGACACGAACTCGGCGATGTCCTTCTTCATCCCACTCCACCAGTATTGACGCCTCATATCTTGGTATATCTTATCACCTCCCGGATGTACTGCAAATCGGGACCCATGAGAATGAGTCATCACTGCATGACGTAATTCTTCTCCTTCTGGAACCACCAATCTCCCCTTAAACCGCAAGCCTCCATCAGAACTAACAGAATAGGACTCAGCACCCTCGGCTAGAAGTCTCACAATCTTCTCCTGGCAAAACGGTTCTGTGGCCTGTGCCTGTATCACCCTCGTAACAATCTCGGGTGTGTCTGACATCACGGATATGAAAGAACGTGCTACTGTGTCCTGGTGACCCAGCTCCTTCCACTTTGCTTTCCAGACATCTGTTACTTCGTCTACCGGTCTATGGCTCAACGCATCAGCAACTACGTTGGCCTTTCCCGGATGATACTGTATGTCGAAATCGTAGTCTTTCACAAACTCTAACCACCTGCGCTGACGCATATTCAGCTCTCGCTGAGTGAACAGGTACTGCAGTGACTTGTGGTCTGTGAACAAACGAAATTTCTCCCCCAATAAATAGTGCTTCCATATCCTCAATGCAAAGACGATCGCTGCTAACTCCAGGTCGTGGGTGGGGTAATTCTTCTCATGCGGCTTAAGCTTGTGGGAAGCAAAAGCTATAGCCTTCTCTTCCTGCTGAAGTACTCCCCCAAGTCCTCGTAAGGATGCATCGGTGTAAACTAGGTACTCCACACCCGGCTTCGGTAACGCAAGGACTGGCGCTGAAATAAGCTTGTCTTTCAGCTCGTCGAAAGCCAATCTACAAGCGTCATCCCACACATATGGTACTCCCTTGCGAGTTAAATTCATCAATGGACCCGCTATTTTGGAGAATCCCAGAATGAATCTCCTGTAGTAACCAGCTAACCCCAAGAAACTACGTACTTCCGTCGGTGTCGTGGGATGTCCCCACTCCCTCACCGCTGTTACTTTACTCGGGTCAAATGCTATCCCCTGCTCAGAAACAACATGGCCCAAGAACTGTACCTCTCGTAATCAGAATCCACACTTCTCGTACTTAGCATACAACTGGTGCTCTCGTAGAGTTTGAAGAACCTGCCTCAAGTGCTCGGCATGCTCCTCTTCGGAGTGTGAATATATCAAGATGTCATCTATGAAGACGATGAAAAACTGATCGAAGAACTCTCTGAATACTCGGTTCATCAAGTCCATGAAAATGGCTGGGCATTTGTGAGTCCGAACGGCATTACCCTGAACTCATAGGACCCATATCTCGATAAGAAGGCAGTCTTTGAAACGTCCTGCTCTCTAATACGTAATTGATGGTACCCTGACCTCAGATCTATCTTCAAAAAGAAAGTTGCTCCCCTCAGCTGGTCGAACAGATCATCGCTTCGAGGCAACGGATATTTATTCCGTATCGTGACCTTGTTCAACTCCCGGTAGTCCACACACAATCTCAGTGAACCATCTCTCTTCTTCACAATCAAAACTGGAGCGCCCCAAGGTGAGGTACTCCTACGAATGAAGCCCTTACCTAACAGCTGCTCTATCTGATCTCGTAGCTCTCGCATCCCTGCCGGAGCCATACGGTACGGTGTGCGTGCTATAGGTCTCGTATCTGGCAATAAATCTATGACAAAGTCTATCTCTCGATTGGGGGTAGGCCTAGTATCTCCTGAAACACATCGGAATACTCCCTGACAACTGGGGTCGAATCTAAGGGAATCACAACCTCCTTAGAGGTATCCTCCTCTATGTAATACAAATGAGCGGTCGAACCCCCCTCTGGGCGAGGCATCGCCACTACAAACATCTCTTGCCCCGGAATGACAAAAACAATGCTCCCACCGAAGCAATCAATCATGGCTCTATAAGCTGCGAGCCAATCCATACCAATAATCACATCATGATCGTGCATGTCTAAAACTAATTATGTCTACAGGTAATACCAAGCTACCAATCTCTACCCCCACTCCTCGGCATATAAAGAAAAGTAAACCATTCCCCAGGGGTGAGTCTACCTACGTTACAGTGCTCTCTACGGTGGTTAATAACCCTAAGACCTTCGTGAAATGCGTAGTTATAAAATAATGCGTTTTCCCAATAACAAACAAAATTTAACCTAAAGTTTCATGGATAGAAAACATACCCCATATCGCGGGTGGTGCCTGTGGGGTGGCTGCCTGGTGGACATTATAGATATGTCTGTACTGTAACTGCCCCTGCTGCACTGGAGCTACTGGAAAGGTTGGTAGGCCTAGTACTTGAGTGGGTGCTGGGAGAGCGATTGGAAGAAGTGGCCCCTGTGGATCATTACGGGCACCCTGCTGCTGTGGGGCCCTAACACTCTCTGGGCAATCCTGGCGTTTTTGGCCATGCGTGCCACACGCGAAACATCGGCCTCTGAAGTTTCTCCCCCTCTGACCCTGCTGCTGTCGGTCTCGGCCTTGCTGACTTGGGACTTTATTCCTCTTTCGAAACTGCTTCATTTTACCACGTTGTTGACTAGAACTGACTTGGTCTTGGGTAGTTTGTTGTCGTAATTTTGGTGTTTTTGCACATTTGTCAGCTTTAGTCACATGCATTTGGTTAACCTCTCTAGGTCTTTTGCCTCCTTTAAGCTGTAGGCTGCGTTCTTGGTATTGTAAAACAGCAGTGGTAACTGCTTGTGCCACGATACCTGCTAACTCGGCGGTTGATATTTCCTCTGGGGATACTTGAGGTATGAGTCGATCTTGCTCGTTGACTCCCTTAACCGTTTTAGCTAGTTCTTCTTGACGATCGATCTGAAATTTTAAATAAATTTGGATGAGTTCATCATTCAAATAATTAAATCGCAGAAGCACGAATTCCCAATGTATAGAGATGAACACAACATTCCTAGTATTTAGGGCTCTATATCAAAGAAAGCAACGCTGAAACATAATAGGCCGCACAGATCCTAAAGGAAACTAGAACCTGATGCTCTAATACCACCTGTGACACCCCGCCTAATTAAATATCGGGCGATCACTCCTTTATTAAATTAAATCAAGGTAAACAGTTGGTTCATTCTCAGCATCACTGTCGATAAAAATATATTTTCCAATTTAACACCCTAAATAATTAAGCTAAGTGTCAAAACCATTTTCATACATACTTTCCAATTTTATTTAAAGAAAAAGATTTATTTATTTATTACCAACATTCAATAAGTAAGAATCACACCACATTAAATTCTGCAACATAAACCTATTAATAGAATACATTCGTCAATCGAATGTCAACATACGAAAACTAAAGAAACAAATCCAAACTGAATAAATTCATAGAACAATACTGGAAATAACTGAAATATAAATGTCCAATAACAATGGAATAATGGAAAGGGCTACACATGCCCAACTAAATGAAAGTACTAAGAGTGGATCCGAATGAACGAAGTCGTCTAATCAAGAGACCTGCAACTCCCACCTAAGCTGTAGCGCGTTCCTTCCAAGAGATCCTAATCAAGACACCCCTGTGGCTGGGCACCTGTAATACATACATATATATACAAGAGAGAGAGAGAGAGAGAAACGGGTCAGAGCCTGAAAGTGTGTTTGATTTAAAATACGTTTAGCAAGTATTTAAATTGATACATGCCAATGCAACAACATATTAGTGCGTCACTCTCTTGAGAAATACTCACCTCTCTTCTAATGTCCACACCTATCGCACTAACCTTCCCAACGGTTTATCTCATCATATAACACGCTATCCTTTCCCCAATGATTTAACTTATCTTAGGTATATCGCAGGATTCAAAATTTAACGATACAATTGTTTGAAAAGAATATTTCATTTAATAACCAAAGTTCTCATTTTTAACTTTATTAGTCCATAAAGTATTCCAGTGTCATATTATACTTTCTCAAAACAAGTATTTACAATTTGAGTCATCAGCCATATCCTACATATCAATTCACAGTAGGTAGTTCCAAATTTCAGAATTCCATATATATATATATTAACTACTCGAATAATATATATATTATAGCAGCACCCCAAATAAACTATGGTGCGGGCATACTCTACCATCCAAAACCCCATATCACTCATATTAAGGGGAATACAATCGGAATCACTCTCGAATTGTATTAACACATACACAAACAAAATTGAGGCGGAGAATAGATTCCAAGTCTCTAAGAGGATGGCACATGCCTGCGTCTCTTAGGACCGTCTGAACTATCATGTCAATAGCCTGTACCAAGGACATCTATCTTCTAGGGTACAAGTCAATATCCCCCATAAAGTTCCCATCGAGATAAGACTTGTCCCAGTGCGGTAACCTCAGGGATAGCAAGTAGCGTGGGCATGATTTTCACACATAGATAGTTTATGCACACAAAATCATATAACTATACTAATATTACCATATCAATATTAGATAAATTCTCAATTCCCATAATTTCGACATTTCCATATTATCATATTATTAGTATCGCGTATAAGGGCTCGTCTCTAACCTTAATTCGAAGTATTCTTCCATCTATTACGTAGCTCACGTGGACTCTCTCTTCCCAAGTATAAAATTCAGTAGGTATACCTCTATTCACTATCATAGCTCTTCGCCGTAATCTCTCGCTTGAAATACGTAGTTTCATCGTTCATTATATAATTATCCCAAAAGTAAAATTCTCGTCTTATAATAAAGTTCCCAACACTTATTCATATGTCCTACTGGTCTTTTCTATCTCCCAAAACCTTTCATTAAGAATACCCAAGAATTATTTCGTGATAAATTTAATTTAACTAATTAAACAAGGGAAATAGGAGTTTACTAGGAGGGGTCGATCGATTGAGGTCTGGGGCTCGATCGATCGAACCTTCGATCGATCGAAGCTCTAGGCTCGATCGATCGATCAAGTAGGTCTGCAAAAATTCGGCAGAAATGCAGTTACGGTTTTTACCAAATTTCTTAATCCAAAACCATGTTTTTCCATTCCAATCGTCCCAAAAATCATACTACTATCATTATAACAATATACCAGATGTTTTCAACGTAAAGCATGTGTATATCTAACATTAAACATGGATAATTAACCCAAAATTCATCTAATCATCAAGAACCCTATAGTTTTTCTTAATCAAGGTTCTAATCTGTTTTTACCAGAATTTCCTTCTAAGATATCATCAAAATTTCGTGGGTTATATTCCTCTACATGGCAAGGATTCCAGAATTTCATTATAATCAATACTACATGCATTTTCCTAACACAAATTGGGTTTTCTTCCATAGTTTTCATCTCTAATCAATCCTAAACTAATATGAAGATTGCACTAACGAAAATACGCAAGTTAAATACTTGCCTGGGATTTTCAGAAGTCTGGTTTGCAGATGAATTCGGTGTGGTTGCGTTCCCCTTCTCGCGATCTACGCGTTGGTGGTGGCGGCGGTGCAAACCGGTGACTTTTTGGCCTTGAATTGCCTTGGAGCTCTCTCCTCTCTTCTCCAATGGCCGTCACTTGTGTTCTGAATATTCTAACCCTAAAAGACTAACCGAAATGGCTGATATAGGTTGCTGAATTTCGTGGGTTTAATTACCCAAAAAGGTGAAATGACTAAATTACCCTCCCGGGGTACCAATTAGGCCTAAAAACGCCTCGAGACCCAAACTAAACCCCCGGGTACACTTTTCTGACTATCTCGACCCTTTCGAACGCGTTGGCACACTCAAAATGACCATACGAACAACTTATAAAATATTCATTTTTTATTTAACAAAATTAGTCCTGACGTGACACGGGCACGTCCCGACTTAAATTTCCGAAATAGTCATTTAATTCACTCATGACATTCAATATAACCAATATAATATATTACTTTGCTCATTAGTAATATTCAACAAATTTTCCATAATTACTAACTCTCGTCACGTTAATAATTATAACATAATTAATTTCCGGATTTTTATTAAATAAATCATTCACGTTAAATTTAATAAATCCCCAAATTTATATAGCATAAAAATACGGGGTATTACAACGATTGCCTTCTTCAGTCAAAAATTGATGGGTGTCGCTCTCCATTATTCGACTTATGACTTCGAGTTTTATGTGGTGGTTAAAGCCGTAAAGTTTTGGTCGCCATATCTTCTCCATAAGGAGTTTGTCATCAAACCTGATCATGAGGCCCTCCGTTTCTTATATAGTCAGCGACATATTAGTGATTGACACACCAAGTGGAATGCTTACCTCCAACGCTACACTTTTTACTTGCGGTACAAATCGGGGAAGGAGAACCAAGTGGTGGACGCTCTTAGCAGGAGGCACATGCGTTGGTGATTATGAGGAGTCAAGTATTTGGATTCGATGATGTCCGTGAACTTTACCCGACGAATGTAGAGTTTGGGCAGATCTTCGTCGATCTTCACAGCTTGCCAATAGGGTAATGGAGCATCGGGTGAGTATCTATTACAGGACGGGTTCCTACACTAAGGCATGGACTTATACATTTCATCTTCGTCCCTATGGGAGAAGATCATTTCTGAGATCCATGGGGAGCTTTAGCGGGCCATTTGGGACAGACGCATACTCACACGATGCTAATGGATAGATTTTACTGGTCAACGATGAGGAGAGATACCAACACTTTCATTAAGCGTTGCTACACATGCCAAGCGACCAAGGGCCAACATTCTAATGCGGGCTTATACACTCCGTTGCCGATTCTCGAGCTCCCATGGTAGGATGTATCGATGGATTTTATATTGGGAGTTCCCCGTACTTCTCGTGGCCATGATTCTATTCTTATTGTGGTGGATATATTTTCCAAAGTTACCCACTTCATCCTTTTCTCTCACACGACAGATGCGTCTCATATTGCTTCTTTAAATTTTCAAGTGATCGTTCGTCTTCATGGTGTCCCGCGTAGCATCACTTCAGATAGAGACGTGCGATTTACTGAACATTTTTGGCGTACACTTTGGCGACTTTTATGGACGGAGTTGCTGTACCGCTTTTCACCCCAGACAGATGGCCAGACTGAGGTGGTAAACCATAATGTGGGTGACCTATTGAGGTGTCAGTCTTCTGAGCATCCCCGTAGGTGGGAATTTGTGATCACAAAGGCTGAGTTCGCCTTTAACAACGCCATCAATCGCTCTACTGGCCTTTCCCCATTTCAGATTGTCTTGAGGCAATCTCCTACTATGCGCATTGATCTTGCCGAGCTTTCACCGAAAGTGCCTATCTACCCTTTAGCTGAGGAGTTTGCGACTCGCCTGACGTCCATCCAGGCTGATGTTTCTGCTCGATTACAGACCATGTATACCTCTTATAAAGAGGCAGCCTATGAGCATTGCCGCTTTGTCTCCTTTTGCTCGGGTGATCTAGTAATTGTCTATCTCTAGAAAGCGTGCCGACAATGTAAGGGTTCCAAACTTCTTATGTGATGATTTGGACCTTTTTCCATTCTCTGTGCTTGCGGCACGAATGCTTATGAGGTTGATCTTCCCGATGAGTTTTGCATGCATCGCACATTTAACGTGGCAGATCTTTCTCCATTCCGCGGCACTCATGCCCTACCGATTCCCATTTCGATGAGCACCGACCACCCACTCCGCTCCCATGTCGATCGCATTGAGGGGATTCTAGACTCCGAGATCGTGTCTTCCCCATCGGGTGATTATACTCGTTATTTATTTCAATGGATTGACCGTCCCGAGACGAATGATTCATGGATCACTGAGGCTACCCTCCAGCACATTGACCCCAATTTCTACCGGCAATATACGGAGTATATGGATTCTTCTCGGGGGGAGAGTGATGCAGGAACATAGGGACGTGGGTGACCTTTTTAATATTCTTTTATTTAGTTCTTTTTTAGCTTTTTGCATGTTTAATAAAAATATACCAAGAGCCTTCTTTTGTAACATTTTTGACATTTTGAGATTGAAAGCTTAGAGAGAGATAAGAAACCCTCTTCCATTTTCCAAGTTGTTGTACATAACTTCTTTTTACGCTTCCGCACCCTATATGACATCAACTTCATTTTTTGAAAATGAATTTTTGTATAACATGACCCGAGAATCTATTCTTACTAAAAGGACACACGATGCTACAACTAGTGGTAATCAAAAATCCAAAGATCGAGAATCTTTAAAGGATGAACCAAGACGTAGCAAAAGGATAAAAATGTCCACTGCTTTCGATCTTTATTTTTTAGCATTTTGTTAGAAAATGATCCTCAAAAGTACAAAGAAGCTATATTTTCACCTGATGCTTTAAATTGGAAAGAAGCAATTAATAGTGAAATTGAATGCATAATGCAAAAGCACACATGGGAACTCGTGGATTTACCACCAGGTTCAAAACCTATAGGTTACAAATGGATCTTCAAAAAGAAGATGAAAGCTGATGGATTAATTAATAAGTATAAAGAAAGACTTGTTGCTAAAGGATATAGACGAAAGAAGGGTTGGATTACTTCAATACATACTCACCCGTGATAAGAATCACCTCCATTCAAATTTTGATAGCAATAGCCACTATAAATAGACTTGAAATACATCAAATGGATGTGAAAACCGCTTTCTTGAATGGTGAGTTAGATGAGATAAGTATGTAAGCTTGTAAAGTCACTATATAGATTAAAACAAGCACCGAAGTAATGGCATGAAAAGTTTGGTAGTGCTATGTTATCATATGATTTCAAAATTAATGAGTGATAAATGTGTTTATTGTAAAAGTACTCAAAATGAATATGTCATTGTGTATCTCTATGTGGATGACATGCTAATCATGGGTAGTAACATTGACATTGTCAAAACTATTAAACAACGTATGTCGAATAATCGTTTTGATATGAAAGTCCTAGGTGTCACCGATGTTATAGTAGGAATTTAAATTTCTATAACATCTAATGGAGTCATATTATTACATTCTCATTACATAGAGAGAATACTTGGAAAAATTCAAGAAATATAATATGAGTCCTACTAAGACACCAGTATATGTAAATTTACATCTAGCAAGAAATAATGGTGATATCATATCTCAATTAAAGTACTCTCGTATTATTGGCAGTTTAATGTACATCATGAATTATATTCGACTGGACATAGCATACTCAATAAGTAAGTTAAATCGATATACAAGTAATCCAGGGAGAGATAACTATAAGGCAATTTTGAGAGTTTTAGGTTATCTAAAATATACTCAAAATTATGGATTGCATTATTCGAGATATCCAGTCGTACTTGAAGGTCATTGCAACGCACAATAAATATCCAATACAAAAGACTCTAAGTCAACAAGTGGGTATGTATTTACCCTTGGAGGTGTAGCCGTCTCTTGGAAATCCTCAAAATTAATGTGCATTGATAGATCAACAATGGAATTTGAATTCATTACTTTAGATAAAGCTGGAGAAAAAGCTGAATAGCTTCGAAACTTCTTAGAAGATGTTCTAAATTGGTCAAAACCTGTGTTCGCAATATGTATACATTGTGATAGTCAATCAGCGATTGGATGGACACATAATAACATGTATAAAAGTCACGACATATTCATCGTAGACATAATGCCATTAGACAACTTCTCTCCATTGTATTCAGTACGAACTACATTGTATTCTGTACGCACTGAGGGATATTTAATCCTATTCATTCCAGAGATGAGACAACACACATCTGCCGCGAAGTTATGATAAGTTACGCTTTTAATTACATCCATATCTTAGTATGTCTAGGTGGGGTATAGCAGGATACTCCTTATGGATATCACCTACGTGAGAAAGAAAGGGGTCCCTTCTATGAAAATAAAGTAAGTTAAATTCTCTAAAATACTCACGGAACCAAGTGGTGTTTATGGCCAAAATGAACACAAATGTGAGAACCAACTGTGTTGAAGAATTATTGTGTGAGTACTGTTGTCTAGTTTTACAAAAAAGGTTGACAGTTCAAGGAAGTATAGTCTACTTATTAACCAAGTAAATCCGATAGTATATCACTAAGGAAAGTTCAAGGCCACTAGGCTACTTTCCCGATGAAATACATTTTCAATTTTACTCAAACTAGTGCCTGCATTATCATTAGCATGTTGTATATATAAACAAATTTCATTCATGTGGGGGATTTCTGGAAATGGGTATTGGACAAAAGTTTTTATAGCAATTTTGAGCTCAATTTTAGATGGGACCTACACCACGAATTAGTGGGAATATATACGAGCGCCTTCTCCTTATAAAGAAGATTAACGTGGTATATTTACATGTCCAATTCTATTAAGTTATGAATGATAAATTTGTCTCCAAAATAACCAATTGGGCAATGAAAGTTAATAAAATTGGGAGTGTATTACTCTTATCCCACATAGGTAGAATAATGGGAAGTTGAAGAGTTAATAAAACCCTAAATGTGCACCAAGGCTTGGATGCCTTTGAGGTATCCCAGATCTTTGAAAGGGAGATGGCCTATATTACGCAAATGTTGGGCTTGGGACAAAAGCCAACACACATGCGTCGTTCGTCAGTTCGACCGGCTCGGCTCGGGATTATAAAAATCCCTTTCATTTTTGGGCCAATTAATAAAACTTTTTGGGCCGAATTTTAACCCAGATTAAAATCCATTTGGACAGTTGGTTGACCCAATAGTTACAATCGTTTGTAATCGTTGACTGTTTGAATAGTCAACCAACATTCCGATTTATATAACACCCTATCATTGTAAAAAACACGAAAATTTTCCCTCCTGCATTCTTCATTCTAGAAAATTAAACAAATGTACCCTGCATTTTTTTTCATGCTGTCCTATTCTTGGTTTGAGAAAATGACACAGAATTGAGTTCACAGGAATCAATTCATAGCAGTGCTTCTTTATTTGATTCGAAAAATCCGTTATATCTTGGGAGACAATAATTCAAGCCTCAAAGCATTATGGAGGGAATTAAATTGTCTCAAGGGTCGGATTTTATTCTTTTATACTTCTGCAATTTATTTCTACTGTACTAAGTAAGTATTCCTTATTTTCTGTAATTTCGTTTTATTATTTCTGTAATTAATATTTTTAGTATTTTTATAATATTTGATAAATTAAATTGTAGTCATAACACTTTTTTAAGCCATTGATCTTGTCTGTAGCAAAATTCCAATCCCAATAATCATTTCCTCTCTTGACACAATTATTTTGTTGATTATGTTATCTTATTTGGAGTAACAATACTATATAACAAGTTAAGCAAGTCTCTAAGTAATTATATCTCTAGACCTTTATTGGTGAGACTATTATGATCAGATGATCCATTAGACACTAGTGAAGTAAATCAACTTCGCATGTGGTCAAAAGGATACTTCTTTTATTTTCATACAGATTAATTTTTATTTAAACTTTCAAACCTACATTTAGGGCTCACACACATTTTTTTAAACTTAATCTGGTTAGGATTAATAATATCATGATTGTTTCTTCTGTTAACAATAGATACCAATGTCGATAATATATAATAAGATATAGGAAAAAATGTAATGAACATTCATGCAGTTAGTATGTACTCTTGTTGAGAAGGAGGGTTCCATTGAGATACTTTGTTAGGATATATATGATACATCATTATTGTACAATAAATGAGCCTTCTCTACAATGTTATTTGCTAGTAGCTACTCATATTCTAAAAAATTTCAGTATGCCCTCTTATTGAAAGATGAATCTTATATTTTGATTTATCACTGATTCGTTTTTACTGAGATTTTGTCCATTAAAGAGAGGTTTTGGAAGTTCTCTAGAAGCCTATGCGCCATGATTACAATTTTTGTGCCTATGTGGAAAGTTGGTGGAGAATCTCTCAATTTTTATCAATGACTTATGAGGTCCATTAAATGAATAATTATATCATTCCGATATGGCTACAACTAAAAAGATTAAAAGAATATAAAAGGACAACTAAAGAGGATATTTCGCTACTGAACCACCACTAGATTATTCTAGTATGAGTTTTGACTTGGGTGCCTTGCTAATGGTAAAAGTTAGACTTTGATATTACCATAATTTAATTTATAATTTGGTTTTTTAACTATGTATTATAATACAATTAACCATTAGCATATATTTACCATTTTGTTATATCTTGGGGTATCCTTAGTCAAACTAATGCATCAATAACGAAGCATACACCCAAATAGTAGCTGCAATTATATTTCAATTTAGGTGAGATGAGATATCATCTCGTAGCGCCTAAGGCTTATGCCACTTCGTGCTTAGAACACATCCCTCGAGCTCAGTGGGAGATGCTCTCGTCGAAATTGTATCAGCCTCGTTACCAAGCCTCATGTTTAATCTTCTCGGGTGTTGAGTCCTCGGTCTCACAACTAACCGACATAATCACCGAAACCATTTTTTCGTTTGGCAATCAGCTACCTTGTATGCGAAGACCTCATGCTCAAAATGGTTGAAGGGCCTTGCCTGTCCCAAAACCGTCTCCATTACAAAAGTTGTACTACCTGTGAGTCAGTCAGCCTAAAGTTCTCCTCAATCTTAAATGCATCCAAAATATCTTTCCCCAAAGAGGGATTAAGTCTTGGCTCCTGTTACTTGGTCTGTAACCCATATATATAATGGTCAATCTGCGGTCACTACCTCTACCGGAGAAGACCAGGTTAACAAGAGCTGAAATGACTTGCTGTACTCTAGCACTGGCATGCCTCCTAATAGAACCCCAAGATGCTCTTGAACAAGTCGCACTCGTATGACGGGTGAATTAATGCAAGCTTGATGTGCTTCTTAATTTTTTCCTAAGATTGGATGACTCTTCTTCTCCTGCTCATCCCCACAAGCTCATTCCACCAAACTTTTGTGAACCCTTGCAGTACGGTGGCCACCACTCATGCATTTTAACCTAGAGATGATTTTGTACTAACACCTTGATTGAATCAAGTCAATCAATGAACAAATCTGGGTCCACATGCCCATAAAATGTACCAAAATGAATCCCTATTCTCTCTCCTCTATAACATTTGTAATACTCTGTCCCATCACCGCACTCCTTACAAAGTCCTGTTTCAAGTGTCCCCTCCTCGTCCTTCAGTTTTTAGTAAGGGCCATGCCTACGACCCATAAGCATTGCCACTCTACCCAGTCCTAAAGCCGTCTCCTACCATTGCGATTCGTATATTGCATGGATCGATAGGTGAAAAGTAAAGACCCCCGATTTTTAATATTCTCAATTAAAAATATTTATTATTTCCTTTTATATATAAGTTTAAGATGCGGAAGCGTAAAGAAGTGTGATGGTTCACAAACAAATGAATTACCAAAATTTTAATTTTCTTAAACAAATTAAAATTAAACCGACTGAAATTAAATTAACGCATTAAAATCATTTTCACTTAAACCAATTAATTCAAGTCCTCGAATTTTCATAAGTCATATTTTTCATTTAAACAAAATAGGCCAAACTAATTTTAACACATCACTTGAATTAACTAAACAATTACCCAATATTTATTTTAGCACCAAAATAAATAAATAGTGATTAAACCAATTTTATCTTTTTAACCTAAGCATGCATTCTAGGTGAGTCCGAAAGATAAAATAAAAACAATAAATCACTACGAAGCGATGTACGAGGAAAAACCCAAGACGGGAAACAACCTCGGACGGTCCTAGCCACAAATCCACTAGATACGGATTTACAAGTACAAGACAGAAAGACTTACAACACACGACTCGATCCCTCTCAAGCCTCGACGCTTCTTCTTGTAGACACCTCTTCCTAGCGGATAACCATGGAGCTCCACCACGGTCTCGGAATCCACCGATCGGACTTTATATGGTCACCGTCACCCGAGCAAGGAGCCTTTCTCCGTGTGGGCAATGTAGTAACAAAAACTCTTCTCCTTTCTTTATGGGATGTAGAAGAAAATCCAAAACTTCTCTTTGAACAGAAGAGATGAAACCGATGCCAAACTCCAAGCAAGATATATGAATATGGGAACTTGGAAGAAACTAATTTGGGTGTAAATTAGAGTTGTGTATATTTTTCTCTTTGATAAAACACACTCAAAACAAGAACATTTTCCTTAAGCAATTTAGCTCTCAAATTATCTCTAAGAGATGGAATAGGATGGAAAAGTTAAGTTGGAAAATGTTATTCCCGCACATAATAAAGTCTGAAAAAAATTGGTTAAGAACCAAGTGGGGAAGTGGGTGAAAAACTGCTTAAAACTGCCAAAAACTGGCATTTCGTTCGAACGACATTTCGTTCGAACGACATTTCGTTCGAACGACATTTCGTTCGAACGACATTCTTGTTCGAACGAGTCTTCTAACGAAGTTACAGTATGAACTCGTTAGAAACTCGTTGGAAATCTCGTTAGAACGACAATCTCATTCGAACGACATTTCGAACGAAGTTCCAGTATGACTTAATGGGAAGTCATTGGTAATCTCGTCCGAACGACATCTGGTTCGAACGATAATCTCGTTCGAACGACATATCGAACGAACTTCCAGAAAGTTTGGAAAAATTTATTTTGGCCCAGAATACTTTATAAACTTATTTTAAAGTTTTAATTAATTCTTTCTGAAAATAAAACACAGTTTTTATTAAACCTAACACCCAATAAAACTTGTTCCAAGCTCCTATATATATAATATTGCATTCATACCTTGGGAGCATGGAACCATAGTTGATGACGTAGAAACGAGGCACGCAAACTGGCATATTAATGAAGCTTTATACTCTTTGCCGCTACGTCTTCAACAAACACTTCATAGGCTTGAGAATATTACAATTAAATACAATCCTATGAATAAATGTTTTTGTCCGGAATTGAGCCAAAACTATATATGGACTCAATTGGAAATTTGTGTCCTTACAATATGGGCCAAAATAATTTATTGAACATCGTAGGCTGGTCGCTGGACCTTCTGTGGTTAAAGTACCTTAATCAAAAGTACATTAATATAGAGTTGACTGTGATTACGGTGTGGGTAAATGAATAAGTGGTCGTGGGTGGACCATTATAGGTCATTTGGCTTTTGCCTTTTCTTGGCCCTCCGTCACTGCCTCACAACGTATTTAAAGTATTTAAAGCAATTAAAAGAAGTACTCCCCCAAAATTAATTCTCCCCTTTATCAGTGATCAACTTAAAAAGACGTCTCCCCCTAAGATAAATCTCCCCCAAACTAAGATACGATAATAATAGGATTACCATTTCTCCCCCTATCATTCTCCCCCTTTTTGTTCAGGAATAGACAAAAGGCTAAAGAATCAAAACAGTAACTTATCTCCCCCAAACAAATAAAAGAATGGGATAACAAGCTAAAACATATAATTGTGCATATAGTGATGAGAACGTTAAAGCATATGGGCAACAAAAGTTCAACTAATCCAAACAATAACATCGGATACCAACTAGGATGCAATAAAATGATACCAATATGATATATAAATTATTAAGCACGTGATATCAACAAAGAATGCAATAGGATGGATACCAAGTATGAATTAAAGCATACATGGATTAGAAATCAAAGCAAAGACTAAACAAAAATATCAAATATATGTATACATAATATATATCAAAGAGACTCAAGTACACATATATAGATATAAACACACAAATGACACACACTAAATATAATAGGAGTCTTTCACACTCGTATGGCAAAAATGTGTCATATGGAAATGGAAGTGTTGGGGTGTGAACTAGTAACGATTAAATTTAGACCCAATCACTTAAAACATGTTCATGGAGTTCTCAATTGATTGCAAACTTCATCACATTTGAATATAACCTCATGTGACAATATAAATTGAACTCAATGAACAAACATACACAATGCATACAAGCCTAGCATATTGATGATTCTATAAACCAATAGAGTCATGACATGAAATACGCAACTAGGATAAACGAACATTGTGTAAACCGTTGATATACCATCCAATCTCCCTCAATATGCATTTATGTTTATTTTGAATGAATATATCAATCAAACATAGGCTTTGGCAATTTTTTTTCATTGTAATGCCATATTTTCTGTTTTTAGGCCTTTGGACCACGTATTTCTTTTAGGACCATTCAAAACGGTGGCTTACAATCGCAAAGGATCACTTAGTCCTTTCGGAGCCCTTCCCCGTGCACATTTATATTTATCATGTTTTCGTTTTTCACACAAATATCACGTGCAACGGATTTTGACATGCACTAGTCCTCCTAAGTCACAAATATGTATATGATAAGATTGGAAGGAGAACACCTCACATAGCTCAAATATACATATGAAGTTAAAATTTCAAAAGAGCTCGTGCATGTGTGAATAGAGGCATATGAAAATAGAATTCATTTAACCAATACAAAATCCAACTACTCCAAAAAAATGATAAAGAACATTTTAAGGTTTGACAATCTAAACCAAAAGTTCTAGCCACATGGGAGCGTTAAAGGAGGGATTCAAACACAATTATATGCCACATAAAGTGTGTCAAACTAAAATACACAAAATAAAATATTTTTGAGTTTTTGAAATTTTTAACCAAAATAAAATTATATACTCAAAACACAAACAAAAATCATTTGAATTTTTCATTATCCTTAAGTCAGTAAGCAGTAAAATCCAAATGATAAACAAAAATCTTTTTGTTTTTTTCATTTAATGCAAACAACATGAAGGAAAAATAATACAAAAGATAAACAAAAATCATAATTCTAGCATGTGATAGGCATGGAGCATAGACTAGAAAATGATTAAATAAGCATACATTTAGCATGTGAATTTAGCATGAAGTACAAGAGCTAAAGTATGCAAACTACTAACACATTTATCCTTTAGATTTAGCAAGGGAGGAAACATGTGATAGTGAATGAGAATCAGAAATCCTATTTTGCAAGGCAACTAAGTCAGATTTCCTAACCCAAATTAATGAAGAGTGACTATCTTGGGGTGTAGGAATTTTAAATACATTGGTTGCATTACGTTGGGATTTTCTAGGAATTCGTTTAAGATCAAAATAAAATTTCTTAAGATGACCTTTTCGACCACAATGTGTACAAGTAAAAACATGTCGAAAAGATTTACCTAAGGAGTGATCTCGAAATGCATTCCTAGTAGATTCTCTTAAAACGTTGGTCTTGGATTTATGAGTAGATTCATTACAAGTATTGAAGCCTAAACCACACATGTCATTTTTAATTTGGACCGTTCCTAAGATTTTATCTAATTTTTCCGAACGACTTACAAATCAAATTTGACATTACTAGAGTCTTTTAATTTATTTTGCAATTCTAAAATGTTAGACTATAATAAAATATTTTGCTCTTCAAAAACAAGAAGCTCCTTTTTCAAGGATTCCATTAAACCCCTAAGGATATCTCTCTCGCCTTCTACATATTCAAGCTTCTCTTGAAGAGTCCTCTCACGTGTCTTAAGGTCTTCTACCAACATGCTATCATCAATGACCTTGACACGCTCTTTTAAACTAGCTTCTAACTTTAAATTAGCTCTTTTCAATTTAATAGATTCTTTATAAAGTTCTTGAAAAGCATTTTGAAGTTCACTCACATTAACCTCTTCTTCATTTTCGCTCTCTATTTCTTCTCCACTCTCACTATCATCAAAAACAAGAGAATAAAAACAATGACCTTGGAAGTGTCATGTGTTAACGCTTCATCAATCGATGAGTTCTCACTATCACTCACATGACTAGCCATAAAATCCACAAAATTAGGCTTAGTGGGGGAATCGGGTCCCTCTTCCTTATCACTATCACTAAGGGCCGCATTATATGCAATGGGTCGTTTACCCTCTTTCCTTAGTTTAATGGGGCACTTCGAAGCCCTATGGCCATAACCCTCACAACCAAAACACCTATTAGACTCGTCCCTATTTAAATTTTCATTAATAGGTTTGGGGATCTTCTCGACTTTAGGGATCTTCTCGCCTTTGTCATGTTTAGAAGCTTCAAATTTCTTAAAATCATTTTTAAATTTATCTTTGTTAAATTTAAGATATTTTCTAAATTTACGAGCAAACAAAGCCATGTATTCCGAGTCACTATCGCTCTCGCTCTCTACTACTTGTCTGACCTCTTTTAGGGTTTTTAAAGCAACGCCCTTTTCGATTTTCTTTTCAGTTTTAGAGGGAAACATATCTAGTTCATAGGTTTGTAAATTAACTACAAGCTCTTCTAATTTCGTAGAGGCTAAAGTCGGTAAAGAATTTAAAACGGTCACTTTTGGAATAAATCTATCGGGTAGGGACCTTAAAATTTTCTTTACAACTCGGTTGTCAGGTATTTTCTCTCCCAAGTTAAAAGATTAATTGACAATATCAGACAGTCTAGCATAAAATTCATCAAAAATTTCATTATCATTCATTTTGATAGTTTCAAATTGAGTGGTGAGGTTTTGGAGTTTTGAAGCTTTAATGACACTAGTTCCTTCATGAGTTAGTTGTAAAATATCCCAATCTTCTTTAGCGGTTTCACACGTCATAATACGTCGGAATTCATCTGGTGTAACAGTGCTAAACAAGGCATTCAAACCACGGGAATTAAAATTAGAAAGTTTAAACTCATTTTCGGTCCATCTATCGGTCGGTTTGGGAACACGTTCATTTTCAACTAAGTGAGTTGGTGGGGACCGCCCGTTAACAACAGACATCCAAACTCTCTCGTCGATAGATTTTAGTGCCGATTTCATTCGCGCTTTCCAATACGCGTAGTTAGAACCATCGAAAATAGGAAATTTTGAAAATGGGGAAAATTCCATTTTAGCCAAAAATTATTTAAAGGATCTTTAACGAAATAATTTATCGCTTTGGCTATGATACCAATTTGAAAAGTAAAGACCCTCGGTTTTTAATATTCTCAATTAAAAATATTTATTATTTCCTTTTATATATAATTTTAAGATGCGGAAGCGTAAAGAAGTGTGATGGTTCACAAACAAATGAATTACCAAAATTTTAATTTTCTTAAACAAATTAAAATTAAACCGAGTGAAATTGAATTAACGCATTAAATTCATTTTCACTTAAACCAATTAATTCAAGTCCTCGAATTTGCATAAGTCATATTTTTCATTTAAACAAAATAGGCCAAACTAATTTTAACACATCACTTGAATTAACTAAACATCTACCCAATATTTATTTTAGCACCAAAATAAATAAATAGTGATTAAACCAATTTTATCTTTTGAACCTAAGCATGCATTCTAGGTGAGTGCGAAAGATAAAATAAAAACAATAAATCACTACGCCGCGATGTACGAGGAAAAATCCAAGACGGGAAACAACCTCGGACGGCCCTAGCCACAAATCCACTAGATACGGATTTACAAGTACAAGACAGAAAGACTTACAACACACGACTCGACCCCTATCAAGCCTCGACGCTTTGTGACACCCCGACTAATTAAATACCGGGTAGCTACTCCTTTATTAAATTAAATCAAAACGCCAAGTTGGCTTAGTTAATAGCATCACTGTCGAAAACATTTTTTTTTTATTACTAACCACCTAGTATTTAAAAAGTAAGTTGCCAAATTTTTATTGAAGTCTGATTAACATGCAACAAGTGTAAAGAAGAATAATAACACCATTCACCATAATGTAGTAAATAGAATAACCGTGACATTATATAAATAAATCTGGAGGAAAAACTCCTCATAACACAATCCCACAACTGAACTAAATAATGAAATACTGAATACTGAATGAATACATGCCAAAGTCTGAAAAACTGAAAAGGAAATGTATCTAATAGAATTTGGGCAACATGCCCTACAGCTGAGGAACACTGAATAAGGAATCCAAATGATATCAGCGTCTAAAAGCAAATCCCTGTAGCTTCCACAAGCAGCTACAGCACGTCATCAGAATGAGAATCCTATGCATGGTGACCTTGTGGCTGGGCACCTAAAATGGTTTTACAAAAAGATAAATTTGAAAGCAAACAGGTCAGAGCCCGAATGTGGAGATAATTTAAAAACCTGCAAGTGCTTTAAAAACATTTAAAACACTATATGCAAAATGCATGTTAGGACGTGCTCTCACATGATTTACTCACCTCTCGTCTAACTGTGCACTCCTAACGTTCCTGTACCCAATCATGTGTTATCTCATAACTAACTAAAGAGTTTCTAACACTTCTACTCGGTTCACGTTATAAGTTCCATCATTAACAATTAAATAGAGGGTTCTACTTTAATTCTCGAATTTCCAAATTATTAACAAAATCGTTTATTGATAAAAGTTCCCTTTTTATCTTTTCCAAACATTACCATAACTATACTCACAATTTACATAATAAATTCCTTCTCATATAACCGTATATTTTTTTTTTCACATCATAAATATACAATATAAGCACCCAAAGGCTAAGCTGTGGTGCACACATACTCTGCTATCCATCCCGATACATCACGTACATAAGGATCACACATTCCGAATCTCTCAGGAATTGTTCAGATAACAACATCACAAATAGTGGAGGCGAACACAGTCACCCTCATATGGGTCACGCACATACCTACGCTCCCACGATCAGCAGACTTATTAATATCACAATAAGTCCTTCTATGATCTGTGTTCATCGAGGTAACCGATCTAAATCCGGGCACACAAGGATAAGAAGGCCCTAAGCGAACGTAAACCTCCCGTGATAGCAAGTATGGTAGGTATGTCATACACATAAAATTATATACTAAGCATTCACACATCTTAGATATCTCAATATTAATAAAGGTATACTCTACTTCATTATACCATTATTCCAATTTCATATATTTCAAGTATCCCGAAAATATATAAATAAAATAGTCGACACGTCTCACGTCGTAATTTCTTAAACTTAAAACCGATCTCGAATAGACTATTAAGTTCCCATTATTCCCACATATAACATCTTAATACTTAAGGTCTTTACTTCTGCCCCAAACCTTATTTCCTCAAATTATTCAAATTTTGCACTATTAACCCAATTAATATTTCACTTATCGAATTTCATTAATTTAGAATAATTCCTCAAATTAAATTCCAAATAAAGTCCAATCTCATAATCATGCCTATTGGTCCTCCTTAAGGTTAAGGGTATTCACAATGTTTCCAATAATATTATCCAAGAGTTAACACCATTAAAATTTAATTTGGGGAAATAATTTATTCATTCTGGGAGGGTCGATCGATCGACCTTTACCTTCGATCGATCGATGGTGGTCGATCGATCGACTGATGAATGTCGATCGATCGATTGCACCAGGTCTGTTACGGACTGCTTCGTTTTGCAGTTACAGTTTCCTCCCAAAACTCCATTTTTGAGTAAGAAACTCCAAGGCAAGGTTACTATAACATCCTACTATCATCCTACAACAGTTTTAACGTTCTAACATCCATAATTCATCATTTAAAGGCTTAGATTAGATCAAAACTACATAAAAATAATTTCCAGAATTCTTCCATTCAAGAACATCATTAAACTTCTTCTAACTCCATTTTTAAATCATCAAAGGTTCTGCTTAGAACATAAATTTTGTCCAGAATATTACTACATGCAATTCCTAACATATATCCAAGATTTTAACTTCCAATTTATGGGTCTAAATCATCTCCCAAGAACAATTTCGAAAATTCCTAAACATGAAAACATATCTTGAATCAAATGAGTTTAAATCACTTGCCTTAATTTATCTCAGAATTTGGTGTAGAATCTTGAAGTTAGGTTGTTCTTCCTCTGTTTTTCTACAGAATTCTCTTCCTTCTCTCTCTCTCTCAAGCTCTTCTCAAGGTTGAAGATAATGGGGTATGGAGGTGTGTTATGGTTTTTGGTAAGTTAGAATGGTATATCAACTTCTCTCGTAGCCCATATTGTCACATAGTGTGGTTAGTGGGTTAAGGAAATAGTCAGATTGTAATTCCAATTTTCGTCACTTTTTAATTCCCAAAAATGCAAATTACCAAAATGCCCCTATAAGTTACCAGTATGACCCAAAAATGCCCCGGGACTCAAACTAAACTCCCGGCTAGTGTTTCCTGACTATCTCGACCCTTCCGGACGCGTTGGCGCACTCAAAATGACCATACGGTTAATGGAACTAAAATTCACTTTTTAATTTAATAACGAAATACCATGACGTGGCGGACACACGCGTCAAACAAAATTCCCAAATTGCCGTATTTCAAACACGTGACAATTTCAATATTACCCATATTCATATAATGCCAAGTATACACATTTTAATACAATACTAACTCACATCTCATTAATATTTTTATCCGGATTAATTTCCAATTTTATAAACATTTAATTCAATTAATCCCCAAAAATAAATATCACGGAAAATACGGGGTATTACACGCTACTTCTTGTAGACACCTCTTCCTAGCGGATAACCTTGGAGCTCCACCACGGTCTCGAAATCCACCGATCGGACTTTATATGGTCACCATCACCCGAGCAAGGAGCCTTTCTCCGTGTGGGCAATGTAGTAACAAAAACTCTTCTCCTTTCTTTATGGGATGTAGAAGAAAATACGAAACTTTTCTTTCAACGAAAGAGATGAAACCGGTGCTAAACTCCAAGCAAGATATATGAATATGGGAACTTGAAAGAAACTAATTTGGGTGTAAATTAGAGTGATGTATATTTTTCTGTTTGATAAAACACACTCAAAACAAGAACATTTTCCTTAAGCAATTTAGCGCTCAAATTCTCTCTAAGAGATGGAATAGGATGGAAAAGTTAAGTTGGAAAATGTTATTCCCGCACATAATAAAGTTTGAAAAAAATTGGTTAAGAACCAAGTGGGGAAGTGGGTGAAAAACTGCTTAAAACTGCCAAAAACTGTTCCCGCCTGGCATGTCGTTCGAACGATCGTTCGAACGACATCTAATTCGAACGACATATCGAACGGACTTTCAGAAAGTTTGGAAAAATTGATTTTAGCCCAGAAAACTTTATAAACTTATTTTAAAGTTTTAATTAATTCTTTCTGAAAATACAACACAGTTTTTATTAAACATAAACCCAATAAAACTTGTTCCAAGCTCCTATATATATAATATTGCATTCATACCTTGGGAGCATGGAACCATAGTTGATGACGTAGAAACGAGGCACGCAAACCGGCATATTAATGAAGCTTTATACTCTTTGCCACTACGTCTTCAACAAACACTTCATAGGCTTGAGAATATTACAATTAAATACAATCCTATGAATAAATATTTTTGTCCGGAATTGAGGCAAAACTATATATGGACTCAATTGGAAATTTGTGTCCTTACAATATGGGCCAAAATAATTTATTGAACATCGTAGGCTGGTCACTGGACCTTCTGTGGTTAAAGTACCTTAATCAAAAGTACATTAATATAGAGTTGACCGTGATTACGGTGTGGGTAAATGAATAAGTGGTCGTGGGTGGACCATTATAGGTCATTTGGCTTTTGCCTTTTCTTGGCCCTCCGTTACTTCCCCACAACATCAAAACTAGCAAATGCGTCCTGATGCCACATCTCTCGAACCTCCCTGATAGTCTGCCAGGGGATGTCTAATTTTCCAAAAGACAGTCACAAGTTTCCAGAATGTAGCCGACCTCCTGCTGCCATATCAAGCCTTCAAGACCTCTCGTTGAACACCTGCAGTTCACCGAGCATTGGGAGTAGGCTACTATTAAAATAATTAGAAGGAAACAAAGTAGGATATTCCTTTACCTAAACAATAGTAAAATATTTTTAATCATAAAGGTGTAAGGGGAAAGAGGGACCATCTATAACAATGTGTAATAAATGAAATAAAACAGTAAATGCTCTTGTTAACTAATATTTGCATGACGAAGACTCTGCTTTAAATCTGGCCAAGATCAGTGCCCAGTATATATTGTTTTGTTTGGCTAGCTGATCAGTTTTCTAAAAGCCCAACTACTGTGTGGGAGTTGTAGTTACTGATCTAGTCTTGTTTTAAATTTTCCCTTTGTTTTCGAGTCCCGTCCTCTTAGGAATGTTGAGTGTTATTAAGACCACATTGTGGGAGACAGTTTTGGGCATTAGAACTTTGATTCTAAGGGCTCAAAATTAGGTATAACGTCATCAAGTTGTACTCCATATCATTGTAATAGAGTACTGCTACCCATCTCAAATATAAATCTCAAAAGAAAATCTTAGAAGTGTCTCAAATATAAAAACTCCTGATGTAAATCAAGAATGCGGAAGCGTTACTATTACACTACTCACCAAATACTAACTACAATACACCACCTAAATACACCAAATAAAACTAAACTAAGAAAAAGAGTCTATTTCCCTCTCTCTAAATTATTTTTTTTCAATATTCACGTCTCCTTACAAATGAAGGCCAATGGCCTATTTGTAGGAGAGATTAGCTTGTTAACCAAGCTAAGATTCAAAAAGACTAAAAAGGGAAACTAATAACTAAAATTGACTAATTAGCCCCAAACATATTTGGAAACTAATTAAACACTAAAAATAAAAGAAAATGACAATAATATCCTAAACTAAAAATAGAAAAAATGATAGTCCTCGCCCTGGAGCACAACCACGCGCCACGTGTCACCAATATACATTATTCTTCCGTCTTCAAAAAAGATCGTCCTCGAGCGTGTAGGGTGACTCATCAATGCCACATGATATGAAACAAGAAAAGCTTTGGACCTCAATCAAACTCAATCAAAAGTGGGAAGCCCAACTAGAATTAGTCCCATGTATATGAACCTCATCAATAATGGGTGTAATAAACCTAAATCCCGACGATGCTCCTCTACGAAATCCGAGCAACCAAAAACTGACGACCATATCCTCCTTCTCATCACCACAAGTACATAATTGCTACTTGGTGTGGTGAACCCTTGAATCTGGCCGGACGGTAACTCCAGTGACCGCACCTTTGCGAGTACGATGGCGAAACAAGCGAACTGAATACGATGACATTACGGAAAGCCTGACCCAAAATGGCAAATAGTCAAAAATGGATCCCACGTGGGACGCATTTTTTATGGAGGTCTGGAGTTGTGTCACAAATAGGCCATAAGATCAATTTTAACGGGATTTGAGGTCAAATAAAAGGTGGGGGATCGGATCGGAGTAGGGAATCTCATCTTTTTATTAAGTTTGATTGTAGTTGGGCATTAAAGAGTGGGGAAAAGGGAAAAATGAGTAAAAATAAGGGTGGGGTAGATTAGGGGTAAACTGGGGAAGGGTGTAGGGTTAGGGCTTGTCGGTGGGATTTAAAGAGGTAGAGGAGGGCAGCGGGTTGGGTTTGAAGTGGTAGGGGTGTGTAGGGACAACAAGGTTAGTTGGTGGGGTTAAACAGGGGTGGGGGAGGTTTGGGTGAAGGGAAATAGGGGCAGCCTTCCCTGTTCGGCAGTCGGCGGCCACGGCAGGGGTTTCTGCCCCTTCTGGGGCAGATCCGATTGCGGGTAGGGCTATTTTTGGTCCGGAGAGGTTGGAGGGGGGGGGGGGAAGGGATTGTTTGGTAGTGGTTTTAGGGCAGTGGGGTGGTGTTTGAACAACTAGGGATTGGGTTATTTGCGAGATTAGCTTGCTAACCAAGCTAAGATCCAAAAAGGACTAAAAAGGGAAACTAGTAACTAAAATTGACTAATTACCCCAAACGTATTTGGAAACTAATTAAACACCAAAAATAAAAGAAAATGACAATAATACCCTAGACTAAAAATAGAAAAAATGATAGTCTTCTCCCGGGAGCACAACCACACGCTACGTGTCACCAATATACATCAAATACTTGTGCAACTTAATTTTCTTTGGAAAAATATTGCAATGAATGTAAAGATGGGTTTTACTTTTGGGATGAATAGGAGAGCTGTTTGAAAAAGATGAACTTATATAGTGGAATCAGATTTCCCCTTGAACATATGGAGTGCTTCTATCAAACACTGTGATTCTTGGTGTATTTCCCCCGTGTAATTGTTTTAGTTTGTAGTATGCTTCTATAATTAAATTTTATGGTGTGTAGTTAGCATTAGAATATATTTTATGAGGTGTAACCGGAATTGAGGACCCTTCCTCGTATGGAGGGAATTAATTTTTATCAAATAGTCCCATACCTATCCAAAAATATTGGTCATATAAGAAATATCACAAAGCCTAAATAGCATTTTTTAAACCTTGTTAGTTTGAGTTTTTGAAAGTTGAAAGTACAGAGAATCATATCCCAAAATTACTAAAATAATATGAAACCATAAAACGGTGGATAATTACAGAAATATATGCTTAAGAATCTCACATATACGCTTTTCCTTTTATTGAAAATTTTATTTTGATGTTCATGAGGTGATGCCTAACTTATTGAACACAGTAGAATTTGCTAAACCTAACAGCATGTATGTGTCCCACATTCTTGCCTAAGAAATAAACACAATCACTGATAAGATCAAATGGAGCCTCAGATTTATACATGTCATTTTGCCACCCGGGCGGCTCACCTTGTACACTGCAACACGAGCGGCAGGCGGCCAATGGGAATTGGCGACAGAGGTTGGCCTCATCGTTAGACTTAAACTCACAAATACCTAGACAACTATATTGTACCAAATTTGTATATTGTAACCACTTCCAAACTGCCGAAGTCATCTCCCACGCTCGCGACTCGTGTATTTTGTGGACCAGTGGGAGCTGACTTTATTTACTGAACATTATACGCTAATCACTGGGCCTTCTGTCAGAGCCGGCCCAAGGGGTAGGCAGGTGAGGCCGCTGCCTTGGGCCCCCAAAATTAAGGGAATTTTTAGGGCCCCAAATTTATTTGGATAATGTACATTATATTGTATTTATACAAAAAATACAAAGATGTTTGAAAGATTAAACTCGTCTAAGTTGGTAATGAGCAGTAGTTTGAATTTCAATATCACGTGTTCGAAAGGTAGTGCCATTATCATTATCATTGATTTTGGTACTAAAAAAAGATGACGGCTAACCTGTTATATCTAGCACTAAAGCTGGCTGCCCATATTGTGTTAAGTAAAAAAATACAATCTAAAAGGTATCCAAACTTTTTACACTCCCCTTGACTCGTCCCTTGTTATTAAGGCCCTTCACGTTTTTAAGAAGTAATGTTAGGTTTAGTCATCTAGTGATCTCATATTTTAAACATTTTTCCCCTTGTTTGTAATAGTTACATGATTGCTGAGAATTTCACTGCCCTTCCTATAAGGCTATAAGAATTATATTGTTCTCAATGTTTAGATCATGCACTATATTTCAGCCCACTCTCAGGT
The DNA here is from genome assembly GCA_949130495.1 of Sambucus nigra. NCBI lineage: Eukaryota > Viridiplantae > Streptophyta > Magnoliopsida > Dipsacales > Adoxaceae > Sambucus > Sambucus nigra. Next base: position 887,472 of record CASBWL010000014.1, read on the forward strand.
GGACTTAAAAATGAGTTCACCCCATATGGACCATTTTTTTTATGGTTAAAAAAATTGGGTTGATTTTTGTGTGTGTGATTTTTAAACATTTTAGGAAATCATTTCTTCTCTTATTTAAAAAAAATGGATCAATATTTAATAGTTTTTTAAAAATCTTAAAAAATTATCATACATTGATAAATTGTTTAAAAAAAAATAAAGTCCATTTTTTTTTACCATTAAAAAAATGGTCCTTATAGTGAAGACTCATGTTTTTAGTCCGTACGAGAGAGGGGTCTCGTTATAATTTTGTCTTCAATAATAAAGATTGTTGACTTTAATTTTTTTTTTTTACGTATAAGAGGCCTCATTTTAGAAGTTCGTTTTGGGCCCCAAAAACCTTGGGGTCGGGCCTGCCTTGTGTCATTGTAGGACCTTAATGGAAACCACATGGTCCACATCAGTACAAGTGTGGCTATTATTACCGCATGGATTAGGAACCGGTGGTCGTTTGTCGGCTTCCTTGTCTTGGAAGGTCCTCTGTCACTCCTCTACAGCCTTAAAACTAGATAATGAGCCACGCACCATCCAAATCGATCCTCAGCCCCAACCAACTCGCCATGTCAATAAGAAACACTATCCAACTCGCCACGAGCTTCATCTATCTCTTCATCGGCCCTAATATCTGGGTACTCTAGCTCAGGACTCTAGGTAATTTAGCCTATAAACAAGGTCATTGGCCATCTCTCGAAAATTTGTTATCACTTAATAAATTTATATGAGAAGGGGGATTAAGCGAGAGAGTTAATGTTTTTTATGTGTGTATGTAATCGCTTCCGTGCATTTGAGTCTATAACAGCAATGCCACTAGGCTTCCTTTTGGGGTTGAAGTTGTTGGTATAATTAGTAATTGTGATCCAGCTTCTGAATGGTATGGTTATTTTTATTGTATGACTGTTTCATACTTGATGCTGAATAGGTAGCATGTACTTTTTGGACTTTCCAGCATTAAGATAAATGAACCATAAGTGGGCAGTTCCAAAACTAAATTTAGTATATCTATTACGCTGCTGTAGTTGGAAGGAGTACAAAAGGATATTCGACGCTATAAAGTTTTTCAATGTCTTAATTTGAGCTGTTTTTTTTACATATTCTGATGCACTTGATTTCGATATTGAATCATTTATTAAATATATTGCATTTGGAAGACCAATCTTTTCGATACATTGAATAGTTATGGGAACGCAACCTTTCATATACTCTATAATAAGAACAATAAATATTTATTATGTCAACAACTTGAATGTCATATCCTGGTTTGGAGGATGAACATTGATTTCTAGGTTTTATCTACAATGATTGATTTCAATCGGCTCCCTTTTATATGTTCACAATAGCTTCAGGGCATATTAGGATGTTCTGTTTGCCTTTGGCTATAGGGAGCAAAATGTTCTCAACTTCTTGTCATATTGTCTGAGTAAATACATCATAATATATACTAGTTCATAGTTCTCTAAAAACATTGTCCTGTGGTAACATTACTGGTCTGTGTTAATTATTTGTATTTCTTACAGCAAATTGTATATCACGAATAGCTAAAATTTTAAAAATTGGAGAAATTGAGTATCAAATATTGGCAGTTGTCGTACTTCAAGAAATAGGTATATAAGCCTAACGTATTTGTCACACTTCAAGAAATAGTTATGTAATCCTAACGTATTTGTTCCGGATATTGATCAAGGAGACTAGGCTACCACATGAGATGGGAATAAAGGTTGAAATGAAGGTGTTGGATTAAACTCCAAAGAACAAAGAAAACGTCTGCTATTTATGATGGTATACGCTTTTATGTCTGCTATTTTTTCCATCTTTGTTGAGGTAGTCCGCACTTTGGTTTGGGTTTAAGCTCTCTACATTCTACACAGGGGTATTTAGCCGTGCATTCAAACTATATCTTCAACCATAGGTTTTAACAACCCATTGGAGATGGTCTGATGTAACCCTTAAATATAGTCATTTTTATAGAAAAAGCTAATGAGATGAATAAACTGGCACTGGTACAAGTATGGGAAACTAGTGCATGTGAATGAAATGTCCTTGTTAGTTAGTGGCCTCAGCCTTTCAATTATTTAAGAACTTCTTTTTTAAAAGACTCATTTAAGTTTGGTTACCATTAGTGGAACCATCTTCTTTACCATGTTGGAATTAGCACAAGGGTTGTTTATACATACTTGGGCAAATCTATAAATTCTAGTATATAATAATATAACAATAGAAAAACGGAACCTTTAGTAGAACTCTCTCTCCATCCTCTCATCGGGGTCACACTTATCTCTTGAGCTTACGATGCATGTATGGCACATTTAAGTCATGGAAACACAAAAAGTTTCTCCAAATTCCATTAGAACATAGTGAATTTTCACAGATTTAGTTGTTTCTAATGGCAAAGTTCTTATTGGCCTCTTAACAAAATAGTGATGGAATTCGATTACTAATATATTTCTTCCTTGTGTACATTTTGGAACCATATGATTTTATTTTGTTATCGTTGTTTGAGATTTTGAGCAAATTCTTTATAAAGTTTATGCGTGAACTATATTTAGGTGTGCTTACCATCTCTTTGGGAAGGTATTAAATTTATTCAAAATACTGTAACCAATTTTTGGCTTGAGTTAATGGTTGCACACAAATAGTTTTAAAAAAAATCAGAGTTCAGGAGGATCATTAGTTTGTTTCATGTGTACAAACCAACTGTTTGAGGAAACTTTGAGTCTGCATTCATGTTAACATTATATATAGAATTCTTGGATGAATTTATGACATTCTTGTTCCTGGGTTTTTCTTGTCATAGGTTGGGATTATAAATTTTTTATCTTCAAGGATTGTGAAATCTGACAAGTGGCCTTTCTCAATTGTCTGTTTAATATTTTTCCTTGTCGATGACCCTCATATTCAGTTTGTTACAACGTCAAGAATCTTGGTATGTGACACAAGCTTCATTGGTTAGTGACTGGTTGCTACAGAAAAACGCAACAATTATTAAATGGTCGCATCTCTTTTTTAAACCAATCGAAATCCTTTTTTGTGACACCCTTCGTATAAAACAAGATAATTATTAAAGGGCACTTTGCCTATGATTCATAGGCTATGTATAAAGCATGCTTAAGTTTCTCTTAATTATAGGCTATGGATCACTATTAAATTGGGTTTTCTGGTGTTAAAACTATTTTCAAGAGTGGGTCAGGTAGAGCTTCGTGTCGGGCCGTAGGTTAGGTTTATTTAATTTTTCTTTAAAATTAAAGATTAAGTCTAAATTAACACGGATTAAGATGATATAGTCTTTCCGACAAGACTCAAATCTAAAGTAGTCATTCTAGTTTACAAATATGATTCAATTTAAGATTATTGCTAAGGGCACTATAGTTTCTTCCCCAACACCACATGTATTGTTATTTAAGCACAATGTACAATCATTTAAAGTATGATGTGGTGTTATGTGGTAAAGTTATTGTTTGCTTTTTTGATTTTCCTTTTTTTTAATTTGTCATATAATCGCTAAAAATGAGTAAGTTGATGAATTTCACTATTTTTCTGTATTAAATTCTCAGCATGAAGATGCTTTAGTGCAATTTTGATATATAGAGGAACAATGTTTAGGTCAAAATACATTATCAAATGATGTTTGATGGCAATAATTGGATGAGGTATATCATAATATCTAAACATGAACTATTTTCCCATTGTTATTAGGGGTAAACTGAAGCACAAATTATATGATCGTTGTTGGCCTGACACTATCTTAATCATTTATACATGAACACTACTGGACATGATATTATGCTTTTTACATGGTAAAGACACGACTCATTGAACATACGCCAATAGAGGAAAAACATGTCTTATAATTTTTACACTCAACTAAACATAATAATATATAAAAACGAATAGATAACACGGTTACAAGGAGTCAATATTGATACAAACACGACAATAAACGACATGACTTCATGTGAAAAATTGACACAAACACGACACATCATGTTTTCTATGAATATTTTTAATAAAAATTGTAATGGGTGAAAAAATTCAACCCAAAATTTGTGGCCAAATAAATTTTGTCCAAAAAGGTAATATCATCAACAGATAATGAATTTGTTTTTGTAAGCAAAGAATATGTTGATTCACATTGAATTCATTATACAATATTGTTAATACCAAATTTAGTCCGCTGACATGGACCATTCATTTACAGACACGTGTCAACCTACGTGGCAATTACAAATACTTCTACCGAGCAACTCACTGCCCCCGAGCTACTCAAGCGCTCCGAGGAACTAAGGGCTCCGAGAAACTTAAGCGTACCGAGCAACTCAGGTGGTCCGAGCTACTTAGCGTACAGAGCACTCAAATTAAGAGAATAAAAAAGACGACTGAACATTAAATGCTCATTATTACCGTACAGATGTATATGTCTACTAGATAACAGCGCATTATCTTTTCGTATGTACTGCCTCAAGGCTATAAATAAATTGTAATCTCCTCATAAGAAGGGGACTCTGGATCTCTTGGTAACCCTATTATCGAGAATTCCAGGCAAACAGTCACCAATACAAAAACAGTGGACGTAGGCCATTCTCATAAGGTTGAACCACTTTAAAACTCTAGTGTCTTATATTTATTTATTCATTTTTATCTGTGATTAAAATAATTACATCGAATCTAGTTTTTACATCAACAGATTTAAAATAATTAGATCGACTCTAGTTTTTACATCAACAGATTGACACCGTTTGTGGGAAACGACTATACTTATCATTTTTCACCAAAACAATTCATCATATATGGCTGATAATCCAGAATCCAGCAATCGAAATGCTGGGATCCCTCCAAATCCTTCTAATCACCCAAATGTTCAAGATCTGTCAGGCATAATGGCCAATTTAGCCCAAGGGCAAACAACCATGCAAGAAACCATGCGTCAACTTATACAAATTGTTCAAGGTGGATTTCCAGCCCAATATGGACAACGAAGTGTTCACAGAAATACCCATATGCCTTCCTCAAGAACAAGACGTACGCTGTTACTAGAGATCTCTCAATCCAAACATACTGAGTCATATCGTACTTATAGATCTAGTGATCCTTCGTATCAACCTAGTCAGACTTCGTCGGTACGAGATACAAATTCTCAACGAAACGTCACTTTAACTCCAGAAAGGACTAGCGCTCTTGAAAGGTTGAGTATGGTCTCTCTTTTTGATCGTCTGGGTCCTAGGAGGAATAGAAGTCCTAGGATTGCGTCAAAGAACTTTCAACGACCATCTGACCTAAGGGAAGGCTCTGCCCAATCACACCCAGCAGCTCGTAATGAAAGATCCCAGGAGGAAAACTCAGCGCGATCAGTTGCTCGAATAAACAAGCCCGAGGTAGGAGACGATGCATGGAAAGGCTCAATTCAAAGATTAGAGGATAGATTAGGGGAAATGGCTAAGGTTAAGAATCCTCTATAAAGAACTTTTGTCCAAGGGACACCATTTGTACAGGCAATTGTGAACTTTCCCACACCATCAAAATTAAAAGCTCCTACGATGACACCTAAATATGATGGAAAAACTGACCCTGTCCTTCATATAGAACAATACCAAGCTGCTGCTGATATCTATGTAGTACCAGACGAGATGAGATGCAGGGCATTTTCAGGAACTCTTATCGGATCAGCTCAGATATGGTACAACAACCTTCCTCGGGGAAATATTGCGACTTTCTTTCAATTGGCAGACCTCTTCATTGGGAATTTCTGCTTTGGAGCGAAACCAGTCAAATGAGTAGCACACTTGCTAAGTGTTAGACATAAGGCAGGCGAAAGCACTAGGGACTATATTACTCGTTTCAATAATGAGAAACTTGAAGTAATTGATTACAAGGAGAAAACAACAATTACTTCCCTGATGAGTGGATTGTTGCCAGATAAGTTGTACTACACTTTGGCTAAAGATCCACCTAGGACCATGGCAGAATTGATGGCAAAAGCAGCCAAAATCATGAATGCTAAAGAGGCCATGACTGCGAAGAAGAATTCAGATACCAAGGAAACTAAAGTCGAGGCTGATAAGACTGAGAAGAAGGATCAGAAGAATAATGGTGGCAACAGGCAGTCGAAAACGAAGCAAGCACTGGAACAGTTGAAGAAATTTGGAAATTACACTCCTCTAAAAATAGATATAAACCACATTATGGAAGAGATCAAGAACAACGAGGAGCTAAACTGGCCGGAAAAAATGAAGGCAGATCCTGACAAGAGGAATAAGTCCAAATATTACGAGTTCCATAAAGACCATGGCCACATGACCAAAAATTGCATAGCTCTCCAAAATGAAATTGAAGCACTCATCGGACGAGGAAAACTAGCTAAGTATGTTGATCGCCAAAATGTTGGGAAGGCCAGCGATTGAGGAAGGAAAAGATCTAAATCCCCTCGTCGAGCAAAAGAAGATAAGAAGAGAGGCCACGATGATGATCCAGAAGATGATCCCGACCTTCCTAAAAGACCAAGATAGCCAGAACATGAGGTATTTTCAATCCATTTCGGATCATTTGAATGTAATGTTATTACAGGTGGAGATGCAGGAGGTGGAGATCTTACCGCGGAAAGGAAATCTTACCTCAATGAGGCTCAAGCTTGCTCGTACATACAGCGAATAAATTTGGCTGAAGATGATCGCCCGAGGAAAGTGAATAAAGACAAACTGGTCATTGGTTTCTCTAAGAACGACCTGGAAGGTGTACTATATCCTCATGATGACCCATTGGTGATCAAGATGAGAATGAAGAAAGTGGTGATTTCACGAGTGCTGGTGGATAACGGTAGTTCGACAGATATCATGTTCTATCCATGCTTTGACAGTTTGAATCTGAAGCTAGCCCAGTTGGAACCATATCATAGACCCCTCCTTGGTTTTACTGGCGAGAAGGTTTTTCCACTTGGGACGATCAAATTGGATATGCTTATTGGTACATGGCCTGCTTGTCGAACAGAAAGAGTACGCTTTTTTGTAATGGATAAAAATTTCCAATCAACTTAAAATATCATCATGGGAAGGGTAGGTCTGAAGAAGTTCGAAGCAATACCATCTACTGTACATAAATGTTTAAAATTCCCAACCAACTTTGGAGTAGGAGTGGTGAAAGGGGACCAAAAACTAGCTATGGAATGATACTATTCATCTGCTGAACAGGAGGAATGTGAAGAATCTAGGAAGAAGACTACCACCTATCAAGCGGATGAAATGGACGATGCAGAGATTGAAACAATAGACCCTAGAGACGAGTCTCAGCTCGTGAAGGGTCAGGTCATGGAGGCTACCAAAAATATCATTCTGGACGACAAACATCCAGAACGAACAACTCAAATTGGTTCATAACTAGATATATCGATAAAACAGGAATTGATAGCATTTACAAGGCACAAAAAGAAAGCTTTTGCATGGAGTCATGACGACATGCCAGGGAAAGAACCGAGTTTCCTATGTCACGAGCTCAACGTAAACAAAGAAATTAAGCCAGTGAAGCAACGAAGAAGAGTGTTCAGTCCTGAGAAGAATCAAGCTATACAGGAAGAAGTATAGAAATTACAAAAAGCTTCTTTTATTGAGGATGTCAAATATCCTGATTGGCTAGCAAATGTGGTGATGGTAAAGAAGAAAAATAACAAGTGGAGGATGTGTGTAGACTTCACTGATCTTAATAAGGCGTGTCCAAAGGATCATTTTCCTTTGCCTCGAATCGATCAACTAGTGGATGCTACCTCGGGGCATGAATTGTTGAGTTTCATGGATGCTTATTCTGGGTACAACCAGATTAAAATGAAGCCTGAGGACAGGGAGAGTACCTCTTTTATCACCCCAAGGGGAACTTATTGCTATAATGTTATGCCTTTTGGACTTAAAAATGCAGGTGCGACATATCAACGACTGATGAATAAGGTGTTTGCAGAGCAAATCAGTCACAATATGGAGGTTTATGTTGACGATATGCTGACGAAGAGCAAGAAAGCTGCTGATTATCTAGTTGACCTAGGACAGACCTTTGATCAATTAGAGAAATATCAAATGAAGCTGAATCCCACTAAATGCATATTCGGAGTACGAGAAGGCATGTTTCTCGGATATATTGTTAACCAACGAGGAATTTAGGCGAACCCAGAAAAGATCAAAGCCCTATTAGAGCTGCGATCTCCAACTACGAAGAAGGAAGTGCAAAGTCTCACAGGGCGAGTCGCAGCACTCAATAGATTTGTGTCACGAGAAACAGACAGATGTCTCCCGTTCTTCAAAACACTTCGAAAAACTTTTGAGTGGAATGATGAATGCGAGGAGGCCTTTCAAGAATTGAAAAAATATCTGGGAGCACCTCCATTGTTATCAAAGCAGAGATGGGAGAAAGATTATATTTGTACCTGGAAGTTTCAGAGAATGCAGTCAGCTCGGCACTGATAAGAATGGAAGACGGAATCCAAAAACCGGTCTATTACACCAGAAAGGCTTTTCGAGGAGAAGAGATCAGATATCCAAGGTTGGAAAAGTTGGCACTGGCGCTAATAGAAGCGAGCAGAAGGATGAGGCCGTACTTCCAAGCCCATACTATAATGGTGTATACTGATATTCCATTAAGACAAGCTCTGCATAAACCGGAGAAATCGGGAAGACTGATGTACTGGGAAGTAGAACTTGGTGAATATGATATAGTTTATGAGCCTAGATCGTCACTCAAGGGGCAAGCAGTAGCAGATTTTATCGCAGAGTTCACTCATTCTGAGACTTCCGAAGAGCAGAAGCCTAATGCAGAATAACCCTGGGATGATATGAGATCGTCAAATTTAACACTCGACCAACTTCCTGCCATGGAAAATCCAGAGAAGATAATCAACGAGCAACAATAAAGGCCAGAGGAGGACAAAAGGAAGCATCAAATATTCCACCGAGGAACTCTGTCTGATCAAGAGTTTGATAATGAAGTACCTATATGGAATTTGTATGTGGATGGCTCTTCGTACACTACAGGCAGTGGAGCAGGGATTGTTTTAAACAGGCCGGATGAGATTGATATAGAGTATGCTCTGCGCTTTCAATTTAAAGCTTATAATAATGAGGATGAACATGAAGCTATGATCTTAGGCTTAAATCTGGCTAAAACCATGAAGGCAGAGCAGGTTGTTGTATTCAGTGATTCCTACTTAATCGTAAATCAAATTATGGGGGTGTATGCAGTAAAAGGAGAATTAATGGTCAAGTGTCATGCAAAAGCAATGGAGGTGGTATCAAGTTTTACTGCAGTTCAGTTGTTTAGAATACCCAGATTGGAGAATGTAAGAGCAGGCGCACTAGCTCGATTAGCATCAGCCACACGCACCGAGCTATGAAGAACAATCCCAATAGAAATCTTGGTGGTCAGAACATAGATGAAGATCTGATGATGAACTTCATTGCCCTTGACTTGGTACCATCTTGGATGGATCCCATCAGGGCCTATATTGAAGAGGGGGATTTACCAACTGATAAACTCGCAGCCAAGAAACTGAAGTTTAAAGCTGCTCGTTATGTATTGACCAGTGGAATTTTATATAGACAAGGAGTTATAGCAGGGATACAAAGATGTGTCCATCCCTCCGAAGCAAAAGACTTGACCGAAGAGGTTCATGAAGGGTCTTGTGGAGCCCATGTAGCAGGTTATATGCTTTTGCAAAGAATAACAACGTAGGGGGTACTACTGGCCAACGATGAGAGATGATTGAACAGCTTATGTTAAGAAGTGCGACAAATGCCAAAGTTTCTCGTCCATCCGAAGAACTCCCCAAGCATTGTTAACGCCCATAACGTCTCCTTGGCCATTTGCCATATGGAGGATAGACTTGTTAGGACCACTTCCAATGACCAAGGGAAGATTCAAATACCTCGTGGTTGCTGTGGATTACTTTACCAAATGGGTGGAAGCTGAGCCTCTCATTGAAATGACATACGACAAAGTCTATCAGTTTATTTGGAAGAATATTATCTATAGATATGGTCTCCTGCATGCATTCATTACTGATCATGGAACCCAGTTTGATAACGAGGAGTTTGCTTCATATTGTCATCAATCCAATATACTGAAGATCCACTCTGCACCAGTCCATCCCCAAAGCAATGGGCAAACTGAGTTGACAAACAGAACGCTACTGAATGGTTTGAAAAAATGACTGGATGATGCAAAGGGAAATTGGATTAACGAACTACATTCTGTGCTATGGGCTTATCGTACCACGCCACGAACAGCAACAGGAGAGTCTCCATATATGGTGGCATTTGGGAGTGAGGCTGTCATACCTGCTGAATTAGGTCTACCTACGCATAGGGTGCTTAATTTCAATTCTCCTGTTAGTGACTTGATGAGAAGATTAGACCTGGATATGCTCGAAGAAGTTAGGGAGAAAGTAGTAATTAGGAATGCAGCATATCAACAACGAACAACTCTGTTCTACAACAAAAGAGTGAAGAAGTGTGATTTGAAGGAAGGTGACTATGTGTTGAAGAAAGTGATCCAAAAGCACAACAAACTGGAAGCCAACTGGCACAGACCTTATAGAGTAACAAAAGTTGTTCATCCAGGGACATACAGGATTGAAACTTTAGAAGGAGAAAAATTCAAGAATGCATGGAATGCAGAGCATCTGCGCAAATATTATTAGTAATTGAAATTCCTATGTAATGCTGTTTCTTCAATATGAATAAAGTGATGTTTCACCCATTTTCTTCCTTCGTTGAAATTTTTTCAGAGTATTAGTGCTACACACTACACAAATCCAAATTCAGAGCAACATACCACCAACTCCGGTTGGTCGACAATTAAATTACCACCAACTCCGGTTGGTCGGGAACTTAATACCATCAACTCCGATTAGTCGGCAATTCAATTACCACCAACTCCGGTTGGTCGGGAACTTAATACCACCAATTTCGGTTGGTCATAAATTCAATTACCACCAACTTCGGTTGGTCGGGAGCTTAATACCACCAACTCCGGTTGGTCGCAAATTCAATTACCACCAACTTCGATTGGTCAAAAACTTAATACCACCAACTCCGTTTAGTTGGCAATTCAATTAATACCAACTCCGATTGGTCGGGAACAACATACCACCAACTCCAGTTGGTCGGCCATTCAATTACCACCAACTCCGATTGGTCGGGAACTTAATACCACCAACTCCGATTAGTCGGCAATTCAATTACCACCAACTCCGGTTGGTCGGGAGCAACATACCACCAACTCCGGTAGGTCGACAATTCAATTACCACCAATTCCGATTGGTCGGGAGCTCGATACAACTAACCCCGGCTGGTTGGTAACAAGTCACTGTAATCAAACAATAAATGGGATAAGTATAGTATATACATATATTTACCAACCAACAAGCAAAGACATTCTACAAATTATATAAAAGAAAATAAAATGGTAAAAGACTAAAAATTTCTTCATTCAAATCAAGTAAAATTACATATGATGTGAAAAATATAATTCATTACATAAAAAAAAAACTATTCTATTGGTTTTTTCCTTCTGCCTTTGAAACAGGTTCTACCCCAGCAGGAGGATCATCTAATGCATAAGGGGAATTTATAAAATTTAGATCTCTTAGCATTCGAACATTCATCACGGAGGGCAGATCAAGCAAGTGCTCTGAGCAAGATATCTCAAAGTTTGCATGAAGACTGTAATCGTTGAGATACTTGGAGATCAAGCATTGAGGAATTGCCCGAGCAAGAATCCAACTAATGTCAAGCTTAAAAGGAGGTACGGGCAAATCGAGCACTCCAGGGTCATAATATTCCCATAAATAGTGGCCTTGCTCCAATTTTAGCACACACAGTGCATTCAACCAACCTTGCTTGTACCCCTCGTTATTTGACTGCTGGATCAGAGCATCAAGATGGTAAAGGGCTTCATTATAACCAACCATCCAAAACTCTCTGGGTTGTTTATGGAACTGATAAGTTAACCTCTCCAGCTGCTCGTGGAGTCTCTTCACAAGGATTTCTTTATTTTTGAGAACATAATTCTGGTTAGAGAGCTGCTCGGTAAAGTTCATAATATTCTTAGACATTTCTGCCAAAGATTGATTCTTCGCCATCAATTGAACTGCCTGATTCTCAAAGGCCGATTAAGTTCTCGCTTCTTCAATAGAAACCCGACCAACCCTTGCTCGTCTACGAGAAGAAGATCTTTCTCGTCCATGAGTAGATGTGGAGGGTCCAGCTCTTTTCAAAGTTTCCAACTCATCACATAAGTTGGCATTTTCCACCTCCAAGAAAGAAAAACCTTCATCATTAACAAGGGCCAAAGCTCCCGAAGAAGATGCAGCAGATTTGAGTTATTTTATCTCTTCTTGCAAAGCCATGTTTTCCTAATCCAATGACTTAGCGATATGCCTATGCTTTTCAACTTCAAGCTTCAGAACACTCTCTTTCTTATCATGAGCAGAGATGAATTTATCATACCCTTAATCAACACTCAATTGCTGATATTTCTTCTCGTATCCTTGATGAAAAAGTTTGGAGGACTCTTTGTACTGCTACTGAAGTTCCTCGATTGTTCCTTGGAGATCTTCAATCATTTCGTAGCAAGACACATTGTTGGCAACAACATGATCGAGCAAGCACTTTAAGTATTGATAAGCTTCAACTTATCGTTCAGAAGCATCTGAACCAAGGATATCAATGATTTGAGCCTCATTAAGATCTGCATGACCAACTTTAAAATAGTCATTGCATTTCTTTATCAATTCTGTGTCATGAGCTGATAAGAGATCCATCCAGGCCATAAACTAACAAAGAGAAGAAATAAAAAGAATCAATAATGATGCAAACAGAGCGAGTAAAAGAGAAATTCAAGACGAACAACCAAAGTTTGAATTTTTATTCATCATAAGAGAAAATACATAAGTTAAAGGTTACATTCAAGAAAGCAACAAAGTAAAAAACCCCAAACAATTTTACACCTTATCCTTGTTTCCTATGACTTCATCAGAAGGTTTGGATGAAGGGACTGGTTGCTCGGAGGACAAGGTCAGCTGCTCGGCAGAAGTGATGGTTGGTTGGAGTTGCTCGGAAGGTTGAACAATAGGAACAACAGGGACCTGATCTCCAATCATCATAGAATATTCATCTGAAGCAGCTTCATCCTCTTCTTCTTCTCCAGGAGAGGGAGGAGGGCCATGAGTGTGCTGATGGAATAACTCAAAATTCTCATAATCCTTCAGCTCCTACAAGGCTGCTACCCATCCATTCCTAAAATATTTTACGCTGGCATACTACATTTGAGAAGACATGGCATCCAGACCCTTGTCCCAACCAGCATTGAAGGATTTTCTAACTGCAGCCTTCCTTTTTGCCTTCTTCGAGGAGATCTTTTCCCTTAGGAGTTCCTCGGTAGACTTCAACTTTTCTTCCAGCTCCATTTTCTGTCGTTCAACATCTTGAAGTTTAACAACTTTCTCTTCAGCAGACTTAAGCTTAACATCAAGCTCCTTGTTGCTCTGTTCAAACTCTTTGTTGCTCTGCTCAAACTCCTTCAACTTCTTCTCTAATTACTTGGAGGCATTCACAGCTTGATCTATGTCTGCTTCAACAGATTTTAATTGCTTATCTCAAGCCTTTTTATCTTCCTCGTACTTTTGACGAGAATCTTTCAAAGATTGGGTTAGCCCAAAAAAAGATTCTTCTACTCATCCCGAGGAGCTTGAAGCCTTAATAGCATCATCCTTCTTCAAAATGTTGTTGAAACACGTCACAAGCTGAAAAAATACAGAACTTTAAGTCAATACGTGAACATAGTATTAAAAAATAAAGAAGTCGAGCTAAAGGTACTTACTGATGCAATGTGTTGAGCAACTAGAGTAGTAATTCTCTTACAAGAAAAAGTATCTTCAATGCCTTGGACCTTTGGGACAGTTCAGGATCTTACCAAACTCACAGAAGAGCTTGGAGCAACAAAAGATGGAACACTACCTTCAACATTTGAAGGTTGAGAGACAGGTTCAGCAGGTCTCTTAGAAGAACTTTTCTTTAATCTCCTCAGAGGAGATAGAGCATTTTCAATTAAAGATGTTGTCTTTATTGGTGATATGATAAAAACATCACTTGAAGGAGAAACAACAACAGTCTTGCTCGGGGCCATAGGGGGCTTTTCGACAACTTTCCTGGCAGCAGCAGCGGGGGGTACATCAATGATTTTTATCCCTTCTTCTAGGACATCTTGTTTACTTTTCTTTGCCTCCATAGTAGCAGAGGCAGATTTGTCAAAAAAGGCAGGAGCTCTTCTTTTCTTCATCAGATCACTGATGGGAATACTCAACTCAGAGGGATAACTTTCCACACTAGTCTCAGAGGCTGGTACTTGGTCAAGATTAATTACCACTGGACGAGGACGAGCAGTGAAAGATGAAGTATAACTTTTGTATTGAAATAAGTAAGAAGCAGATCTAATATGGTCCTCAGCAACAAATTGATTCAAGCTCCAGATAAGTTTTAAATTCTTTATATTAACATCAGTCTCCATTGGAGGTTTTCTTTTACTGTCAACTGTGATAAACAAAAACAAATGTCAGAGATGCATTTTATCAAACACAAAGAAAACAAGATTTCAAAAAATGAAAAAAACCTATCCCATTGCCATAAGGTGGACACCTGGGACCTTGGTATATATCATCTCCATTTAATGGAGGGTGTTACTAGTTTTTTATTACAACCCCACGTTCAAAATAATCCCTATTGGCATCGGGAAGATTGACAACTAACGCTCTATTCAAAAACCTAGTTTTTAAATAAAAAGTATTATCACTAGTAACCCATCTGTAGCAATACATAATCTCTGGAATCCCTATACGAGTTCCATGAAGTTGATTCAACCGATGTACGCCATTAACAATCCTCCATGTATTTGGAGCTATTTTTGCAGGAACAACACCAAAATATTGGCAAAACTCCAAACACAGGGGATTTGGCGGGAAAGAAAAGCCACATTCGGCTACAAAAAGACTTGGGAACCAATGTCCCTCAGCCAAAGAAAAATAATTAGAAGGTTCAGAAAGTTCTTCCAAAATAACCCACGAAAGGGATTGAAAATTAAGACCGAAATTTATCCAGCGATTCAACAAGATAAACCATGATGAACAGAGTAAATAAAGGACAGGGAAGAAAATCTTACAGAAAAAGGAGAGATAAGTTGACAATAAACGATGGAAAGAACAAAGGCACAAGATAGAGAGAAAATGAAGAGTTCAGGAATACAGATTTGAAAAGTATAAGACGATTGGATTTTCTATCGCATTTAAATACTTCACATCGGGAATAGAGAAAAGCAATGATTATAAGGGAAGACGTTTGCGTTTTCGGCGGATAAAAGAAGAAAAAGGCACAAATATCGAAGCGATTATGAAAATTCAAAATATTTATGAAGCTTGGTATTATGCGCTCAAAAAGGAATTATGTATAATAAAAGTTTTCCTGAAATTCATGAAGACCCGTAATCCAAGCAGTTGGTAAGCAAAATGTTCCACACTCTCCAAGCTCAACTGTGAAACATTGGGGGCTTATATTGATACCAAATTTAGTTCGCTGACATGGACCATTCGTTTACAGACACGTGTCAACCTACGTGGTAATTACAAATACTTCTACCGAGCAACTCACTGCCCTCGAGCTACTCAAGCGCTCCGAGGAACTAAGGGCTCCGAGCAACTTAAGCGTACCGAGCAACTCAGGTGGTCCGAGCTACTTAGCGTACAGAGCACTCAAATCAAGAGAATAAAAAAGACGATTGCACATTAAATGCTCATTATTACCGTATAGATGTATATGTCTACTAGATAACAAAGCATTATATTTTCATATGTACGGCCTCAAGGCTATAAATACATTATAACCTCCTCATAAGAAGGGGACTCTGGATCTCTTGGTAACCCTATTTCGAGAATTCCAGGAAAACAGCCAGCAATACAAAAACAGTGGACGTAGGCCATTCTCATAAGGCTGAACCACTTTAAAAATCTATTGTCTTATATTTATTTATTCATTTTTATCTATGATTAAAATAATTACATCGAATCTAGTTTTTTACATCAACAAATATAATTTTACTTTCGTATATTATATAGAAAGTGTTTTTAAGGTTTTTCATAGGTGAAGTGTTTCGCGTTGTTCTCTTAAATAAGGATGTTTAAAGACAAACGAGGCGTATTCCATATTAATGGCAATGAATGCAATAGTAAATATACCCTGAATGACAAAGAACAAACTCACGTGTATTACTCCATAATAAATAGTCAATACAAGTGTTTAGCAATAAATGAACCTCAAACGAAACTAGATAGAGGGAGAGAAGAGCAATCACTCTAGATACACCTCAGGTAGGCAACTCAAACATCAAGGTATGGCGAAATAATGGTCAAGGCTCAATGAATGCTTAATTTCTTGGTAAAGACTTGGATAAAAGCATTAATGGTGAATGAATAAAAGCTCTAGTTTGTAGTAACTCTAATTGGCAATAGTTCTCTTAAAGTGATCTTTGAGCGAAAAAGATCACATGGTTAAATGTCATGTCAGCTCACCATACCCAACATGTCAAATGCATTTAAATGCTGAGTGAAATCTTTAGTGACTAGTCGCTATGTCAGGCGGCACCACAGTGTGTTAACGCTGAACCAACCATCTGCTCACCAAACCGTCATTGTTTAAGCCAAGTTTGATTTGACATGTATTAGGTATGCCATGACGTAACTCATATATTTTTAAGGAAAGATATCTAGTTTTGATGCCAAAATTCAATGGGAGAGAAAGTTAAATATTGGTAGCTCAAGGATGCTCGGATGTGCTCTCTCAGACAAAGCTGAGTCTTTTACTTGGTGTATCTAAAATGGCTAAGTCATGCCTAAATATTGCCTTGCTCCTCAATCCTCCAAACTAGTTCCCTCAAAGGTTCCCAAGTGAAGTTGCTTGATAGAGCATAAAATCTTTTCAAGATCCTGTCAGATTTGGTCCATCGGTACCGAGTAAAATCACCAACATAACTCATAATTACATAGTAAAATAAACATAAACACATAATTGTCTAACCATCTTCCTCAATCTTCGATTAAGCTCTTCTTTTCCTTGACCTTGAATCAACTTTCTTGACGTCGCACACTCCCTTGTGATGTCATTAATTTTTTGATGAATCTTCCTCTAGTTTCTTATCTGGTATCTTAATGAGGAGGTTTATCTCCAAGTAACTGGTTTATCTATGAGCCCCTACTACATCCCCCCCCCCCCCCTCCCCCTCATAGAGAAATTTATTTTGTTAGGAAGAAATTATGTACGAAACACCTTATCCCTTCAAACATTAAAGTAAAACAACTTGAATCAATAGACCACCGTTCGAAGCTACTTGAATCGACAAACCTTTATTGAAGATAACTTGAATCGACAAAAATCAGTTAGAAATGACTTGGATTGAGAAACCTATGTTTGAAACACCTCCAATTGGCACCACTTATTCCCACGCATATCAGTTAATTCTTCTCATATCTCTAGCATTTAAGGCGAGAGTTCAATTATCTGACTTTTCTGTTGTATTGTAACACGTGGCTCGACGGGGTTAGTTTCGTACTTACTCATTTCACGAGATCATCATTTGCCTCCAATTTCAAAAAATACTCATACGATAACAAACTGTCAATAGTCTAAATGGATACTGTCCCCCAACCATTTATAATCATTTTCTCATTTTCAACTTCTACTTCTTAACTCTTTCCACCGTTAAACTCAGAGCTTCCAAACTTCTAGAGAGAGAAGGTTCTCATTGTTGCCCAAAAATCCTTTATAAACTCATTTTCACAAATCGTTTTCAATCGCCTATATTTTTATACCATTTTCATCTCTTTTCATCTACAAAAATTCTTTTAAATCATTCAATGGCTTCTTCAAGTAGGGCTGGTAAAGTTTTCAGCCTAGTTTAGAGCAAAGAAGCCGCGTCTGATCTGGCTGAACGCCATGCTTTAACACCACCTACCGTCGTGCTCTATATTTTGGTAAGGCGATCAATTTGCCAAGGAGGCCGAATAATCCCTTCAAAGCATTTATAAGCCTAACTTGGTGGTAGAAGAACCTAAGGATCATATTGAGGAGTCCTCACATCTTCCCTTGTTATAAGGTTTAGGCTTGATCGAGGGGATTTCCCCTATTCACATATAGACTTTGAAGAACCCAGTGGTTCCCCTGGCGGCTTTTCGGCTTGGTCAAGTTACATTTATGCCAAGAAAAAAAAGGTGCTAAAAAAGTTAGCCTTGAACATGCATCGAGATGTGATACCCTGCTTAATCTAATATTGATTGATCATACCTTTATTAAAATTAAACGTGAATCAAATATGATTTAATTCTTATCATCACTGTCATAGCGAATATTTAAATATAACCAACATAAATATGTACCAATTAAAATGACAGTAGAACTGATATGAGAATAATCATAAACAACGTAAATTAAATAAACCATCGATTACCATAATAATATCAATGTAAACATGCTATAGAGAAATAATAAGAAATATCTGACTCAAAAGTAAAGTCCTATACATCTACGGGCAACATGCCCCAAAGGAAAAAAATCGTATACTGAATCCTATCTCGATAGAATAAATTGAGACGGCTACAATAAAATAATGGGTCAAAGCCTGAAAATCATTGAAAATATTTGCAAGTATGTAAATGCTTTAAATGTAAAGGTGCATTGTATTACCTTCATAATTAACTTCCAGTCGCACTCACATAAGATCTTTCCTCACCTCTTATCTATAGTGCACACCTAACGCATTTATTTCATTATCCTAATCATGCTACCCAGTCTAACCAGGATAATAATCGCTAACATAGCCTATCCTACTAATAATCATTATTAGCTAATGCGTACTACCTTCACTAGGTATATTATCATAAATATTACATAATTATACACATGTTATAATTAGATATTCACGCACTATATATATATATATATATATATATATATATATATATCCAGAGTAGGGCCTTATGGATGCATCCCTCGTGTGCTATCAGGCTCCAGACATACCATTTATGATACTACGTCGAAATCTCACCACCGAACCCATAAGGTAAACACAAACAATAAAGATGGTCATAAACATACGTTTGGGGGTCGCAACCATACCACATCACTCCTAATGGGTCTCTAAACCAATAATTATCTTCACACATGGATATTGGTCATGCAATAGCACTATAACATGGGAAATCAATCCAACACCGGTTGTTCAACGCCAGGGTGGGTTGCCCACTATGCGCAACCTCCTAACGATAGCACTACCGATTAGGTATGTTTCAAACAGATATACAATAATCATATATATATAAGTAACCCACAATATATATTACTGAATGTGGGGATCCATTTTTTATGGTCAATGAGAGTATTCGAATAGGCCCAAGCCGTTTAAGGGCCTGCTCGACCCAAATTCAATGATTAACCAACACACGTATATTTAATATACATTAGAACACTTAGGGATATACTCAAATAAACCTTCAATAATCTCGGAAGGGATATTCATGTCGTTTATGATATATCCAACGCGACTAATTGAGTTCTTTGCGCAACTCAACCCCTACAAAATAAGGTCTATAAATTGTAAACCCTGATCCGAAGAAAAAGGATTGAAATTTGAGATTTTGAGAGACACTTAATAATAACTAGTAACCTCTCCGTGGACGTAGGCAAGTTGTTGAACCACGTATATCGTTGTCGTGCATGTGATTTCTTTTAGTTTCTGCTCTTTGTTATTATTTTCATGGAATCCTTTATTGTGATATTTTTTGCACTCACAATTGACACCGTCTGTGGGAAACGACTTTTATTGGTACGAAAATAGTCATTACCAGAAAGCCCGTAATGTCTCACCACAGCAACAACATTACCCAAGCTGGAGATGTCCAAGAAGACTTAGTTCCTCCTAGGGTTAGGTATGAGATTCTCCAGCATACAAATCCCAATTTTTTCCAGGACAGGCAACCATCTGAAGAGAGACAGGGGCCACCTAGGTCTACCCAGATATCTAGGCTGGTCAATGCTTATGAACCCAAGATTCATGAATAAGAGGAGGTTGTGCGTCTCCAAGCAGAAGAAAATGCTCTCCTATAGAGGTGACTCAAAATAATGGAGAGAAACCTCCAAAGGGTCACTGAAAAATGTCTTACTAGGACTCCTAGTCCTCAGGTGATCAATACTCGTAGCCGAGGGAGAGCTCCGGGCGTAACCAGGGGAGAACTGAATGTGACAGGTCAGAGTGTGGACGATCAGAGCGTGGACAGTAAGAAAAGCGCCATAAAATCAATTATCGATATAATGAAGATATAAGGATTTTGGTCCGTAGGGAGATGGACCAACATCCCGCCCACCGAGGAGAAGGATCCACCAGATATCTATCCAGAAGTGCTCTCAACACTTAGATGAAGTCCCATTTTTAAAGCACGATCGAGCAGGAGGAGCCCCTGAAGAAATTTACCGTCCCTAGGTTCAAGGTCTATGATGGGAAGATAAACTCCATAGACCATGTCAGGCAATATCGATAAGAAATGACCTTATAGAGCCACAATGATGCACTTATGTGCAGGATTTTACCTTTCAGCCTACATGATGTAGCACATAAGTGGTTTGAGAGGCTTCCTCACAGGTCGATCAGAAATTTTACAGCTTTAACGGAGGCCTTCACGGTGTAATTCTTAACTAGAAGCACTCTTCCCAAGCGAATGGATGCGCTGCTCACGATGAAGAAGAAACCACATAAGAACCTCCGAGACTACGCAAAAAGATATTGGCAAAATTTTTAACGAGATCGATGATTTCTCGTAGTGGTTGCCGTAGCATCTTTCAAAATTAATTTTCTGACCACCTCTTTGCTACACCAATCTCATACTAAGAAGGAGGCCAATACCATCGATGCTCTTATGGCCCGTATTAACAAGTATTCCAAGGCGAAAGACGTGGTTCATCCTAATAGAGGGGACAACGATTAAGTAAAGGAGAATAAGGGAAAAGAGAAGAAAGACCCAGAAGAAAGGAAACAAGAACGGGGGCAAGAATATATCCAAGAATGGAAACAAAACTGACCATTCCAAATCGTTCCAGTCTGTTAACACAGTCTTCAAGGAACCTATTTACAAGATTCTCAGTAAGATCAAAGATGAGCATTCATCAAAATTGACCAAGAAGATGATTGGCGATCCAACTAAGAGGAACAACATGTTGAGATGCACGTTCCATAAGGAGGGAGGTCATCGAACTGAGAATTATAAAGCTCTAAAGTCACATTTAGAAGAGCTAGTCCAAGTAAGGCACCTCAGCGAGTATGTAGAGAAGAATGCAGAAAATGTCGCAGCTAATGGCGACCAAAAGACAGACAACGTCCTCGACGATGATTTAGGACATGAATTTGCAATAATACATGGGGGAATCAAACCTTAAGCAAATCTAGGTCAACACCGTTCGAATGGAACTCTAGAAGGTGATTTCCGTGATAAAAGCTTTTTAAATTGACCCTGCTAAGACCCAGGCAGGAAAGCGTCAATGACCAGAAGATGTCATATACACCAAGCACATCGTGTTCACCGAAGAAGATGTGGTTGGGGTAAGAACTCCACACCATGACGCGCTGGTGATCACACTCAGAATTGCTAATTGGGATGTTAACAAGCTACTTATGGACCAGGGGAGTTCATCCGAAGTGATGTACCTGGAACCGTTCCATAAATCGAAGCTGAATATCACCGACCTCAAAGAGACCATAGTTCCGCTAGTTGGCTTTGTAGGGAGGATCACGATGCCGCTAGGGAAGATAATCTTATCGGTCTGAGAAGGAAATATCTCGAAGTTGATTGATTTTTTAGTAGTGTACATTGAGTCCCCATACCATACTATTTTGGGCAGAGATTGGCTCCACACCATGAAGGGCTTACCATTGACTTATCATCAAAAGATGAAGTGTATCATCGATTGGGGCATGGTCAAAATTCGCTGCGACCAGGCTATGACCAGGAAATTCTTTATCGCAGCTATCCGCCCAAAAAATGAAAAGAAGAAGGATATAGAGAACTCTTAGGAGGGAGCCCATGAAGGGGTTGGTCCCTCCAAATATAAATTACGGTACGACCGACCAGGGGCGAAAGAGACCGGGATCCACCCCGCCAATAGGGTCGCAGAAAGCCTGAAAAAAGAAGTAGCAAAAAATAACTTGATCGAAAGGAAGTTTCTGATCAGAGCTGCTCTCACCGGTCAGGAGAAGAAAGAGTTAGTTGGATTTCTCAAAATCAATCTGGACATTTTTTCTTGGGAATCGTACGAGTTACCAGGGATTAATCCCGATGTAGCCTGCCATCATCTTCACATCGACCTAACCTTCAAAATGATCACTCAAAAGGCTTGTCAAACTACCCCTGACAAGGCTAAGGAAATGGAGAATGAAGTGGAAAAGCTATCGAATGCAGGATCCATCAGGGAGATTCAGTTCCCTAAATGGTTGTCCAACCTAATGGTGGTACCCTAGATCAATGGCAAATTGAGGGTTTGTATCGATTTCATCAACCTCAATCGGGTATGTCCCAAGGATAGCTTTCCTCTCTAAAAAAATAAATCAGTTGGTCGACACCACGACAACACATGAAAGTATGAGCTTCCTAGACGCCTACTCTGGCTATCATCAGATCCCCCTATATAGACCCGACCAGGATGAAACCTCCTTTATAAAAGTATACATCGAAGATATGCTAGTTAAGAGCAAGGACAAGGCTGATCACCTCTCAAATTTAGCAACAACCTTTCAGATCCCGAGGAAGTATCGAATGAACCTTAATGAAAGTAAGTGTTCATTTGGTGTCTAGTTAGGAAAATTCTTAGGCTATCTAGTAAGTAAGAGGTGAATTAAGGCCAACCCAGATCAGATCGGCGCTATCACTAAAGTCTAGTCTCCTTAAACGATGAAGGATGTTCAAAATCTTATTGGAATACTTGCGGTGCTTAATCACTTCATCTCCAAGTCTTTAGAATGCTTCCAACCTTTCTTTCAACTTCTAAAAAAGGGAA
Source organism: Sambucus nigra (assembly GCA_949130495.1). NCBI lineage: Eukaryota > Viridiplantae > Streptophyta > Magnoliopsida > Dipsacales > Adoxaceae > Sambucus > Sambucus nigra. Next base: position 910,616 of record CASBWL010000014.1, read on the forward strand.
AAGGCCTTATATGGGATGATGACTATTCCCAAGCTATGGAATAAAGCAAGTCCTACCTTAGCAAGCTGACCCTACTGGTAATTCCAAATGATGGATACCCATTGTATCTGTACCTGGAAGTATCGGACCATGATGTGAGCTCTGCCTCAGTGTGTGAGAAGCGAGGAGAACAACATTCGATTCATTACGTAAGTAAGACACTCCTGGACACTAAACAACGGTACCTGCCTCTGGAAAAGATAGCCTATGCATTGGTGGTTGCTTCAACAAAGTTAAAGCATTAGTTTGAAGCCCACTCTATAATTGTAATCACTTACTACTCACTCAAGGCCCTTCTATGAAAAACTGACCTTTTGGGATGACTCTTAAAGTGGTCAATCGAACTAGGAAGAGTCGATATTCACTTTCAACCTATAACAACAATCAAGGGACAGGTCCTAGAAGATTTCATTACTGAGTTCACATGAGATCAACTAGTAGACCAACTGAACGATGAGAAGTCGATGACATGAGAAGGACAATCCAAAGACTGGACCTTTTACATTAATGGAGCCTCCAATTCCAAGGGGTAAAAAGTAGGGATTGTTCTCAACACCCTCGAAGACACTATCATTGAGTAAGGAATTAGATTGGTATTTAAGGCCTCCAACAACGAAGCTGCGTACGAGGCATTGATTATCGATTTGTGGAAAGCTAAACTACTAGGGGAAAAGTGCCTCCATGCATTCGGTGATTCAAAACTGGTCTCCAAGAAGGTAAGTGGGGACTTCAATGCCAAAGATGATCAAATGGCCGCGTACCTCACCGTAGTAAGAGGTCTCATGGAAGACTTTGAAAAGGTGGAAATTCAATAATTCCCCCGAGGACAGAACAACCACACTAACTCTTTAGCGACGTAAAGCTCAGCAATTGGCTCTGACCTAAGGAGAACGATTCAGATAGAGTTCCTCACATAGCCTAGTATCAACCAGGAAATACTTAGTGAGCTCCATGTGGGCATTTGTGGGAGTCACGCTGGTGGAATATCATTGTCCTTTCATGCGATCAAGGAAGGATATTGGTGGCCTCGCATCCAGAAGGACACATGTGCCTATGTTCGCAAATGCGAAAAGTGTCAGAAGCACTCACATATGGTTCACCAACCTTATAGCGACTTGAAATCCCTCACCAGCCCATGTCCTTTCACTCAATGGGGATTAGATATTATGGGACCACTACCTACCACACTTGGAAATTGTAAGTATTTGCTAATTGGTACAAATTACTTCACCAAATGGGTAGAGGTAGAACCACTGACGAACATTTGAGATTCTGATATGATAAGGGCATATGGAGGAACATCATAACTCGCTTTGGGATACCAAAGGCTATCATCACCGATAATAGTACACAATTTAAAACTGGTTTCTTTCAATTTTTTTGTGAAGAGCATGACATCAAGCACTACTTCAGCTCTGTTGTGTATCCCCAAAGTAATAGGCAGTAGAGGCTTCCAAAAAAACCATGATCAATAGACTAAGGAAGCGATTGGAAAGAGCCAAAGGTGCTTGGGTGGATGACCTCCCTCATGTTCTATTGGCTTATCGTACCATACCACAAAAATTGACTGGGGAAACACCCTTCGCACTCACTTATGGAATGGAAGATGTCACCCTTCTGAAAGCAAGTCTTTCTACTATGAGAACCACTCTAGTCGACCAAGGTCTTAACGTTAAAGCACTTCGCACTGAGCTTGACCTAGCATATGAGCGACGAGATCTAGTTTTGATAAAGTTGGATTCCTACCAACAACAACTAGCCAAGCAGTACAACAAGAGGGTCAACCCGAGGAAGTTTCTAATAGGGGACTATGTCCTGAGGAAAGTCCTCGGTAGTGCTGTAAAACCATCAAATGGAAAACTGGGATCGAGTTGGGAAGGACCCTTCAGAGTAATCAAAGATGATCTTCAAGGAGCATATCACTTGGAAATGCTGGAGGGCAGGGTGATACTAAGAGTATGGAACGCAGCCAATCTCAAGAAGTTTTACTTTTATATCTTCATCTTTATCTTTTAATTAGTTTAAGAAAATTTTTATTTTCAAACTTATGATTGATCATTAGATCATATTTAACGAAAAAGGGCAGTTGGTCCCTCTATTCTCACTTTCTTACATTGGCTTCTTAACTTATCTTGATTACATCTCATTAAGTTGCACCTTTTCCAATGATAACTCCTTCGCACATATCTAAATGCCTGATGAATAGGGTTTACAGTAGTTATGACAAGCCAAGTATAAGAACTTTGGACTACTACCACCCTAAGTTCTTTGTTACAAACACAAAAGGCCTCATGAGTTCCTCCGACAATAATAAAATCCCTACAAGGGATCCTTAGGCAACAAAGTCAACTCAGGTTGGTCGCTAATTTTTGATTGGTCGAAAAAAATCCTACTCGGGCGGATTGCCCACTAAACAGGTGCATTTTTTCCATCATCTTATGTAGGCCTAAGGGAGTGTGACGACACGCCCTAAAAGGTAAAGTGTATGGAATGATATTGCTAAGGCATATTGAATTGGGAATTTGTTCAAATATATAAGACTCATACTAAAATATCATATAGTCGACCGATAGGCCTAAAATGATTTAAACCAAGTAATAGCTTATCTAAGGCCTAAGTCGGTCAATCGATATTGTTTTGGTCAATAAAGATAGCAAGTAACCAACGAAAAGACGAGATTAACACATGTTTCGTCATCGTATGCTCAAAACATAAGAAAAGATCAAATAAATTCTTTATTGAAATATATGGTTACAATCACATCACATACCAAAAAGATTTACACGAGACCTAATGTGGCCTAGAATGGCTAGCAAGATACTCTGCTAAAATTTCTCTTTGACCATCATCTGGTTTCGGGACAAGCTCCTCTACATCTTCATCGAGGTCATGATCCAAAAGTTGGGAAGGAATGGCATTAGCCGGAATCCACTTATCATCTTTTGAGAAGGGGTATTAGCTATAGGTTGCACACCAAATTTTGTATTTATACCATAGGCCGAATTCTATGCGAGCCTTTACCTCCTTGAGGGCACTTAGCCATCCTCGAGTAAAGGAAACATCTTCTGCTTCCTTGAGATTTGCTGGGGCATCCGCCTAACCAGCATTGCATCCCTCTCCCTAGACTTCATGGGATCCCATCTTGAATGCAAACCTTAGCTCTAAGTATTTTCTTTAAGCACAGGCATAAAAGTTTTCAGACTACCAACCTCCTTCCTTAAGGCATAATTCTCGGACTGAAGGACTTCACCCACTTGGTCGACCTCAGTCTTCTCTAAAAGTTTGGCCCTCAAGGAATTTACTTCTTCTTGTATGGAGGCACCTATCTCCTCCATTTACTGAAGATCATCTTTTAGATTAAAAATCACCTCATTTTGGTTCTTGTACTACTCATTCCTTGCCCTTAAGGACTTGTGAATCCTTACAAAGGCTTTACAAGCCTTTAAACTGATATTTGGTCCAAGAATCTTCCCTAGTTGGGAGTTAGGATAAATATGGTAATCTAAATTAGCAGACTGCAAACGGCATACACTAGACTAAAAGCAAAATATTAGCACATGGAGATTTAAGTGAACACATGCAAAAAAGAGGAAATTCCATTCTCATGTAGAATGAAGGTGTGGCCAAAGGCCAATACATTAAGTTCCTAAAAAATAGTTACAAATTATTAAATTAAAGATCGTAGAAGGAAAAAAATAAATCCTAGTTTATGACCCCTAATCCTTTACCTGATCTCCATCAGTAATAACATTCCCCTTGTCAACCACCTATTTCTACTTGCCAGCACCATAACCTTCGATAACCCCAACAAGAACAATCTCGACATGACCAGCATCTTAGCCGCCATTTTGTTCATCCTTTATAAAAGGATCAGGACCACAAGAATGAAGGTTAAAAATCTCAGAGTCGTTAGGAGTTCCAGCAGCCTTTAAACCCTGACACCATCCCTTCTTGAAGGATGTCGTACACCCATAGGCCATTTGGCGCTCAACGTCATCATAGGCTTTATTAAAGCCCTCGCGTTAGCTCGCGTATTTTCATGGGGAAGCTCACCCTCCAATTTAACAACCTTGTCAAATAAGGCCTTATTGGCCTCCGACAGCTTGGTCTTTGTGACACCCCGACTAATTAAATACCGAGTAGCTACTCCTTTATTCAAATTCATACAAAATGTCAAGTTGGTTCAGTTCTTAGCATCACTGTCGAAAGACGTTTTAACAATTTCTAGCCACCTAATATTTAAAAAGTAAGTTGTCAATTTTAAACCAATTAGATTAACATACAGCCAAATTAAGTCATGAAATACTAATACCACATCCACATCACAGACGCAATAGAATAACAATGGAATAAAATGAATCTGGAGGAACACTCCTCAAAATAATCCAAATACCGAATATAACCAAATACAAAGTCTGAATTACTAATTAATTAAATCCAACACCGAAATAGAACTTGGTAAATAAGATGTCTCTAAAGAAAAGGGGTGACATGCCCTAAAGATGAACAATTCTGAAATAGAGTCAAGTCGGAAGTGGAGGCGTCTACTATCGAGGTCCTGTAACTTCCACAGCAGCTACAGCACGTCACTGGAATGGAACTTCTTAGCTTGGTGTCCTTGTGGCTGGGCACCTAAAAGGTTTTTACAAGAAAAATAGATTTGGAAGCAAACGGGTCAGAGCCCGATTGTGAAAACAGTTTAAAATATAGCAAGTGTTTAATATCATTAAATAGTGAATAAAAAATACATGATAGTGCGTGCACTCACATGAGTTCCTCACCTCTCAACTAATTGTGCACACCTATCGTACTCGTACCCGTTCTAGTTATTCTACTATTTAACTAGTCCAATCCGTAACCTGACATTATGTTACATTTCAAAGTTCAGTTCCCAACATCTTAATATAAACTGGAAGTCTTACTGTTATGACTCGGAATTAGTTATAATAATTTATAAGAATTTCTCCATCTTTAACTCTACTAAAAATGTTACAATTATTGACACTTACACTTTAATAAACAATTCATCTCAATTATCAGTATATCAATCTCATCACAAATATACAATAATGGCACCCCTAGGCTAAGTTACGGTGCACACATACTCTGCTATCAAATTCTGGTACATCACGTACATAAGGACCACGTATTCTGAATCTCTCAGGAATCGTTTCAATAAGTAACAATCACACATAATGGAGGCGAACATAGTTCACATCTCATGGGTCATGCACATACCTACGCTCCCATGATCAGCAGACTTATTAACTCACCAATAAGTCATTCTCTGACCTATGTCCTCAAGGTACCAATCTAAATTCCCCCCATAGGCACACAAAGATTAGATGGTCCTGATCGAACGCCGACCTCCCGTGATAGCAAGTATGGTAGGTATGTTATACACAGATAAACATCTATACTAAGCATTCACACATCTTAGATATCTTATAATAATAATAGAGGTATATTTTACATCCCTATATCGTAATTAATTGTAGCACACTTACACGTCCCCGAATAACATACAATATAAATTTTCAACTCTTCTCACGTACTTATAACCTAACCCATAGAAGTCACCCGATCTATTATAAAATTCTAAGTTTTAATCCTCAACGTACTTCAATCTCACAACTATACCCACTAATCACAAGGGAAGAATAACGCTCAATTAGATAGGCCTACGAAAAGTTCAAAACTAAAATCGGGCCTAAAGACCAAATTGTGAACTCGTTAGAAGTCACTGAAATCTCGTTTGAACGAGTTCGTTCGAACGAGTGTCGTTCTAATGAATGTCTTAGAATGAACTATAAACTCGTTAGAAGGGGGTACTATCATCTCGTTAGAAGCTCGTTCGAATGAGGTCCTTCGAACGACCTGGGTTGGTCTTCTAACGAGATGGCAGAAAACGCCTAGAAATTTCCCAACTTCGTTTTTCTTAAAATACTCTTCTCTAAATCCATCCTAAGTTCATCCCAATTAAGTTTTATTGTTTTGAAACCACTCTAAGTCCTCCTAAGACGCTTCTTAACGTATTAATGGGGTCAAATCCTCCTAATCAACATGCAATTATCATAAATCCCCAAATTTTACCCCAAACCCTATGAACATGAATACATAATTTAATTGACTACAAAGGCTCCCTATTAATCCGTTTTCAAATCATCAAAAGTATATTTTTTTGGGTATTGAATCCGTCCATGACCATTATACATGCAATCCCTAACCAAAATCATGAGTTTCACAACAATCCCATTGGGTTTTCATCAAAACTTTCAAGGAATAAATAGTTCTACACTAAACATGGAGGAAATATTCATTGAACTTAATAACATCAAATCATTTGCCTTAGGTTTGTTCTTCAGATTTGTTGTTGGTGATTATAGGATGATTCTCTCCTCTTTCTACAATTCCTTCCAAAATGATGGTGATGGGAGATGGTTTGGTTTGGAACCTCTTCTAACCTCTCTCTAACTTCTCTCAAAAACCCCCCGTAGCCCACTCTTTTGTTTTTGGCTGGTAATGGCCTTAGTGGCCTCTCTAATAATATATAATTTAACTCTAAAATTCGTGGGTTTTAATTCCTCTATTTTTAAAATTAGCAAAACACCCTTCTGGGTTGTCGGTTTGGCCTAAAAATGCCCCGGGATCCAAACTAAACTCCCGGCTAGTATTTTCTGACTATTTCGACCCTTTCGAACACGTTGGCACATTCAAAATGACCATTCGGTTGATAAAAATATAATTTACTTTTTAATCAAATAAATTTCATTCCTGACGCGACTGACACGCCAACTAAATTTCTCAAATTGTCATATTTCTGCCTCATGACAATTTTAACATTTTCAATACTCATATATTACCATATATTCTCAGTAATACTTTATTTTAACATCATAATCAAATACCAACTCACATCTCGCTAGTATTTACCTCCAGATTAATTTCCAAATTAATTATCATTTAATTCAATTAATCCAATAAATAAAATGAATAAAATTACGGGGTATTACATACTTCCCCTGTAATAGCAGAATTTCGTCCCGAAATTCGGAACTAAAGAATACCTGGTAAAAATAACTCTGAATAACGTTCGTGCATCTTATCCTCGCGCTCCCAGGTGGACTCCTCGGCATTATGATGCCACCACTGAACACGTACTAACGGTACTATCTTCGACCTCAGTTTCCTCTCGCAGTGGTCCATAATGGCAATCGGCCCTATAGACACCCCATTCTGTTACCCCCCCCCCCCCCCAACTCTCCTTAGGTCCCTAGTACCTCCCTTCATCATTATAAACCCAAGTCACGTCCCGAGTACTGACCTGAAAGCCATCGAGTACTCCCCGTCTCAGTTTGACCCAAAAGTCAAACTCTTCATATCGATCGAGACTCAATTAATCTTCGAAGGGCACTAAATACCCTTTCCAACAGTCCGCCCTGTGCGCAATTTCGACTTACCATGCGGACGAATGATCCGTTTGTGTCCAAAACTTGACCAAGAGGCCACCGGGTGCTCCCGGGCTTTGTTTGGCCTATGTCAACTCTTCAGCTCGACTGAGACTGAATGAATCTTTGAAGGGAACTGAATACCCTTTCCAACGGTCCATCCCGTCCGCGATTCTGACTTTCCATGCGGATGAACGATCCGTTTGACTCCGGGAGGCCACCGAATGCTTCCTGGGCCCATTGACTAAAGTCAACTCTCCAAACCGGGTCAAACTCTTTGGAATGTCGAATTACATCTCCTAACCTTTCCAACAGTATGCCCCGTGCGCTATTCCGACTTACCATACAGACGAACGATCCATTTGCATCCGAGAGATTCCCCGTCCAACGAACCGACAAATGCTTCCGAGCCATATTTGACCCGAAGTAAACTCCCGAACCCGGGAGTGGTCCAAAGGACTTTTGAAGGTCTCTGAATTACCTTTCCAACGGTATGACCCGGTGGCCGATTTACCAAAAAATCCTGAAGCGCACTGCCAATTTGCAGGTTCCAGACCCTGCCTATCGGCACCTGCCGATAGGCAGGAACAAGTCTATGTCGTTCGACACTCACCTGGGCCTATAAAAGGAGGCCTTCACCTCATTTGCAAGAAGAGCCCAGATCTGAGAAAAATCTCTCTGAACGAATCCCAGAAACCTCTCTCGAAGGCAGCGTGATTTCAACTTCCAAATCCTTTTTTTACTTCCACTTTCCATCATCCTTTTCATCAAACTTGGTGAATTAACCACTCTCCATCATCATCCAAGTGCAAGGGTTGCTCTCCAACATTCAAGATCTTTAAGAAGGTCCAACTTTCTCAAACTCTCTCTTAAATTCTCTTAAATTCTCAATAACTTGTTTCCTTACTTAGCACCTTCTATTATCTCTTTTCATACATCCTAATATACTTTTTATTTAGTATTATTTCATATCTCTTATTTTCATATAAATAAAAAAACCCAAAAAACAAGAAAAATAGGGTTTGCTCACAAATTCAAAATAGGGATTCTCACACTTTTCCTACAATTTTCTCCCAACCAAAACACTTTTTTCTACACACACACACACATTTATAAATAAGAGATCCCCCATTTGGATTTATGGGATAAACCCCACCCCTCGTCTTGTATGCGAACTACGTGGACTTTGATGCCTTTATAGGCTACGTAGGCGTCTCGGGGTAAAACCCGAGACTCGAGTCCTTTCCTCACCTTTTCTCTTATTTTCTATTTTCTCTAAATTCAATTTTCTTATATTACATATTTGTTCTTAGCGATGTACTACTCCATATGCGTTATCGTTCCATTATAACGATCAACGTAAGGGTAATCGCGTAAATCCTATTTTCTAATATTATTCTTATATCTTCCTACGGATGACTCGCTTTATCTTCTCCATGATACAAGTAGAGGATTCCTACCTCCATTATATATATACACATGCACACGTATCACGGGGGGAAATATAAAGGAAAATAGCAAATATCCATGAGAGACCGAAAGGGCGGAATGGGTGCCTAACACCTTCCCATTTCGTAACTAAGCCTCCGAACCCTTCTCGAATCATTTGGTTTCGCACGCACTAGTATGTCTTTGGATGCCATCCTTCGGGGTGGCTTCCCCTTTTTCTTTTGTCTGTTTTGAGTAAAATAGACTGGCGACTCTAAATCTCTCTACAATTTTACACCACATCTCAAACGACGCCGGCCGAAGCGCTCCCGAGAGGGACGCGCGGGATCCGAAGGATCCTTTCCTCCACGCGCCTGTCCGCACGGACGAGGATCGGGGATGGCCACAGTGGCGACTCTGCTGGGGACGTTATTTTTTTATATTGAGGGGTTGACTCTATTTACATGGGTGCTATGTTTGCTTATGTTTCCCCCCATATTTGCATGTTCCCCTTTCTCATATATATCCCATGCTTATGCTTATGTTCACACACTTGTAGAAATTTTTCCATGTACACTTCACACCACGTGCACCTAGGATCACATATATCCCCATGTTGCACGCATCATCTATCCATACTTCGTGTACCTTTTGGGGTACTTGTACTTGGCTCCCTGTTTGGCATAATCAAGAAAGGCATTGTCATCATAAGATACTAATAAGAGAATCATGCATGATTCACACGACATCACCAAAGAGCATTGATATTGACCAAATTTTACCCAATAACTGAAGGGTCACTTCGTGATGGGCGCTGGTCCGGCAGGTCGCAGTTAGCCAAAGAGATATGACTCTCACTTTCTATTGGCCAAGTACCTTCGACGTATATCGAACGGTTCCCCCTCATCGTACCGCTTGACCGAAGTCATGACGGGAGGTATATCGCAGGGAATTCATTCACGTACGTCGAGTATATCGAATTCGCTCTCACACGTACCGTCCCCACAAGGTATATGGTGAGGCAATTCACGTACACTCAGGTATATCAAATGGCTTGTCCACACGTACCGATTGCCCACAAGAGCAAGACGTATATCGTGGAATTCACGCCAAAGAGGGAACCCATGCCGATTCACCCAACCAACTGCATACCCGCATATAGGTGTCAAACCTAGGACACGCACTTTAGATTGCCGGTTTCGACCCGAAACTCTGCCAAAATTTTGGGTCGGCCTGCCCCCAATTTTTGTGCACTTTTAAAATGGGGCCCTATCCGTGAGCCTGGTTACAAGTCCAAACCGTAGCTTTGCATATATGAAGACCCCCACTTTTCCAGGCTCGGTTCCCGTCTGACATTGCATTTAGGAGAATAAAATACAAGTGAAAACATAATAATCATAATAATCATGCTGAGTCCCGTCTCCAAAAACATTTCTCCCTTCTTTATTAAAAATCCAAAAACATTTCTCCCTTCTTTATAAAAAAAAAGGTTTCTTCCCTTTTTTCTCAAAAATAAATTCCATTCTACGCCTTCTCAGGTCGATTACAAGCCCTTGGCCTGGCTCCCTATTGGCTTCGGTCTCTAGTCAAATCACCCCGGAGTTTCATCCGTTCCTCTACTACTTCATCCGAGTCTGAAATCCATCCATCTTCCATGGAGAATACGGATCAAGCACCAGTCATACAGCCGGATCTGACAATAGTCCTAGCTTAGCTCGTGTTCAAGATTGACAACCTCCAAACCGAGGTCCGAGAGATGCAACGAAACCAGGTTCCTATTCCTCAAGAGACCGAGTCCCTGTTCCCTCGTGCTATGGGTCCACCCGAGCCTATCTGGGTCCCAGAAGAATATCAGCATGCTCCGCGTGCCCCTCCTGTCAATGGGTTACCTCCTGCCCAGCTTCCAATGTCAAACATTGCCCAGCCTGTGGCTAACCTGCCTATGGTTACTGATCCAACGGAGGAGGAGGAGTTGAATAAAGTCAAGGAGGATCTCAAGATTCTCACCAAGAAGTTTGACCAGGTCAGGATCTCTGGGAATTACATGGACTACACCCACATGTCTCCTTATCCTAAAGCGAGATTACCCGAGAAGTTCAAGATGCCAAATATCAAGAAGTTCAGAGTGAGTGGACCCCAAATTTTTCATCTTCGCAGTTATCATCGTTCCATGACTCTACTAGGGGCTTTTGAAGAGGTGATGGCCCAATTGTTTCAGCAAACTTTGAAGGATAGTGCCCTCCGATGGTTTTTATCTCTTGAGGAATCCAGAATCCGTAGCTGGGAGGATGTAGCCCGAGAATTCATATCGCAGTACAAATATAACAAAGAGCTTGAGGTCACTCATCGTGATTTAGAGCTGCTCAAACAGAATCTAGGGGAATCAGTCAGTAACTTCATAACCCGATGGAGGTAACAAGCAGCTACCATGACTAATCGTCCATCCAAAAAAGAACAGGTCAACATAGTGAAGAAGAACTTCTTGCCCCATGTCCGAGTGACGATGGGAGGACAATATTATCCCCACTTTAGAGCTCTCAGAGATGCTGGATTGGAAATCGAGGAAAGCCTCGTTAAAATAGAGGTCGAACCGAAGAAGGTGTTGGGACAGTTCACCCCAGAAAGTATGACAAACCTGCCAGTGCTACCATTTCGACCATCAACAACATTTCTCAACCAACCACGTCATGGGCACCAGAAAGCTCCTTGCCCCCATCCGAAGGGAATACACTAAACTCCATGCTCCCCTCTCCAAAGTTTACAAAGCCCTACTGAGCCGAAACCTCATCAAACCCTTGGATCCCCATCCATTGCCAAATCCACTCCCAAGAAACTTCAAGACCGATGCTCATTGCGCCTTTCACCAAAATGCTGGCCATACCACCGACCAATGCTTTCACATCCGGAACGTAATCAAAGATCTCATCGACCGGGGTACCATCGCCCCACCAACCAATCCTAGGCCAAACACTACTCACAACCCACTCCCAAATCACACTAATGCCATCTTCTTAGAAGAAAACCTAGATTTTGATCCCTCAACTCAAATCACACCCATATAATCTCCTAAACCTCTTCAAATTTGCCCATATTTCCTATTACACCCTACTAGCCTCGCTGATTAGGCACTATCTCTCCTTACCAGAGCGTGCATCGCTGTCCGTACCCATTCTGAAAATGGAGGTATGGAATTGCCAGAGGTGTTAAACCAACTCCTAGAGTTCGGGCTAAAATTGCTCTCACAGATGGTCATAGATTGCCAGAGATTCAGTACACTATTTTTGGAAGCACGAAAATGGGCCCGAGATTCAGATAGATGGGTGGTACCAACCGACGAAGTCAGCTTAGGTGATGTTGTCCAGACTATGGCAGAATTATTCGAGCAAACCAACAGCATTTGCAGTATCACCGGGTTACTTGGTACTTTGAAGCTATAGGGGCGCCTGGTCCCTTCAATCACACATATGTCCACAGAATGGGAGGACTTGTATGAAGAAGCCGTTGAAGTTGTGGAATGCATCGACATTACATGGAAAGACAAAATTGTTGCCACCGGATGGGGGGAAAATTCAAAGATTTGAGCGAAGAACAAGCTTCAGGAAGAGCCGGCCCAGTAGCCAACATATGTGCGATGATATCATTTGAAGAGCTCCTCGGAGAAATAAACAGGGTGGCAGAACAACCTGAGATTGACGAGGAAATGGGATTTATGTTCTTTCCTTCTTCAGTAAATCACATGACTAGATCAGGGAGACATTACCAGGATCCAAGCTCACTACCAGTAAATGACAAGGGGAAGGGTGTTGAAAACCTTCCTATGCCAGAGATGACCATTGAGGAGAGCAAGATCCTTGATCAACTGAAGAACACCCAAGCTAACATCACTCTATGGGGACTTTTCATGTCTTCCCAGCTGCACAGAAATGCCTTAATCAAATTACTCACTGGACCCATAGTTCCTCCCTCTACCACACCAAAAGAGGCGGTAAATCTGGTCGGATCTTTGACCTCTACCCGAATGCTATCATTTTCTGAAGAAGAAATCTCCAGAATTGAGCCGAATCACAATCATGCTCTCAATATCTCCGTCGAAGTTATGGGGAAGACCGTCCCACTCTCCCTTGTCGATAACGGATCTGCCTTGAATGCTTGCCCTCTGAGAACCTTCAAGTGTTTAGGCCTGAAAGAAAGTGACCTCGCTCCAACCTCCGCCGCTGTGCATGCCTACGATAATACCCGTCGAAAGGTGATGGGCTCCATAAAACTTGTAATAAGGGTTGGCCCTATAAACCCTGTCATTGAATTCCAAGTCATAGACATCCCAGCTTGTTTCAACATGTTGCTCGGACGCTCCTGGCTCCACAATATCAAGGGTGTGTCTTCTTCACTCCATCAGGAATTGAAGTTCTTCACCGACGGGCGAGTCATCACCATTTTGGGCGACAACGAAAATATCGAGGGTGCAAGCACCAGCAGTCCAATTCTCGAGATACAGCACGGGTCAAATGATATGCTCCTATCAGGATTCCAAGTTGAGCCAATCCTACTCCCGGCAGGGCACGGTTTTAAAAAAAGGGTTTGTCCAGAATATGACCCTCATGGAAATGTCAATGTGATTCAGATGTTCAGAAACATGCACTTCATGCCCGGACTGGGGCTAGGACAAAGGCAAAAAGGGATACTTGAGCCCATCGAACTGAAGAAAGATCTCCCTCCTTGTGGCTTGGGGTATCAACCATCAGAACAAGAGCTCAGAATGATCCGCCAGTCTCGACCAAGGAGAAGATCAGACTGCATCTGAACTATCTCAGGAGACTCCTTAAATGGACGATTCATCAAAGAATGAGAGGACCTCCCCTTTTGTAGTTTTCCAAAACCATAGTATGACCATACAGACAAGAAGATGAAGTCTGGAATGGAGATCTTTTTCTAAGACAGCTACCTGTGGGCCGAAAGTTTCCAACACCGCGTACAACCGCTCATCAAAGATGCTGAAGAGACTGAGGAAAGTGATTCCGAAGATTTCTTCAACTTACAGATACTGAGGCTGGCACTCTGCATGGTTCATTCAGGCACTACATCAATGGACCCATTCCGTCTGATTAAAGCTGCTGATAGTCCCCTCCTCAACTGCCATGCTGCGCCAGTTCTACCCCTTGAAATCTCCCCTAACCCCAATGTTTACCCTATTCTTCTTCTGTTGTCTATCCTTGCTCAAATGTAATCGATACCTCTTTTGACGAGGTTCTCAATGCTGTTTTTCCTATCAATGAAATAAACAAAGATTTTGAGTATCTTGTTGTGCCTCACATTAACTGCTTGAATTCTAATCAAACTTTTAATGATAATGATTTTGCAAATGAACAATTCTTAACTGATCTAAATAAGGTTAATAATAAACAACATAACCGCGTTCAAGTTAATGAAAAAGATACTGTTGTTATTAATCTCGGTTCTAGTAGCCAACTACGCAAGATTAGGATAGGGGCCACCCTTGACGAGCATGAGCGCGCACAACTCGAATAATTACTGAAGGAGTTCGTAGATGTCTTCGCACGGTCCTATGATGATATGCCCAGCATTGATCCTGAAATAGCTCAGCACGAGATCCCCACTCTCCCATATTACAAGCTAGTGAAATAAAAATTGAGAAAACTCCGCACCGAATGGTCGCTCAAGGTCAAAGAAGAGGTGGTCAAACAGTTATATGTGGGTTTCATTCGGGTGATCGAATATCCCACATGGCTAGCCAATATTGTACCTCTGCTGAAATCAGGAGGGAAGGTTCGAATGTGTGTGGACTACCGAGATTTAAACAAAGCTTCCCCAAAGGATGATTATCCGCTACCCAATATCGATATGATCGTGGACAACACAGCCAGTCATGCTCTCAAGTCATTTGTCGACGGGTTTGTCGGATACAACCAAATCAAGATGCACCCCGACCACCAAGAAAAAATCGCATTCATCACTCCATGGGGAAATTTTTGCTACACCGTTATGCCATTCGGTCTCAAGAACACTGGGGCTACCTACCAAAGGGTTTCCACAACCATCCTGCACAATCTGATTCACAAAGAAGTCTAGGTTTATGTGGATGATATGATTATCAAGTCCAAAACTAGAGAAGGTCGTGTTCCCGCTCTCCGAAAGTTCTTCGAACGGCTGCGACGGTATCAGATGCGACTTAATCCACAGAAGTGTGTCTTCGGCATTACAAAGGGAAAACTCTTGGGATCCATGGTTAGCGAAAAGGGGATAGAAGCAGATCCTGCAAAGCTAAAGGCCATACTTGAGATGCCACCACCCCAAACAGAGAAAGAAGTCCAAGGTTTTCTTCGGAAATTTCAATACATCAGTCGGTTCATCAGTCAGCTAACCTCCATCTGTGAACCAGTCTTCAAGCTCCTCCGAAAGGATTCAACTAAGGTTTGGAATGAGGCCTGTCAAGAAGATTTTGACCGAATCAAACAATACCTAACCCAACCTCCAGTGCTCATGCCACCACAGTCTGGAGAAGGCATGTGTCGCACTTATCTGGGTCACCCAAAAGTTGCGACACTACATGCTCGCCTTCCCCATCAAACTTGTATCCCGAATGGATTCCATCAATACCTGCTTGAGAAACCCGCCTTATCCAGTCGATCGGCCGGATGGTTGATGCTCCTAACTGAGTTCGATATTGTGTATGTAACACAGAAAGCCATTAAAGGAAGAGCCATCTCTGACTACCTCGCCGATTACCCCATAGACGAAGCAGATGTCCAAATATTTGAATTCCCAGATGAAAATATCCTCTGCATCACCCAAGACCGCTTTCAATGGAAAATGTTCTTTGATGGCACTGCCAACAAAAAGGGATATGGCATTGGGATACTTACGATCGCCCCAGATGACTCCCACACTCCCATCGCCATTAAATTGGATTTCCCTTGCACCAACAACATAACGGAATACAAGGCATGCACAGTGGGCCTCAAAGTTGCTCTCAAGAAAGGTATTCAATACCTTGACATCTACGGGGATTCTGCCCTTATCATCGATCAAGTGCTCAGAAAGTGGAAAGTCAAGGACGAAAAACTCCAACCCTTGCATGCCCAATTAGAAGAGTTAGCCTCCCGATTCCAAGGTATCACCTTCCATTACCTACCCCGAGAAAAGAATAACCTAGCCGATGCTCTCTCCACCTTGGACTCCATGGTCGACATGACTGAAGGAATAACAATGACCCCCTTCCTAGTTCAAAAGCAAGACAAACCAACCCATTGCTACCACGTGGAGCTTGTCTCCACCGAAGATCCCGAACTAGTTGATTGCTGATACTATGATATGTGGTGCCTCCTCAAACATGGTAGGTATCCCGAGGGATCCAACAAGAAAGATCAAAAAAACCCTCCGAAGACTGTCCACCCATACATCATCTGTCATAAAACTCTACTCAAGAGGAACTTCGATGGAACTCATCTACACTGCATCGCAGGGGCTGAGATTGAGAAAACAATGCAGAAAATCCACAGCGGGGAATGTGGACCCCACATGAACGGTCACATGATATCCAAGAAGATCATCTGACAGGGCTACTACTGGACCACCATGGTCGAGGACTGCGCCGCCTATGTCCGGAGGTGCCCCAAATGCCAACAATTCTCCAACCTTCAACACTTGCCTCCGCGGGAATTATACAACATGACCTCTCCCTGGCCGTTCACCTGGGGTATCGACATCATAGGGAAGGTTAAACCAAAGGCTTCAAACGGACATGAGTTTATCCTGGTTTCCATCGATTACTTCACCAAATGGGTCGAGGATGAGTATTACGCAGTATTGAACGCCAAGAAAGTGGCAAATTCCTCAAGAAAAATATCATCTGTCGATATGGGTTCCCGCACGAGATAGTGTCAGATAATGGGTTGCATTTCGAAGAAAACGTCACAGAAGTAGTCAACGAGTACGGTATTTAGAGACACAAATCTTCTCCCTACCGACCTCAGACCAGTGGTGCAGTTGAAGCCGCCAACAAAAACCTCAAAGCTATCATCAACAAGATGATCGAAAGTTGTAGGAATTGGGCCGATCGGATCCCATTCGCCCTCTGGGGCTATCGAACCTCAATCCTAATCTCTACTGGGGCTACCCATTACTCTCTGGTCTACGACATGATAGTAATCCTACCTGTGGAGCTGGAAATACCCTTGCTACGCGTCATGCTCGAAAGCAAGGTTAGTGAAGAAGATTGGTGCCAAAGCCGTCTTGATGAGCTAGCCCTCCGAGATGAAAGAAGATTAAAAGCTCTTTACCACATACAGGGGTACCATCGCTGAATAGCATGATCATTCAACAAGAAAGTTAAGGACTACGGTGTCCGGGAGGGGGATTTAGCCCTCAAAGAGATAATAGAAGCCATCTGGGACCCAGAGGGAAATTCAAGCCTAATTGGAGCGGCCCCTACATTGTGAAGAAAATCTTATCCGGCGGTGCCGCCATGCTCACTGACCTAGATGGGGAAGAGATGTCTTGTCCAGTTAATCTGGACCGTCTCAAGAAATTCTACCCCTAGTCCGAAATCTCGACGCGCTACGATTATTCTCATCCCCCTTCTATTCTTAAAACAAAAAGAAAAAAAGAAAAAAAAATTCTTCATTTCCCTCTACCCAGAACTACGTGGGCCTGATCCTCTACAAAAACTATTTTAAAACATTTCAAAAGAACCCCATAGGTACGTAGGCAGCTCATACTCCTCACATGAGGGCGACCCTTTCTTTTTCACAAAATACTATTCTTTTCTTACCTCCGAGAACGACGGTTCATTCTAAAATTACTTGAACAAAAGGGTTATGTATGCCTTAGCGATCAGTATAGATAATTCAAAATACAAAACTCATCAAAAGGCACAGCTGGATGATCAGAAACTTGTTTATTTCATTAATAAGAAATTACAGTACAGATTACATAAGAAAAATGAGCCGATAACTCCCTTCCCCCCTACTACCATAAAAAGCTGAATAAAATCCCCACATACATTCCCAATTACATTAATAAACTCTCCAAGAGTCCTACCTACAGCTACCAGAGGAGCCTGCACCCTCATCATCTACATCCTCAGGTCCCCAAGTTTCCCCTGCTTGAATAGAGTGCCTAAAACACTCCATGGATCGATGAGCCTTAACCATCTTCGAAAAGAACACAACACCCCCTTCCATGGTGTCAGATAAAACAAACCATCTTTGTCCAGTCTCCACTACCAACATCTTGCTGACTACTTTCCTCCACAACCACTTCATATAATCTTTGGGGACATGACAAACCTCCCCGACAGACTGAGAGGGACGGGTAGACGTACACTGATTTTCCCACAGACACCCAAGCAACAGACGCAGGCGCTCAGTCAAATCTTCTACCAGAAAGAAATTTAGTGTCCGAGGTGGCACAACCTGTGCCAAGCCAAATTGGCGTAGAAGACGCCAAGGGAAATGAAAGGAGGTCTGTATGAGACCAACCAGCTGCACATTTGAATACTCTCCTAGCTCCAGAACGGGCTGCAACGGCCCCCACCAAGGCACTGACCAATATAGCCCACGAGCCCCATGCTCCACAAGCCAATTTTCCCAGTTCTCAACATACAGGCCAACGCGGATGAAGTAGAGTGAAAAGAAGTTGGGTATGGCCAACAAGGGATATTCTGGAGGGGTCGATAAACGGAATCTTTCAGACAACCACATGAACAGCATCACAGGGCTACCCCTTAAAAAGTCAGAACGTCCTTCTCTCCAGGCATCCAGGCCATTCAGAGTCTCCGCCAGTATCACCGTCGCAGGATTGCAACGATATCACATCCATGAGGTAACGGCTGTAAGTTGTGGGTCCACTTGCATCTCCCCAGTCACCAGCATCAATTTGGAAACCAAGCCCAGAACCACGACTCCAGCATAGCCAGTATCACCTACTTCCCGCAAATGCACGGACCGCAGCACCACCGAGAGGGAGATCAGTCCTCCAGCAACCAATGATCTAGTCGTCGAAGGCGAAATGTGAAGAAGCCGGACCAACAAATCCCTAGGAGAACGGGAAAATTCGGGCAAAGCCGCAGCAACACTGGGATTTACGCCCAGTATGGCGAAAATTCCTCGTAGGTAGGACAAACTTCTTCCAACCCAAAGCCGAATATATGGTCTTCTGGGTACCAGAATTGTACCGCCGCCATCAGCATATTCCACTCACTAGGCCGATTGCACCACAAGGAGACTCGACGCATGTTGAAAGCATCGTAGTCGACATTATAAGAGCACATAGCTTCCAAGGCTTCGAGGTAATTGGCAAACTCAATGCTACCAGGGAGAGCCATCTTGCAAGACTAAAAGATAATGGGTAGGTATGTAAGAATGCAAAGGTGTGATGAAAACACTCCACCCTTCCCCCTTTTTTATACTTGAAAATACTCACAAGGGACATAATCCCTGCAGAAATCGAAGGGAATCCTACCCCACAAGGTACCAAAGGCTGAAGAGGGTACCATTCAAAACTTTCAATTGATGGGACTGGACTAAACTACCGATAGGCAGATCAGGGTGCTTGTCGATCGGCAACCCCCCCCCCCCATTTTTGGAAATTTCTCTTTTTCCTCTTCTGGCAAATAAAAAAAAACTCAATAAAAATAAATTGATATTCTCAATAGAATTTCAAAATCCTTTTTTATCCTTATATAATTCCCCTTTTAAATAAAAACTTTCCTTCAAAAATTCTAAAAATATTCCTTTTTACGGTCTCAGCAGCAAAGTAAAAAGCGCATGTGCGTGCATTCATTCATCATAAATAAAAGATGATAAAAAAAACCCATTGCATTGCATATATTTGTGTACTGTGTTACATCAATTTTGCAGGAAATGAAAAGAAAAAGCAAAAACAACGGGACTCACCCCGAACCCACATTTCATTCTCTCTCTCTCTCTCTCTCTCTCTCTCTCAAGAGCTTCCACCCCTGCGACGCGCTCTCTTCCCCCTACGGCGAGACGACGCACCACCACTTCCCGAGCCAGAGTCCTCTCCAGACGAGGCAGACGACACCAAGAAAGAAGGAACGGGAACTACATCCCGAATATGGGCAGTCGCCGAAGATATCCAGTCTCTGGTGTCCCTTAGCCAAGTGGTCGACACCCGGACTTGCTGCAAGGAAAGGTGAAATCAGTATCAAAGCAAAAATGACCAAAATAGGAAAGAAAGAAAGAGAGGAACAGAAAGGTATACCACGGGTTGAATGACCTCCCCTGTCAAACCAACTCCTATGGATCCATCGCATGAGGATGATGCAACATAGGCACCATACCTCCATCTTCCCACCGAATGTTGTATGAAGGGGTATGCAGCCATACAAAAGGCACCTCCGAGGTCGTCACCGCCGCAGATGCCGACGGACCAGTGCCATTGTGGGAAGATCCCGCCGCCAGACTCGAACCCGCCGAAGGGAAGGGCAGTGCATCGTATATGCTGGACGCCATCAACCATCTCATCATGAAATCCATATAGTCATACGGTATAGCCGTATCGGTGTATAGCAAGTAGGACTCGCAGATCATCGCCGTGATCCTCTCATCCTCCGACATCAGTCGCTCCTGCCTCATAGACTTAGGAGGCTGCGTGGGTGGCACCACCACCTCCTCCTCAGCAATCTGACGAACCACCCTATCCCCAAGGTACCAGGAATGGCCGAACTCATGCGCCAGCAAACGCCTCATCCGCGCATTCACCCTGGTCACCCACGCATCCTGAATGGCTGTCCCCGACGGGTAAAAGGTCACCTAAAAATCTCCGAGCAAGCATAAATCAGTACAAGATCAGAAGGTGCAAAAACCAAGACTGAAATGGAAAGAGTCTTTCCCTACCACTGGTCAGGTCATTCAAGACCTGACGCACCGCCTCTAGGGAAAGAAATCCCTTCGACTGTCGATTGGCCTTACGCCATCGATACAATCGACAGAAATCCCCAATAGTGTCGTCCTTGAAAGTAATCAGCGGGGTATTGCACCCAATCACCTCATAGAACCACGTTTGAATTCACAAGCAAAAAAGAGACGCATAAGGAAAATGCGAATGCATGAAAGGAAAATGTAAATGCATGAAAAGAAATGCGCAAAATAAAAAAGACCTCAAGAAGGTATGTGGTCCCACTAAAGGTCTGCCGGCAGCACCGGCTGAATGCATCCAGAGAAAAGTAAAGGGTCGCCAAGGTCAGACTCTCCCAATCAAAGAAAGGGATGTTCGAAAACATCCTCAGGTACGGCAGAAACCATAAATGGACGACGTCGCGAATCGACACCACCATGAAACCTCCCAACACTAGAAGAATGAATAACCAGGCCATCTGCCTCACTTCCAGCCCGTCCTCCAAAACGATCTCCCTACCCAACAGAACATCCTTCAGCAGGGACAGCCAAATAAAATCCCCAGAAACTATCCTCCCCACATCACCAAGTGCCACACGCACTGCCTCCGGTCTCACCCGTAAAGAGTGATCCTCCTCTATCTGCTCTCCATCATAATCCAGCCCCAGCAGCTTCTGCACGTCAATGGGAGTCACCGTCATCTCCCCGAGTCCAAAGTGAAAGGTGTGGGTAGTGTCCCACCACCTCTCTCCCAAAGCGCACAAGACCGCTATCGAACGAGGCGTCTCATCCAATGTCGATACCAATCGCCCTAAACCTGCTGATGATACCATCCAGCGCACCACAGGTGGGAGATGCTCCCAGACATCCTTGAGCCCCGTTGTCCCACGGGCACGCATGTTCTTCAAAGAAATATCAGACTGGCAAAAAGAAAAGTCTCATCAAAGGTCAAGAAAGAAAGAAAAACCACCAAAAAGAGAAGAATACCAAAGGTCGGGTTACTTACATAACCGCCGGGGATCACTCTCGAAGAGAGATGACGCGATGGCTCCCGCAGCAGCGTCCACTCATCCGCAACAGGCTCAAACGCATCAAAGGAGTTGTCACTCCCCAAAGCAAGAGGCACCCTAGCCCTCCACTCCACGTTCGCCCAGTCATCAACGATCAACCACTCCCGGTGGACTAAAATGCTCACAAAAGAGGCCATTTCTTGAAGATCGGAACGCTAGAACGATTTGCAGAAGAATCGCAGAGAGAGAGAAAGTAAAAGAAGTTGTGAAAAATGAGGGGATTCCTCCCTTTTTTATAGGAGGCCAAGCGCTATGCCGATCGGCATCACCCCCTACCATACCGATCGGCACTGACCCCTTACCTTCCCGAGGTAGCCCAAAAGTCCGTTCCACTGCCGAATGGCATCCTTCATACTATGCCGACCGACACCCCGCTTAAATTTTGTATAGAAATTCCTAGAAAATGCCAGAAAAACTTGAAAAATCCCCAAAAAATTCCCAAAAATCCCAGGAAGGATTTAAAGCCTTTTTACCAAGAAAATTTTTCTTTCCTTCGAGTGGAACCCCTCTTCCCCAGTGGAATCCTCAAAAACCAAGTGAAAACTCCTCTCGACAAAGCTCTAGAGGATCCCTAAGAATCACCTGATCATTTACCCGGAGAAATTCTCTTACAGCACCCAAAATAGGTTATTCCCCCTGCGAGGTCTCCTAAAAGCTTCCCCAGCTATCAGCTCCCCTGCTCAGATCAAAATCACAAAGCTCATTCTCCAGCAGAATCAGAATCCAATCTTTATCCCCTTTTGGATCAGAATTGGCTCCGATCTTGGATCGTCACCTGAGTTAGGTCAGAATTGACCTCGGTCCTCGGTCATCACCACTATTGGGTCATAATTGGCCCCGGCCTTGGATCGTCACCTGAGTTAGGTCAAAATTGACATCGATCCTCGGTCGTCACCACTCTTGGGTCAGAATTGGCCCCGATCTTGGATCGTCACCCGAGTTAGGTCAGAATTCACCTCGGTCCTCGGTCGTCACCACTCTTGGGTCAGAATTGGCCCTGGTCTTGGATCGTCACCTGAGTTAGGTCAGAATTGACCTCGGTCCTCGGTCGTCACCACTCTTAGGTCAGAATTGGCCCTGATCTTGGATCGTCACCTGAGTTAGGTCAGAATTGACCTCGGTCCTCGATCGTCACCATTCTTGGGTCATAATTGGCCCCGATCTTAGATCGTCACCTGAGTTAGGTCAGAATTGACCTCGGTCCTCGGTCGTCACCACTCTTGGGTCAGAATTGGCCCCGGTCTTGGATCGTCACCTGAGTTAGGTCAGAATTGACCTCGATCGTCACCACTCTTAGGTCAGAACTGGCCCCGGTCTTGGATCGTCACCTGAGCTAGGTCAGAATTAACCTCGGTCCTCGGTCGTCACCACTCTTGGGTCAGAATTAGCCCCAGTCCTGGATCGTCACCTGAGTTTGCTTAGAATTGACCCCGGTCCTCGGTCGTCACCACTCTTGGGTCAAAATTGGCCTTGGTCTTGGATCATCACCTGAGTTGGGTCAGAATTGACCTCGGTCCTCGGTCGTCACCACTCTTGGGTCAGAATTGACCACGGTCTTGGATCATCACCTGAGTTAGGTTAGAATTGACCTAGGTCCTCGATCGTCACCATTCTTGGGTCAGAATTGGCCCCGGTCTTGGATCATCACGTAAGTTAGGTCAAAATTGACCTCGGTCGCCACTCTTGGGTCAAAATTGGCCCACGATCTTGGATCAACACCTGAGTTAGCTTAGAATTGACCTCGATCCTCGGTCGTCACCACTCTTGGGTCAGAATTTGCCTTGGTCTTGGATCATCACCTGAGTTGGGTCAGAATTGACCTCGGTCCTCGGTCGTCACCACTCTTGGGTCAGAATTGACCACGGTCTTGGATTGTCACCTGAGTTAGGTCAGAATTGACCTCGATCCTCGGTCGTCACCACTCTTGGGTCAGAATTGGCCCCGGTCTTGGATCGTCACCCAAGTTAGGTCAGAATTGACCTCGGTCCTTGGTCGTCACCACTCTTGGGTCAGTATTGGCCCCGATCTTAGATCATCACCCGAGTTAGGTCAGAATTGACCTCGGTCCTCGGTCGTCACCACTCTTGGGTCAGAATCGGCCCCGGTCTTGGATCGTCACCTGAGTTAGGTGAGAATTGACGTCGATTCTCGATCGTTACCACTCTTTTAGTTCTGAATTAACCTCGGTTAATAGACCTTTACCCTAAGCCCACAGATTCGGCTTTGATCCGCTGAATTGATCATCCCCAGCACACTCCTTAGGTCCGCAGAATCGACCTCGACCCGCTGAAACGATCATACTCCCTCAAAAGAATCATGTGGTGTCTATTCGACGGTCATCATTTGTTCCAAACTCACCCATTGAGGGGCTCTGTAGACATCCCATTCTGTTACCCCTAACTCTCCTTAGGTCCCTAGTACCTCCCTTCATCACTATAAACCCAGGTCACGTCCCGAGTACTGACCTGGAAGCCATCGGGCACTCCCCGGCTCAGTTTGACCCAATAGTCAAACTCTTTGTCTTGACTGAGACTCAATGAATCTTCGAAGGTCATTGAATTCCCTTTCCAATAGTCCATCCCGTGCGCGATTCTGACTTACCATGCGGATGAACGATCCGTTTGCGTCCAAAACTTGACTAAGAGGCCACCGGCCGCTCCCGGGCTCTGTTTGACCTATGTCAACTCTTCAGACCGACCGAGGCTGAATGAATCTTCAAAGGTCACTGAATACCCTTTCTAACGGTCCATCCCGTGCACGATTCTGACTTTCCATGCAGACGAACGACTCGTTTGACTCCGGGAGGCCATCGAATGCTTCCTGGGCCCGGTTGACCAAAGTCAACTCTCCAAATTGGGTCAAACTATTTGGAATGTCTAAGTACATCTCCTAACCTTCCCAACGGTATTCCCCGTGTGCGATTCGGACTTACCATGCGGATGAACGATCCGTTTGCGTCTGAGCGATTCCCCGTCCAATGGACCGACAAATGCTTCGGAGCCATATTTAACCCAAAGTCAACTCTCGAACCCGGGAGAAGTCCAAAGGACTTTCTAAGGTCTCTGAATTACCTTTCCATTGGTATGCCTCGTGCGCGATTCTGACCAACGGTTTGCCCTCGGCGGCCGATTTCCCAAAAAAGCCTGAAGCGCATTGCCAATTGGTAGGTTCCAGACCCTGCCTATCGGCACCTGCCGATAGGCAGGAATAGGTCTATGCCGATCGGGACTCACCTGGACCTATAAAAGGAGGCCTTCACCTCATTTGCAAGAAGATCCCAGATCTGATAAAAATCTCTCTGAACGAATCCCAGAAACCTCTCTCGAAGGCAACGTGATTTCAACTTCCAAATCCTTTTTTTACTTCCACTTTACACCATCCTTTTCATAAAAAATGGTGAATTAACCACTCTCCATCATCATCCAAGTGCAAGGGTTGCTCTCCAACATTCAAGATCAAGCTCAAGATCTTCAAGAAGGTCCAACTTTCTCAAACTCTCTCTTAAATTCTCAATAACTTATTTCCTTACTTAGCACCTTCTGTTATCTCTTTTCATACATCCTAATGTACTTTTTATTTAGTATTATTGCATATCTCTTATTTTCATATAAATAAAAAACCCAAGAAAACAAGAAAAATAGGGTTTGCTCACAAATTCCAAATTTCTCACACTTTTCCCACACTTTTCTCCCAACTAAAACACTTTTTTCTACACACACACACACATTTATAAATAAGAGATCCCCCATTTGGATTTATGGGATAAACCCCACCCCTCGTCTTGTATGCGAACTACGTGGACTTTGATGCCTTTATAGGCTACGTAGGCGTCTCGGGGTAAAACCCGAGAATCGAGTCCTTTCCTCACCTTTTCTCTTATTTTCAATTTTCTCTAATTCAATTTTCTTATATTACATATTTGTTCTTAGCGACGTACTACTCCATATGCATTATCGTTCCATTATAATGATCAACGTAAGGGTAATCGCGTAAATCCTATTTTCTAATATTATTCTTATATCTTCCTACGGATGACTCGCTTTATCCTCTCCATGATACAAGTAGAGGATTCCTTCCTCCATTATATATATACACATGCACACGTATCACGGGGGGAAATATAAAGGAAAATAACAAATATCCATGAGAGACCGAAAGGGCAGAATGGGTGCCTAACACCTTCCCATTTCGTAACTAAGCCTCCGAACCCTTATCGAATCATTTGGTTTTGCACGCACCAGTATATCTTTGGATGCCATCCTTCGGGGTGGCTTACCCTTTTTCTTTTATCTGTTTTGAGTAAAAGAGACTGACGACTCTGAATCTCTCCACATTTTTACACCACATCTCATACGACGCCGGACGAAGCGCTCCTGAGAGGGACACGCGGGACACGAAGGATCCTTTCCTCCACGCGTCCGCCCGCACGGACGAGGATCGGGGATGGCCACAGGCCCCTCCTCGTAGGAACTATCGGGTTGTAAATCGATGTCCTCTAAAGCAATATGAGTATGGGCCAAATTGTCCCTAAGATATCTCCTTAGCGAGGAAATATGGAACACTTCATGAATCCTATGCAAGTGCACCGGTAGCCCAAGTCTATACGCTACTGGCCCAATTCGCTCGATGATAGGAAATGGTCCCACATATCTTGGAGCCAATTTCCCCTTCTTCCCAAAACACATAATCCCCTTCATCGGAGATACTCTGAGTAGCACCTGGTTCCCCACTTTGAACTCTCTGAAGAACCTCTTGGCATCAGCATAGCTCTTCTATCGGTCCTGGGCTACCCGAATACGGCTCCGTATCATCTCTATCCTTGTCGAAGTATCCTGAATCACTTTCGGCCCAAGGAGTTTGTTATCCCCCACCTCTAACCAACATGCTGGGGAATGACAAGTTCTACCATACCACGCCTCGAATGGAGCCATGCCAATGGTGAACTGGTAGGTGTTATTGTAAGCAAACTCCACCAGTGGAAGGTACTATTCCCAACCACCTCCAAAGTCTAGTATGCACATACGCAACATGTCCTCCAACATCTGATTCGTCTGCTCGTTTTGCCCATCTGTCTGCTGGTGATACGCCGTACTCAGCAGCAACTCCATACCCATGGCCTCCTGGAAACTCTCCCAAAATCGTGAAACAAATATCTTGCCTCAGCCAGACACGATATTGAGAGGCACCCCGTGAAGTCTTACTATCTCCGCTATGAAAATCTGGGCATACTGTCCCGTAGTGTAATTTGTCCGTGCTGGAAAAAAATGAGCAACTTTGGTCAACCGATCCACGATTACCCATATGGAGTCGTGACCCTCCTGTGACGTAGGTAACCCCATGATGAAATCCAAGTAAATGCTCTCCCATTTCCACATAGGGACCTCTAATGGTTGTAGAAGTCCTGCCGATCTCTGATGGTCCACCTTAACCAGATGACAAGTGGCACATTTAGAAACGAACTCGACAATATCTCTCTTCATCTCGCTCCACCAGTACTGTCGCCTCATATCCTGGTACATCTTATCCCCACCAGGATGTACCGCAAACCGCAAACCGTGCGACTCTGACATCACCTTGTTTCGCAAATCTTCCCCTTCCAGAACAACTAGTCTCCCATTGAAGTGTAATCCCCCGTCTGAACTAACGGTATAGGACTCGGCTCCATCTGCTAGCCTAAGCGATATGACTCTCACCTTCCATTGGCCAAGTACCTTCGATGTATATCGAACGATTCCCCCGCATCGTACCGCTTGACCGAAGTCATGACGGGAGGTATATTGCAGGGAATTCGTTCACGTACGCCGAGTATATCGGATTCTCTCTCACACGTACCGTCCCCACGAGGTATATGGTGAGGCAATTCATGTACACTCAAGTATATCAAATGGCTTGTCCACACATACCGATTGCCCGCAAGAGCAAGACGTATATCGTGGGAGTCACGCCAAAGGGGAGAACCCATGCCGATTCACCCAACCAACTGCATACCCGAATATAGGTGTCAAACTTAGGACACACACTTTAGATTGCCGTTTTCAACCCGAAACTCTGCCGAAATTCCGGGTCGATCTGCCGCCCAATTTTCGTGCATTTTTAAAACGGGACCCTATTTGTGAGCCTGGTTACAAGTCCAAACCGTAGCTTTGCATATATTAAAACCCCACTTTTCTAGGCTCGGGTCCCGTCCGACATTTCATTTAGGAAAATTAAATACAAGTGAGAACATAATAATCATAATAATCGTGCTGAGTTCCGTCTCCAAAAACATCTCTCCCTTCTTTATCAAAAATCCGAAAACATTTCTCCCTTATTTATCAAAAATCCAAAAACATTTCTCCCTTCTTTATCGAAAATCCAAAAAAAGAAAAAAAACCTCTTCCCCTTTTCTCAAAAATAAATCTCATCCTGCGCCTTCTCAGGTCGATCGCATGCCCTTGGCCTGGCTCCTTATTGGCTTCGGTGTTCAGTCAAATCACCTCGAAGTTTCATCCGTTCCTCTACTACTTCATCCGAGTCCGAAATCCATCCATCTTCCATGGAGAATACGGATCAAGCACCAGTCATACAGCCGGATCTGACAACAGTCCTAGCTCAGCTCGTGTTCAAGATTGACAACCTCCAAACCGAGGTCTGAGAGATGCAACGAAACCAGGTTCCTATTCCTCAAGAGCTCGAGGCCTTGTTCCCTCGTGCTATGGGTCCACCTAAGCCTATCTGTGCCCCAGAAGAATATCAGCATGCTCCGTGTGCCCCTCCTGTCAATGGGCCGCCGCCTTCCCAGCTTCCAATGCCAAACATTACCCAGCCTGTGGCTAACCTGCCTGTGGTCACTGATCCAAAGGAGGAGGTGTTGATCAAAGTCAAAGAGGATCTCAAGATGCTCACCAAGAAGTTCGACCAAGTCAGGATCTCTAGAAATTACATGGACTACACCCACATGTCTCCTTATCCTAAAGAGAGGTTACCCGAGAAGTTCAAGATGCCATATATCGAGAAGTTTGGGGGGAGTTGACCCCCGATTGTTCATCTTCGCAGTTATCGTGGTTCCATGACTCTACTAGGGGCTTCTAAAGAGGTAATGACCCAACTGTTTTAGCAAACTTTAAAGGATAGTGCCCTCCGATGGTGTTTATCTCTTGAGGAGTCCATAATTCGTAGCTGGGAGGATGTAGCTCGAGAATTCATGTCGCAGTACAAATACAACGAAGAGCTCGAGGTCACCCATCGTGATTTAGAGCTGCTCAAACAAAACTCTGGAGAATCAGTCAGTAACTTCATAGCCCGATGGAGGGAACAAGCAGCTACCATGACTAATCGGTCGTCCGAGGAAGAGCAGGTAAACATAGTGAAGAAGCACTTCTTGCCCCATGTCCAAGCGACGATGGGAGGACAATACTATCCCCACTTCAGAGCTCTCAGAGAGGCTGGAGTGGAAATCGTGGAAAGCCTCGTTAAAGCATAAATTTAACCGAAGAAGGTGTCCGGACAGTTCACCCCCAGAAAATATGACAAGCCTGCCAATGCTACAGTCTCAACCATCAACAACATCTCTCAACCAACCACATCATAGACACCCTAAAGTCTCCCTACCCCCGTCCGAAGGGAATACATTGAGCTCCATGCTCCCCTCTCCAAAGTTTACTAAGCCCTGTTAAGCCGAAACCTCATCAAACCCTTGGATCCACGACCATTGCCAAATCCACTCCCAAGAAACTTCAAGACTGGTGCTCATTGCGCCTTTCACCAAACAGCTGGCCATACCACCGAGCAATGCTTTCACCTCCGAAATATAATCCAAGATCTCATCGATCGGGGTACCATCACCCCCACCAGCCAATCCTAAGCCAAACACTACTCACAACCCACTCCCAAATCACACCAATGCCATCTTTTTGGAAGAAAACCCAGATTTCGATCCCTAAACTCAAATCACACCCATATACTCTCCTAAACCTCTTCAAATTTGCCCATATTTCCTCCTACATCCTACTAGCCCCGCTGATCAGGCACCGTCACTCCTTACTAGAGCGTGCATCGCTGTCCGAACCCGTTCTGAAAGTGGAGGTATGGAATTATCAGAGGTGTTAAACCAACTCCTAGAGTTTGGGCTGAAATTGCCCTCACAGATGGTCATTAATTGCCAGAAATTCAGTACGTTATTTTTGGAAGCACGGAAATGGGCCCGAGAATCATATAATTGGGTGATGCCAACCGATGAAGTTAGCTTGGATGATGTTGTCCAGATCATGGCGGAAGCATTCAGGCAAACCAACAACATTTGCAGTATCACCGAGTTATTTGGTGATTTGAAGCTACAAGGGCACCTGGTCCCTTCACCATTACACATCCCCACGGAATGGGAAGACCTATATGAGGAAGCCATTGAAGTTGTGGAATGCATCGACTTTGTATGGAAAGACAGAATTGTTTCCACCGGATGGGGGGAATAATTCCAAGATCCGAATGAAGAGCAAGCTTCAGAAAAAACTAGCCCGACTTATGTGGGACGATCACATTTGAAGAACTCTTCGGAGAAATAGACAAGGTGGCAGAGCAACCTGAGATCGACGAGGAAACATGATTTAAGTTTTTTCCTTCTTCAGTAAATCACATGACCAGATCAGGGAGACATTACCAAGTTCCAAGCTCACTACCAGCAAATGACAAAGGGAAGGGAGTTGAAAAGCTTCCTATGAAAGAAATGACCATCGAGGAGAGCAAGATCCTTGATCAATTGAGGAAAACTCAAGCTAACATCACTCTATGGGGGCTTTTCATGGCTTCCCAGCTTCACAGAAATGCTTTAATCAAATTACCCACTGGACCTATAGTTCCTCCCTCTACCACACCAGAAGAAGCGGTAAATCTGGTCGGATCCTTAACCTCCACCCGAATTCTATCATTTTCTGAAGAATAAATCTCCAGAATTGGGCCGAATCACAATCATGCACTCAACATCTCAGTCGAAGTTATGGGAAAGGTTGTACCACTCTGTCTTGTCGATAACGGATCCATCTTGAATGTTTGCCCATTGAGAACCTTTAAATGTTTAGGTCTGAAAGAAAGCGACCTCGCTCCAACCTCCGCCATTGTGCGTGCCTACGATAATACCCGTCGTGAGGTGATGGGATCCATAAAACTTGCAATAGGGATTGGACCTATAAACCCTGTCGTTGAATTCCAAGTCATAGACATCCAAGATTGTTTCAACCTATTGCTCGGACGCCCCTGGCTCCACAATATCAAGGGTGTGTCTTCCTCACTCCATCAGAAATTGAAGTTCTTCATCGACGGGCGAGTCATCACCATTTTGGGCGACGATGAAAATACCGAGGGTGCAAGCACCAGTAGTCCAATTCTCGAGATACAACATGGGTCAAATGATATGATCCTATCAGGATTCTGGGTAGAGCCATTGCTACTCTCGGCAGGGGACGGTTTCAAAGAAAGGGTTTGTCCAGAATATGACCCTTATGGAAATGTCAATGTGATTCACATTTTCAGAAACATGCACTTCATGCCCGGACTGGGGCTAGGACAAAGGCAGCAGGGGATACTTGAGCCCATCGAACTGAAGAAAGCTTTCCCTCCTTGCGGCTTAGGGTATCAGCCATCAGAACAAGAGCTCAGAGTGATCCACCAGACTCGACTAAAGAGAAGATTAGACTACATCCCGACCATCTCGGGAGACTCCTTAAATGGACGATTCATTAAAGAAGGTGAGGATTTCCCCTTTTGCGGTTTTCTAGAACCATGTTACGACCACACAAATAAGAAAATAAAGCCTGGAATGGAGATATTTTTCCAAGATAGCTACCCATGGGCCGAAAGTTTCCAACACCAGTACAACCACTCATCAAAGATACCGAAAAACTGAGGAAAGTGATTCTGAAGATTCCTTCAACTTGCAGACACTGGGGCTGACACTCTACATGGTTCATTCGGGCACTACATCAATGGACCCATCCCGTCTGATTAAAGATGTTGATACACCTCTCCTCAACTGGCATGCTGCACCAGTTTTACCTCTTGAAATCTCCCCTAACCCCAATGTTTACCCTTTTTCATCTACTGTTGTCTATCCTTGCTCAAATGTAATCGATACCTCTTTTGATGAGGTTCTCAATGCTGTTTTTCCTATCAATGAAATAAATGAAGATTTTTAGTATCTTACTGTGCCTTACATTAACTGTTTAGATTCTAATCGAACTTTTGATGATGATGATTTTGCAAATGAACAATTCTTAACTGATCTAAATAAGGTTAATAATAAACAACATAACCGCGTTCAAGTTAACGAAGAAGAGACTTTTTTTATTAATCTCGGTTATAGTAGCCAACTGCGCGAGATTAGGATAGGGGCCACCCTTGACGAGCATGAGCGTGCACAACTCAAAGAATTGCTGAAGGAGTTCGTAGATGTTTTCGCATGGTCCTATGATGATATGCCCGGTGTCGATCCTGAAATTGTTCAGCACAAGATCCCCACTCTCCTAGGTTACAAGCCGGTTAAACAAAAGTTGAGAAAGCTCCACATCGAATGGTGGCTCAAGTTCAAGGAAGAGGTGGTCAAACAGTTAAATGTGAGTTTTATTCGAGTGATCAAACATCCCACATGGCTAGCCAACATTGTACCTATGCCGAAATCAGGAGGAAAGGTTCGAATGTGTGTGGACTACCGAGATTTAAACAAAGCTCTCCTAAGGATGATTATCCTCTACCAAACATTGACATGATCGTGGATAACACAGCCAGTCATGCTCTCAAGTCATTCATCGACGGGTTTGCCGGATACAACCAAATCAAGATGCACCCCGACCACTAAGAAAAAACTGCATTCATCACCCCATGGGGAACCTTTTGCTACATCGTTATGCCATTCAGTCTCAAGAATGCTGGGGCTACCTACCAGAGGGCCGCTACAACCATCCTGCACGACATGATTCACCAAGAGGTTGACGTTTACATGGATGATATGATTATCAAGTCCAAAACTAGAGAAGGTCATGCTCCTGCTGTCCGAAAGTTCTTCGAACGACTGCAGCAGTATCAGATTAGACTTAATCCACAGAAGTGTGTCTTCGGCGTTACAAAGGGAAAACTCTTGGTATTTATGGTCAATGAGAAGGGGATAGAAGCAGATCCCGCCAAGCTGAAGGACATACTTGAGATGCCACTACCCCGAACAGAGAAAGAAGTCCGAGGTTCTCTTGGGAAATTACAATATATCAGCTGGTTCATCAGCCAGCTAACCTCCATCTGTGAACCGATCTTCAGGCTCCTCTGAAAGGATTCAACCAAGGCTTGGAACGAGGCCTGCCAAGAAGCTTTTTACCGAATCAAACAATATCTGACCTAACCTCCAATTCTCATGCCACCACAGTCGGATCTCCCTTTGCTCTTATACCTAACCATAACCGACACTGCAGCCGGGGCTTTACTAGCCCAATACCTTAAAGAATCTCGTAAATAAAGATCCATCTATTATGCCAGTCGCAAATTGGCCGGGTACGAGGTCAACTACACTGCTTTGGAGAAGGCATGCGTCGCACTTGTCTGGGTCGCCCAAAAGTTGCGATACTACATGCTCGCCTTCCCCATCAAACTCATATCCCGAATGGATCCCATTAAATACCTGTGACACCCCGCCTAATAAAATACCGGGTGATCAGTCCTATACCAAATTAAAACAGGAATCCCAGTTGGATCATCCTTAGCATCACTGTAGAAAACTTTTTAAAACATACTAACCACCTAGTATTAAAAAAACTGGTGCCAAATTTTAACTTTTTAATTTAACAAAATAGTACATGCGGAATTAAATATAAACCATTCACACAACTGAATAAATCAATTGAATAATTAATTTAAATAACTTGCCGAATAAAGCATCGGCCACCAAAGTAAAATAATCCAATACAAACATCAAACACCTGAAGGATTACATCTGAAAACTATACTGAGAAGTCTGGGCGACAAGCCCTAAATAAAACTGAACTGAGAAATGATTCCTACTCTAGGAATGAATGAACGATGCGTCCAATCCAAACTCCTGCTAGCATCCACATATGTTGCAGCTCCGTGTCCCTGGAATAGAATATCAATCCTGGCGTCCCTGTGGCTGGACACCTAAAAGGTTTTAAAAATAGTTTTATAGAAAGGGTTAGAATCCAAAACATTTTGAAAATATTTAGCAAGTGAATTAACTGCAGTAATTTAAAATGCATAAATGCGCTTCATATTTAAGTTAGTGTCGCACTCCCTTGTGGACATTCTCACCCCTCCACTATTGTGCACACCTACCGGTTACCCTAACCCCACCTAGTTGTACTACCCCGTTCAACTAGTTCTGGTATAACCATCCCTTACCATACTACTCTAACCCGAGTATAACGATTCTTGAATTATAAGTTATCTCACAATTAACTTAATTAATTCCTCTTAAATATTAGCATATAACCGTGTCACTAGTTACATAAAGTAAATACATCACACACTGTATTATTACCCGTATATAATATTTACTACCATTATATACGTACCTTTACCACAATATCCACCCACATAACATACGTACATCCATCCCTTCGAGTATACCCTCACCGGATGATTCCCTCTAATATGCTATCTCACTAGGTGTGCTCACAAAACCTAGTTCCCCAAGTTGGAATCGCTTACCAACTTGGACTAAAATAATAACGTAGTGGAGGCGGTCATATTCCTTCCCTGAAAGTGAGATAAATCCCTCACCCATATATACCGGACGCTATGACCTGGGGATATACTCACCCTACTCCTCAAGCTAGGGGATTCACCCACATCGCGCAACCTCCCTTGATAGCACTAGGATATATAAATTAAATAAATATCTACTCACTGATATTTAATATCATACACAATATATACACGTATATATATACTATCACTACACCGTATATATATAATATAAACCCGACTTTACCGTGTACCCAAAAATCCTGTACACTGCCTGAAATTTCCTAAGTCTGTGGCCCGACTCAACGTAATTAATTTTCTCACTTAATAATTATCATTATCCCGAGTCTGTGGTCCGACTCTAATATATTTAATTCACACCTCAATTAATATAATACTTTCCCCGAGTCTATGGTCCAACTCCAATTAAATTAATTAACACACTTATTAATTTAATACCTCCCCGAGTCTATCAACCGACTCTAATTAAATTAATTAACACACATTTTAAATTTAATACCTCCCCGAGTCTATCGACGGACTCTAATTAAATTAATTATCACACCTATTAATTTAATTCTACCCGAGTCTACAATTCGACTCTAATTAAATTAATTATCAAACCCATTAATTTAATAATTACCCAAGTCTACAATCCGACTCTTATTAAATTAATTAACACATTAATTAATCAACACAAATTCGAGTCTGTGATCCGACTCTAATAAAATTAATTATCACCCTTATTAATTAATTAAATAACTTGGTGTCACACAACCATTATCCCCGGGCTCGCTCACTTGGCCCATACCTTAATATTTTTCGAGTCTATATTCAGACTCCAAATTAATTACCCTCTCTCAATAATTAATTTAATATTTTGGTTTCACTTAACCAACATACCCGGACTCGCTCACTTGGTCCATTTTACATCTCATAATTTCATTCTCGCATATTCGCCCACAATGTGTCACACATTCACCTCCATACTTTTCCGAATTATATTTACCTATAATTATTAGCATACCCGGACTCGATTCACTTGGTCTGAAATTAAATATTTCCCGAGTCCATATCCCGACTCTAAATTAATTAGTTTATCTCCAAACTTAATTCACTACCTTGGCGTCGCTTAGCCAATATGCCCGGACTTGCTCACTTGATCTGTATCTCCCGATTTTGGAATAAACCTTCCTAAATCTTATCCATAAAATGCCCCACATAAATTTCCCCTAGTCCCAATTACTTTTCCCCATAATTACTAGGAATATGTGTTCCCTATTTAATTACTCACTAATGGATGTATGGAAATTAATATATAATTAATTTTCCCCTTATATCACACACAGGCCGAACTGCCCAGAATTTCCCATCGTCGATCGATCGATCGATCCCTTCGTGCCAGCTCTCCTTCCTTGCTGAATTCCACCATTAACGAAATTTTAATGTTTCTTTCCTCAAAACTAACCTCAAATCAGCCTATTAATCATCTTATAACATTTCTCATGAACTAAAAATATCATCTAAACCTTTTAACATCATTAACACTATGAATTTTGACCCACCCAAAACACAAATTTCTAGGGTACAATCCCAATTTTGAATTCAAATTCCATCCTTTTATATTCTGAATTTTCTCATTCAATTCATATGATCATACTCAGAATTATATAGCACAACTAATTCTTACCTTAATTCTGACTCAATGACTCAATTAACAAAACCCCCTTTTTGTACCCATTTATCCCCAAAACGAATTTTGGTTTACACATCACTATGATATGAATTGATTATCATCAATTTAGAAATCACAACAGTTAACCACTTGCCTGTAAGTGTTCGTAGTGTCTGATCCGTTGATGTAGTCCCTCAATTTGGCTCCAAAATCCCCAAATTGGCTTTTGCTAAGCTTTCCCCCAATTTTCTCTCAAGCCCTAGGCTTAGAATTGTGTTGGATGCTGATTTCCTAATCCCTCACTTAGGTTAAAACCCTCCATCCCGTTTTTCACCTAACGGGCTTAATTAAAATAGCCCAAATCACCCCGTATGGGCCCGGCTATGCTCAAAAATGCCCCGAGACCCAATTACTACCCCCGGGTACTCTTTTCTAATTGTCTCGACCCATCTGGACACAACCGCGTAATCAGAATTGGCATCCGAATTAATTTATAAAAATCCTTATCTCACACCCAATTTAGTCTATACTGACTCCCGGCTGGGATAAGTGCATACCCCGTCATTAATACCCGAAATGACGCAATTAAATTATTACTATTCACTTAGTAAATAAATTTCCCTAAACATTAACCATTCACTCCCTGATTAATATTTAAATATATATTGCCATAATTAATTCAATTAAAATTACAACACACAAGTAATTTAAAATTCCCGAATTAATTAAATATTAAATGTACAAAAATACGAGGTGTTACATAATTCCCCCTTACAAAGGAATTTTGTCCTCGAAATTAAGATAAACCTAGTGTTCCAATATTCACATATTACTCACTAGTCATGTGCCTCCAAGCCCGCTATATCTATTCCTTTTTAAAAATTAAAAACTTTCCTTCAAAATTTCCAAAAATATTCCTTTTTACGGTCTCAATAGCAAATTAAAATAGCGCATGCATTCATTCATCATTAATAAAAGATAATAATCAAAAAACTCCCATTGCATTACATATATCTGTTTTCTACGTTACATCATTTTTGTAGGAAATAGAAAGAAAAGCCAAAAACAACGGGACTCAGCCCGAACCCACATTCTCTCTCTCTCTCTCTCTCAAGAGCTTCCACCCCTGCGACGCACTCTCTTCCCCCTACGGCGAGATGACGCGCCCCCACTACCCTAGCCAGAGTCTTCCCCAAACGATGCTGATGGAACCAAGCAAGAAGGAACAGGGACAGCATCCTGAATGTGGGCAGTTGCCGATGATATCCAGTCTCTGATGTCTCTCAGTCAAGTGGTCGACACCCGAATTTGCTACAAGGAAAAGGCAGAATCAGTATCAAGCAAAGGAAATCAAAAAGAGGAAAAGGACCGAAAGGTTTACCGCAGGTCGAAGGACCTCCTCTGTCAAACCCAGCTCCTTCGGATCCATCGCAAAAGGACGGTGCAGCATCGGTACTATCCCTTCATCGGCCTGTTGAATGTTGTACGAAGGAGTGTGCAACCGCACGAAAGGAACCTCCGAGGTCGCCGCCGCCACAGGTGCCGATGGACCACCACCATTGTGGGAAGACCCCACCGCCTGACTCGAACCCACAGGAGGGAAAGGCATGGTGTCATGTATGCTGGGCGCCATCAACCAGCTCGTCACAAAGTCCATATAGTCATACGGTGCACCTGTATCAGTGTACAACGCATATGACTCGCCAATCATCGCCACGATCCTCTCATCCTCCAACAGTTGTCGCTCCCGCCTCATAACCATAGAAGGCTGCACAGGTGGCACCACCACCTCCTCTCAGCAATCTGGCGAACCACCCTCCCCCTGGGATACCAGGAATGACCGAACTCATGCTCCAATAAACGCCTCATCTGTGCGTTCACCCCAGTCATCCCCGTATCCTGAATGGTTGTCCCCCAGGGATAAAAGGTCACCTGAAAATCCCCAAGCAGGCATGAGTCAACACAAGATCAGAAGGTGCAAAAACCAAGACTGAAAAGGAAAGGACCTTACCCGACCACTGGTCAGGTCATTCAAGCCCTGACGCACCGCCTCCAGGGAGAGAGATCCCTTCGACTGTCGGTTGGACTTATGCCATCGGTACAAGCAACAAAAGTCGCCAACAGCGTCATCCTTCAAAGCGATCAGCGGTGTGTAGCACCCGATTACCTCATAGAACCACGTCCGAATTCACAAGCAAAAAGTGACGCATAAGGAAATGCGAATGCATGAAAGGAAAATGCATATGCATGAAATGAAAAACGCAAAGTAAAGAATACCTCAAGGAGATACGTGGCTCGAGTAAAAGTCTGCCAGCAACACTGACTAAATGCATCCAGAGAAAAGTAAAAGGTCGCCAATGTCAGACTTCCCCAATCATAGAAAGGGATGCTTGAAAACATCCTCAGGTACGGCATAAACCACAAATGGACGACGTCGCTGCTCGACGCCACCATGAAACCTCCCAACACCAGCAAAATAAATAATCGGGCCATCTGCCTCACCAGCAGCCCATCCTCCACATCAATCACTATGCTCAACAGAAAATCCTTCAGCAAGGGCAGCCGGATAAAATCTCCAGAAACTATCCTCCTCACATCACCAAGTGTCGCATGCACCGCCTCCGGCCTCACCCGCAAGGAGCGATCCGCCTCTATCTGCTCCCCGTCACAATCCAGCCCCAACAGTTGTTGCACATCTGTGGGAGTCACCATCATCTCCTCGAAGCCAAAATGGAAAGTGTGGGTAGTGTCCCACCACCTCCCCCCCAAAGCGCACAGGACCGCTGTCGAACAAGGCGTCTCATCCAGTGCAGCCGCCAACCTCCTAAAACCCGCTGATGATACCATCCAGCGCACGACAGGTGGGAGATGCTCCCAAACATCTTTAAGCCACGTCGTCCCGCGGACACGCATGTTCTTCAAAGAAATATCAGACTGGCAAAAAGAAAAATCTCATCAAGAGTCAAGAAAGAAGGAAAAATCACCCAAAAATAAAGGAATGCCAAAGGTCAGGCTACTTACATAACCGCCGGGAATCACTCTCGAAGAGCGATGATGCGATGGCTCCCGCAGTAAGGTCCGTTCATCCGCAACAGGCTCAAATGCATCAAAAGCATTCTCGTTCCCCAAAGCAAGGGGCACCCTGTCCCTCCAATCCACATTCGCCCAATCATCAACGGTCAACCACTCCTGGTGGACAGCGGTGCTCACAAAGGCGGCCATTTCTTGAAGATCGGAACGTTAGAACAATTCGCAGGGAGAAATCGCAGAAAGAGAAAGGGCAAGAAGCTGTGAAAAATGAATGGGATTCTCCCCATTTATAAAGGAAGCCAAGCGTCATGCCGATCGGCACCTCCCCCTTCCATACCAATTTGCACTGACTCCTCACCTTCCCGAGGCAATCCAAAGTCCGTGCCACTGCCGAATGGCACCCCTCAGTCTATACCGGTCGGCACCCCCCTTAAAATTTCGTACAGAAATTCATGGAAAATACCAGAAAACCTAAAAAATCCTCAGAAAATTCCTAAAAATCCCAAAGGGGATTTAGAAGGTTTTCATCAAGAAAATTTCGCACTCCTCCAGATGAAACCGCCTTTTCCCCCACGGAACCCTCAAAATCCAAGCGAATGACCTCTCAAACAATCACCTCCTCAGCAGAGTTTACAACCTCAAATCCAATTCTTATCCCCAGCGGAACCCCTCTTCCCCAGCGAAACCTCAAATCCAATTCTTCCCCATTGAAACCTCAAATCCAATTCTTATCCCCAGTGGAATCCTCAAAAGCTAAGTGAAAACTCCTCCCGGTAAAGCTCCGGAAAATCCCTAACGATCACCTGATCACTTCCCTAGCGTAATTCTCTTACAGCACCCAAAATAGGTTGTTCCCCCCTGTGAGGTCTCCTAAAAAGCTTCCCCATCTATCAGCTCCCCAGCTCAAATCAAAATCAGAAAGCTCTTTCTCCAGCAAAACCGAAATCAAATCCTCAACCACTCTTGGGTCAGAATTGGCCCCGGTCTTGGATTGTCACCTTAGTTAGGTCATAATTGACTTCGGTCCTCGGTCGTCACCACTCTTGGGTCAGAATTGGCCCCGATCTTGAATCATGACCTTAGTTGGGTCAGAATTGACCTCGGTCCTCGATCGTCACCATTCTTGGGTCAGAATTGGCCCCGGTCTTGGATCGTCACCTTAGTTGGGTCAGAATTGACCTCGGTCCTCGGTCGTCACCACTGTTGGGTCAGAATTGGCCCCGATCTTGGATCGTCACCTTAGTTGGGTCATAATTGACCTCGGTCCTCAATCCTCACCACTCTTAGGTCAGAATTGGCCCCGGTCTTGGATCGTCACCTGAGTAAGGTCAGAATTGACCTCGATCCTTGGTCGTCACCGCTCTTTAGGTCAGAATTGGCCCCGGTCTTGGATCGTCGCCTGAGTTAGGTCAGAACTGACCTCGATCCTCTGTCATCACCACTCTTGGGTCAGAATTGGCCCCGCTCTTGGATCGTCACCTTAGTTGGGTCAGAATTGACCTCGGTCCTCAGTCCTCACCACTCTTGGGTCATAATTGGCCCCGGTCTTGGATCGTCACCTTAGTTAGGTCAGAATTGACCTCGGTCCTCGGTCGTCACCACTCTTGGGTCAGAATTGTCCCCGGTCTTGGATCTTCACCTTAGTTGGGTAAGAATTGACCTCGGTCCTCGATCGTCACCACTCTTGGGTCAGTATTGGCCCCGATCTTGGATCGTCACCTTAGTTGGGTCAGAATTGACCTCGGCCCTCGACCGTCACCACTCTTGGGTCAGAATTGGCCTCGGTCTCGGATCGTCACCTGAGTTGGGTCAGAATTGACCTCGGTCCTCGGTTGTTACCACTCTTGGGTCAGAATTGGCCCCGGTCTTGGATCGTCACCTTAGTTGGGTCAGAACTGACCTCAGTCCTCGGTCGTCACCACTCTTAGGTCAGAATTGGCCCCGGTCTTGGATCATTACCTTAGTTGGGTCAGAATTGACCTCGGTCCTCGATCGTCACCACTCTTGGGTCAGAATTGGCCCCGGTCTTGGATCGTCACCCTAGTTAGGTCAGAATTGACCTCGGTCCTTGGTCGTCACCACTCTCGGGTCAAAATGTAATACCCCGTATTTTCATGATATTTATTTTTGGGGATTAATTGAATTAAATGTGTATTAATTGGAAATTTATCCAGATAAAAATATTAACGAGATGTGAGTTAGTATTTGATTATAATGTGTATACTTGGCAATATATGAATATTGGAAATATTGAAATTGTCGCGAGATTGAAATACGGCAATTTGAAAAACTTTGTTGGGACGCGCGTGACAGTCGCGTCAGGAATATAATTATTTGAATTAAAACGTAAATTTTATTTTTATCACCCGTATGTTCATTTTGAGTGTGCCAACGCGTCCGGAAGGGTCGAGATAGTTAGAAAACACTAGCCGGGAGTTTAGTTTGGATCCCGGGGTATTTTTAGGCCATACCGGCATCATAAAGGGTATTTTGGTAATTTCGTATTTTTGGGAATTAAAAGTGACGAAAATTAGAATAGAAATCTGACTTCTTCTTTAACCCACTAAACCCACTAACTACACTAAGAGACTTAATGGGCTACGGGAGAAGTTGAAATATAGTCCCAACTTACCAAAAACCAAACACACCTCCATTGTCATCATCCTTGGGAAGAACTTGTAGAAAGAGAGAGAAAGGAAAGAATTCTACAGAAAGAGAGATAGAGGACAGATTCAACCTTCAAATTCAAATTCAGAGAAAGATTAAGGCAAGTGGTTTAAATTCATTTGATTCAAGCTATGCTTTTCCATGTTTAGGAATTTTCGAAATTGATCTTGGAAGATGATTTAGACCCATATATTGGAAGTTAAAAGTTATGAATTATGTTAGGGATTGCATGTAGTAATATTCTGGACGAATTATATGTTCTAAACAGAACCATTGATGATCTAAAAATGGAGTTTAGAAGTAGTTTATTGATGTTCTTGAATGGGGAAGAAATCTGGAAATTTTTGATGTAGTTTTGATCTAAACAAAGCCTTTGAATGATGAATTATGGGTTTTAGAATGTTAATACTGTTGTAGAATGATAGTATAATGATATTGTAACCTTGTCTTAGAGTTTCATGCTTGAAAATGGTGTTTTGGGACGAATTGGAAACTGCAAAACGAAGCAGTCCGCAACCATACCTGGTGCAATCGATCGATCGACATTCTTCAGTCGATCGATCGACCACCATCGATCGATCGAAGGTCAAGGTCGATCGATCGACCTTCCCAGAATGAGTAAAGTTTTCCCCATTTTAAATTTTAATGGTGGTAACCCTTGGATAATATTATTGGTGACCTTACGAATACCCTTAAACTTAAGGAAGACCAGTAGTCATGATTATGAAACTTGGACCTTAATTAGAATCCAAATTGAGGAGTTATTCTAATTTAATGAAATTTGACAAGTGAGATAATATTTGGGTTAATAGTGTAAATTTGAATAATTTTATGAAATGAGGTTTGTGGCAGAAGTAAGGTCCTTAGGAATAAAGATGTTATACGTGGGAATAATGGGAACTTTATAGTCTAATTGAGATAGGGTTTCAGTATAAGAGACTACGATGTGAGACGTCTCGACGATTCAACCTTTATATTATCGAGAGACTTAAACTATATAAAATTGAAATAATGGCATAAGGATGTAGAGTATACCTTTATTAATGTTGAGATATCTAAGATGTGTGAATGCTTAGTATATGATTTTTATGTGTATGACATACCTACCATACTTGCTATCAAGGGAGGTTTACGTTCGCTTAGGGCCTTCTAATCCTTGTGTGCCCAGATTTAGTTTGGTACCTAGAGGATATAGTTCAAGGAGAACGACTTATTTGTGAGTTAATAAGCCCGCTGACTATGGAGCGTAGGTATGTACGTGACCATGGATATGTTGAATTATGTTCGCCTCCATTTATGTGTGTGGTGTTTATTCCAACAATTCCTGAGAGATTTGGAATTTGTAATCCTTATGTACGTGATGTACCGGGATGGATAGCAGAATATGTGTGCACCGTAGCTTAGCCTCGGGATGCTTGTATTGTATATATATGATGTGAATAATATACGGTTAAAGGAAAAAGGAAATTGTTATGTTTAATTGTGAGTATAGTTATGGAAATGTTATGTAGATAAAAAGGGGAACTTGTATCTATAAATGGTTTTGTTAATAATTGGGAATCCGAGAATTAAAGTAGAACTCTCTATTTGATTGTTAAGATTGGAAATTAAACGTGAACCGAGTAGTAGTGTTAGAAACTCTTAAGAATTAGATAGTTATGAGATAACCCATGAATGGGTACAGGAACGTTAGGAGTGCACAATTAGACGAGAGGTGAGCATCTCATGTGAGAGCACGTCCTAACATGTATTTAGCATATACTTTTTTAAATATTTTTAAAGCACTTGCAGGTTTTTAAAATATCTCCACATTCGGGCTCTGACCCGTTTGCTTTCAAATCTATTTTTTTGTAAAACCATTTTTTGGTGCCCAGCCACAAGGACACCATGCATAGGATTCTCACTCAGATGACGCGTTGTAGCTGCTTGTGGAAGCTACAGGGATTTGCTTTTAGACGCTTATATCAATTGGATTCCATACTCAGTGTTCCTCAGTTGTAGGGCATGTTGCCCAATTTCTATTAGAGACATTTCCATTTCAGTTTTTCAGACTTGGGCATGTATTGATTCAGTATTCAGTATATCGTTACTTACTTCAGTTGCGGGATTTTGTTGTGAGGAGTTTTTCCTCCAGATTTATTTATATCATGTGTTGGTTATTCTATTATTTCGTTATGGTGAATGGTGATATTATTCTTGCTTTAAATCTTTTACTGCATGTTAATCAGGCTTTAATTAAAATTTGGCAACTTACTTTTTAAATACTAGGTGGTTAGTAATAATAAAAATATTTTCGACAGTGATGCTATTAACTGAGCCAACTTGGCATTTTGATTTAATTTAATAAAGGAGTAGCTACCCGGTATTTAATTAGTTGGGGTGTCACAGGTGGTATCAGAGCATCAGGTTCTAGTGTCCTTTAGGATCTGTACGGCTTATTATGTTTCCGCTGAGCTTTCTTTGATATAGAGCCCTAATACTAGGAATGTTGTATTAATCTCTATACATTGGGAATTTGTACTTCCGCGATTTGTTTATTTGAATGATGAACTCATCCAAATTTACTTAAATTTTCAGATGGACCGTCCTGAAGAACTAGCTAAAACGGTTAAGGGAGTCAATGGACAAGATCGACTCACACCTCAGGTATCTCCAGAGAGAATATCAACCGCTGAGTTAGCAGGTATCGTGGCACAAGCAGTTACCACTGCAGTTCTACAATACCAAGAACGCAGCATACAACTTAAAAGAGGCAAAAGACCTAGAGAGGTTAGCCAGATGCATGTGAATAAAGCTGAAAAATGTGCGAAGACCCCGAAATCGCGACAACAAACTA
Organism: Sambucus nigra; assembly: GCA_949130495.1. Lineage (NCBI taxonomy): Eukaryota > Viridiplantae > Streptophyta > Magnoliopsida > Dipsacales > Adoxaceae > Sambucus > Sambucus nigra. The sequence goes on from CASBWL010000014.1 coordinate 955,399, forward strand.
CCCAAGACCGAGTCAGTTCTAATCAACAACATGGTAAGATGAAGCAATTTCGAAAGGGGAATAAGGTCCCAAGTCAGCAAGACCGACACCGTCAACAGCAGGGTCAGAAGGCGAGTAATTTCAAAGGCCGATGTTTCATATGTGGCAAATATGGCCATAAACGCCAGGATTGTCCAGATAGAGGCAGGACCCCACAGCAACAGGGTGTCCGACAGGAGTTGCAGAGGCCTATGTTTCCCGCCGCCCTCCCAGCACCAGCTCAAGTACTAGCCCTAACAACTTTTCCTGTAGCTTCATTGCAACAGGGGCAGTTATAGTACAGACATATCTATAATATCAACCAGGCAGCCGCCCCACAGGCACCACCCGCGATTTGGGGTATGTTTTCTATCCACGAGACTTTTGGGTTGGACTTTGTTTGTTACTGGGATAACTCAATTGTTTTATAATTACATATTATGCGAAGACCTTAGGGTTACTAACCACAGTATTGAGCACTGTAACGTAGGTAGACTCACCCCTGGGGAAATAGTTCTTTTTATATATCAGGGAGTGGGAGTAGAGATTGGTAGATTGTTATTACCTGCAGATATGTTAGTATTAGAGATGACCGAGTATGATGCCATTATTGGTATAGATTGGCTTGTCACGTACCGAGCCATGATTGAATGTTCCAGTAGGAGTATTACCTTTGCCATTTCTGGGCAGGAGATGTTTTTGGTGGCGATGCCTCGTTTCTAAGGAGGATCATCCACTCATTTGTACTGTATAGAGGAGAAGACCTCTAAGGAGGTGGTGATACCACTTGATTCGATTCCGGTTGTTAGAGAATTTGCCGATGTATTTCAGGATATACCTGGATTACCCCAGTCGTGAGATAGACTTTGTCATAGACTCATTACCAGATACGAGACCAATGGCGCTCACCGTACCGTATGGCTCTGGCAGAGATGCGAGAGCTACGAGATCAGATTGAGCAGTTGTTGAGTCAGGGGTTTATACGGAGGAGTACTTCACCTGGGGTGCCCCTGTGTTGTTCTTGAAGAAGAGAGATGGTTTACTGAGATTGTGTGTGGACTACTAAGAGTTGAACAAGGTCATGATACGGAATAAGTATCCGTTGCCTCGAATCGATGACTTATTCAACCAGTTGAGAGGAGCTTCTTTCTTCTCGAAGACTGATTTGCACTCGGGATACCATCAGTTGCGTATCCGGGAAGAGGACGTCTCGAAGACTGCGTTCTTATCGAGATATGGTTCTTACGAGTTTCGGGTTATGCCATTTGGTTTGACCAACGCTCCAGCAGCGTTTATGGACTTGATGAATAGGGTGTTCAGGGATTTCCTAGATCAGTTTGTCATTGTCTTCATCGATGATATTGTGGTCTACTCCCAGACAGAGGAGGAACATGCCGAGCATTTGAGACAAGTTTTGCAAACGCTACGTCAGAACGAGCTATATGCAAAATATGAGAAGTGCGGGTTTTGGCTGAAGGAGGTCCAGTTTTTGGGACACATTATTTCCGACCGGGGAATATCTGTTGATCCGGGGAAGGTATCCGCGGTGAGGGAGTGGGGACAGCCCACGACACCAACTGAGATCCGTAGTTTCTTGGTCTTAGCAGGATACTACAAGAGGTTTATTCGGGGTTTCTCCACGATAGCGGGTCCCATGACACATCTGACTCATAAAGGTATGCCGTTCATTTGGAGTGATGCCTGTCAGTTGGCATTTGATGAGTTGAAGGACAAGTTAACATCAGCACCTGTGTTAGCATTGCCGAGACCAGGAGTTGAGTATCTTGTTTACACCGATGCGTCCTTACAAGGACTTGGAGGTGTACTGCAGCAGGAGAGTCAGGCCATAGCTTATGCTTTCCGTAAGCTTAAGCCTCACGAGAAGAATTACCCTACCCATGACTTGGAGTTAGCGGCAGTGGTATTTGCCCTTCGTATTTGGAGACATTACCTTTTGGGGGAGAAGTTTCGGTTGTTCACGGATCACAAGTCCCTACAGTACCTATTCACGCAGAAGGAGTTGAATATGCGGCAACGGAGGTGGCTTGAATTCGTGAAAGACTATCAGTTCGATATCCAGTATCACCCGGGGAAGGCTAACGTAGTAGCAGACGCGTTGAGCCGTAGACCTGTAAATGAGGTGGCGGAAGTGTGGAAGGCAAAGTGGAAGGAATTGGGACACCAGGATGCAGTGGCTCGATCATTCATGTCTGTGATGACTGTTACACCGCAGATTTTCACGAAGGTGATGAGGGCACAGGCAAACGACTCGTTCTGTCAGGAGCAGATAGTTCGATTATTGGCAGAGGGAGGCGAATCCTACACCCTAAGCTCAGACGGGGGATTACGCTTCAATGGGAGATTGGTGGTTCCGGAAGGGGAGGAATTGCGGCATGAGGTGATGGCAGATTCGCACGGCTCACGGTTCGCGGTACATCCCGGAGGGGAAAAAGTGTACCAAGACATGAGGCGACAGTATTGGTGGAGCGGGATGAAGAGAGATATTACCATGTTTGCTTCAAAATACGCCACTTGTCAGCTAGTTAAAGTGGATCATCAGAGACCGGCAGGACTACTACAGCCGTTAGAGGTCCCGATATGGATGTGGGAGAGCATATCCATGGATTTTATCACAGGGTTGCCTACGTCACAGAGAAATCACGACTCCATTTGGGTAATTGTGGACATGTTGTCCAAAGTTGCTCATTCCTACCCGTAAGAACAGACTACACTGCGGGACAGTATGCCCAGCTCTTCATTTCAGAGATAGTGATACTTCACGGTGTGCCCCTAAATATCGTGTCTGACCGAGACAAGATATTTGTTTCACGGTTTTGGGAGAGTTTTCAGGAGGCCATGGGCACAGAACTGTGGTTGAGTACGGCGTATCACCCGCAGACTGATGGGCAAACTGAGCGCACAAATCAGATGTTGGAGGACATGCTACGTATGTGCACCATTGATTTTGAGGGTGGATGGGATCAGTATCTTCCACTGGTGGAGTTTGCTTACAACAACTCCTACCAGTTCACCATTGGCATGGCTCCATTTGAGGCATTGTACGGTAGACCTTGTCGTTCCCCAGCATGTTGGTTGGAGGTGGGGGACAACAAACTACTTGGGTCGGAAGTGATTCAGGATACTTCGGCAAGAATAGAATTGATTCGGAGTCGCATTCGGGTAGCTCAGGATAGGCAGAAGAGCTATGCTGATGCGAAGAGATTCTTCAGAGAGTTCCAAGTGGGGGACCAGGTTTTGCTCAGAGTATATCCTATGACAGGATTATGCATTTTGGGAAGAAAGGGAAGTTGGCACCGAGATATGTGGGACCATTTCCTATTATTGAGCGGGTTGGACCGGTTGCGTATAGGCTTGGATTACCGGAGCATTTACATCGGATTCACGATATATTTCATATTTCCTCGCTAAGGAAATATCTTAGAGAAGATTTGGTTCATTCTCACATTTCTTTGGAGGACATCGATCTCCAGCCGGATAGCTCCTACGAGGAGGGGCCGATTGCTATTTTGGACCGAAGTGAGAGGAAACTGCGGTCAAAGATAGTTCCGTTAGTGCGTGTTCAGTGGCGACATCATAATGTCGAGGAGTCCACATGGGAGCGCGAGGATGAGATGAGCGAACGTTATCCGGAGTTGTTCTTACCAGGTACTTTCTAGTTCCGAATTTCGGGACGAAATTCAGTTATTAGGGGGGAAGGATGTAATACCCCCGTATTTTCATGATATTTATTTTTGGGGATTAATTGAATTAAATGTGTATTAATTGGAAATTTATCCGGATAAAAATATTAACGAGATGTGAGTTAGTATTTGATTATAATGTGTATACTTGGCAATATATGAATATTGGAAATATTGAAATTGTCGCGAGATTGAAATACGGCAATTTGGGAAACTTTGTTGGGACGCGCGTGACAGTCGCGTCAGGAATATAATTATTTGAATTAAAAAGTGAATTTTATTTTTATCACCCGTATGTTCATTTTGAGTGCGCCAACGCGTCCGGAAGGGTCGAGATAGTCAGAAAACACTAGCCGGGAGTTTAGTTTGGGTCCCGGGGTATTTTTAGGCCATACCGGCATCATAAAGGGTATTTTGGTAATTTCGTATTTTTGGGAATTAAAAGTGACGAAAATTAGAATAGAAATCTGACTTCTTCTTTAACCCACTAACTACACTAAGAGACTTAATGGGCTACGGGAGAAGTTGAAATATAGTCCCAACTTACCAAAAACCAAACACACCTCCATTGTCATCATCCTTGGGAAGAACTTGTAGAAAGAGAGAGAAAGGAAAGAATTCTACAGAAAGAGAGATAGAGGACAGATTCAACCTTCAAATTCAAATTCAGAGAAAGATTAAGGCAAGTGGTTTAAATTCATTTGATTCAAGCTATGCTTTTCCATGTTTAGGAATTTTCGAAATTGATCTTGGAAGATGATTTAGACCCATATATTGGAAGTTAAAAGTTATGAATTATGTTAGGGATTGCATGTAGTAATATTCTGGACGAATTATATGTTCTAAACAGAACCATTGATGATCTAAAAATGGAGTTTAGAAGTAGTTTATTGATGTTCTTGAATGGGGAAGAAATCTGGAAATTTTTGATGTAGTTTTGATCTAAACAAAGCCTTTGAATGATGAATTATGGGTTTTAGAATGTTAATACTGTTGTAGAATGATAGTATAATGATATTGTAACCTTGTCTTAGAGTTTCATGCTTGAAAATGGTGTTTTGGGACGAATTGGAAACTGCAAAACGAAGCAGTCCGTAACCATACCTGGTGCAATCGATCGATCGACATTCTTCAGTCGATCGATCGACCACCATCGATCGATCGAAGGTCAAGGTCGATCGATCGACCTTCCCAGAATGAGTAAAGTTTTCCCCATTTTAAATTTTAATGGTGGTAACCCTTGGATAATATTATTGGTGACCTTACGAATACCCTTAAACTTAAGGAAGACCAGTAGGCCTGATTATGAAACTTGGACCTTAATTAGAATCCAAATTGAGGAGTTATTCTAATTTAATGAAATTCGACAAGTGAGATAATATTTGGGTTAATAGTGTAAATTTGAATAATTTGATGAAATGAGGTTTGTGGCAGAAGTAAGGACCTTAGGAATAAAGATGTTATACGTGGGAATAATGGGAACTTTATAGTCTAATTGAGATAGGGTTTCAGTATAAGAGACTACGACGTGAGACGTCTCGACGATTCAACCTTTATATTATCGAGAGACTTAAACTATATAAAATTGGAATAATGGCATAAGGATGTAGAGTATACCTTTATTAATGTTGAGATATCTAAGATGTGTGAATGCTTAGTATATGATTTTTATGTGTATGACATACCTACCATACTTGCTATCAAGGGAGGTTTACATTCGCTTAGGTCCTTCTAATCCTTGTGTGCCCGGATTTAGTTTGGTACCAAGAGGACATAGTTCAAGGAGAACGACTTATTTGTGAGTTAATAAGCCCGCTGACTATGGAGGGTAGGTATGTACGTGACCATGGATTTGTTGAATTATGTTCGCCTCCATTTATGTGTGTGGTGTTTATTCCAACAATTCCTGAGAGATTTGGAATTTGTAATCCTTATGTACGTGATGTACCGGGATGGATAGCAGAGTATGTGTGCACCGTAGCTTAGCCTCGGGGTGCTTGTATTGTATATATATGATGTGAATAATATACGGTTAAAGGAAAAAGGAAATTGTTATGTTTAATTGTGAGTATAGTTATGGAAATGTTATGTAGATAAAAAGGGGAACTTATATCTATAAATGGTTTTGTTAATAATTGGGAATCCGAGAATTAAAGTAGAACTCTCTATTTGATTGTTAAGATTGGAAATTAAACGTGAACTGAGTAGTAGTGTTAGAAACTCTTAAGAATTAGATAGTTATGAGATAACACATGAATGGGTACAGGAACGTTAGGAGTGCACAGTTAGACGAGAGGTGAGCATCTCATGTGAGAGCACGTCCTAACATGTATTTTGCATATACTGTTTTAAATGTTTTTAAAGCACTTGCAGGTTTTTAAAATATCTCCACATTCGGGCTCTGACCCGTTTGCTTTCAAATCTATTTTTTTGTAAAACCATTTTTAGGTGCCCAGCCACAAGGACACCATGCATAGGATTCTCACTCAGATGACGTGCTGTAGCTGCTTGTGGAAGCTACAGGGATTTGCTTTTAGACGCTTATATCATTTGGATTCCATACTCAGTATTCCTCAGTTGTAGGGCATGTTGCCCAATTTCTATTAGAGACATTTCCATTTCAGTTTTTCAGACTTGGGCATGTATTGATTCAGTATTCAGTATTTCGTTACTTACTTCAGTTGCGGGATTTTGTTGTGAGGAGTTTTTCCTCCAGATTTATTTATATCATGTGTTGGTTATTCTATTATTTCGTTATGGTGAATGGTGATATTATTCTTGCTTTAAATCTTTTACTTCATGTTAATCAGGCTTTAATTAAAATTTGGCAACTTAGTTTTTAAATACTAGGTGGTTAGTAATAATAAAAATGTTTTCGACAGTGATGCTATTAACTGAGCCAACTTGGCATTTTGATTTAATTTAATAAAGGAGTAGCTACCCGGTATTTAATTAGTCGAGGTGTCACACAAAATTGACCCCGGTCTTGGATCGTCACCTTAGTTGGGTCAGAATTGAGCTCGGTCCTTGATCGTCACCACTCTTGGGTCAAAATTGGCCCTGGTCTTGGATCATCATCTGAGTAAGGTCAGAATTGACCTCGGTCCTCGGTCGTCACCTCTCTTTAGGTCAGAATTGACCTCAGCTCTCAGGCATATACCCTAAGCCCGTAGATTCGGCTTTGATCCACAGAATTGATCATCCCTAGCACACTCTTTAGGTCCTCAGAATCCCCCTCGACCCTATGAATCGGTCGTACTCCCTAAAAAACATCATACGGTGTCTAATCGACGGCTATCATTTGTTCCAAACTCACCCGTCGAGGGGCTCTATAGACGCCCCATTCTGTTACCCCTAACTCTCCTTAGGTCCCTAGTACCTCCCATCATCACTACAAACCCAGGTCACGTCTCGAGTACTGACCTGGAAGCCATCGGGCACCCCCCGACTCAGTTTGATCGAAAAATCAAACTCTTCGTCTTGACCGAGACTCAATGAATCTTCAAAGGTCACTGAATACCCTTTCCAACGGTCCACCCCGTGCGCGATTCCGACTTACCATGAGGACGAACGCGTCATTTGCGTCCGAAACCTGATCTAGAGGCCACCGGGCGCTCCCGGGCTCTATTTGACCTTTATCAACTCTTCAGCTTAACCAAGGCTAAATTAATCTTCAAAGGTCCCTGAATACCCTTTCCAACGATCTACCCTGTGCGCGATTCCGACTTTCCATGGGGACGAACGATCCGTTTGACTCCGGGAGGCCACCGAATGCTTCCCGAGCCCGGTTGACCAAAGTAAACTCTCCAAACCGGATTAAACTCTTTGTAATGTCGAAGTACATCTCCTAACCTTTCCAACGGTATGCCCCGTGCGCGATTCAGACTTACCATGCGGACGAACGATCCGTTTGCGTCCGAACGATTCCCCGTCCAATGGACCGACAAATGCTTTCGAGACATATTTGACACAAAGTCAACTCCCAAACCCGGTAGAGGACCAAAAGACTTTCTAAGGTCTCTGAATTACCTTTCCAACGGTATGCCCCATGCATGATTCTGACCAACGGTTTACCCTCGGCGATCGATTTTCTAAAAAAGCCTGAAGCACAGTGCCAAATGGTCGGTCTCAGAACTTGCCTATCGGCACCTTCTTGCCAACAGGCAGGAAGGGCTATATGCCGATCGGCAAACCCCTGAGCCTATAAAAAGGAGGCATTGGCCTCATTTGCAGGAGGAGCCCAGATCTGATAAAATCTCTCTGAACGAATCCCAGAAACCTCTCTCGAAGGCAGCGTGATCTCAACTTCCAAATCCCCTTTTTACTTACACTTTCCATCATCCTTCTCATCAAACTTGGTGAATTAACCACTCTCCATCATCATCCAAGTTCAAGGGCTGCTCTCAAACATCCAAGATCAAGCTCAAGATCTTCAAGAAGGTCCAACTTTCTCAACTTTCTCTTGAATTCTCTTAAATTCTCAATAAGTTGTTTTTTATTACTTAGCACTTTTATCATCTCATCTCACACATCCTAATATACTTTTTATTTAGTATTATTGCACATCTCTTATTTTCATATAAATAAAAACCCAAAAAATAAGAAAAAGAGGGTTTACTCATAAATTCTAAGTAGGGATTCTCATACTTTTTTCACACTTTTCTCACAACTAAAACACTTTTTCTACACACACACACACACTCATAAATAAGAGATTCCCCATTTTGGATTTATGGGATAAACCCCACCCCTCGTTTTACATGCGAACTACGTGGACTTTGATGCCTTTATAGGCTACGTAGGCGTCTCGGGGTAAAACCCGAGACTCGAGTCCTTTTCCTCACTTTTCCTCTTATCTTCTATTTTCTCTAAATCTAGTCGTCTTGTATTCTACATATTCATAACGTATTACTTCATAGGCATTATCGTTCCATTATAAAGAGCAACATAGGGGTAATCATGTAAATCTTACTTTTCTAATATTATACTTATATCTTCCTACGGATGACTCGCTTTATATTTTCCATGATACAAGTCGAGGATTCCTACCTCCATTATATATATATACACATGCACACATATCACGGGGGGAAATATAAAGGAAAATAACAAATATCCATGAGAGACCGAAAGGGCGGAATGGGTGCCTAACACCTTCCCATTTCGTAACTAAGCCTCTGAACCCTTCTCGAATCATTTTGGTTTCGCACGCACCAGTATGTCTTTGGATGCCATTCTTCGGGGTGGCTCCCCCTTTCTTTTGTCTGTTTTGAGTAAAATAAATTGGCGACTCTGAATCTCTCTACATTTTCACACCTCACAAATTGGCTCCGACCGAAGAGCTCTCCCGAGAGGAGACGCGCGGGACCTGAAGGATCCTTTTCCCTCCGCGGCGGGGATCGGGGATGGCCAAACTGACCCTGAACTGATTGTGCCCCGCTGGCACCGTTCCCCCCTGTCCTGCCCTGATGGATGGACTCTCCTGATCGCTTACTCTCAGACAAGTGAAAATGGTGGTCCTGGCAGTGAAGCAGTGTTGCGTTAACCACATCAGAATAAGTGGCCAACGAGAGATTTCCCAGTAAGTGCTGACGGATCCTCCAGGTCAACCCATCCATGAACTTTTATATCTTTTTTTCCTTTGTCGAAATCTCATCGGGGACGATATTCAAGAGATTTGTGAACTTGGCCTCATACTCTTCCACTGTCTTCCCCTCCTGCTTGAGGTTCATCAACTTCCTTCTCATCTCGGTGTGAACGGATGATGGAAAATACTTGTGGTCGAACCGCAACCAGAACTCCTGAATCTAAAGGACATCGCTCTCCTCCGCGGTGGTAATGGACTCCCACCACTGTAACGCTGACCCTACCAGCTTTAAAGTAGCCAGTATTTGTCTCTGTACATCCGTACACTCATACATCCTCAGGTGTCTTTGGATGTCCTTATTCCACTGACTGGACACAAACGTCGGAGCTACCTGCAAACTCCGGAGGGTGTGCTTTCTGAAAAGCATCACAAACACGTTCCCAAGCAGACGGGAATGCATGAGCTTGTACTGGCGCTACTACCGGCGCCTGAGGAGGTGCCTGCTGCACAACTGCTAGAGCGGCATTTACCGCTTGGGCTACAATAGCGGCAACCTCTGTGGCATTCATGGAGCTCTGAAATGGTGCATGCTGTGGCTTGGGCTGAGCATCTCTAAGAACTCGCTGTGCACGTCGTGGAGGCACCTGAAACGAGATTAAAGTCTTATAAGTTCGCAGTTTTTATGACAAAATAGCTGAAGAGCGAAACATACACAATAGAGTACAACAATCCTAAAATATAGGGCTCTATATCAAAGAAAGCTCAGCGAAAACATAACAAGTCGTACAGATCCTAAGGACACTAGAACCTGATGCTCTGATACCACCTGTGACACCCCGACTAATTAAATATCGGGTAGCTACTCCTTTATTCAAATTAATACAAAATGTCAAGTTCGTTCAGTTCTTAGCATCACTGTCGAAAGACGTTTTAACAATTTCTAGCCACCTAATATTTAAAAAGTGAGTTGTCAATTTTAAACCAATTAGATTAACATACAACCAAATTAAGTCATGAAATACTAATACCACATCCACATCACAGACGCAATAGAATAACAATGGAATAAAATGAATCTGGAGGAACACTCCTCTAAATAATCTGAATACTGAATATAACCAAATACAAAGTCTGAATTACTAATTAATTAAATCCAACATTGAAATAGAACTGAGTAAATAAGATGTCTCTAAAGAAAAGGGGTGACATGCCCTAAAGATGAACAATTCTGAAATAGAGTCAAGCCGGAAGTATAGGCGTCTACTATCGAGGTCCTGTAACTTCCACAGCAGCTATAGCACGTCACTGGAATGGAACTTCTAAGCTTGGTGTCCTTATGGCTGGGCACCTAAAAGGTTTTTACAAGAAAAATAGATTTGGAAGCAAACGGGTCAGAGCCCGATTGTGAAAACAGTTTAAAATATAGCAAGTGTTTAATATCATTAAACAGTGAATATAAAATACATGATAGTGCGTGCACTCACATGAGTTCCTCACCTCTCAACTAATTGTGCACACCTATCATACCCGTACCCGTTCTAGTTATTCTACTATTTAACTAGTCCAATCCGTAACCTGACATTATGTTACAATTCAAAGTTCAATTCCCAACATCTTAATATAAACTGGAAGTCTTACTGTTATGACTCAGAATTAGTTATAATAATTTATAAGAATTTCTCCATCTTTAACTCTACTAAAAATGTTATAATTATTCACACTTACACTTTAATAAACAATTCATCTCAATTATCAGTATATCAATCTCATCACAAATATACAATAATGGCACCCCTAGGCTAAGTTACGGTGCACACATACTCTTCTATCAAATCCCGGTACATCACGTACATAAGGACCACGTATTCCGAATCTCTTAGGAATCGTTTCAATAAGTAACAATCACACATAATGGAGGCGAACATAGTTCACATCTCATGGGTCACGCACATACCTACGCTCCCATGATCAGCAAACTAATTAACTCACCAATAAGTCATTCTCTGACCTATGTCCTCAAGGTACCAATCTAAATCCCCCCATAGGCACACAAAGATTAGATGGTCCTGATCGAACGCCGACCTCCCGTGATAGCAAGTATGGTAGGTATGTTATACACAGATAAACATCTATACTAAGCAGTCACACATCTTAGATATCTTATAATAATAATAGAGGTATATTTTACATCCCTATATCGTCATTATTTGTTGCACACTTACACGTCCCCGAATAACATACAATATAAATTGTCAACTCTTCTCACGTCGCAATTTCAAGTACTTCTAACCTAACCCATAGAAGTCACTCGATCTATTATAAAATTCTAAGTTTTAATCCTCAATGTACTTCAATCTCACAACTATACCCACTAATCACAAGAGAAGAATAACGCTCAATTAGATAGGTCTACGGAAAGTTCAAAACTAAAATCGGGCCTAAAGACCATTATGTGAACTCGTTAGAAGTCACTGAAATCTCGTTCGAACGAGGTCGTTTGAACGAGTGTCATTCGAACGAATGTCTTCGAACGAACTGTAAACTCATTAGAAGGGGAACTGTCATCTAGTTACAAGCTCGTTCGAACGACCTGGCTTGGTCTTCTAACGAGATGGCAGAAAATTCCCAGAAATTTCCCAACTTCATTTTTGTTAAAATCCTCTTCTCTAAATCCATCCTAAGGTCATCCCAATTAAGTTTTATTGTCTTGGAACTACTCTAAGTCCTCCTAAGTCGCTTCTTAACGTATTAATGGGGAAAATCCTCCTAATCAACATGCAATTATCATAAATCCCCAAATTTTGCCCCAAACCCTATGAATATGAATACAAAATTTAATTGACTACAAAGGCTCCCTATTAATCCATTTTCAAATCATCAAAAGTACATTTTTTGGGTATTGAATCCGTCCATAACCATTCTACATGCAATCCCTAACCAAAATCATGAGTTTCACGACAATCCCATTAGCTTTTCATAAAAACTTTCAAGGCATAAACAGTTCTACACTAAACATGGAGGAAATATTCATTTAACTTAATAACATCAAATCACTTACCTTAGGTTTGTTCTTCATATTTGTTGTCGATGATTATAGGGTGATTCTCTCCTCTTTCTGGTCACAATTCCTTCCAAAGTGATGGTGATGGGAGATGGTTTGGTTTGGAACCTTTTTTAACCTCTCTAACTTCTCTCAAAAAACCCCGTAGCCTACTCTTTTGTTTTTGACTGGTAATGGCCTTAGTGGCCTCTCTAATAATATATAATTTAACTCTAAAATTCGTGGGTTTTAATTCCTCTGTTTATAAAATTACCAAAATACCCTTATGGGTTGCCGGTTTGGCCTAAAAATGCCCCGGGACCAAAACTAAACTCTCGGCTAGTGTTTTCTGACTATTTCGACCCTTTCGGACACGTTGGCGCATTCAAAATGACCATTCGATTGATAAAAACATAATTTACTTTTTAATCAAATAAATTTTATTCTTGACGCGACTGACACGCCAACTAAATTTCTCAAATTGTCATATTTCTGCCTCGTGACAATTTTAACATTTTCAATACTCATATATTACCATATATTTTCAGTAATGCTTTATTTTAACATCATAATCAAATACCAACTCACATCTCGCTAGTATTTACCTCCAAATTAATTTTCAAATTAATTCTCATTTAATTCAATTAATCCAATAAATAAAATGAATAAAATTACGGGGTATTACAGTCTTCTCAGCAATCACCACCTTCTGAGTAGCCCCAAGTACGTTATAGGCCTTGGACATTGTTTCCTTCTCACGCTCCGACATTTGGTGAGCATCAGCAAAGGCCCACTTCTCCTCTTATAGAATATCTTTTAGTTCTTGCTCTCTCCTAGAGCTATCAACTTGGGTGTCCAAAAGAGTGGTAAAATCAGATAGCATCTACATACAGAATAAAAGAATAGTGAACCGGTACAATAATAGAGAGAGTAAAGATAAACAAATAACAAAAAAGACTTACTAGGGTTATCCCTTGCGCAGTCTTGAGGACGAGTTGGGATGTGCCCAACCTAGATGAATGCTTGTGATCAGCAGCGAGTACTAACCTCTTCAGTAGGTCTGGGGCCAAAGAAGGTGAGTCACCCATGCTAACCCCCTCAATACTTGGTAAATAATGTACCCAAAAGGACTACAAAACCAACTTCCTCTTGGTCTCCACTCTCTCCTCTTCTTTCCTCTTTTCATCTTCTTCTCTATTTTTCTCCTTCTCTCTTCTTCCTCTCTTTTCTTCTCTTTTTCTTTCTCTTTCTCTTTCCCCTTATCAGATGGGCTAGAACCACTGCCCTTAGGGGAATCAGTTGCAAATGTCTTCAGAGACAGGATCCGATCAGACATGACCATATGGCCATAATCTTTAAGAAGCCTCAACTTTATCCTCTTAATCAGAGGGACCATGTATTTTTCCTTTCCCTCTTCTTCTTTTTCTTTTTCTTCTCCTACTCCTACCTCTCCTCCTCCCTCCTCTTCATTTTCTTACTCTTCTTGTGAGCTTTCCTCTTCAATAATGACTGGATCAGAAGGACCAACCTCAGGAGCTCTCAAATCAAGAACCTCGTCAACAGGGCAAGCAATAAAACTAGTTTTAGTATTTTTATACTCTAACAGATAAGTTGCTGCTCTGGGATGCTCACAGTCGGATAGCCTCTCTTTAATGTTCCAATCCTTTATAAGCTCATTAACATTGATCTCACTAACTTCGGGCTAAAGATTCTTTGCATGAGATAAAAAACAGAGGAAGAAAAGACAGTTATCTGAATATAAAAATAAGAAGAAAATAAAGACCAAATGAAACAACAATAATATAAAAAGCAGCGACCTATGCGCTCCTCTCTATAGTAAAAAAAATACTGGGCCTGTTTGCCTCTCTCCCGCATGAGTAGGAAAACATTGCCAATTTCTGGCAATAAAACCTTGGCCCCAACAATCCTTGTTCAAGTCTAGAAGATTTACCACCAGAACTCGATCAGCCTTCCTGGTCTTCAATTAAATAAGGAATTCCTTGTTCTCGACCATACGTAGCAGTAACAGATTTTAGCAAGACCCAATTTTGTGTCATTCAGGGTATTAATGTTATGAAGCCCATTTACTGTATTCCACATATTAGGGGAACATTGAGAAGGGACTACTTCAAAATATCTAAAGAATTGAAGTAAAAGAGGGTTTGGAGGAAAAGTCAAACCGCCCTGGGTTATCATAAGGGTGTGAATCCAGTGCCTCCCTTCAATGTCACACACATTTCTAGGTAAGGGGGCACCGTCAATTTCTACCCAATCAAGAATGTTGTACTTCTTCCTGTATTCTTCTATTGATTTATTATCAAGCTTTTCCATGAACACACAAGAACCCTAACTACAATTATAAAAAAATGAGAAGAAGAGGAAAACAGAAAAGGTGTGCAGAAACAAAAATTGATAAAGCTCTGAAGAAAAAGAAGACACTGAAGAAGACGAACATTACAAAGCCTAGAAAATAAGGAAGAAGGTTCACTGAACTTATCTAACGAAAAGAACTGTATATCCTGTTTGAAGTCTGATAGTAATGATCACACACGATCTCCCGAACAATTTTTGGTGATTCAAATGCCTGGTCGGACAACAACACCCTCGCTCGTTCAAATGATTTACAAGTATGCTATGGTGCTTGGCTCATGACGAGCGTACCCTCACCAACTTCACCAAATCTACAAAAATTACATTTTACTTGCAAGGCCACTAGTATAATTAAAAACTATTGGCCCATAACTCATAACAACCCAAAATTTTTAGGGGCAATTTTGGGGACCCATTTTTATGGTCAATGAGAGTAGATGAAAAGGCTCAAGCCGCTTAAGGGGATGCTCGACCCAAATTTAATGATTGACCAACACATGTATATTTAATATACATTAGAACACTTAGGGATATACTCAAATCAACCTCCAAGAATCTCAAAGGAGATATTTAGGTGTTTTATGACATATCCAACGTGACTAATTGAGTTCCTTGCGTAACTCAACGTCTACAAACTAATATTTATAAATTGTAACCCCTAATCCGAGGCAAAAGGATTGAAACTTGAGATTTTGAGAGACACTTTATAAGAACTAGTAACCTCTCCGTGGATGTAGGCAAGTTGCTAAACCATGTATATCGTCGTTGTGCATGTGATTTCTTTTACTTTCTGCTCTTTGTGATTATTTTTGTGGAATCCTTTATTGTGATTTTTTTGCACTCACGTTGACTCTGTACAAAAATCGCACAGTGTATTAGTCTCTCAATCTCGAAGTCCAAAATGATTTCCCAATTTCCAATTTAGTGTTTACTCACTTGTTAACCGATTTGTCTCACTCTAATCAACCCCTTACTGATATTCCCAGGTAATCCCAATCTATTCTAGAAACTCATATACCCATTTATCCAACACTAACAGGTAAAAAATGATGTAAAATAAAATTCACAATAGACCAGCAAACCAAATCGGTTCATTGATAAACCGAATTGGTTCGTCCCAACGAACCAATTCGCTCCTCCTGCAAACCGGTTCGATTTGGTGGGCTTCCCTTCATCTTCAACCTCGGGATTTCACCTCCCAACCCCACTAGTGGAGGTCGGCCTCCCAAGACCATAAATTAAGATCCCAAATACATATATAAACATCCTAAATGCATTTTAAACTCGGTCTAAATCTGAATCCAATGTTTAATCACCCAAGGATTCTTAATCATTGATTCAATTCACCCAATCTAGATTTTATCAAACTTAAATACATTGATCTAATACCCTATCAATTTTCATCATTATCATATTAATATTCCCAGATTTATATCACTAATCTCTTCCATATTAATTCTCAATCATATTAACATGTTAAAACATAAATCAATCCTCTTAATTAACCCCATGATTACATTCTCAATTTCCAAATAATCATTACTTAACTATGAACATAATTAACTACGGAAACACAAATCTAAAGCAGGTAAACACTTGCCTAGATGGATTAAAATCCAAATCTTGACACGTTCTAGAAGAATTTATTCTGGAATTAGCTCTTCCTCTCTTCTCCAATTCTTCCTTTCCTTTTCTCTTTTTTTCTTCCCTCTTTCGTTATCTCCTTTAATTTCCACTAAGAATAGGTTAAAATGAGGTTGCGATCCACCCCAATAACTCACTAATACCACCTAATAAACCCCTAATTTCGCATTTGGATTAAGCCCTAAGGGTAAAAAGATGACCATACCCCTATACGGGCCATCCTATGTCTAAAAAGCCTCAGGGACCCAAATATAACCCCAGGTACCTATTCTGGACTATTTCAACCCGTTCCGGATCATCGGTGCACTAAGAAAGGCCATTCGAGTCCCCAAACTAAAAATGTTCAACCATCTCATTAATCAGGCCCAACACGTGCGTATAGTATGTGTCGCCCTTAAATATTTTAAATTCGTCATTTCAACTCTGTGACGACATAATATAATGATCCGTAACTTTTCACTCATTTTGTGACAATATAATTATTCGCATCACTATTACTTATTATACGCAAGTAAATAATGATAAATATAAATCCCAAACTCGCTAATTAATATTTATCGAAACCAATTCCATTTAATAATTAAATGTTCTCGTGGAATAAAATACCCTAAAAAGTACAGGGTATTACATTATCCCCCTAACATTGAAATTTTATCCCCAAAATTTGAACGTACCTGATGCGAAGAGCTCTGGATACTTTTTCCAAGTGTCACCATCGCTCTTCCAAGTCGATTCGATGGCATTGTGATTCCCCCACTGAACATGTACTAATGGTACCACCTTTAATCGAAGCTTTCGCTCGCTTTGATCCAAAATGGCAACAAGTATCTCGTCATAAGTAATGTCCAACTGCAAGTCTATCTCCTCTAATTCTATATGTCGGTGAGCCAACTCATCCTTGAGATACCTCCTCAATGACGGCACGTGGAACACATCGTGAATTCGTTGCAAGTGCTCTGGTAAGGCAAGCCTATATGCAATCTGCCCTACCTTCTTAATAATTGGAAAAGGCCCCACATATCTAGGTGCCAGCTCCCTATTCTCCCCAAACCGCATCACTCCCATCATGGGAGATACCCACAGTCACACCTTATTACCCACGTTAAAATCCAAGTGCCTCTGGTTCGCATCAGCGTAACTCTTTTGACGGTCTGAGCTACCCAAATATGACTCCTGATCAACTCAATCTTCTTCGACGTATCTTGAATCACGTCCAACCCAAGAAGCTTGTTATCCCCCACCTCTATCCAACACAAGGGATAATGACAAGGTCTCCCGTACTCAAAAGGTTCCATGATAATAGTAAACTGGTACGAGTTTTTATATGCAAACTCTACCAACGGTAGGTAGTGCTCCCAACTACCCTTAAAATCAAGAATACACATCTTCACCATATCCTCTAGCATCTGATTTACCCTATTTATCTACCCAAAGATCTGCGGGTGATACGTCGTGCTCAACTGAAATTTTGTCACCAATGCCTCCTGAAATCTCTGCTAAAAATGGGACACAAAGATCTTATCCTAATCCTAAACAATGTTAAGCGGCACTCCATGCAGTCACACTATCTCTGAAATAAACAGTTGGACATACTTCCATGTCGTGTAGTCGACTTAAACAAGTAAGAAATGAGCTACCTTAGTCAAACGGTCCATAATAACCCAGATGGAATCAATACCCCATCTATGGCATTGGTAAATCCATAATAAAATCCATTGATATACTCTTCCATTTTCACATCGAAATCTCCAATAACTACAAAACCTCGACTGCTCTCTGATGATCAACCTTCACCATCTGGCAAGTAGTGCACCCGGAGACAAACTCTACTATCTTCCACTTCATACCGGCCCATATATACTACCTCCTCGTATCTTGGTACATTTTATCCCCTCCTAGATGAACCGATAATCATGACCCATGCAACTTCTACATAACTGCGTGTCGTGGATCCTTGTCATCTAATATAATCAACCTCCCGTTGAAGTGTAAGTCACCCTCAGAGCTGAATGAGTAGGACTCTGCTCCATTAGCCAATGACTTTCGCATCTTCTCCTAGCAAGAAGGATCCCATGCCCGTTCCTTCGCAACCCTCAAAATTATCTCGGGTGTAATGATCATCACTTCCATATAAGACCTGACTAGCTCCTCCTCCTGACGAAGATTATCCCACTTCGCCTTCTAAACAGCTGCCAAGTGCCCCGTAGGCTTATGGCTCAACGAATCTTCCACCGCGTTAGCTTTTCCTGGATGATATTAAATGTTGAACTGGTAGTCCTTCACGATTTAAAGCCACTTGCAATTCCTCATATTCAGCTCCTTTTGCATGAAAAGGTACTGCAGTGACTTGTGGTCAGTAAACAAATGGAATTTCTCCCCTA
The DNA here is from genome assembly GCA_949130495.1 of Sambucus nigra. NCBI lineage: Eukaryota > Viridiplantae > Streptophyta > Magnoliopsida > Dipsacales > Adoxaceae > Sambucus > Sambucus nigra. The sequence continues at coordinate 974,140 of CASBWL010000014.1, forward strand.
ATAAATAGTGCCCCTAATTCCTTAAGGAAAAAACAACTCTTGCTAACTCTTGTTCATGTGTAGGATAGTTCTTCTAATGGGTCTTTATCTTGCAAGATAAAAAATTTATAGCACGCTCCTCCTGTCGTAGAACTTCCCCAAGCCCCTATAGGAACGCATTGGTAAAAACAAAGTACTCTACTCATCCCCTAGGCAATGCGAGCACTAGTGCTGAAGTCAACTTTTCCTTTATCGCATCAAAAGCTAACTGAAAATGATCATCCCAAATAAAAGGTATGCCCTTACGAATCAAATTCGTCAAGGGATTCGTAATCTTCGTGAACCTTTTGAGAATTCGACGGTAGTAACTTGTTAACCCAAAAAAACTATAAACATTTGTTGGTGTCATGGGTTGGCCCCACTCCCTCACCATTGATAATTTTACACGGATCCACTAAAATTCCCATATCGGAAACTATATGACCCAAAAACTTTACATCCCGTAACCAGAATCCACACTTCTCAAACTTAGCATACAATTAATGGTCTCGCAAAGTCTAAAGAACCATTCAGAAATGCTCTGCAGCTCTCCCTCTGTTTGAGAGTAAACCAGGATATCATCTATAAAGACAATGATAAATTGATTTAAGAAATTCCTAAAAACTCGGTTCATGATATCCATGAAAACTGTTAGTGCTTTTCTTAACCCAAATGGCATAACCCTGAACTCTTAAGATCCGTATCTCATCAGGGACATATTTCCCCCTGATTCATGACTGATGGTACCCCGACTTAAAATCAATCATCGAGAAGTAGGGTTCTCCTCTCAGCTAATTGAACAATTCATTGATATATGGCAACGGATACTTGTTCGAAATCGTGATCTTCTTCAACTCCTGGTGGTCAATACGCAACTTCAGTGACCCATCTTTATTCTTTATAAATAGTACTGGATCACCCCAAGGTGAGTTACTCCTACAGATAAAATCCTGCCCCAAAAGTTGTTGAAACTGATCGCTCAATTCCTAAATTTCTAATGGATCTATATGATACGGTGCACACGCTATCGACCTAGTCATCGGTGCTAAGTCAATCACAAACTTAATCTCTCAACCTGGTGGTAATTTCGTTATCTCCTCAAATACATCAGCAAAGTCCTTAACCACAGGGATCGAATCTATTGAAACGACATTAGACTTTGAAGTCTCTTCCTCTATGTAATATAAATGTGTGTTCGACCCTTCCTCGGGACCAACCATCACCACAAGAAACATATCTTGCCCAGGAATAGCAAACATAATAGTCCTACTATAACATTACACCATTGCTCTATACGTCGCTAAACAATCCATCCCCGATATAACGACATACTCATACATATCCAAAATAAACAAATCAACTACTAAGAATAACCTCCCAAAGTCCATACCCACTCCCTTGCAGATGGAATGGATGAGAGCCCCACTACCCAAGGGTGAATCTGCAGTCATCACAATATCAAATGTCCTGTCCACTAAACCCGACTCCCACGCGAATCTATTTATAATAAAATAATGCGACGCTCCTGTGTCAAATAATACTCATCCTATGTGCTCATGAATAGGAAACATACCATCAACTTCTGGCGGCGCTAGTGGTATAGATGTCCCAAGGACATTATAGACATGCCCAAACTGTAACTGCCTCTGCTGAGGTGGCACTGTTGGAATAGCTAGTGGGGCCGATAGCTGCGACAATTGTTTCCCCTGACCCCTGGCCCTATTTGGGCAAGACCGCAACATGTGGCCCTTACCCCCACATATAAAATACCTCCCTACGAAGTATGTCGACTGGTGACCAAGCATATGTGGAATATGTGTTTATATTCCTATTTAGAAATTTTTACACGTTCTTCCTTCATTTTGCTTAGTTCGGATAAAACTTGTTGATTTTTATACAGAGTTTTATCCTTAATTTTTCTTGGCCAAGTACTAAGGAACAAAATCTTATTTTGACTTGGGTTTGATTGCCTTACCGACCAATTATTGTATTGCCGAACAAGTATGAATTGCCGACCAAGTATTATATTTTTTAAAATCTTGTGTTATGGGGATGCATATCACCATACTCCAACAAAAATCGAAAAAAATGAAAGAAACAAACTCTTTATTAAGATTGAAACAGAAGGATTACAAAATTTGTGAGATCACTGGTGATATTTTCTGAGATGCTTGACATTCCAAAGATTTTGAAATTCTTCCCCTTCCAAAGTTTCGATCCGATAAGTTCCTAGTCAGATGACTACTGAGATGCAATAGAGTCCATGCTAATTTTCTTTAAGCTTGTTGTTCTTCTGAATCACCTTTTTAAGAACATAATCCCCCTCTTTCAAGTTAGTCAACTTCACCCTTTTGTTGTAGAAATGAGCAGTCCTTTATTGACAAGTAGCATTCCTTGGTGTAGCTTCTTCGCGTACCTCTTATAGCATATCAAGGTATAACCTCTGCATTAAATCACTGACAGGAGAGTTAAATTTCAGTTTCCATGAGTTGGTAAATCGAGTTCGACTAATACCATTGCTTATGTCCCAAACACAAGCATATATGGTGTTTCTCCTGTAGCAACACTTGGAGTTGTTTGATATGCCCATAAACCGAATGCAATTCATTAATCCAATTGCCCTTAGCAGCATTAAGTATTTTATTTAATCGATTGAGCAAAGTTCTATTTGTCACCTCTGTCTGTTCACTGCTTTGAGGATGACATGGATCAGAATTCAGCTTTTGGATCTTGGACTGGGCACAATATGCTTTGAACTCTTCATCATCGAACTGCGTGCCATGATTAGTGATAAAAGCATATGGTGAATCATATTTGGAAATGATGTTATTCCAAATAAACTGATACACCTTCTCGTAGGGCATGTCCACCAATGGTTCTACCTCAACCCATTTGGTAAAGTAATCCAAAGCAACGACTAAGTATTTGAACCTTCCTATGGGGTGGCCCGACCAGGTCTATTCCCCATATAGAAAATGGCGAAGGTGAAGTAATTGGAGTGAGAGAAGCATGTGGGATTTTACGAATGTTAGAGAACCTTTGGTATTTATCACACTTATTCACAAAAGTTGTACAATCTGCCCTCATAGTTGGACAATAGTATCCATGAGTGTTGATACATTGTAGGAATGACCTTCCCGCCACATGAGTTCCACAGGACCCTTCGTGGACTTCTTAAATCAAGTCTTGAACCTCTGTTGGGGGAACATAGCGTTCTAAAGTGGTTATTAGCCCTCTTCTATATATAACTCCGGTAATTATAGTGGAATCAAACTAATGAACCACACTATGAAATTATGGGAAAATATTAAAGAACAAAGATAAAGAAATGAGTCAAATATTTTGAACAATCAATTTGGATTTATGCCAGGGCGATCCACCATGGAAGCTATTGACTTATTAAGACAATTAATGGAGAAATGTAGAAGTAAGAATAAAATGTATATACGGTCTTTATAGATTTAAAAAAGGCTTATGATAGAGTACTTAAGGATATAATTTGGTGAGCTTTAAAAAGGAAGAGACTCCATATGAGTTATATTAAATTTATTAAAGATATGTATGATAACTCAAAGACTAGAGTAAGGACTATATGTGGAAAAACTAATGACTTTACGATTAAAGTGGGTTTATATCAAGGATCGACCTTAAGTTCTTATTTATTTTCCGTAATTTTGAATGAGATTACTGAGGACATACAAGAAGATGTCACATGGTGTATATTGTTTAAGGATGGTATAGTTTTAGTAGACACTTCAAAGGAGGGCTTATCGATGAGAGTAGATACTTGGAGAAAAGCCTTAGAGTCAAAGGGACTAAAAATCAGTAAAAATGAAACAAAATTTAAGGAATGTAAATTTAATAATGAGGCATCGAGTAACATATGTTAAAGATTGAAGAAAAAGTGATACACCAAAATTTCATTATCTAGATCAATGTTACAAAGTAATGGGGATATTCATGAGGATGTTACGAGTAGAATATCAACCGATTGGATGAAATGGAAACAAGCTAGTGGGGTTTTATGCAATAAGAGGATGACTGATAAATTAAAAGGAAAATTTTATTGGATAGTTGTTAGGCTAGTGACCCTATATAGAGCAGAGTGTTAGGCATTAAGGAAAAAATATGAACAAAGTCTCCATGTTAGTGAGACGAGGATGCTCCGGTGGATGATAGGATTCACTAGAAATGTCAAAATTAAAAATCAATATGTGAGAGAAAAGTTAGGAGTAGCTCCCATTAGCGATAAATTAAGAGAAAGTAGACTTAGGCAGTAAGAACATGTGTTGCGTAGACTAGTAGATGCCCCTATAACAAGAGGGATATTATTGAAAATAGAGGATAAAAGAGAAAGAGGTCACCCTAAGCTATCGTGGGAGGAACTTATTAGGAGATATCTTAAGGAATTAAACTTAAATGATAATATTACATATGATAAACGAGAATGTAAAACGAGAATCCATGTGGTCGACTCCATATGATGGGATTAAGGCAAGGATGATGATGATGATGTATATAAGGGACCCACAATATCTAATCCCCATTGAGCAAAAGGCTACGAACTGCTCAGTGAATTGAGGTCATTGTCTGGTTGGTGAAATATGAGAGAGAATTTTTGACATATCCTGCACTTCCTAACATATGAAACTACATCTTTTTGCATATAAGGTCATCAATGGCCCTTTTTGTGGCCCTGAATACCAAAGATATTCTCCCAATACGACTCCTACATATTCTTTCATGAAGTTCATAAAGTTTTTGGTTATCATCACTTGGACGCACACACTGGATGCATAGAACTATGAAAGATTGCTTCTAGAGCTTCCCCTCAAGTGATAAGTAAAACTGATCAGATTTTACCTTGGTCTGATGACCTTGCTTCTTATTAGTAGGTAGAATATTTTCTTATAGATTGCATTTGAAACCAAGTAGAAAATAATATCTTCCAGGCTCGGTTGAAAGAACTATACCTCCCTCTAACGAACTATGTGAACTCATTCAAACAACATCAAATAATAGATCGAACGACATTCCAGCATGATGAGGAAAAAGAGTTCGTTTGAAGTTTCATTTCGACGTTTAATATCTAACAACTTTAAGAAACTCATTCGAACGACCCTCGATATCTCGTTCTAATGAGATGGCTTAAAAATGATTTTTTGTTTAAAAATTTGAAAAAATACTCATGTTTCAAATGCTTGTAAAATAACCCTCAATGTAATGTTTACACAAAATCAACCTCATATACCTTCTACAAATGTTCTAGTGATGAAATCAACTCTTCGATCTTCGATTATCGCATCCGTTCACTAACTTGTCTTGAATTGAAGCCTTTAGAATGTACGTGATGATATAGAAGGGTAACAAAATATGCTGAACTATAAAAATGATGAGAAAATCATAAATTCTGCTCGGTGCATGCCGAGAATACTTAAAGATGACCAAAATTGTATAGGCCAATGATGTTTTTCAGTTAAACACTTCACTCACTCAATCTTCTCAGCACATACTCAGAAGACGTAACACTTCAGAGAATCCTCTACAATCCTCGATCAGGAGCAAAGTCATTGGGGATTTTGTTATACCATGAATATGGTATGTCCCATAGACCAATTAGAAGATTAAAACTGGACTCATCATTCATAGAAAGGAGGTCGGTTCAACTACCAAATTAGTCCTCTAGGGAAATTATGGTCGGCCCCACTATCACAGATAATGAATTTAACCCAGCCAACTCACCGCAGTTAACATCATTATATAACACTATCAAAGTAGGCATGTACTATGTCATTCAGTGATGTTGATATAACACTACACGTGGGGGAGATATGCAAATATTCCCCTGTGTGCTTTATAACTAACTTCATGACTATACTCCCACTTGCCTATAATGGTGTACCTGCCTAAACTATAAAAGCATGATACATATCCTCTCTATTATCTCTCTTCTAACAGCCTATAACTATCACACTACACCCTCATGGGTGGGGATCGAGATAATATCTTCATACCGATGTGTTGTCCATTTCTAGAGTGAACTTGAGATCTTGTAACCTCTATTCGTCTATGGTGTTTTCCATCTGAATTAGTATATAATGTGGAAAGAAGAGTAATAATATGGTTAATGAGACATAAATACTATTCACACTAATATGATGCAATTGGAGACTACCTATAGTGAAATGTAAATATTTTTCCAATAATATTTGTCCATTCAATTGTGTAATTGCTTCTTGACTCCATTTCCTTGCCCTGTTTTGACTTCCTGACATTGAACTACTGCATTACATTTCTGCAATTTACTGAAATTTACAATTACAAATCAGATCACACATTACCAAACATATCACCAGAACCAACACCACACGTTTATCTTTAAACTCGAATAGATTCACAAACACAAAAAATCAGTTTCAATAAGATGAACATATTATGTTATACGTAGATTCAAATTACAAACCTTATTAACCACAATATCAATTGGGCATCCCATATTAATATTAATGAACTAGTTTATAAGTTCAGCAGTGCGTGTAACAGTATATGGATATGGCCTACATATCCGAATGCCAAACAAATCCTTAGACGAATGACATCTTAGTAAAGCCCATTATACAGATTGGCCCTATAATCGATTTGTGAAAAAAATGAACATTAGTATAGTAATAAACAATTAAACGTCGAAAATGCGTAACGATATCATGCATAATACTTAGGTGAAACAGGTCCTAAAACTAAACATCGCAAACAATAAATAATTTTGATGGAAATTAAATCATAGCAATGTGAACAATAAACCAAGAGAAAGTTCATTACAATGTGAACAAAACGATGTTAAAAGAAAGTGTACATCATGATTCTTTATATCAACCTTTAAATATGAAATAATGTTGTAAACCACGGGTATCGCCTTCATAAATTGTCGCAGATATTGACTATTATGAGTACTGAAATAACGTGATAAAGCATTACGAATGTTTCTAATTAAAGAAACCGACTAATCGTCTTATTTATGTTTTATTGGGAATTTGACTAAGGATATATCTAAGTGTTCTATTCTGTTGCGGATACTTTGTAATCTTGTAACTGGACTTTAATGGACTCTACCTCATTATCTGATTCATTGCCAATAAAAGTTACATATTCATCCATGTCAAACTCGCCCTCTTCCTCCAGATCGTAAAGTTGCAAGGATCACAATACCCCATCGTCACATGGTTAAACTGTAATTAAGTTGGCTAAATATGTCACTGGTTATACTAATACGTGGAGGGCAATGACCTATGTGATCACAGCAAATCTTGCCTAATTTGTATAAAAACTGTGAATATAAAAGAATTGAAGAATGCAAAATAAAATAAATGACAACCTCCTTAAAATGGCATGAATGTGGTAGTGTCGTGAAATGATATGAATATGTCTTAAAATTAACGCGATATTCAATGAATATGTTTTTTTTTTAAATTTGTATGTTGATCCAGACCATAATAGTTTAGTAATGGTTCTCTTTGAGGTTATTCCAGAACTAATCACTTGCCAAGACAATGAGAGGTTGATTATGATGATGACAGATGTTGAATTAAAAATGCAATTTTCTCTATGTATGGTAATTGTGCTCCGTGTCTTGGTGGGTTTTGACGGTCTTTTGAGGATGGTTTTAAAAAGTCGTGGAATCATTTAGGTTCTCGATTATGATTAATGTCTCCGCCAAATGTTTTTTGTCCTATTATATAGGGGTTCAATGGCGGGCCTTCTATCCCCCTTAATTTTTTGCATTGTGTAGGAGGTGCTTATTAGGGGATTAAGTAATCTAATTCATTTTGGTAAAGTGAGTCCTATGTATACTCCTTCTGGGTGTCATTTTCTTCCTCACTCCCGATACACGGATGATTTGATAATTTTTTGTAGAGTTGATCAGAGGTCCATTATTAAACTCATGTGTTTCTTAATATATATATATATATAGCATGCTTTCTAGACAAGTGATTAGTAAAGCCAAGAGAACCTTTTCTTGGGAAAGTATGCTAGGCATCGTAGATCGTTTATTTCTGTCTTGGTTCGACTCAATGAGGTTCACGCTCCTTCTACTTATCTTGGGTCTTTGGTATGTAAATGCAATACAATGAGACTTCACTTAAAAGCCACTGTGGACCAGGCGAAATGAGAACTTGAGGGGTGGAAGAGTAATATCCTCTCCATGGATAGAAGGCTTCAACTTGTTTAGTCAATTTATCAAAATACTCCTTTGCATTCTTGTAAAATTTACAGATGGCCGGATGCACTTCTTATAGATATATCAAAATGGGCTAGAAATTTTTTACAAGGACGCTTTACTTTGCTGGAAGGTCAGTTTAATTATGAAGTATACTTTAGATATAAAACCAGAGTTTTACATTCATTCACTATGTGGTTAATTCTTAAAGATATGCTTATGTTTTAGGTCATAATAGTTTTTCTTTTTAACAATAAAAATCAACCACACTGGAATCGATTTTTTTTATAGATTTGACATAATAGTGTTTTCTTTGGGGGGGTAGGGGGAGAGGGGGTGTTTTGGTTGGACTCTCAACCTGCAACATGAGGATATGAGGATGAAGACCCTGACCATTAGCCTAGACCTAATGGTTAAATAATAGGTAAAAGAGAAAAATATAAAAAAGAAAAAAAATTGAAAAGTTTGTTGAGTAACAAAACTCAAAATTTAAAGAGTTATCTTCAAAATTCATCCTAGGTGATCAAAGAGCACAATTAATAATTTATTGACAAGAACTTTAGGGAGGCTTTTATCAACAACAGTTTTGCCTTTTCTTAAAAATTAACTGTAGTAATAAGATTTCATCGAATTTTTAGAGCTAAGGAATTTTGATACTACGGAAGGTTTGTTTAACATATTCAAGCATATGAAATAAAGGGATTTGAATATTGTTTATATAAATTTAAGTTGGAATATCTAATAGCTATATTTCTTAGATGTGGATTTAAACAAATAGAATGAGTGAGGTCCATGGTCTTAAAATGTATTTATTTGAAACAATATGTTGGGATAAGATTTCAAGACTGGAAAGCCTTTAATCTAGTGCTACTATCAAAACAAAGAGGGAGACTTGTATCAAATCCATTATAATTGTGTTCCAGAATTCTGATAGCAATGTATTTCATGACAGGGGCTTTTTGAGAAGCAAAAAGGGTGCAAATCCCCATTTATTTGGAATAATATTTTGGAGTCTTAAGTTATTGGACTTTGGAGTACAATGGAGAATATATAATAGATAAAAGGTCAAATTATGGAAGCGTCGATGGTTTCTCTGGCATTACTTCTTTATACCTGGACCAACAGGCTTTCGCCAAAGATTTCAGCAATCCAATATTATTGAATGGAATGATATCTAGAATTGCAAAGTTCCAAATAGATTCAAACACTTCATGTTACGAGTGTGGACAAACTCACTCCCAAGATGTAAAACCTCCATCATAGATATATCACGACTGAGAAAGGTTGTTGCATTTACAAAAGACATAGTGAGACCTTAATTTATGTACTTTGAGATTGCCAGACAGTTAAAGAGACATGGAGCTTTATCAAGCTGAAAAAAGATGAATTTTCGGGGGCGAGCGGGCAACGGCCGTAGAGGTATTATTTTCACAAGTTCAATTTGAGGTCTTCGCTATGACAGCATGGAGTATATGCCATCACTGGAATAAACTAAAACACAATGAAGCGTCATCTCACCCAATCTGAATTCAAGAATTGGCATGATATATAGAGTTGTTAGAGGCTAATTCGTTTACAGAGGAAACAGAAGTAGCATTCGGAGAATATTATGGGCCACTCCAGAAGACACATATACAATTAATTTTAATGCAACAATAGGTACAAAGAAGAGGTGTATTATAGGGAGAGGCGGATGTCGATTAGCCTTATCCCCCCAGACACTGCAGTTAAGTGGGAGCCTTGTACACCGGGTACAACGTTTTTCTATGTAGATTTGTACTATACTTGCAAATCAAGTCCAGGTCAAGCAGTGCCAAAATTAGTTATCACACCTCACTTAATACACCAAAAAAACACACCTCACTTATCATCACTTAAGAGTATCGAGTTGGGCCGAGTCATTTGAAAAACCCAACCCAAAATGTAATAACCCTTTACACATGGGAGGAAAAGTGAGGTGTGTTGTTTGGTGTGTTAAGTGAGGTGTGTTGGAGAGCCTAACACCAAATAACACAACTCACTTATCTTCATCAAGTGTATCAGATTAGGCTGGTTCATTTTAAAAACCAAAGGCCTATGTAAAAATTAAATATTCACATTTTACCTATAATATATAATGTTTTGGCCCCTGTGTCCAATATTAAACAACAAATTAGGGAATAAAAACATTAGACTAACAATGGTTATTGTTCTCATATTGTTAATTGTTTCTAGTTGAACAATTTTGTATTCCATGTTGGCTAAATTGCAATTCCACTGAAATATGCAATTTTTTCTAGAAACACAATGAAGCCGAATATTCATTAACGTATCTAATTCTAAATATTCCCAAATGGGAGTCGTTGAAACAAAGTTCATAGTTCTGGAAAATTGTAGCAATATCCTCATGCTGCTATAAACAATGATAAAATACCTCCAAAAGGGGGTTCTTTGCAACAAACTTCAATATAAACAAACATTGCCCTTTCCACTTATGAAACTGTTCCTTGTTTATATTTCTAAATTCCTTATATGTTGATGGCAGATGGGATTTATTTTCCTGCATGAAAATATTTGCATTTATATACACTATAAATAAAATTCATATACTCTACACAGTTTTGAATGTAATAAGATGTTGACTACAATTTGATTTTTCATGCAGGGGATGGCCGAAATTCCAAGTGCTATTTGTTTTCTAAATGTAATCATAACAGTTTGTTACCAATTTTTAATCATTTGTGTGTCAAACATGCACGTTGTTGATGAATTAAGTAGAACCACATGTTCTAAAGCATGTAAGAGAGGAGAAAAGCCTCACTTGCACGTCCTCTTTGACTGCCGGTGGTTCACCAAAATTTATGCTAGTTAAAATTAGGGAAAGAGAGAACAATCATTTGTATTGTTCATTTATGTAAGAATGTATGACATTCCCCATCGGTTCTGGTGCGAAAATTTGTAGGGTAACTTTCAAACTTGCGATAAATGATTTGGGACAGCTTGTCCATAGCATATCAAAATCCATAATAATTATAATATAATGCATGCCATACTCACCTACATAACAACAGTTAATAAATCATCCCCCCCCCCCCCCCCCCCAACCCAAATACCAAATTCATGCACACCACCAATTCAAACTTTAAAATTGAAATCATTAATATCAAATCCCCCATGCATCGAATCAAACACAAGATCGTAATTGACCAAAACACAAAATAACACAATCCATAACGACAAAAAATATCATTCGATAACAAAAAAAAATGTTTTATGGGTAGCAAATTCGACTTTGAAAATAAAATGTTCCATGCTATTCCAAAACCCTTAAAACTTTAAAATTAGATAGCAAATACAATTGGCATTTTAACTTTGGGGTTGATCCATGCAACACATATGCCAACCGTTATGCATATAGAAACGATACTTATGCTTGCTTGCAGTTGATCACTTGAAAAACGAAACATTTTAGAACATTATGCCCAGTTAGATATAGATATAAGTACATTCATCATTTTGAGTCATAGAACATGAATGAGCAAATAAGTCCAATAGAGAAGAGACATGAAAGACGAGACAAGATCATATGAAATAGGTGCAAGAGCTTCGAAAATTATGTTATATTTTCAAGAGTACAAATATTAAATATTTAAACACAAATAAACAATCAAGGAACTACACAACTACTAATTGATTAAATACTCTCTTTATTGACAAATGTTAAATATTTATACAAGAATAATAAAACAATTAGAAATCATAAGCCTTCTTGACAAAATTTATATATGTGTGTGTATATTAAATAGGAAACGACACCTGGAAAATATATTGCTGACAAAAAGTGGAGAAAAAGGCTCTCTAAATTTTAAGGGCAAATTTACAAAACCCCTCAAAATAAAGCCACAATTCCAATACAAAATGAGTATAAGGACTCATTACTAAGCCTAAATGTAAATCAATAAGGAAACGGAATCAAAAGGAAAATGAAGTAACCATAAAATCAGGCCAAGTAGATGTACAAGACCCAAACAGAGTCAACCACACCAAATCTCTAAAAAATATTTTACAAAATTTCAACATAAAACTAGGAGTCTAAGGAAATGCTCCACTAGCATAACCACATTAGAGCCTAAAAAAATTGCATCAGACTAAACCTGAAGTAACAACAACCAGCCTCAACTAGAAAAATATGACAAAACTGACCTAAAAGGATATTTACACGAGTTACTAAATTCATCTATAATATGTGCATTTGCTTTTGATTTAAAATTTATATGGTATGGACAAGATCGACTCTTCTATATACAACCGAATCTGCACAATGGTGTGATCCGAATTGATAGGAATATTATCAAACACATGTTTATTACGACCACACCAAATTGTCCACCCCAGCAAATAAAGCAAGGAACACTCTTGCACAAAACAGCCCCCAAACAGAGCAGGTGCTGAAAAGTTTCCTCATTTCTCAGCATACGGCACGCACCTACACCCATATACCATAACAAAATAGAAAAAACATTAATTACCAATCTCTATGTGATCCGTACAGTGGCGGATCCAGTATTTTTGGTCAACCACGGCCAAAGTTTCGTGTAGTGCCGGGGTTCGGGGGCAGGAGCCCCCGAGACGATTTTTTTTGGGTTATTTCGAGTTTTATACAAATTATAACTTTATTTCGAGTTTTAAACAAATTATAGTTCATCCAAATTGACTACAAATTATATGTTTCGAGTTTTTTTGGGGCATATATGTTTGGGACACAAATTACAGAAATTTAACACGGGGCGGATTACAGAAATAAGGGTGTATGTTTGGTGGGACTACAAAAAATCATACATACAATTTCTCCAAAAAATCATACATATAAAAAATCATACATACAAAAAATCAGCTTAAGGTTAAAAAAATACCTAATGGTGATGAGTTAATGGCTCCGGCTAGCATACACAAAAATCCTATATATTTTAGGTTTAGATTTTTAATTAATTACAATCTTACACCCTCAATTTTGAATATAATTAGAGTTATACCTTATAGTTTAAAATTTTACCAAAAAACCCTATATATATATATATATATATTTTTTTTTTTTTCAAAAATTGAACTGGGGCCAAGGCCCCCCTTGGCCCCCATGTGCATCCGTATATCCTGACATATCAATCATTGCATGAAGACACTTCCAGACCTTGGAGGTAGAGGGAGGGGGTACACCTAGATTAAATATGATAAATATTTAAATATGAATAAACAAACAATTAGAGATCATAGGTTGGCAAAGTTCATGCGGTTGGTCGTTGGATATTAATCAAAAAACTACTAAAGGAACTTATTTTGCTCTCGGTTATAATTTTTTTTATACAATTCAAATGATGCATCTTTGGATTGGTTACCTGGCAATTTTTTTGGGGGGGAAGTCCTGTGAAGAGAGAAATTCCACTTCAACATAGCCAAAACATGTTCAGTTTTAATGTGCACTATTTCAGGTATAATAGATAGAGAATATTCCACGTATAGGAGCTCGACTAATGAACCACTTAGAATGAATAAGAATTTCCTAAGAGAAATAAAAGACAAATATATGGTCCCCAAAATAAGTTAGATTTTCTGAAAGAGCTGGAAAAGAAACAAAAGTAAACAAAGACCTCTCCAATTATTAAGATAAGACATGGATCAAACTAGGGTAATCAGGGCTTTTAAATTTCCAAGTGATACATACTTTAGTTACAACTGGTTGGAGCTAGTATGTCAAGTGGCATAGTAGCTATGTCAAGTGGCGTACTAGCTATAGCCAATTTTATGTTACTAATAAAGCTATAACCAAGTGGCAATAACTTGTTTTCATGTGGCTTCCCTGTTACTAGTACTTGGTTGAATCAGGCTATATATAAATATTGTAGCATTCAATGGTTTTTCCTTAATTCCATCTATGATTATGATATATGCTACCACTTCCTTTATGTCACTTATGAAGCACGGACACTTCTCCGAAGACCGCGTACGATTGTCGGACACTCAAAGGACACGAACACGCAAGGGTTATGGCTTGGACACGTGTCCGACACGCCATGTGGCGTGTCGGGCTTAAAAGGCATTTAAAAATAGTTGGACACGCAAGGGACACGGCTAGGACACGTAAGGGGCACGGCTGACATAAATATATAATTACTTTTAAAAAAAAGGAGCAGGAAACATATGTTTTTTTTCCTTTTTCTCACCTGTTTACTCTTTTTTTTAATCTCTGTTTAATAAATTGCATTAGCCATATGCATTTTGATTGTTATTATTAGTATGGCATTTAGTATCATTATGATGTTTGATGTGTAGAATGGATTTAATACTCTTATTGCTTATATGTTTAATGTTGTTCTTAGTATGAGATTAGTATTAATGTGGTATTTCATATTTTTTATATATAAACATAATTATAAAAATATTTACTTAATACTGTGTCCCCGCCGTGTCGTGTCATGATTTTTTTAGATTTTTCGTGTCGGCGTGTCCGTGTCCATGCTACATAGTATATCACTCTTTTTTCCCCTCTCTTTTCACTTCATGATTGATGTTATTAATTTTGAATTTCAAAAATGAATGTGAAGTCCGTATTTTAAGAACGAAGCTGCTGATGGGGATTTTCAACAATAGACAAAAATATATTTGAATGTGTTATTGAGGAATGCTAGAGAATATATTCAACTTTGGCAAAAATGGATAAGGATTTGGCAGGGATTTTTACCTTTCAAGTGCCACCCTCTTGGCCATGAGATATGGATTGTCAACACTTTCTGCCCCAAAAGGATCTATTGCACTTTTTTCCAAAATACTGTATACCTGCAAAGTGAATAAGTTATCCCTGTCATATCAGGTAAACACACAATGAAGAATCAACAGGAAAAAAGAATAACAAAAACATGGAGAGGCTAGAGAACCATATCCGTCTTAAATTTAAATAAATATAGAGAAATTTTTGTACGAAAAATACCAACCTTCTGAAAGAGGGTAGTACTCATATTAGCAGACGTCAAAAGCTCCAGATTCCTATTTTTATCCACCACTGCCGAGCCATGCTTACACCGCAATTCATTTCCTTTCAAATCGATCTCAGCGGAATCTGAACCTGAACCTGAACCTGAACGAAGCCTATCAGAGCTGCTGAAATTTGGCCTACTTGTTGCATCAGTAATTTCATTTGGTTTTGTTCTAACAAATTTCATTTGCACTTTTTTATTTAATTTTTAATCAATTATTTTACTAAAAGAATCTTTATGAATGAAAGTATATGTATACAACAGGTTATTGTGGAACAAAGTGTTGTGTTATGGTCAAGATAAGCCTATGTGATTAATTAAACTATTAGTGACTAAACAGTTAGATCATTAAGTTTAAATGTTTCAACCAATAATATGTGAAACTGATGTTAACTCATAATGAAAGGGTCGACTAAGATGACAAATCTTCCATTTGGTGTATGGTCTGTCCAGTAAAAGAAAGTATTAGAATATAAATTCACTTAACAGCAAGTAGATTGACATGTTTAATGGCAGGTCACCATGCAATTTTTTGAGAAACTAATGAACATATTCTTTCATGCAGATATACAATTAATGTCTACCTAGAAAAGAAAATAATATTCACATGACCGTTCCATCCCTCTAAATATGTTTCCAAAAATTCTTAGGTCATAACAGAAGATTACCATGAAATACCCAAATCCATATCTTTGTCCTTCATTCACCCTCATTGGAACTTCACTCGCTACAAAACTTTAAGAGTAATTGACACCTCAGGGACGCATATGGTCGCCTGAAACAAGGAACCATCACATGATATAAAATGGTAGGTTTTCAAAGTCCATATATAGTATTAATATATATAATTCCCTTTTTATATCATTAATCACTTACAGAGCCTAATAAACACAAAATCTAGAGATTTTTGCATACTTTTAGTTCAGAGTTCAAACCCACATACAATCAATATATGTGTTATAACTGTTTATGTGGCCATATATATGAAAGGAATATCTACACCAGCACAAAAATAAAGGTTAGACATCTCTAACTAAACTGTTGAACAAGAAAGGGCTTCATGTATCGTCAAGGATCCGCCATAAACTAAAGGATGGAAATACAACTAAGTCAAAATAAATAAAAAATTACAATACTTTCGATTTTAATAATGCCAGTGACACATAATTCATCAGTACTAAACAAACATAATAACAACAAATCTAAAATTCATTTTTACAAGAAGCTTATAATTGACTTAAAATCAATAATTTTATCATTACCATTCATGAACCTGAACTTTCATTTCCAAAACCTTACTTTTAACACAAAAACTCAAAACATTTTTGTGGCCAAATAAAGAATACAAGAATATCGACCTGGAATGGTTCTCAATCTAGACAAAAGATGATAGGGTATAGTGAATGTCACAATAGCTGTGTGAAATCGAAGGCCCAATGGCGGTGTGAAATAGAGGGTTAGTGATGTGAAATCAAGAGAGGCAGCTGAAGCTGCAGGGAGAAATCACCCATCGGTTTTACGGCAGATCGAGTCTTGCAGATGAGCAAAGGATCGAGGGGTGGATGTGTATTGGTAAGAGCGAGAGAATTTTTTTGTGGGAAAGTAAAAATTGAGGGAATTAAAATCAAATAAGAAAAAATAATTATTCAACCGTCCCTAAAATGGAACATGAGGGACGACAAATTAAGGCTGCCGGAAAAAGGAAGTATATTTAGGGATAGTTTGAATTAGATGTACCCAATAATAATAATAATAATAATAATAATAATAATAATAATAATAATAATAATAATAATAATAATAATAATACTTAAACAGAGAGGAAAATAAAGTGACTAATGACTAACCTAGGGCGAATACATAACACACCAAGGCCTTCGTTGCATCTTCATTTCTAATTAACTGGACTATACAAGGAGAACAACTACAGCATTGTTAAACCTGAGCAGAACAACTACAGCATACACATTTTGTTTTCTAAAAGAACAACTCTTGCTTGACAATTCCTAGTATTTTCAAGGATTTCAAGTCAATGATTGAAAATTTTAAATTATATAAAGTAAAGAAATCATAAAAATGTTGAATTGAAAATTCAATGGAACTGAAGTTGGATTAACTTCATTTGATTTTAACTATGACTGAGTAGCATACTATCATAACTATCAATACACATCTACTACCATGAAAATATATTATCGATAAGTAAATTTAGACACATATTTACAGATTTCATTTACATATCGGGGGTGAAATGTATGAATCAATTACTACATTTGAATGCTCAATCCGTAGTTATGCTTAAAAAGTAGTATATGATAGATTATATAAGTATTTGCGCTCCTTCCTGTAAGAAGTTCATACTTTCCTTCTCCTTTTTATTCTGACCATATATCAAAGACTGAGTTGTTGATCATCATCTCAGCACTGAATGTCATTTTTTTTATAAAGTTTATTACAAACAAATTCATCTATTTACACCTAGAAATAGGAGGTTCGCTCATTATGTTCTCTAATTAAGGTGTCAAAGGAATAACAGTCACTAAATTTGGTCTTCATAAAAGTAAAAAAAGAGGTTAAAAGCATGAATACCAACATAGAGAAATTGACCACAAATACATTTATCAGAAACAAAGTCATGTAGAGCGCACAGGGCACACCCTATTAGGTGTGCTTATCCCATTGGTTTTTATTATTTTTCATTTATGTGGCTCTATCCCTTTGAGATAACATTAATTTGGGACTCTTTAGTGATAATAAGGGTCTGTCTTATTATAAATAAGGTCCGTATCCTTAATTATATTCAAGAGAGTTTATTAATAATTTCGTGTTTACATCAAAGTGATGGAAGTTAAATCACTGACCACAGATTAAAAATTATGATTATGATCAATGGTGGGAGAACTCGATGGGAGCATCACCATAACAGCATGCTGGCCCAGCCGCGCCACCTGCACTCCCTATAAAGGCTGCCCAGCCTGTAGGGACGCCTGGACACTGCTGCTAAAATGCAACCTTACCACCATTGAGTCCCTCCACCGGTGCAAAACACTGGTCTGACGAGAACTTCTGGAAGACAATATCCTCATCTCAGAACGGCGTACCAGGGGCTCATTATTTTGCCTCATCCACCTCCCGATCACCCACAGCATAAATCCTAGTCCCTGTTTGTGACCTCACTAGAGATATACCCCTATTTTTACCCTCCTTCAACCTCACCTCCAGCAGCACCACCCAACCTGAAACGTAATGACTTCGATGCACCCTGACCCTTTTGTCCCGACACAGTGCAGCAGCAGCCTACCAGAGGCCATGGTAAGTTTCGGTTATTTACTTCCCGGATTGAGTGGCAATCCCACCATCATAAACTGGTTCCACCATGGCCTGTTTTACACTCGATGCATATCGACAATGGGTCCAGCTTCAACCTAGTCACGGCAGAGATGGTTACTAGTTCCACCTACCCGCCAACCACTTATCCAACCCTTCCAAATTGGTTCGCTGGACAGTGGCAATGGAGTCCCAGAGAAAAAATGGCGAGCTCCCTCGATTGCAGCCACCGAGATGAGAACATCTCGTCGGTATTGATCCTGAGAGTTAATTACTTAGCCTTATACAACAATTGGACACCGTGACATAAGATCTGGAATCTTCAAATTTAAGGTCCAAATCTAAAAGTTAATCAAAAGAGGAATACCATGATTTCTAATCAATCTCTTAATTCTTATGTTGGTAGTCTTGTTAGCCACTCCTCTAACATTCCAACATAAGAAGCTAATCATTGCGAGTTTGGGGAGGAGATTAAACTTGAGGAGGCTTGTTTAGCAGCTATAGTGACTCTTTTGAATAAAGGATCCGGAAGGTTTTTACTCAAAATAATGGGATGGTAGGATTTACCTGCCTTGATGTTAGGAGCTATACTTTCATTAGGGAGGATATTATTGCTTCTTCTGGCTTTGGCAGCGCATGTAGCTGTCCATTTTTTATCAATAAAAGTACCAAACATCTCCATCTCTTCATGCATTGGAGTGGGGATTTTCTTTTTAACTTCTGAATCATATTGGTAGCTTTTATGTTGATCATGATGGCTTTCATCGTCTGGAAGCTTAGTTGCTCTTAGGGAGATCATGATATTATCTACTACAACTGCTTCATCTGTACTAATATCACAGTGTTGGATTTTAATGATGTATTAAGCAATATTTTTAGATTTCCCTTTATTAAGGCTAGGAGTGGTAGAGGGTAGAATTCTTGGTGAAAGGCTTTGAACAATTTGGGGATGGGAAATAGATGTCTCAATTTGGGGATGGCAAATAGATGTCTCCTCCTGGATAATGAGAATTTCTTCTTGATCTTTAATATTTGGAGCATTGTCAGTGGGTTTTGCTATAGTAACAGGCTTGAAGGCTTGTTTGGGATTAGGGGCTTCCAACTTCTTCCTATCTGCTTGAGTTTTCGTATTAAAAATGCAAGTCTCAAAGCTGTGACCCTTCTTCATGCAACATTTGCAATATAGAGGAATTTCTTCATATGATACTTCTTGCCAGAAGCCTTGGTCACCAATCCCTATCCACGCTCTTCTTATTCTTTCTTGGAGAAGGTTGATCTTTACACAGACCCTTGCAAGACTAGGCTTAGAGATATTTAAAATAGATTCATCCAGTTTTAAGGGTTTATCATTCAACTGAGCAATCGAATAAAGAGAGGACTTTGCAAAGAGGCAAATGGGAAGATTTGGGAAATTGATCCATGCAGGAACAGTAGCGGGTGTCCGTTTAAAAGTATAGGATGTCTACCAAAAAACCATTGTCCCCGCATATATTAGTATAAAATCTTCTTTACGGCCTAATTAAATGAGAACATGTTTATGATGAAGGCGGCCAACTGAGCATGAGTTTTTTAGGTTCAAATTTAAGATGGTTTTCCGAATATCTTCCATAGTAAGGAGACCACGAGAAAACTAACCCACAATCGAGTATTTGAAAGGCTCCGCGAGGGCTTGTATATCTTTAGAGGTGAACTGAATGGCTGTCTCTCCTTTAAAGGATGACGGGGTTTTTAGGGTAGGTTCTTGAGGTGAAGAGGACGAAACAATACTTGCAAAAGACTTTAATATGGTTCAATGGGATCAGGAGGTTTAGGGTTCATAGTATGATCATCTTGGTTAGCAAATTTGAGTTATAGTGACCTCCCATGCTTCCAATAATGAAACCAATGCACACACATATATACACATTAGATATGCATAAATTATAAAAGAGTGGTCTCACCAAGGATATTGCGCTAGATGGAACTGGATGAGGATACATGATTCGTGTAGCCACCGTTCCCAAGTAATTTGGAAAAAGGATTTATTTAACTGAGTTGAGTTTATGCATAATATATAAAAATGAAATATCGGAGGAATTTTTCACCTTGCAGAGATAACTCAACTGCAGCCTTCCACTAGAGCAGTCAAGGGCATAAAATGACCTCAAGTTTGGGAAATATTTAGTTTTGTATATACATTGTCATTCTTGACAATAAAAAAATCTACACATATTGCACTTTTTGACATCAAGTGTCGCATACAATTATAGGGAGAGGTGTGACATGGACCATTTGAAATTCCCTATAAGATGCATATAACTTCTTCTTTAACCAAGATCGATGCTTGCCGACCCGCTAGACCTCTACCCCCAATTTCAACCCACCTCCATCCCCGTCTCTAGGGGGCCACACTTCCCAACCCCCTGACTTGAGTGCATCGACATCCCGCCAGCAGCCACAATGACTCTCAGATATTAACTTACCCCCCGAGTGGCCAGCCCACAGGCATGAACTGGAGTCGGATCTGACACGACCTGTTTTACCTCGATGCATTGCACATCGACAGTGGGTACAAGTTCAACCTGGTTATGGCCATTATCGTTAATAGGTTGCACCTACTCGTCAAGCCACTTACCCAACCACGCCACATCAGTTAGTTAGACGGTGACATTGCTTGTATAGTGGTTAGCATGGATATTTGCCACCATATGCTAGGTCGAATATGGAAATTGGACCACCATATCGTTCATGATGGCCGGAGGAACACCTACACCTTCCAGCAAAGGGAAAACAATACCAGCTGAACCAAACGCAGGACCTGAGACCCCCAGTCCCGTGACTTTCTCATCCTCAGGACCCCACTCCTTTCTGCTACCCAGGAGACTGGCCACTGCGTTGTACTAGTCAGACCCATTTTTACACCCATTTTTACACTGACCGACGAGACACACCTGGATATCCAGACCCTCCTCAACTCATACCATACCAGGGAGTGTGATTTACCCACCCTGTGGACAGCCACTCCTTCGCAGCAGTCAACACGCTTTGTAAGCAGGGGCTACTATGGGAGAGTATGTCGTCGTAGGTCACGCTGGCCTTGCGGACACCAAAGGATGGGTATTAAAGTTTTGTAGACATGATAAAACAAGCTTGCATTAATATCAATAGCAGTTTTGGAAGACCGTGGAAGTCAGAAATTGTTGGGTATCGAATAAATGAGGACTTTTTTGTAGTTGTCTCTTAAGACAATTTCAAAAACCGTTCTCCCAGATTATATAGATATATGTGCTAGGAGTTTGTCCCTCATCAGCAATATGAAACCTCGTATTAGTATATGTACCTTTCCACCCAGTGCCAAATGGCTTCCAGTTTAAACTCTAAGAGCAACCCTTATGGGTATGCTAAAAATGTAAAAATGGGGTTTTGGTGTATGTTGTGGGTACGCATATAGTTATATATGCAATTTGAAAGGGTAAAACTTAGCTAATATAGAAATACCTTAGTTGGTTCTAAGTGGGGCCCTTCCATGCTAGAAAAAAAAAAGAAATTTGCCTTAAGCGGAACATCATGTTCCGCCCAACACATTAATGATATTTTCCTTAATTAACTTTCAACCCCAATAGTTCTTAAGGTATTATTCCAACGGCTCAATTTCTTTATTCCTACAACAGCTCTATTTTTTTCTATTCAAATTAATCTCCCAAGAATTGTTTATACAATTGGAAAAAATCATTTAATATTTTTATTTGCGTAAATTCATTTCATTTATTTGTTTTCGGTTGGGTTATTAAATTTTGGGTCTAAACATAATAAGATAAGGATTTTTTTTTTTTGGCGGGGGGGGGAGGGGGGAATGAAATATGGCCATCCCCTTAAGCAGAACATCATGTTCCGCCTAAGGGTTTCATCCTCCATGCCTGCCTGACGTTGTTTTGATGCCTATAGGGTATATATGCATTATCCTACAACATTTTATTCTCTTTTAGGCTGGTATATTTACCCTAGAAACATCCAAAATTGGATTGTGCGTAAGGGTTACTCTAACAGTAACGTACTAAGGGTGATAATTATTTCTTGTTATATTCAATTTGGGGTAAGCCTTATCCATATGGAAAATCCATGTGGCATGTATAGAGCACATTTGTTGGCATTTTATAATTTTTAAAAATAACCAAGGTTGTATTTGTAAACTTGATGGTCCAATTTTTTAATTTCCAGGAATACTATTTTCTTTATTTTACAAATCTAAGCTTATTTCAGTAGCTCTTCAAAAAGTGACACTTACGTAGCTGATAATTGATCCCACAATTAAATCCCAAGAGATATATGAACAAATGATTCACGTGACCACTTTTCATTATGATTTCTATTTGTTACATGTACATATTGCTAGGCATATGGATGAAAGTGTAAGAAAAGAAGCAAGAAGTTTTAGTGCCCTACCAATACAAATAGTAGTAGACTTGAGTTAAGGGTTGGCACCTTGTTCACCCTCATAACATTACGTGAATGAAATTATCAAGATCTATAACACATTTCTGAGAAGATGAAGATAAATAAACTGAACACAGGCCATGGCAATGTAAATGACAAGTAGAAATTTACATGTCAATATTAACCATGAGAAAACATAAAGATTTCAACTAAGATCATACCTTTACTAAGAAGAAGAATCCAAAGAACATCAATGAATAAAGATATTTCACCTTTCGACTACACCCCTGTAAATTTCCCAAACCTGCAAATCATAAATCCACAACCATAATTAATTACACAAAGCTAATACAACAAAATAAAAGAAATATAACGCATTCTTAACTAATAAATGACTAATGACTAACTTAGTGAAAATAGGTAACACTCCAAATCTTCATTTGGTATTATCAACACAAATACAAGTAGAGTCTTACAATTAATTGCTAAACTTGATCAGAACAACTACGACAATACCTTTTTTCTTTTTCTGCTGAAAGAACAACTCTTGCTTGCCCATGCTTAGTATTTGAGTAACTTGTTAAGTTAATAATTCAAATTTCAGAATATTTTAAAGTTTAGAAACTAGAAAGAATGTAGAACTGAGAATCCAATGGAACTAAAATTGAATTGATTTGATTCGATTTTGACTATGATTCAGTAGAGCACTATCATAACTATCACGACACATCTACTACCATGAAAGTATAGAAAATTTTCACTTAAAACCTCGTGATAATGCAGTATCTAGACATAACCCCCTCAAAGATGAAAGAAAATAGACATAACCCCCCTAGATTCTAACACCGTTACTTTTTTGCTCAAAACCAACTCCAAATCATATTTTGACTTAACCCCCTACGTTATTATGGAAAAAAATACCCTCTTTCTTTCACACTTCATTTTCTTACCCAAATCACTAACTAATAACCCTAATTTTAAAACCCCAAAACAACATCCAAATATTAGAAATAAAATCCAATATACATTAAATGCACACATTGAATCTGAATTTTAACACAAAATCAAATTGGGCAAGGAAGTCTAAAAATCGAATTGTGAGGTCAATTTTAATGTGATAAAATATATGGGCCAAATTATAAATAACCATGATGTAATGTGAAAACCTTATTTTTCTCAAATTCAACATAATTCTGATCCATAGTTTTTTGAGTTGCCAGGAGATCTCAATTTCACACAGCACAATATTAATATATATATATATATATATATATATATATATATATATATATATATATGTATATATATATATATACAAGCACGCACCCACACACATATGTGTGTGTGTGTATTAAGTGTCAATTTAAACACACATTGTTAAAACGAGGTTTTAATATGCTGCACTAAGAGAGGGAAACCAATGATAATAGACCCAATCTTACAGAGCCTTAATAATATAGAGATCTGGTGAGTTATTAAGCAGAGAAGTCTCCATGCAGCTTTCAAGCTTTACACAATTTTTTTCTTAAGCTCTCATACCTTTTCCATAGTTGTTGGTACTATTAATATATTTGAGGAATGGTAAAATTAATATATTTAAGGTCTAGTTTTGTTTTGGCATCTGCGTGGACATGTTCTTTATTTTCCATCATTAGCATGTGAATTTCTGATCGTGATTCTAATTTGATATTGTGTTTAGATTCAGATTCAATGTGTGTCTTTAAATATAGAGTGGGTTTTAAGTTTTCGGTGTAGTTTAAGGTTTTCTTAACTAGGATTAACAATTGTTGATTTGGGGGAAGAAGATGAAGTGTCGAAGGAGGGCATTTTTGTCCATTAAAAGCATAGGGTTAAGTCATTGTGTTAGAATCTAGGGGTTATAGCTAATTTTTCATCTTGGAGGGGATTATGTCTAAGTATGCATTATTTCAGGGGTTTAAGTCAAAAAACCCTTAAAATATAGGTAAAAGTAAATGTAGAAACGTTACCTTGCTAATTGAACACATTCCACAGGAGGTACTTGATACAATCATCTTCTATGCCAACCGGTTCACAGATTTCAGATATAAATTAGGAGTTAAAATATATATGAATCAAATTATAACATATGAAATAAGAACTCACAGTTAATGTGTCTACAATTACTTTTAGGTAAGCACATGTTGGTGCGATTATCCTTACAAAAAATTAGACGGTAATTAATTTAAGTAGTTGTATTTCTTAATAAATGAGTTCATACATTCCTTCTCTTTTTCATTCTTAATAAATACCAAATATTAAATTTATAACATATTATTATTCCGGAGGGGGAATGCAAATCACACAAATAAATGATAAATTTTGGGTGGTTGATCATCATCTAGGCACAACATGACTATTTTGATAAACCTTGTTAGAGACAAACTCCATTATTTTCACCTAAAAATAAGAGGCCCGCTCATTTTGTCCGCTAATTTAAGTCCATTGGTAAATATAATCATCACACACATACCTACTCCAACAAGTCCTTGAAGTAGCCAATGTTGTAGGCTAGGATTTTGGGGTAGTGCATGTGGTGCGAGAGTTTACCACCAAATGAGGCAGAGAGAAATGAGATGAGGCTTGTTTTACAATTTAGGTATGACACTCTTTACTCTGAAGTTAAGATATATTACATTGCCCATCTTTGACCTTATAACTATACACATAGAAACCATAAAACTTTAATAGTATACTGAAAATTTGTAAAAGTTCAGGAGAACACCGCACACACACATATGCACAACCTTACATTTGCCCTGTACTTTGTTCTACATTTTTCAAATATAGCAATACAGAATCCTGCTTATGCCTCTTAAGACTTGATGACTTCACAATTGCCTTTTTTTTTTAAATACAGAAGAACCAAGAGGAGGTTTATAAAATTCTCTTAATCTACCCCTACTTGTTAATCAAGTTCTTACCTTGACCTACAAAATAATGCAACTTTCCAAACATGTCATGACGTCAATTGTCCAAATTTATACAGGTCATGTTTTTTTTTAAAATTATTGACTTTATGCTTTCCACAATGTTTTGGGACACAGAGTTAATGAGTAGATACTTAGATTAAAATGTTTTAAGTACCTTTGCTGAAGTAAGCAGAAGACTACCAACCTCGGTCTCGTGATGAACTATCAACTATCAAAGCACTTTGCAAGACCATAGGGTCGATAGGAAACTGGCTAGCTATATTTTATGAATAAGTGTTCAGATCGGGTATAAAGTCAAATAGATGACGTTCAAATGGGAAAGTAGAAAGAAAATCAAATACCAACAATCAAAGTCACATTTTAATCTAGCACATTTAGGTATAACATCCCACAATACTTTGTAAATCAAACCTACTATACAAAAAGGAGTTGTGTGGGCATGCATTTTCCCTTTTTAAAACATTTCAGCTTTTACACGCGAAGACCACCAACACAACAAATGCATATCCAATAAATATATATTAAAAAAAAATCTAAGGCTTCATTTCTACTAGAGGAAAAAATTTATGCTCTATATATGAAGCTCAATGGGACATAAATTTCAAACTCTTACCCTAAGTTCTCAGTTGAGAAGGAACAGAGAGAAACGGAAAAAACAATGAATTTGATATCAAGAACAATCTATGAAGCACATACTCGACACATATTACGTGTTTCAACACGACACGCTGAAAACGCGCAAAGTTGGATCCCCGGTGATTAATTATCTCAATTAAAATAATATAATTTCCTATTCAATAAATGCGGAAGCGTATAAAAAGAGATGGTTCAACAAAATAACAAGGCTGGGTTTTAATATCTTACAAAACAAATTAAAACAAAATTCAAGTCCTAGAATTTGCCTAAGTCATGATTAACAATTATATCCAAAGTTAGACAAAACCAATTTTAGCAAGTGACTTGAATAAACCAAATTTACCCAATATTTAATTTAAGTCCCAAATTAAATGAGTGTGATAATTAAACCGAATTTTATCTTGAATTAAACCTAAAGCATGCGTTCTAAATGATGTGCAAGATAAAATAAACAATCACACTACACCGCGATATACGAGGAAAAACCCACTAACGGGAAAAAAAACCTCGGGACGGCCCTAGCCTCAAATCCACTAAAAATGGTATTACAAAATACAACACAAAAACTTACTTCCTAAACTCGAACCCTCTCAAGCCGTGATGCTCCTTCTTGTATCAACCTCCAATTAGCGGATAACCAACGGAGCTCCACCGTGGTCTCAGAATACACCGATAGGACTTTAAACGGTCACCGTCACCCGAACATGGAGCCTTTCTCCAAACGGGTAGAATATCAACAAAGGTCTTCTTTGTGATGGGGTGTAGAAGCAAACCCGAAACGTCTCTTGAATTCGGTAGAGAAAACCGGTGCCAAAAACTCCAAGTAAGGATATGTATATATAGAACTTGGAATAAACAACAATGGGTGTAAACTAGAGTGTGTATGAATTTTCCATTAAAAATTAACACTCAAAAACATGAACATTTTCCCTAAATAAATTTTTTCTCAAACTCTCTCTAAGAGTTGGATATGGAATGGAAAAGTTGTCTTGGAAAATGTGTTTCCCGCACATAATTAAGCATGAAAAAAGTTGGTTGAAAACCAAGTGGAAGAGTGGGGAAAAACTGCAAAAAACTTCCAAATAACTGTTCTCGCTGGAAGTTCGTTCGAATGAACGTGATTCTCGTTCGAACGAGACTTCTAACGAGTGACCAGCCTGGGCTCGTTAGAGGTTCGTTAGATACCTCGTTAGAACGAGCATTCGTTCGAACGACATATCGAACGACTGTCCAGTTAGGGTCGTTGGCAATACTCGTTCGAACGAACCTGGTTCGAACGACAAAACTCGTTCGAACGAAATCTGGTTCGAACGAAAAAACTCGTTCGAACGACATTTCAAACGAACAAACAGAAAGATTGAAAAATGCGATTTTGGCCCAGAAACTTTTATAAACTTTTATATACTTATTTTTAAGTTTCTAATTGATTCTTTCTGAAAAATAAAATGCAGTTTTTATTAAGATAACACCCAATACATATTGTTCCAAGCTCCTATATACATATAATTACATTCATACCTTGGGAGCATGGAACCTTAGTTGATGACGTAGAAACGAGGCACACAAACTGGCATTTTGATGAAGCTTTAAGTTCTTTGCCGCTACGTCTTCAACATACACTTCATAGGCTTGAGAATATTACAATAAATACTATCCTATGAATAAATGTTTTTGTCCGGAATTGAGCTAAAACTATATAAGGACTCAATTGGAAATTTGTGTCCTTACACACGCGACACGCGATTTTTCCAAAAACTAGGATACGACGCGCTAAGATACGTATTTTATAAAATATATATATATATATATATATAAATGAAATAATCCAAATTTTCCCTTAAAATATATTATTAGAGCATTCTTAACATGAACTTAAGAAAATGGACCATACAAAACAAAATTCAAACACACCTTAACATTACAAATCATAAATAAAGCAGTATTAAAATTTAAAAAAATTATTAAAAGAAAAAACAAAAAAAAAACGTGTCCTTTTACATGTCCCACCAACGTGTCCTTTTACGTGTCCAAGCATGTCGGCAACGTGTCCAAGCGTGTCGGCTACGTGTCAGAGCGTGTCGCGTGTCGGACTCGTGGCTTCCGGGAAAGTGTCCGTGATTCATTAAGAACAACTGAAAGTACTGGACATATTGTTTACCCCTATCGTTAGCTTGTTTAATCTATTTAATTTGACTACTTTTTATTCAACGTGCATCTTTCTCCTTCCAAGGTTTCATCAAAACATAGTTTATTTTGAGAATCTCCTATTAACATATATATAGATATGTATGTATGTATGTATGTATGTATGTTTATGTGATGTATTCATATGACTTCTCACCTACTTCACAAGAAGAGATGATAAGATGACACTTAGTGTTCGTCGTGATTCAAAGTCGCGGGAGTGCTCACGGCCATGTCTAGAAAAGTAAATAATGAAGAGTAAATTTAATTTCTAAATGTGTAAATCTAGAGTAGAATAAGTGAATCTGCATAAGACGAAATGAGAAACATATAACATCAAGTATAAGTGTTTCTAAATATCCCACATCTAAAACCCTAACATAACCTAGACAAGCATACCCCAAAACAGCTACTACGAACACAATATGAACATCAAAACTCATGAGCAACTAAATACAGCAAGGAGCCTCAACCCAAACCAGTGAAGAACCTAAAACTAAAACAAAAACCAATTTAGTAATAACAAACTGCCATATAATAACATCGAATGATACTAATTCATAAAAGAGGATACCCAAACGACCTAAGGTATGACTCAATTTCTGCACAAACGGATCAGTTAAACCAATTTTGAAGAAAAACAAAATTGAGAGAAAGGATCAGTAAAGTAGGGTTCATTTTCGGCCCGATCTTATGTTCATGTGGATAAAAAAGATATTTTCTAGCAAAATGAATATAACATGTAGAACGATTCCTCTAGTATTTAATTAAGATGATAAATAAAGCATGTCGAATGTGTTACTATTGCAATGGTGCCCTTAAGATTGACTTTTACAGGCAAGTCTTAATAAACCTCTATTATTTCCTGTTTCATCTGTTACAACATAACACGAATCGAGTACTCCACCAAATCAAGTAAATTTTCTTCCAAAATCTGAATTTTCTAGCATGCTACAAGATCAAAACTTCCACCTCATATTCAAAACGTAAAGAGAAATTACACAACCCTATGAAGCATTTCAAAAACTGATTCACCTAATTACTCAAAAAATTCATCACCAAAGTGGTTGTAGATGCATCGGCAGAGAATCCCTTATTAACCATTTCACAAAGAAGTTGCATTGCCCTCAATGTCTCATTATTTCGAAGGAATCCTCGGACTATAACATTATAAGTGCAATCATTTAGTGAGCAACCTCTCTTCCATTCTTCCAAACAAATTATTTGCTTCAATTGGCAACCCTTCCTTGCATAATCTACTGATCAAAATAGTATATGCACGGACATCAGGTTGCAAACCTCTACTAGGAAGACTATCAAAGAGTTCCATAGCAGTCTTAGATTTTCCAGCTCTGCACATACCGTCAATGAGGGTTGTGTAAGCTACAATGTCGGGATGCAAGCCGCAATCTTCTATTTCTTGGAATAAGTACATTGCCTTGGAAAGGCGTTGATTTTTGCGTAAACTATCTAATATAATACAATATGTTATGACATCCGGTTCTTGGCCACATACTCGCATTTCATTTAAAAGTTCCAATGCGACAAGAGGCTTCCTCATGCGGCACAAGCCACCTATAAGAGTGTTGTAAGTGACAGTGTTGAGATTTAATCCTCTATTAGACATTTCATGAAAAACCCTTTGGGCATCATCCATCATCTTCTCTCTACAATATCCATTAATTGATATGTTATAGCTATGAGCATCAGGTGTAACACCCCTACCAACCATCAAATCAAATACCTTCTTTGCTTCTTGCAATCTCCTTTGCAAACAATATCCATCCATCCAAGCATTGTACGTGTTAGACTGAAGCTACAAACGAGGACACTAACAATTCTGATTTATGTGAGGTATTAGCTACTGGATAAGACTGCCTTCATATAGTAGAGGACCCCAACCTATCCCCGAGAATTCCCATATTGATAATGTCATTTGGACTGAAGTTGTAACTAAGAAGAAGAGGATAAAAAAGGCCAACAACAGATCCCCTAGCCCAAGAATAGCCTTAAGATCTGGTAGCAAACTTACTTCCCATAACCTGCCTAAATGTTAAATTTCATCCCGTGGAATAGTAGAGGAATTGCTAAAAGGAGTGCTGTTAAAAGAGTGAAAAAATTAAAAAGACTTCACAATATGTCTATTTTGGCTTGTCTAGAACCAAAAGTAGATAAATTGAAGATTGATGATTTCATAAGGAAATTCATATTTGATTCTTCCATAGAAAATGACTCCAACTCGATTTGGCTGTTTAACTCTCATGGAGTGGACTTCACTCTAAAATCTTCATATTTCCCATCCCATATTACCCAACCTATCAAAATAACTATTGTGTATGCCAAATGTAATAGAACAGATAGGATGTCTCTTTGGAGCTATCTTATAAGTGAAGCCAGTCAATAGCTCTCAGCTGTTCTTAGCGAGCAGCACCCTGGGCGGAGGCAGCAGTGGTGGTGGCAGACGGAACACTGGTGGCAGAAATGGTGGGGTTGCTTGAAGACGCCATGGCAGAAATGGTGCTTGAAGCCATAACAAAGAAAGCTTCGAGAGAAAAGGGATTGAAGGAAACAATGGAGACGGACGATCACAAGTAGTGTTATAGCTCTCTGCAACAATGGCGTCTCTCTCTCTCTCTCTCTCTCTCTCTTTATAAGAACAGAAGCGATAGTCTGAGGAAAGAAGATAACAATGAAGTAAGGAAATAAGTGAAGAAGAAAGAAGAAGTATAAACAAACCCTTTAGGCCCACGTGGTTAAGGTTCAAAGTATTTTGAAAAATGGTTGTTGAGACTTTCGAGTTTGGCGTTTAGATTTTCCCACCCTCGCACGTGCACGGCCGCCTGTAATCATTTCACAAGAACACGTGGCACTTCGGGAAGTGCAGTGACAGTTGAAAAGACGGCGCACGTCACTAATGAAATGATGCATAGAGAACAGGAAGCGTTGCCTTCCTCAGCAAGTTTGAGTTTTGGCGCCAATCTCCTTGTCAGACTTATCCAACGGAGCCACAACGAAGAAGATGTTCCAACGGTTACACAAAGAAAAATCCATCAAGATGAGTCATTTCGTGCAAACATTTCTTGTCCCAATAAATCTTTCCACGAGGGGGCAAATGTAGAGGGGGCTTGAAGCTCAGCGTGGCAACTCAAGCGTGACATCTTGGTGAGGCAGCTCAGCGTGGCAACTCAAGCGTGACATCTTGGTGAGCCAGCTCAGCGTGACAACTCAAGCGTGACACCTTGGTTAGGCAGCTCAGCGTGGCAACTCAAGCATGACATCTTGGTGAGGCAGCTCAGCATGGCAACTCAAGCGTGAAATCTTGGTGAGGCAGCTCAGCGTGGCAGCTTGGAGAGGCATCTCAGCGTGGCAACTCAAGCGTGACATCTTGGTGAGGCAGCTCAGCGTGGCAGCTTGGGGAGGCAGCTCAGCGTGGCAACTCATATTTTAGCTTGTCATTTTAATCACATCGTACTTTCATTATCGATTTCTGTAAGCTTTAACGATTGTAATGACGTAACGATAATAACTAAAGGGTTTGTATGAGGTCAAACGGTACTTGCGAGAGACCAGGCTTGGCAGGGCCTGGGAGAGCTTTCATGCTCTATCGAATGACCTCACCGTGGGAACTTTAGAGGGACCTGGTTTGGAGGATTGAGAAGTAAGGCACCGTTGGGGCTTGTCCTGACCATCTTAGATACACCTGGTAAAACACCGAAGGACCCCGACCGTGGAACCTCAAGCGGAGCAGCTTGGAGTTCCATCGGGCATTAAGTTATGGACCAAATAACCCTCTACTTAATGTCACATCTACTGTGGGTGATGTCACTAGCCATCTAAACGTTGTCAGACATGCACTTGAGTAAACCACTGTGGTATTTGGGGCTGTCAGGCAGTTGGTGAGCCACCTCTGCGACAATAACCCCCTGACACACAGTGGATAGGCAAAAGGCATGTCTTGGCATTTAATGTTTATGACGTGGAGGCAACTAGTGCATCAGGCATTTAATGTTGTGACACAAAGTATGAGGGATGTCTTTCATAGTCTTTAATGACTGAGTGGCCTTGGGGGTGGTGGGGGAGGCTATTTAAAGACCCCAACCACCTCTGAGGAGAGGATCCTGTCTTTTGGAGAATTAAAAAAGAGTTATTGCAAACTAGAGGGCTCATTTTTGACTCACCATTGTCATTTATTACGAAGCTTTTAATATTTGACAGAGATTCTTGAGGGTGTTTGGTGCTTTTCTACCTGCCTACCAGGGTGTATCTAGGGTGATTACTTCTCCCTCCCTCTAGCTAGGCCACTTCTAAAGGTCCCTTAGCATGACCTGAGTTATACACGAGAGATTTGAGAGTTTAAACTAAGTTCATCTTCATTGAATTTGTGTGTGTATTTCCTATAACTAGTCTAGGGTTTTGGCTAATTTAACTTGTGATTACCATACTCAATAGGGGTTACGCCTCCATATATATAATCTAAAGTACCCTCTTACACCCCGAATTGTGTAATAACCCGCCCTTTTGGAGATGATTAAATTCAATAATTAAGTATGATTTGGAATTTGGAGAATTTCTCGAAATAGTAATTTTTGGGATTTTCGAGGAGTTAATGATTTTCGAAGGGTGTTATAAATTATTTTAGGACCATATAGGTCGAAATATTTTATTTATATGTCGCGGTGGAGTATAGCGACAAAAGAAGTAAGGTTATGAGTAGAAAACCCGCATTTAATAGTTTTGGGTTAGAATAGTGATTTGCGGTCAAGTACCTCGGATGGAAATTTTGACTGCGCCACGAGTCTTGGAATGTCCGAGATAGTCGGAAAAGAGTGTTCGATTGTCGAAATTGAGTTCCGGGTAATTTTGGAGTTAAATAAGCTCGTAATTGGGTAAACGAGTCGTTTTTGGGTTTTTAAGGGTAAAACCCTTTTTCTCTCTATATATAGAGGAAGAGAGAAGCGAAAGAGGAAAGAAGAGATGGAAGAGAGAGAGAGGGAAGAAAATAAGAAAAAGGGGGAGATTCCAGCCGGCCTCCGCGGGATTCGGCTCGAGGACGTCGGATTTTATCCACGAGGCAAGTGTTTACTTGCTTTATTTATTTTTGAGCATAAATATCTCATATCATTGTTGGTATAAGAAACCCTAATGATTTTGGGTTGGGTATTCGTGGATAAAACGGGTTTTCGGGAGATAAAACGAATAAACCCCTAAAATTGGTAAATTGGAGATTTTAGAAATTAACCAAAAATATTGGGTGATTCCGGGTTCTAGGATGTTTAGGACCCGTATTATAGGTGTATTTGTTGTTGGTAGAAGTTGTAGGCCATTGGGTGAAGAGATGGAAGCTTGGGGGAAGCTTCCATGGCTGAACAGCTTCTCGGAGAAGAAGCTGCCCGACTTGATCGATCGATCGAGCCTCGGGGATCGATCGATCGAAGCCTTTGATCGATCGACGGCCATGGGTCGATCGATCGACCCCTGCTGAAAAGGAACAATTTTCTTAGGGTGATTTGGATGGGATAGATTCCATTTCATCTTGCTTCGAGGTTAATTAGTTGATAACCTAAAGGACTTTTTAGGACTTTATGGTCCATAAATTGAGGCAATTTAGGAGGGTAAAGTAAGGGTTTTAAGTATATAAGCCTTAATTTATATTTTCGAGGAAAATAGGATAGTTGTAGAAATTAATGGATTAGGATCCCTAAATCAAATTGGGGACTTCTAAATGATTAATTAGACTAGGAATGGTTTTTGGGTTCAAGGGATTGAAATCCTTAAACCAATGAATTTAAGGTTGATCGGGTGAGATAAATCCCGAGGATAATTTCCCGTAGGCATATAGGCCTATATAATTATGCTTATAGGAAGCATAATTATATCGATTATCGTTAAGTATATCCTAGGAGATAATTAGGATAATTTGGGAAAATAGATATTTGTTGACTTCACTTAGAGTGAAGGATATCATTGGAGAAATCCAATAAATCCTTAGATAGAACTGTGACACATATTGATTATTAAAGTAAGAAATACTTTGGATTTTGAATCATGCAAATATGAATGCATGTTTATGATTCCTGGAGGGAATCTTTGGGGTTATGGTCATCGCTAGATGCTATAGGCCACTATGGCCGTTTATATATATTCTCGGAAGAATATATATAGGATATGTATATACTATGTGATTTAGGTATATATATATATATATTATGATGGAAATGATTTTGAAAATATAAAAATGAATATTTTCAAAATGGAAAGAGAAATGTTTTTTCATAAAATAAAATATGGATTACCCACCTCTCTAAATCGCTATCATAAGGGAAGTGGCGTTCGTATGGTGAAGCCCCCTGGCTAATGATGCAGGGTGGATATAGTCCTATAGGCCATGTGAGCGTTTGTTGATATATCTTTATGCGCTGGTTAGGAGATTCCGGGTGTGGTCTTGACTATCCCGCAGGCACATGGTCGCTTCCCGACGTCTTTCGTTGTAGGATCCCAGGTTGTCTTATGATAGTCCCTGGAAGATGATAGCCATTTAGGGGTGCGCACAGTGGAGAAATCCGGACGGGCGGTCTTAGAACGCGTTTATATTAAAGCAATTCATAATAATGGGTTTGCTTTAATTACATTTCCTGGATATAGGAAGGGAAATGGGTTATATATAAATTGGCTTCGGTAACACTTCCCGGATGGAAGAAGGGATGTGGAAGCATATGTTATGATCAAGCATTTTCATGATAATGAAAATGTCTTTGAATACATTTCCTGAGTATAAAAAAGGGAAATGGGATAATTGATAAAGGAAAAGCATTTTTATGATAATAAAACTGGCTTTTAAAAAGGTATATGATTTATTCAAGCAATTCATGATAATGAATTGGCTTCTAAATACATTTCCTGGATATGAGAAGGGAAATGGAAGTTTTTGAAATGAAAAGGATAAGTATTGGTAAATACTTTGTGTATAGAATACACCTCAGTCCGGGAGATAGATCCGGATGTGTATTATAAAAATACAATTGATTTGGTAATCCTCAGTCCGGGAGATATTATCCGGACACATTATAGATGTATGCATATGTATAAATCGAGTGCCGAGGGTCTAATGGATCCCGACGATCGACCTTGCCGCATAGTAGTGTATCGGGGGGGTTCCTTGTTTGGATTTCGCTTCGCGAGACACCCCACGCACGAACATGACATAGCGTCGAGATTAGAGTGAAGTTATGCCCTTAGTACATATGTTTGACTATCTAGGGTAGATAGTGGTGGGGTATTAGACTAGTTTAGCAGGGCAGCTTGACTAGGATGTTTAGAGGGATGCGCTAGGAGTGCACTATTAGAGGAGAGGTGAGGGGTATCTCATGAGAGTGCGATACCAATTTAAATATGAGATAAAACTATTTTTCTAAAAATAAAGCATTTATGCACTTGCAAAATATTTTCAAACATTCGGGCTCTGACCCGTTTGTCTACTCTCCTTTCTTTCTCTATACTATATATATATATAGGTGTCCAGACACAGGGACGCCTGGATGGAAATTCTTTCGAGTTAGACGTCTGCTGCAGCAGCTGTGGATGCTTGCAGGTTCTCGGTAGACGCTTCTTCTTTGTACTCTAGATAGGAGGTATTGTACAAACCTTCGGGCCAACGGTCCAACTGTTTTTAATTATTCTTCACACATTATTCGATATGGTTGTATATTTGAACCGAGTGTTTGGTTATTTTAATTCATTTCATTTTCATTCCAGTTCATTACGCATTTAATCGTGGATGTTTTAATTTGATCGCTAAAAAGATGTAGTTAGATAAAAGTTTTTAACGCTCACCTAATAGGATATTAGTAATTAAATGGATTTTCGACAGTGATGCTAAGAATGATCCATATGAGACTCCTGTTTTAATTTAATATTGGAGTGATCGCCCGGTATCTTATTAGGCGGGGTGTTACAAATTGTGGGAGGGAATTTTAACTTTTGCTTTAAAGTTACAAAACTTAGATAGGAGTTGAAAATATGGAAAAAAAATACTTTCAACATTAACAGTGGTCTATGATTTTTTAGGTATAAAAAGGATTAAGACACGTACCATAATTTCCTCAAGATCTGCATAGCCCAACTTACTAAGTTTGTGGTTAAACTTATTCTTTACCGCCTTTCTCGTTGTAAATCACTTAATTTCTGTGCATTGAATACATAATTAATGTCAAAATTCAATCAAATTATATATAAATTGTTAAACATTTACATAATAGCCTTCCTCTTACAAACTCATCCCAATCCTCCTTATCAATAAACTTTCTATACTTTTCTGGGTCGTTCCAAATATTAACGGGATCATCTTGACGTAGTTTTTGGTGAGTTCTCCTTTGAAATTTCTCCATGCACAACCAATATCAGATATTATTGTCTTCTTTAATTTCAGGTCCATATTGAATTTAGCCTATATTTAATTAATATTATATTACATAATGAAAACTTGATATAATGCTAATATAAACTCCAAATATAAACAATATAGATAATAATTTATTAGTACTTACCTCCATGGTTACCCATAAATTCTCTTCTAACGACTTTGGAACTTTGGGCCAACTTGAATATCTTATAGGCACCATTGTCCTTGCCAAAATCCCCCATATAACTTGCAAAATAATACCTTGTTTCACCATTTGGCTGTCCTTTTTTGTGGTAAGTTACATGTAATCGTTCACAAGAAACCATTTTGCTTATCCGTTTCAAAATGGCCATGCCTCTAACATTTCGTTTCTTCTTACTTGACGTCTCAGATGACTTTTCTAAATTGCATTAAAGTGAGTAAAAAAGAAAACCTGCATTAGGAAAATCATGTATAACTTACTTTAACCAGATGCCCCCATTCTTATAAAACTTAAACAAATCAAACTACATATGAATGTTTGAATGTAAAATAACTGACGAGCTAATAATGGAAACAAATCAAAATACAACCACATAATGTTCAACCAAAAGTAGTTCATAATAATAAGGCAACAAATTTAATGTCTTAATAACATATACCAGCAAAATATGATCACATCCAAAACCCAACCGTCATAAAAAAGAATACAAGTACGTAACCCCAAGTGCAACACAACTGACTCTACTTTTTATCAATCAAGATGCCCTCACAATCTACACGTGCATACAATTCTTCACTTTCATTGGTTAATTCAGCGTTTGGCAATCCGTTAGTGACAACATCTAGGGGTGTGCAAAAAAAACCGATCGGCCCGAAAACCGAACCGAACTGAAACCGACAGTTTTTTTAGCCCGGTTCGGTCTACGGTTTACGGATATAAAAAAAACCGACCATGTCGGTTCGGTTGACGGTTTAGACATGGGAAAAACTGATTCAAAACGAACCGACCCGAAACCAACATTTATACGTTTAAAAAAAACTAAATGACTTATATTTTTATATCCAAAAGCCATCAAACACCCTTAAAAACCGACCTTAAAAAAATTGACCAAACAGAAAATCGCCGAAAACCAACCCGCAACCTCCCCGAACCGAAATCGATGTGAACCGAAACCGACGATTTTTTTCATCGCCGGTTTGGTTTCGGTTTGACTTTTTTCAAAACCGAACCGATCGGTTCAGTTTGAATTACGGTCCAAAAACGACCTGAACTGACCCGAGAACACCCCTAGCGACATCAACACATCTAGTTGTGTACTCACCCTCATCACACTCATAATTATAAACTCTTTGTGTATTTATAAGAACGATTGACCACTTAGCATCGAATTGGTCTTCAATATAAAAAACATGTTTCGCTTGATAAGCCAATATAAATGGCTCGTTCTTATGGCCAATTCTACAAAGATCAACAGATTTAAAGCCAAGCTCATCTACTTTGATACCACTGCTGTTGTCGACCCAATCACATTTATAAACTGGAATCTTAAAAGTGAAATCATCAAACATACATAATTCAATGATGATGCCACAAAGATTTTAATTCGATACCAAGGGATTCTTATCCTTTGCACTAGCAACTTGCATTGTCGTGGCCGTGATGTTAACCCCACTATTTTGGTTTACTCGGTAAGCGTCGCGATCTTTGGTATGGTAACAACATCCATTAGCGATATAACCCTGATATTTTATTACGTCTCAGTGGGGTTCTCGAGCTACCCATTTCAAGATGTCTGAAACGTCATTGGTAACGACATTTCAAATAAATATAGTGATGAAATGCCACGGCAAGATATCACGTTTGAAATGCACTGCATTTTCATTTGAAATGCAGTGCATTTTCATTTGAAATGTTGGATGCTAAAAGGTATTGTTAACGTCATGTTAATATAAATAAATCAGACTTTGTTTGCTATCATTTTCACAAACGGGAAGCTTAAAATACCACTCTAATATAGCAATTCATAAAATGGAGCAAAACTTGTCCACTCTAAACCTAATGTCTTGGGTCAAACCAACCATGACTCTAAAGAGTGATCAAGGCATGTATACCTAATTTGTAAAATAAGACAATTTCAAACCTAAAAAATATATCCCACAAATAATACACTCACGCCAATTTAACATATAAATGCATTATGTGAAATTCACACTCTATTTTTAAATTCTAAAAATCTAATATTATTCTAAATATTTACCATAATAATGTTATCACTTCACAATTTGAACATGTCACAAAATGCTTGAAAAAATCTCGAGATTTCGTAAATGAGCAATATAAAATATGTAAAAAAAAAAGGTACATTCACTTAATAATCTACATGTTGATTCGTCAAAATATGATGAACATTAACTTAATAATCTAAAATATTTAGTCCCAACCTTCAAAACAACATAAATGATATTTAAACTAAAATTTCAGCATAATATCGAAAGTATGCCACTTTTATTTTTCTTGAAACATGGATTATACATGAATCTCAATCAGGCCGAAGTGGAAATGACGGGGCTCGATCAGCCTCCCAATTCCGAGGTTTCAAATGGGAAAATATCTCCGCATTCAGAATCATCTTCTTCCAATATATCTCCCCAAAATATGAGTATGCTCACGTTGGTCTTGAGTTGTACCATCGTTGTCGGTGTCCAATTTGGTTGGGCTTTGCAACTTTCGCTTCTCACTCCATACATTCAGACACTTGGAATAGGGCATGCCTTTTCTTCATTTATCTGGCTTTGTGGTCCGATTACAGGCCTTGTGGTTCAACCTTGTGTTGGCATTTGGAGTGATAAATGCTCTTCAAAATATGGAAGAAGACGACCATTTATATTAGTTGGATCTCTCATGATCTCGATTGCTGTGATAATGATCGGATTTTCTGCAGACATTGGATACATTTTAGGGGATTCAAAGGAACATTGCAGCATATATAAAGGTACTCGCACAAGAGCAGCTGTTGTCTTCATCCTAGGATTTTGGATGCTGGATCTTGCTAATAACACTGTGCAGGGCCCAGCCCGAGCTCTTCTTGCTGAATTAGCAGGTCCTGATCAAAGAAATTCAGCAAATGCTATATTTTGCTCATGGATGGCTGTTGGAAACATTCTAGGTTTTTCTTCTGGTGCAAGTGGAGATTGGCACAGATGGTTTCTTTCCTGATGAGTAGAGCTTGTTGTGAAGCCTGTGGAAATCTTAAGGCAACATTTCTAGTCGCGGTGGTCTTCCTGACTTTATGTAGCCTTGTGACTCTCCATTTCACAAAGGAGGTTCCATTAGCAACAAAGCAGCCTCAACGCTTATCAGATTCTGCTCCCCTCTTGGACGATCCTCAAAGGATTGGATTTGACGTTTCAAAATCAAAAAGTGATATGCCTTTGGTTGAAAATACATCAGAGAAGGTGTCAAAGAGTAGTTATGAAATGGTTAGTAATGGAAAGAATGAAAACCAAAAAATTGAGGAAGATCAAGTCCAAAGTTTCAGTGATAGCCCTGGAGCAGTCTTAGTTAATTTGTTGACCAGCTTACGACATTTACCACCAGCAATGCATTCAGTGCTTATTGTAATGGCTTTTACCTGGTTGTCCTGGTTTTCATTTTTCCTCTTTGATACGGATTGGATGGGGAGAGAAGTTTATCATGGTGACCCAAAAGGGGACCTAACCGAAGTTCACGCTTATGATCAAGGTGTCAGAGAAGGTGCCTTTGGTTTGCTATTGAATTCAGTTGTTCTTGGAATTAGCTCTTTCCTGATTGAACCAATGTGTCAGCGGATGGGTGCAAGATTAGTTTGGGTATTGAGCAATTTTATTGTGTTTGCTTGTATGGTAGCCACTGCCATTATTAGTTTGGTTTCTGTCAGAGATAATTCAAAAGGGATTGAACATGATATTGGAGAAAATGAAACACTCAAGACTGCCTCTTTGGTTGTTTTTGCTCTTCTTGGCCTCCCTCTTGCTATTACTTATAGTGCTCCATTCTCTGTCACAGCAGAGTTGACTGCAGATACGGGAGGTGGCCAAGGATTAGCAATAGGAGTTCTAAATCTAGCAATTGTTATACCTTAGATGATTGTATCCCTTGGTGCGGGTCCATGGGATGCTTTATTTGGTGGACGGAACGTACCAGCATTTGTTCTGGCCTCCTTAATTGCCCTTGCTGCTGGTATAATTGCGACTCTCAAGCTCCCAAATCTCACATGCAGTTCCTACAAATCGACCGGTTTTCATTTTGGTTGACTTCTATAGTTCGGTGAAATTACAAATCAACATGTACATGATAAACATCAACCCCACAAACAAATTGAGCAGAAATACTTTTCGAGAGTAGTGGATTTGTTGCTGTGCGTGCGGTCCTATGTCTATCATATCACGGACCTGTGCAGTCAGTATTCAAATTCATTCTTTTTCGCCCACCTTTTGGGTCCTATATTGTATATGTGGAGTGTAAAATTTGGTTTACATTGAAAATCATATAGTGATATATACGACAGTTTTCTTCAATTACGGCTGCCTGGTCTCGGCACATCTTCCCCAGAAGCAATTGAAGTATGCGTACCCTCAGCCAGTCCATATTATTTTCCAGGGTCAGTTGGGCGTATTGTATAATTGAGAAACATGAAAATTTGACAAAAAAAAAAGTAAAGGCTCACCCATGATATGATTTTTATCAACCTCTTCTTGTCACTCGGAACTAGGCATAGATACTCTATGGTGTTGAGTTCGACATCCATAGACTACCATGTTAATCTACAACGTTACATAACCCTCAAACTGGCCTGTAAAACGGAGCATCAATAATACACAGAGAAATACAGAAGGATGATTATCCTCTTAAAGCTCCCAGTTGTATCAATAATACACAGATAAATGCAAAACAGAGCATTAATGATAATGAAATCTTACTCTCAATGAGTAGGCTACAACGTCTTAAAAACAGAAACATATCATCCTTCAAAGAAAGAAATAGTATCTTTAATTTTCATAATGAAATCTTATTTTGGAATGTCCCCCCAAAAGGCAAAGCTCTTACTGGTTAAAAACTCATTAGAATTTTTTCTTATAAATATAGAAACCAACTTCATAACAGATTTCGACGGATCATTTTTTACCCTTTCCCCATAATTTGTTCCTTATTTATTGGACCCAACGCCCCTAATAAGATAAATATAGGATCCCATACAATGGATAACAAATATAATCTAAAATACAATTATCTTATTAATCTCTAAAATACAACTCAAACGAAATCATGTATACATATTTGTTCCGAAAGAGAATATATACATATAAAGAAGTTTCATAGTGCATGTAAACATCTTAACAAAAGGGCTAAACCACTCTACTGTAATGCGCAAGTAGAAGAGGTTCAAGAAACCTAGGTGAAATTTCAAAGATACCCTTCCCAAATAATAGCACGTGGATGGTTTCTCAAGTTATACACTTCTATTTATGACATAATAAACTTAACATATCAATTAAATTAGATTGTCTATTATTCAGCAGGTGATCTATAATGTTAAAGACATTATCTCTGAAATGAAGCTTAAAGTTTGTGGGGATGAAGACATTTTGAATGATACATTATATAACTGTGTATCATTCATCTTATGTTTATGATAACAAAAATGTATCTTTTGTCTGTAATATTGCTATCGGATTTGAAAAGTTTCTCTTTTAGCATTTATTTATAACATCATTATTGGAAGAAGGATACTTTTATAAGAATTTAGCATTGTAATTGGTTCATTGCATTTCAAAGAAGGGTAAAAGTCTGGACTTCTATTCTACAGTGTGTTATTGATTTCTTATTATTTGATTAATGGAGTATCTATGATGATGTTATGCATTGCAATCGAAAGTATGCATTCGAAGCAAGGGAAATGATTTCCTTCATTTCTCCCCTCTTTTCTAGATATATTCAACTATATTCAAATAGTACGCCATGGAAGTAGCTGTATTGTAGTTGAAAAATTGCCCAGTATGGGGAAGTTCAAGAAGTTCATGGGTGATTTGTATCATCTCAGAATTAGAGTAAAAGTTCGAAGTCAGTGATCTGTACATGAGTGTTTATAAATACATCTCATTTTGATAAATTAATTTAATACTTACAAAAAAATTTGATGAATCCAATCAACCCTCGTGATTGATATCATTCATTCATATTACCTCCAACAGCTACTCACCACTGCCGCCTACCAGGATTGGCTAGGCCTGCCCTGTGCATTTTTTCCAGTTGTAATGGGTTATTTAATTTTTTAACTGGATGTGAATGGCATTTCACTGACAGGATTAGGGAGGGGGCGTGTGAATGAGGGAAAATTGGCTCAACTACTCAATAAACCTTCATATCACATGTTGGTTAGTAAGTTCCACGCATTAACTTTAAAAAAAAACTATTTCTTGACTTAACCTTAATAACAACGAGGCCCCGAGCCTTGTTTCTTTGAAGGGACACAAGAATAAGTTGGAAGTATAAACAAGGTTGAAAATGATCTGCATATGAAAGAAGCGTCTTCACTTTTGCCACCAGTTATGTTGCTGTAAGAAAGAGGAAATACACGAGAAGAGAAAGAAAACAAAGTAAAAAAAGCACATTCTGAAGATCCAACAGTATGTGCTCATTTGTTTGCCATCCACTCATCTGATACAAATTCTGTCTACTTTTTTCCCTTGCATTAGTGTTGCTTGGTGTACTTCTGTATACATAATGGAGATTTCGAATGAGGGGCTAGTGGGATACTCATTACATATCAACCCAATCATTGGAACCAACCCCGACACCAGCACAACAAATCATTATCCACCAAGACAATTCTGCGTTTCCTACCCGAGTCACGCTGGATGAGACCAATTATTCATTATGGTCTCAACTCATGGAGATGCGTATTGGCGCTCGCAAGAAAGCTGGATACCTCACTGGATAAGAGAAAAACCTGTAACTGGAGATCCCAACCTTGAAACATGGATTACTAAGAATCACAAAGTGAAAAGTTGGCTTATTGACTCTCCACGGATGCAGCGATTTATTCGTCTCTCCACGGCCAAGGAGATATGGGATGTTGTATCAAAAACCTTCTATGATGGATCGGACGAACCTGTACGTTCAAATTAAACCAGAGATCCTTTGGTACCATGCAAAATGGTCGACCATTACCAACGTACTATAATGAACTTCTTGCTATTTTTCAGGAAATCGATCACAGCACTATCTCATAAGAGGGAACAGCTGAAGGGGTGGTCCAGTTGCATTCTGCGATGGCTAGGCTTCGAGTTCATATTTTTCTAAGTGGACTCGACTCCGAGTTTGAGCATGTCCATGGAGAAATCTTATGAAAAGATCCAAAACTTGATTTGGAGAGTACGTATGCATATGTGATGCATCAAATGCTTAAAACTTTGGTAGTTTTTTACGATGTCTTTCATCAATGAATTTGTATGCTCCTTTACTATTAAAAAAAAATTGGTAGCAAAGCTACAGAGTGTTGTGGCTAACACTTCATATACAATCTCGTGGTCATCTTCGGTGAATCCGTTCATTGCAGCAGTTAATTGCTATTTAACCCACCAAAGATAGAG
Organism: Sambucus nigra; assembly: GCA_949130495.1. NCBI lineage: Eukaryota > Viridiplantae > Streptophyta > Magnoliopsida > Dipsacales > Adoxaceae > Sambucus > Sambucus nigra. The sequence goes on from CASBWL010000014.1 coordinate 1,018,903, forward strand.
AACTTTAACTCAATCATCAATTGCAAAGCATATTGAAGGAAAATTGGTGGACAACTATCTGAAGAAATTTAAGGAGCTATATGATGGCTTGGCTTCAATAAGCAAACCAGCTGATGAAGATACCAAAGTAATCACATATGTTAAAGGGCTTGGTCTTAAATATGCTACCTCCATAACAGTAATGCTGGGTAAACCAACCTATCCTATGATGACTCAGTTGGTTAATACTCTAAGGTGATTTGATCTTCGGGAAAGAAAGCAGGAGGCTCCTCAACAACCAGTTGATCATAACATGATTATATCACACGACCGTTTCCTACGAGTTACATCGATCCCGTGCGAGGCGTTCGTGCCTCTTACGGGACCATTTTGTGCTTGTTTTACGTTTTCACCCTCCGATTGCATATTTTTATGCTTAAGGCTAATTTTTTTGCAAATTTAAGTCGTACACTCAAACCGGGAGTCCCGTGACGACGCGGTAGGTTCCTACGAGTCAGGTTGGTCCCGTGCAAGGTGTTCGTGACTCTTACCGGACCATTTTGTGTCTGTTTTACGTTTTCACCCTTCGATGGTATGTTTTTATGCTCAAGTCTAATTTTTTGCAAATTTACGTCGTACACTCAAACCGGGACGCGGTCGGTTCCTACGAGTCACATTGGTCCCGTACGAGGTGTTCGTGACTCTTACCGGCCCGTTTTATGGCTGTTTTACGTTTTCACCCTTCGATGGCATGTTTTTATGCTCAAGTCTAACTTTTTGTAAATTTACGTCGTACACTGAAACTGAGATCCTCATGACTAACCGGTCGGTTCCGACAAGTCACATCGATCCCGTGCGAGGCATTCGTGCCTCTTACGGGACCATTTTGTGCTTGTTTTACGTTTTCACCATTCGATAGCATGTTTTTATGCTTAAGTCTAAATGTTTTGCAAATTTACGTCGTACACTGAAACAGGGATCCCCGTGACTACGCGGTCGGTTCCTATGAGTCACATTGGTCCCATGCGAGGTGTTCGTGATTCTTACCGGACCGCTTTGTGGCTGTTTTACTTTTTCACCATTTGATGGCATGTTTTTATGGTTAACTCTATTTTGTTACAAATTTACGCCGTACACTCAAACTGGGAGCCCTGTGACTACGCGCTCGGTTCCTACGAGTCACATTGGTCTCGTGTGAGGTGTTCGTGACTCTTACGAGACCGTTTTGTGTTTGTTTTACGTTTTCACCCTTCGATGAAATTTTTTTATGCTTAAGTCCAACTTTTTGCAAATTTACGCCATACACTCAAACCGGGTGCGTCATGACTACGCGGTCGGTTCCTACGAGTCACATCGATCCCGTGCGAGGCGTTCCTGCCTCTACGGGACCGTTTTGTTCTGTTTTACATTTTCACCCTTCGATTGCATGTTTTTATGCTTAAGTCTAATTTTTTTGCAAATTTACGTCGTACACTCAAACTGAGAGCCCCGTGACTACGCAGTAGGTTCCTATGAGTCACATGGATCCCGTGCGAGGTGTTCGTGACTACGCGTGCCTCATTCTGGTATGTTTATTAGTTGTTTTACGTTTTCATTCACCAATGTTCAATTTTCAAATGCTATATGCTCGCCTTAATCAATTTAGAACACTTGCTTATTTCATAAAATTTCGACAGAGTTTCCTTTGTTTATTCATGAAATTTAATATTAAAATAAACCCAACAACAACAAGCACAAAAGTCGCAGCTTAACCACCAATAAATCCCTTCCACCAATTTAACATCTAAAAATAGTATATAAATCCATATAGCCCCTTCCTCCATGTCAACCATTTATTAAGGCCTTAAGACACACACATCTTACACAACACACACACGCGCGCGCACAACTAAATAAAGAATTTACTTTGGTAAAGGTGCACTACATTATAAAATCTTCTATCATCAATATAAAATACTTACCAAATTTATTCGCAAGTTGAGATCCTCCGAATAAGCTCCCTCATTCTTGATCCTTGCGTATTTGTGCAAACAACTTGAGATCTTCCCTTTTCCGATCACTTCTTCGAGTTTCGCTTTGGCTTTCACCATTGTCTCTGATTGCGCAGTACCTCTGCCATAGCCCATTCCTGTGTGCTGATATTGTATCAGTCCCGACACAAAAAGGTCCTACAATATAGAAATTATATTTTAAAAAGATATATTAACCATTATGTAGGGAAAGTAGTCATTTTACAACCATATGTGACTTAATTTTCTAACTTGTGAAATGTTCTTGATTTTTTGTTTTATTTACCAGTTTTTCAATTTTGGCATAGGACATACATGAAGAATTGGTGAAAATGAGTAATTGAGAAAGGCGACAAACCAAGCACATGTGTTCGATGTGGGTTCTTTCTATTTATTCTGAGTTCTATTGTGAAATATTGATTATTGTCCTCACCCTGAGTTTGTACGGGGAAGTAATTCGAATAGGGATCCAAATTAGGAACATACACAAACAAGAATACTCCAAATAAAACTATTATTCAAAACAACTGACATTCTTTGATAGAACAGGGCAATACATCTTTTCAGTGTAGAGAAGCTGGTATGCATAATAAAATGGAAGTAACTACTTGTAAACATAAGATCCGTTCCATCAAATTCAACCATAGAACCGGGTAACCAATCACTACTGGTGTTATTTTTAAAAAGGAAAAATAAGGAACAGTTTCTACTATTGCTATTACCTCAATCTATAAAGATATTCTAGATGATATAAATATCAATGACTAATCTGTAAATAAATCAGGTCACAAATTAACATAAAATGCGTAAGAAAACTCACACACTAAGCATAACTAAATAGATTTGAAATCCACAATAGAAATTAATTGAAAAATTGAACAACTAGAAGACAGGCTCAATTGAAAATATAAGTAACTAACTAAATGAAACGCAATCACAAACCCTAGGTCAAAAACATGAAGTAATGATACAAATTGAAAGTAACAAAGAATACGAAGGAGAAGATGAGATTACGGGACTGAACCTTTGTAAATGAACAAGTTAATACCTTCTTAAGCAGCGGTACACCAAGCTTTGCAAGTAGATGAGATTACGGGTAGATGAGAGAGAGAACCTGCGAAGGAGAAGATGAGAGAGAGCGTCGTCAAAGGAGAGGGACTGATGGGGGTAGGGTTTCGCAGGTGAGAGAGCGGCGTGGTCGTGTGTGGGTTTGGGGGGAAGAAGACAGTCGATTTTTTTTTTTAATAATTTGATATACTTTGGTATTTTACATTTAAAAAAATATATAAAACACCTTTGGCATCACAATTTCCTTTGTTGCCAAAAGTGATCTATTTTTCTCAACAGTGTGTTATGTTGCCAAAAGTTAGGTCATGTTTGGCAACAAACAACTATGATGCTAAAAGCTAAAATAATCCCTCATTTTATTTTGTTAGCTTCCCGCTTAAAATTTCAACATTTGGCAACAAGATTTATTTTATGTTGCCAAAAGTTCAATGTAAAATGGTCTTTTGGCAACATAAATAAGACTTTGTTGCCAAAGAGGTACCTTTGGCAACAAAAATAGCTTGTGTTGCTAAATATTGTCGCTAATGGTGCCAATTCTTGTAGTGTCTCCTGGATGAGAATAAATCCAGTGGGGACCGACATTTGGTAGGTAGGGTCCCCACTTGGCTAAAGGAAATATGACCAAAGTAGGGGGACAAAAACACAAAAATTTCCATACTTGTGCCAGGGCAAAGCATCAAAGATCATCTATTCATATAATTAAAGACTCTTCGGGTTCCTGGCTGCTGGAGCAAGATTAAAAACACAACAGTTAATTTTTTTCATGATATTCTTTGCAACGAGTAGGTGGACATTATAAAATTCCATTAAATTAGATTTGAGGGGCACTAGATTTATTACCTTGGCTATCCCTAGGATTGTCACAATTGATTGCTTGAGACGAATGTGCAGAATCTCCGGATTGCATGGCTTGTACAATGGGAGGTTGCACATCTTGTACAGTAACATATTGTAACTCGTCTACGGTTGTTGTAGACGTTGTAGATGATATAGTTGATCTCAGCCGCCTAGAATATCCCGATGCCATGCTAAATGATCTACACTCAAAAGAGCATGTTATGAACAAACAACTTGAAAATAAAAGTTTGCGTATGTCTTTTGGATTGAAGTGTTTAATTGAATCTAATTAAACACATTTGACGTTCAATAAAAGTTTGATCATCAAAACCTCAAAGCCTTTATAACCTGTGCCATATATAAAACAGAGTGAAGTAGTGAACGTGTTATTGCTTATTATGTGGAGTTGATGAGCTTCCTGAAATTTGAAACAGGTGCGATTGTGTGAACGTGTTATTGAACCCGTTGTATGCCAGATCTATTTCAGTTATTTATTTAAAATTTGTATTTTTTTAATTATAGTTGGAACTCATTATTCGTTTTGATGTCATTTATAAAGTAACGATTTTATTCGATGATGTTCAATGTCTATAATGTGTTGTATGTGGAGAAAACAGTATGTGTTTGATAGGTTCGCTCAGTATAATGTTATAGAGAAAACAAAGGATTCTTAAACTATATTCCCGTAATGGATCAACAACTGGATCTAATTGATGATTTCATACTTGTATATAAATTTGGAAATCAGTTTCTTATAAACTGCCTATAGCTTCAATCATCCAATTGGAGTAATTTTTTCTTCCTATTTTTAAATATTTCTGTTGATTTGAATTTTACTGTATCAGCTTTTCAATTACAATCTCTATTATCTTTTTGAGGATACAAATCTATATTTTTAGTTCGTATAATTTCAATTATACAAAATAATTGATAACTTCCTCTAATTGCTTACTCCATAACCATAAATCATTTTAGAATAGGATTTTGGGTCACTATTTTTTCTTTACAATAATTTGATGTTTTGATTAGAGTTTACCTCTATTTTTATTGTTGATGTTTTTGGTAGTTTTTCATTTGTGCAATCAATGTTTAAAGTGCAAAACTCTAGCCCCGTTCCCCTCCCTTCTTTTGTTTGCTATTGTGTATGTTCTCTTCGTTTAATAGTATACTAATCTTACCCAAAACCAACTGATCACTCTAACAAACAAACAACTTGTAACCACAAACAACATATATGTAGAACAGTTCTCTTTGTGGGTTTGAGGTGATTCCAAGAAAGAGGTTAATGCATGCATTCACATTTTTAGTTTTCATATCATATATCTCATACTACAATAAATAGGTACTTTATTCATACGCAAATAACAATAAGCTTAATCGAAACGAAATCATGAATTCACCCTACTATCAATCACTATACACTTGCATCCGAAGACATTTCAACTTCCAAATCAAAACTAGTGCATTAAGGTACTCATACTGCAAGGTCCGCTGCTTTATGGTGCACAATGTTGAAGAGGATAATGACGAAACGCCAGAATAGAACAACTTACTCTCACTACCAATGTAAGCCGTTGACAACAGTGAAATTTCCTCCATCCTTCGTTTAGGATGTCATTACAACACATTAAAATTTCATACAGAACAAAGAGCCATGCCTATAATATTATTGCCCTCTCAATCATCTCAGTCAAAATTGGAATCATAATTATATTCATAATGGTCCGCTTACAACAGAATGCCAGAACTCTTCATAGAACTTTCCAACTAAGAAAAGAAACCAAGAAAGAAACAAATAATGTCTTAAGCTATCCAATTATTAATTATGCTAAATCTAATTAAATAAACAACCTGAAAATAAAAGTTTTTGCTAAGTACTAAAGCATTTACAATTTCTAAGCTTACATTAGAATTTCAGAAAGTTCTGAAACACGCACAATTTCAGAAATTTGTGCATATGTGTTTTGGTGTGCGTGTTTGTGAGAGATAGGGAGAGAGGGAGTGAGAATTACCTTAAGAAGTTGGGCAGATTAGCAGCGACGGAGGTAGCACGACAGCGGTGGCGGAGTTAGTGCAGAGGAGCGCTGTCGGAGGGAGGAAAGGCAAGGGGAAGAGGAGATCGGAGAGGGGGGGGGAGAGAAATAGGTGGGAACCAAGAGATGGAAACGAGGGGGAATGGGTGGGAACGTGGTGTTATATTAGGTCAAGGAATGTTTTTCTTGTTTTGCCCCTCAAATTGAACTTTTGGCTACAAAAATATTTTGTAACAAAATAGTAAATCAATTACCTATGAAATATTTCATGATTGATTGTAATTATTTCGTTGAGAAAAAATTCGTGCTTATGTCTTGTGCGGGGAAAAAATGGCGCCTATTTTTTATTGAGAATTTGGCAACAAAATTTGCTAATTCGTGGCCAATAAATTATCTTTGTAGCCAAATAAATCGTTGTTAAATGTAATATTTGTTGTAGTGAAAATATAAAATAAGAAGTCAGGAAAGAGACTATGATGTCCCATCTAACACCTCGGTCTGGAGAAGTCAATGAATGCAGGATACCAACAACAATATTATGGAAACAGATAAATTAGCTCATATAAACAATCTCTCTTCCATCCCAATTATAAATGAAATCATAACAAATGCCAAACTCAAAAGTTCTATTGCAAGATGATCAAAAGGAATATATTATACCACAAGCCGTTAGAGCATAGCCTTAGACGAATTAAAGAAAACCAGAATAAAACCCAACACAAACACATGACCCATTTGATCACACAAATTGAAGATCGTTACCCATTTTTGCACCCTTAACCCAGTGATTAGCAGTAGGGTTCAAACTAACTTTAAAAAAATGGGAAACAAAGAAAACGAAAAAAACATCCGTTTATGAGGGAAGTTATGGAATTGGGGCAAAGCAGAAACCAATATTATCTAAAAATCAAAAAAATAAGGAATGAAAAAACAAAGGAAAACTGTTGTTGAAGTGAGGTGAGAGATGCAGAGATTGTTGTTTGTGAGGTTTATTGAGTTATAGAGAAAAAAGTTTGATGTTTTCTGTAAATCCTTGAATAAACCCAACCCAAAGAGTGGGATTGTTAAGTGAGTTAAAACCCATTTGTGTGGGTTGAATAAATGGTTAAAAGAAAGCATGGGTTAGAATAAGAATACCCTTTGGTGTATGATGAAACCCTATTCATCTTTAAGGCTTGGAAACACGATTCACCACCGGTTTGTTTGTGGAATCGAGAGATATAACGATTTCCCTTTATCTACAAAAATCAAATCCCTTAAAGCAGGGTATGAAAAAGAAAAAGGAAAACCGACAGGGTGGAAAACCAAAAAAAATTAAAGCATTGATGAAACAAATTTGGGATTTACACCTGAAATGGATTTGGTCGCAGAGGGGCAATGATCCAGCCATTCGGGTGGGTGACAGATATCCCAGCCACCATCCTCTTTATTGGGTCCATCATCATCACTCGGAAAGGACGCACTTATGAAGATGAGGATCGACCTAATAAAGATAAGAGCCAGGGATGTGCTGCTGCTGGTGATGCTTCATCTTCATTTTATTTATGGAAATGGACAAGAGAGGACAAACAAAAGTGTGTTTGCACAAAACAAAACAACCCATTTTAAAGTGTCACATGAAACAACTGGACAAAGGAATATAGAAAATGGAGCGACGTCATTCATTAATGTATCCATCTTTATCTTCTAATAAATCAAACATACACGTGGCACCAAATAGAGACAAGAATTTAGGGAAGTTGGATATATGAACGGATGCAAGGAATAAAAATCAAGAGAGCCTCTAAACAAACTATCAAATTATCATTTAATGAAAGACACATGTCTATTAAGGGAATAACTTAACAATTCTCTCTTTTTAGTTAATATAATAGAATAAAATAGAATAGAATGTGAAGAGACAAACACATGAAAAGTTTCATTTTCTCAATTTAATGGTATGTGCCATATAAAAAACTGTCAATATACATCAAGATCTTCTTATTTTCTCTCATCTCAACTTACAAAATATATAAACAAAACATGGATTTGGGTCTGAAATTCGTTGCGTTGATAACCATGCTGCTCATTTTTTCTTCACTAAAAGTATCTAATGCAAATTTTTACATGGTTGGGGACACAAAAGGTTGGACCCATATGAACGTTAATTACACGAACTGGGTTGGTAATCGCCAATTTCACATTTTTGATATCCTCCGTGAGTACTTTCTGCTTCTCTTATATATATATATATATCTTTGTGTTTGTGTGTGTTATTTTAGTTTTATTTGTAGTTTGTGTTGGGTTATTGAGTTTTTTTCTATCTTGTCATGCATCAATAATTCTTGTTTTTTTTTTAATTTAACACATTATAATCTTCGATTTCATATTTTAATAAAAACTTAAATTTCATCACTAAAAGTGATCATTGGTGACTTTTTGTCCAATAAACTGATAATATTGTACTAAAGTAAAAAAAATCCATAATTCTTATTGGTATTTATAAATAAATTGCAAAAGGATGTGCAACAGTCTTTTGTAAATGAGACGTTTCTCTATTAGAAATAAACGTCTGTTAGAAAAAAAAAATAGTTATGTCTCTTAAACTTTGACTCTTAGTTGGCTTTATTTTTTTATGGTTTTAGTTCCCTAACAAAGCATGGGTTTTAGACATAGTGTTAAAATCTTAAAATTCACAATGAGACTTGCTATTCATAGCACACACTGATACAATTGATGAGAATTGCGTTGTAAATTCCACTTGCTATATGACTCGTACAATTCAATTCCAATACGTTTAATTGATAGCTCAGTATATATATATTCTTAAAATGTGCATGAAAGTACATAACCATATATATATATTCTTAAAATGTGTATGAAAGTACATGACCATTCATATTACGGGTTTACAATTTTACTGATCGAATACAGAATATCAATGAATTTAGGCATTAATTGCGTTTTATTTTTTTTGTGTTATGTTTCAATGTTATATTATATTTAATACAAGTGAAAACTCAAAATAGTGCTAACGTGTCATAAAATGTCATGCAACACAACACGAAATCGACAATGTCTAATCAGATCAATTAAGAGATTTATAATATCCTATTCTGCTCTTCTCTTGTATTTTAATTTTATTAAAAAAAGATTTTGAGACAGAGTGAAGAAAATAGTTATTCTATGTTATTTGCAAATGATCATTAATTAGCGAACTTCACTTTCAGTAGATTATGTTATGTTGAACTATAATACATGATATGTTAAAATAATTTGAGATTAGATATAAATAATAATATATCTTCCTTGTCATATCTCATAAATGTCATTGTGCACAGTTTTTCGGTACTTGCTAGACGATGGCAGCAATGTGGTGCAAGTTGATACGAAAGAAAAGTATTTATCATGCGATGCGACGTCCCCTCTTGCCACCTACGCAACAGGAAATGACTTCATCGCTCTCAAGAATATCGGATATAATTACTTCATTTGTGGAGACCTCGATAATTGCATGGCCGGACAAAAGGTGGAAATCAATGTGGTTGAATTCGGTCCAGATGCCACATCTCCCTCTCCATATCCATCTCCCTTTGCATCTTCTTTTCCCTCCCCTCAAGTTTCGGTGGATAAAGGTTCACATAGTGAAGCATCTACATTGTATTATGTGGGTAGACTTTTTGGTGAGATTCTATTAGCTATGGTTGTTATTGCAGCTCATGTTTAATTTTTTAACAATCATGGATGTTTCCTTTCATATACTCTAATAAACGAAAGTATTTCTAGAGGTCGATATCTAGTTTACCTTTAATGGTATTTTGGCTTAGTGAAAGCATACTTATGAACACCATAATGTTAATAAAGAACACATTAATTTGATTAAACTTAGTATCCAGTTTTTCTTAATAAAAGGATTTTTTCATAAATATGCCTAAATGATAGAAATGAAGGCTTACCTTGATCCAATTCATTGATCAAGTACGTTGTAAAAATCTCTTTGAATCATCTTGATGATTGCTCCACTATAAGCTTCATCAATTTTATAGAAAATAAATGTTGTTATATCAAATTTTCCCCCTCTTACCCAATATATTGTGTTTAATGCAAATTATTTGATAGAGAATAATCTACTATATATAAGGTGAGATATGACCCAATTTCCTAGTTAGACTATAATTCTACCACCCATCACAATAGGGTTTAATTAGGATTTAACCACCCATCAAAGTCGTTAATATTTAAATGATTTATTTAAAAGAATCCTATCAAATCCAAATTCTTATGTAGAAAAAATTAAATTGGACACTTATATTTAATTAAATAACTAATTTTGAATTATCTTAATTTCAAAATTAGATATTTATTAAATATTTCCAATAGTCTTCCACTTGGTCCATATAATAATTTCACTTTATGATTTGATTCAAGGAACATAAGACACATAATAAACTTTAGAATAATCATAATCAAGTATTTACCTTAATTAAATAATACACTAATGTGATTCATGGAAATTCCAGACTTATTCAAGAGCATGGTTTCTTCCATGTACTACGCCACTAATGTCATATTCAATTAGGCCCAAAGTGTGGGTTGTCAATAATGGTCCTATAATATCTTTATAAAAGAACTATTCACGTCACTGATAAGAAGGGTTTTACCGCGACGCAAGAGTCACCTACGCGCCGATCGTTTTATATTCGGCTCACCAACTCTATACAAAAACCTAAGTTACGACTCTACTTGCGATACAAGTACAGCGGTAAGTCGGGTATCGAATCCATAAAGAATGTTCGATAGATCGTAACAGATTATTAATTCAGGAATAAAAGTGTAAAAGGGTGATGTGTGCTAGGAAATAAAAGAAAAGAATAAGTTAAGTCTAAATAAAGTAAAAGTAAGGATTGGGATATCATCCAACCCTACGGCTCGAAACAACTATTAGTCAGAATTCCGGCTCGAGAGCAATTTAATCAAGCATTAACAATTAATCATAAACTTCACACAATAAGGAATTTAAGCCAAAGTTGAGTGAATAAATAATTAACGAAAAATGGTCGCATGCGGATTAAACTCATATTATCGCTATAAACACTAACGTTGCATGACAAAGAAAGTTAAACGCGTAATAATCCGACTTTAATACACGCGGGTTCAATTAAACGTAATTTTGCACAAAACCTTATTTTCGGAGCTCGGGGCCGGTTAATGGCGAAACGACATCCTGACCCTAACTATCTAAGGGCACATAATGATTAAAATAAATTACAACTAATTAAACTAAGAAATCAAGTAATAAAGCAATTAAACTAATTAACAAATCATGGAAATTACTGTACAAAGCAATGAATCAACAAGAACAACTTATATAAATGGAGATGGAAGTGGAAAGTTCAACATACACAACCCATATGGTTGTCAACCCAAAGAGAAATGAAGCCAAGCTCTCCAAACCCGCAAACCCTAGGCTAAACTAATTAAAACTGAATATTTCTAAGTATAACTGATATTACAAGAAAATTGGGTTATACAGTAAGTTGGAATAAAAGAAAAGAAAAAAGAAAAGAAGGCAAAAATATCTGCAGAAATAGGGGATCGATCGATCGGCCCCTTTAGTCGATCGATCGATCATCGAAATCATGGCAAATTTATAAAGGATCGATCGATCGATCCTTTTTATCGATCGATCGATCAAGCAGGGGAGAACCTCCTTTCCTCCTGTTTTGGCATGTTTTCTTCTCCGCTAGAATCGCCGTAACTTCTTCATTAGGGATCGGAATAGCGCACCGTTCATGGCCACGTGAAGCTTGCGAGGAGGGCTACAACTTTTGTGAGATGTCGGGCGAGGTTCCCAAACTGTGAATTGACCGAATTTCCCTTGAACATGCAATTGCGTACGGGACTAGAGCGGAATGCGTCTGAACTCCATTCTTAGTACCTAAATACCTACAAAATCCCAATTATACCTCATATAGCATGTTAACAATATAAACCGAGGTTGTCTGGTTAACGGGATTAAATATAGATAAGGCACCCGAGGGGGCTAAAGTGCATAGGTTCGACGGATGAAATACGCAATATTTACGTAATATCACACCCCCTAACCCTAGCAATGAACCAAAAATAGGAGATAGTACAAAAATCTGGTATAAAAGCAATAAAAAGATAAGGCCACTTTCGCGGGCAAACGATTGCATTTAGCGTATGCAATAAGCCATTAAACCCCTAGGTTATCCTAGTGGACGAGTGTCGTCTCGTGAGAGTATTCAGGGATGATACCCACAAACATCATAATGTTTCCTCAAAATATGCCCAATCACATGCGACAAACTCAACAATATGAACAAGATTTCAACCTGTTATTAGCATAGCAAACGAATTCACGTGAAAAGTCCGTAGCTATTAACATTATAGAATGCACCTCAATGAATTGAAACTTTAACGTGTGGGAGGGGAGTGAGCACACGCAAAATATGATTTGGCAAAAACTTAAATAACTCATATCTTAAATATTAAAGCATGCATAAAAGTCAATCCTCACGGGCATTACACTCATCAAATGAATTCACTTGAAATAGGGAGGTAACACACGGGACATGCGGGCATAAGGAGTAAATGTAAAGGGAAACTGGGCCGCGCACATGTCACAAATGAAGAACACTATATTGAAAATAAAAATTATAATCTCAGTGAAAGATACCGCACATATAAAAGAGGCGAAATGCATTTTCATAGATTATCAAAACAATTTAAACCTTTGAATTACATCTACTTAAGATCACATAGGACTTCAATAGGGTTGTGATGTAGGCTAGGCTAGGGTACGAAATGAAGGATATGTATGTACGAATTCAATGTGTTCGGAATAAAAACTCGGGATAATGGGAAAATGCGGGCAATATCAAAATTGGAAAATAAGTTCCAAAAAGGCATTAGATATAACAATTGGAGAGAGTAATAAAATCTTATTGAACACTATACACAACATTTACAACTTTCTCTTTCTTTTCTTTTCTTCTTTTTATCACTTTTTTTTTCTTTTTCTTTTTCTTTTTCTTTTTCACTACACTTTCTTTTCTTTACTTTTCACACTCTCACATGCCTAAATTACCACTACAATGCAACATCATTCAATCCCAAGTAATATTCCAAATAAAAGGTATGAAAGGCAATATATATGGTATATAACTCCAATTCGGAGTCGGTTATGGGAATTAGGTTATGAAACGAAAGGCTAATATTTAGGCTCAAAGGGATTGACGATGGGAAACATATAAGGTGAGGTCAAGGTCATATGGGTGATATACAAAGATGGCCTATGATCATTTCAAAAAATTTACGCAATTCTTGAGTCAAAACAATATATGAAAATCATACTCTAGTAATACATTTCAAGAATGAACTCAATTAATGAACGGTCAATGAAAGAATAAAGAGATTATCAACGACTATAACGTTTTCAAAGAGGAAAGAATAGTGTATACACTCAAAAATGAAGATAAGTCTCTAATCTCACTCGGTGTAAGTATATACAATGCAACAAAAGCTTATCGAGTTATAAAAATCTTAAACCAAATCAATAAAATAAGAAAAACGCATATGCTCATGGGATTACAGTTTAATTCATGAAGTTATTCATAATATCAATAATTAGGACTGAAGTCTAATAACTTCTAAAATCGAGAACATGTATCGTTGAATTGTCTAATGGATGGGACAATTATTAAAATTTATCATTGAAAACAAGGGCAAAATGCCCAACAAAGGAGAAAAAAGAAAGAAAATATTTTTGAAATTTTTTCAAATTTTTAACAAAAACATGCTTTATAACTAAATTGTAGTCAAATTCAAGGACTAAACAGTGAAATGGATAGAATATCCCACACCCACTAACTTAAATGTTGCATTGTCCCCAATGCGTCTAGTAAAGAACACAACACAAAGATAGGAAAAGAATGATATTACCCAAATCTGGAGCGATCTCCATAAGTACAAGTCCAAATGAATCTGCAAAACAAGTTAGTACAAAGCACAAGAAGAATATATACCGATGTATTAAGTTTAAAGAATCTATGTCACAAGTCACCACAATATAGAGGGGCTGAAGTGCAAATATTAGATAAATTGATGGTGAACTTTTTGATTTTATAAAATGGAAGGTCACACACATCAAAATCCAATAAATAACCTCAAACTACATTCTCATTTCTCATTTCTCATTTCATAAGTTCGATACAAAACAACTTAATACATTACAACTAATAAAAAGAAAGAAAGAAAAATAAAAAAAATAAAAAATAAAATACAACAGAATATCCGCCCCAGAAATGCAAAAAAAATGACCCAGTACAGCAGTAGCCTAGTGGCCAGAACCACTAGGATCAGAAGGATCCTGAAAATGAGGAGGTAATCATGCCTCTGCAAGTAAATGTCTCTCATCATCGCCTGCATCATCCGGTACTCATGCCTCTATTGCGCTCTCGCCTGCCTCTGCTCGGCCTGCTGTTGGTCCAGGCAGGACTCCCATGTAGCCCACCTGAGCTAGGTCTCCTCCCAGCGCTGGTCCTGCACTGCCTGAAATGCCTCAAAGCGGGCATCTAAATCTGTGTGTGGCACGTGAGAATCCTCACCCTACTCCATACCTCTAATCTCTATGTCCTCCTCTGCCATATTAGCTGCCTCTGCCCTCGGCCTTTTGTTCCCCGGCTCCACCCAAGCGTGAGTTAACATCTTCGAGATATTATCCTTTGTGAGAAGCCCTAGTGGCTCATGTTTATGATCAGCGTCATACTCTGGGCAATCATGAGAAATGTAGATCCTGGTGGTGAGGGCAAGAAAAGGAAGGGAATACCTCCAGGAGATCTCCTTGGATGTCACCAACATCGTCTCCAAAAATATGTTGGGCAAACTGATATCGCCCAAATCATGAAGCATGGTGTAGATCAATGTTTCGTGCTTGTGACGAACCTCTGATCGGTTGTCCGTCACCATAAATGAGTGCACGTTGATGTAGTGGAGAAGTCTCAGTAAATTCGCCATTACGGCCGAACATAACGCACCTTTCTTTTATAACTCGCCCGGCGCAAGGGCCTCAATTAACGTCGCACGACCAAACATATCCCCATCCAAAAAGAAGATAGGATCCACAGGGTCTGGCACACTCATAAAATCTTCCAAGTCAAAACGGCAGAAAGGTATCTGCACCCCACGGACCATGGCCTCATACATAGTAAGCCCCTGCCCCCTCACCTCTACCAATATCTCGTAAAACATACAGACGAGCTCTTCATTGACACGCCCATTGGTAGCAAGAAAGGGCTCCCATCACCGTCGGCGCAAAAAAGCTCGCGCCTCCTGTGGTATGTGATCAAGGGTCCAGGAAAAATGATAACCCAACGGTCGCTCGGATGTCTGAAAATAGGCCTGATACCAATCTCGCTCCTGCTCACAGCAAAACCCCTCGACGCCCCCATTGGGCATGCACCTGGTGAATTTGTACTTTTTGATGTTTACCATTTCAACCTACAAAACAGTAATTAAGCAATACAAAAAAAAATTATAAGCACAATTAATGATCAGTTAGTGTACAAGTTGAAATTGTGGGTGCACGTGCGCAAAACCGAGCGAAAAAAATACAACATTGCGATAAAAATTGTCGAAATGCGACAACGAGTGAAAATACCCAAGTGTGTGCTAAAAATGGATTGAAAACTATTTGGGGCATTTTAGCGAACACTTGGCATGCACAATGTGCGGCGAGGGTGAAAAATACCATTTTGAACCAATAAATTAGCCCTATTCATGAACACAATGACAATGCAACATCAAAAATGTGTTCATGAATGGATATATAGCAAGAATCATAAGTAAAATCAGTTGGAACAACACAAAACAGGGAGAAATCCACACACATTCAATATATGTCAAAAAATGGGTTAAACATGGAAATTATGACAAATATGAACCAAAATCAACAACTACACAATTAATTAGGAAGAATGATACCTTGCAAGTGTAAAAAATAGTTGAGATTTGAAAGAAAATGTGGTGGGGGATTTTAGGGCACGAAATTGGGAGAAGAGAGATAATAGGAATGAGGAGAAGGTCGGAAAAAACAAGTCGTTCTCATCCTTTTACTGGTCGATCGATCGATCGACCCTTGGGCTTCGATCGATCGATCAAGCAATAAAAGCCCTACTGCCTCGAGTTTTTAAAAACGGGGGGAAATGCAATTAGGGGTATAAGGGGGGTAGAAATGTAAATATATATATATATATATATCACCGTTCTAAAAAATCTGCCTAGGCTCCGCCTAGGCTTAAGGCTTGGGAGAAACGCCTCGCCCTACGCTTTTCACGTCTTATTATTAGTAAAACCCTTAAGTCGCACTTTTTTCTAAAAACAACAATGATTTAGTGAAACGATGTCGCCTTTTAAAGAATTTGTTTACAAACCGGACCATTATCTCATCCAAAATAATCAAATAGTATTTTAATTTGCATATATTCAGAGATATTTTTATGATATGTGCAATTTTTGTATTTTAATAGCCTTATTATGGTTAAAAAATATTAAAATATATTAAAAAGGCCTAAACGCCTTTTCACGCCTTCTTACGCCTACGCCTGCTTAGGTTTCTAAGGCTTAAGGCTTGGCCTCCACACCTCAATCACGCCCCGCGTTTTTTAGAACCTTGATATATATATATATATATATATAAGTATAGGAAAATAAAAATACAAAGAAAAAAATAAAAATAAAAAAAATAAAAATAAAAAAAATAAAAAAACAAAGAATTGGGCTAAGCATGCATATACCTACACATATACTAACCCAAAAAAAGAAAAATATGTACAACGATCGACACACACGCATGTTCATAAAGAAATAAAAAAATAAAATAAATAGAGAAAGAAAAACAAATGCAAATGTGTGAGAATGGTGTGTGTAAAATAAAGAAAAAAAATTATTTTTGTGACTTTTTTCATTGTTTTCTTAACAAGTGTGTGCCGGGGGGCATAGTCTCCGCAAATTCAAGTCCATTGAACCTACAAAATAGTTAGAACCAAACATAGAAAAAGAAGTAAAAAGAGATTAACTAATTACACTATACTAAATTAAGAGAAAATAAACATGAAGAAGTTAGTATATACAACCTACACATAGGATGTCCAATTAGCTATATACTAAAAGTTGAAATTTTTGAGGGTCCATCCAAAACACAATTTGACTTTGACGGATCAATGTTGGACCCTCCTGAACACGCATGCCTCCCGGAAAATAGGAATTCCGTTCAAACGACGGAAGGCATGTGTAAGGCGGTAAAAGTGAACCATCCCCAATTACAAATTTGGGAGGGAGGATGGGGGATTTAAATAGGAAGGGAGATAAGTCCCACCCAAAATAACCTCCAAAACCCTTATTCTCTAACCGAACTACTAAAAATAAGATAAAAACTATAATGAAAGATATGTCTTCAAATACCAAAAACCCACTTATGTAGTAAGTGGTAAAAGAACAAAGATAAAAGAAAAGAAAATGATTTGTCCTAAGTGTTTTTGGTGTTGTCCTTCCTTCGCGGGAAATCTCGTAACTTCTTCAATATTGATCGAAATCGCGCACCGTCAGCGGCCACGCGAAGATGACTCAGAGGCTCCTACTTTAGTGAATACATTAGAAAAAAATATGTAAGGATATTATTTTATTGTTCGGTTTACATTAGTATATGTCGTATACCGCTACAAACCGTCGAAGAAAAAGCTCAAGTTTGAAGATACATCAAGACGGACCCGAATATTAAAGTTCTTCAACATTCAAGCCTCCGCAAGATTAATTTTGGTAAGGCTGTGTTTTGGTTACTTTATGGTTCACTTAGAGTGTTGGGATAATTTTGCTAAAATATTTTCTAAGTGTCGAGGCGGAGTTTTTCGTCAGAATTTTTTCTAAGTGTTGAGGTGGAGGTTTTGACAAAATATTTTTTTTTCTCAGTCGTTCGAGCGACTTCCCTATTTCGTTCGAGTCACGCGTCGACTTAAGTTTTTTTTATATAAACCGTGTTAAACCACTACGTTTTCGTCAAGAAGACCTGACATTTTTCATTCTGCAGAACTGCAAACCAGCAGAATTTTTTCTCTTCTTCGTTTAAGGGTTTAATCATTTTTGTTGTCAAATCCCAAAACATCCAAATCTTTATGTGAATTGTTTTGGAACTCAAGATTCAACGTTGGTGAAGTTATTTCTTTGTGGAGTGTTATCTCTATGGCTGACTACGATTGCGTGTCGATTAGGAGTGCTCGAGGGTGTTCCTGGATGAATTGGACGCCGTGTTCTTGTGGGCTACTGCGGTCGTGTCTATGTGATTGTTCTAAGGAGTAATCATTGCGAATTTCATTATGTATGTAAGTTGCAATTTATATTACATAGTGAAATAAACAGTTTTACCCGAAAGTTTTTTTTTCCTGAAATCTGTGAGTTAGCAATTTTATTTGTGAGGTTTGACACACACACACACACGTAGTTGCATGTTTAGGGGCTAAATTAATTTGGATTGAAAATTGACACTAATTAAATAAGGTTAACTTGGAAAATTGCGAATTTGGTTTAATCAGTATCACACATACATTTACAAATTGGTGTCAAAGCTTATTTAAGCGATCACCACTTTTACAAATTGGTATGAGAGCGGGTTTCTCTAATTTATCGAATGATCCTTGTTTTTAGCAAAAAATTATGTGATATTGATTTTTTTTGAAAAATCTATTTTGTGAAAAATCGTAATTTTTCCAATGGAGCACTTATGTAATTAGTTGCCCCTCCCTATTAGCACAAGTCAAAGTTTTGATGATTTAAATAGTTTGAATTTGACCTTTCCTAAAAGAATTAAAGTTTTGGAAAAAGAAAATTCTCGTTTTAAATTCGCTATGGATCTTTTACAAATGGTTCAAAATCAAAGAGATTTTTACCATGAAAAATTTATTTCTTTGGACCATGACTTTAATGCTTTAAAATTGTTAAAAAATGAGAGTGATGATAGAGTCCTATTTTTAAAAAAAGAATTTGAGGACTTCAAAAATTCTATAATTTGTGTTTGTGCCAATGAGGATAAAGATATTTTAATCGATGAGTTTGTGGCACGTGAGGAGACTCTTAGGGATAAGTGTGCATATTTTAATGGAGAACGTGATAACCTTCTAGGAATAATTGAAAATTTAGAGAAGGAGTCCCTAAAATTGTAAGAGTCTAAATCTATGCTTGAGTAAAAAAATTTGGAGTTAAAAAATGATTTGAAAGACTCGAGTAGTGTTGGTAGCAACGGTAGTGGCTCGTCGTGTTCTCATGTTTCGAGTGTTAAAGCTAATACCATTATTTATTTTAGAGGGTCAATAAATACCAAGGATGTTAGAAAAGGTCAACCCATAGGTGTCGTTCCACCCGTTTACACATGTTCACATTGTGGTAGGAAAGGTCACCTTAGGCGTTTTTGTTTTTATCTTGGAAGAGGTCCTAGGAAATTAAAGTCTAGAGTTTCGTTGGTTCCCGAAACCCCTATTCGACGTTTCACGTCTATTTGGGTTAGGAAATCACTTTTAGAGGAGCTAGATGGTAAACTAGTTGATTCTCACATGCTTGCACATGATGCGTCACTTGTTATTTCTTATGGATAGTTGATTGCATGCTTTGTTTGTCATATACTAGTTGTGTTTCATGATATATGATTGCTAGTGTGATGACACATGTACTTTTTGTATTAGATATTTGTTTTTGATAAAACTTTTGGAAAATCCAAAAAGATTTTATTTTGATAAATTTTTTGGAAAAAGACAAAAAGAGTTTTGTATTTTGTTTACACCATATATGGATGGACATTTAGGAAGACCCGATCATAATTTCATTCCATATCCATGTAAATATTTTATAGTATTTTGATATGCGTCATCATTTTATTTTTGTGCTTTACAATGTTTGGAGTCATTGAGATGTGATTTGTTGTTACCTACATGTTTGGCTCAAGAGTTCCTTTAATGTACACTTGCACAAATTTGTTTGACTATTGTTCTTATCTATCACATGTTGGTCGATGTGTTTTCATCTCAATTCTGTCTTTGAAATGAACCAAATGCGATAAAACTTGACAATGAAAGTAGTTCATGTAAAAACCGTTGTCGTGAGTTTAAGGGATTTATTATGAAAAATGGGTAAGGGCTACGAAAGGTACTCATTTATTCTTTGCAATTAATCCACTGTTTAAATCGGACCTAGAAAAAGTGTGGCACGATTTATATTTGTCAAGGTCCAAAGAGGTTGAAAAGATCTCGAAAAAATTTATAGGCAATAAAAAGAAAAACATGTCATAAGTGGGCCAATTTGTTTAGTTTTATCACCTCTAAAGAAAAATAAAAAGCATTATTATTTATGAGGTAGTTTGGATGGAATATAAAACGGGTTTGCACGTCTTGACAAAGTCATGAAAAAGCATTACATAGTTTTAGACGTTATTGGTGTGAAAATCATGTCTGACTTTGATTTGTCGATTAGATTAAGACGATGTCATCTAAATTCACATTTTTCGACGCCTAAGGATGATTTTGAGATTCATTCATTAGTAGTACACACATTCATCGTGCACATATGTTATGCGCGATTACATTGATTTGCCTATTTAATTGTTCACACCCATTCATTCCGTTTCCATGATTTGGTTATCTTAGTGTAAATTCATGGTGTGTGATTTTTGTAAAATTATTTTTGCATTTTTATATGAAAAATTGAAAAATAAAAAATAGTTTGTGGAAAGATTTTGAGTTACTCCTTTGCACGAACATAGTTTGTTTCATGTTTGCTATGCATATTTGTCTTGAGAACTCCATGTTTGTTTTGTTTATTCGTTTCCTTATCTATTTCGGACAAATAAAAAAGGGGAGAACAAATTATGGGGCAGATTTGATTATTGATGATTGATTTATTCTTATATCATTTCAAACTCGATATGTCACAAAGGTATTTGCTTTATCTCATGTGCGTAGGTACAAAATTGAAGATCATTATGTTTCACACCCTGATGAGAAAAGCTTAAAGATTTGATGTTGAAGATTTTTTTTAAGAAAAGCTTGATACTTGCATTTTTATACCTTTTCAGTTTTGGGTTCATGGGATGGTATTAATTTTGTATAGGCATTTTGATCTGATAATTCGGATGTTTTTATTTTGTACCAAAATAGACATAGGAGGAGATTTATAAGAACATTATTTTATTGTCTGGTTTACATTAGTGTATGTCGTATACTACTACAAACCATCGAAGAAAAAGTTCAAGTTTGAAGATACATCAAGATGGACCCAAATATCAAAGTTCTTCACCATTCAAGACTCCACAATATTAATTTTGCTAAGGTTGTGTTTTGGTTACTTTACGGTTCACTTAGAGTGTTGGGATAATTTTTCTAAATATTTTCTAAGTGTTGAGGCAAAATTTTCCGTCAGAATTTTTTCTAGTGTTGAGGCGGAGTTTTTGACGAAATAATTTTTTTTATTTTTGCTCAGTCGTTCGAGCGACTTGAGCTTCTCATTCGAGAGGCAGGTTGATGTCGCGCGAAGCTCATTCGAGAAACCCATGGCATCATTCGAGCGACATCCCTATTTCGTTCGAGCAACGCGCTGACTTAAGTTTTTTCTATAAAGCGTGTTAAACCACTCCGTTTTTGTTAAGAAGACCTGACATTTTTCATTCTGCACAAACTACAAACCAACATAATTATTTGTCTTCTTCGTTTAAGGGTTTATTCCTTTTTGTTTTCAATTCACAAAACATCTAAATATTTATGTGAATTATTTTGGAACCCAAGATTCAACTTTGGCGAAGTTATTTCTTTGTGGAGTATTATCTCTACGGCTGACTACGATTGCGTGTCGATTGGGAGTGCTCGAGGGGGTTTCTGATTGAATTGGACTGCGTGTTCTTGTGGACTACTGCGGTTGTTCCATTGCTGACTCTAGGCCGCGTGTCTATGTGATTGTTTTGAGGAGTAATCATTGCGGATTTCATTGTGTATGTAAGTTGCGATTTATTTTACATAATGAAATAAAAGGTTTTACCCGAAAGGGGTTTTTCCCTAAAATTTGTGAGTTAGCAATTTTATTTGTGATGGTTTGACACACACACACACACACGTAGTTGTATGTTTAGGGGATGAATTAATTTGGTTTGAAAATTGACACTGATTAAATAAGGTTAACTTGAAAATTTACGAATTTGGTTTAATCAGTATCACACATACTTTTAGAAATTGGTATCAGAGCTTATTTAAGCGATCACCACTTTTACAAAATCCCAAAGTGTGAAATGACTAAATTGCTTCAGCAAGTGCGATTGTCGACAAAACTTTACCAAAGCGCTATTGAACTTCACACTAACATCGTAATACCAACAAAAGCTCAATTATACCTCATAAAGCATGTAAACATATAAAAAGGAGGTTTTCTTGGTTAACAGGCATAATTAAAAGAATTAAAGTACCGAAGGGTGCTAAAATACATAAGTAAAGAGGGTGAATATATGCAATATTCTAGCCAAATCAATCCCCCTAACTTACACATTGCTAGTCCCTAGCAATGAAATACAAAGCAAGAAGAACTACAAGTAAACCACGAGAAAGGAAATATATTCAAAGGAGATAAATGCCACTTTCGCGGGGGAACGATTGCATTTAGCATATGCAATAAACTGTTAAATCCCTAGGTTACCCATGTGGACGAGTGTTTTCTTGTGAAGGTTTTTCAGGGATGAAACCCACAAACATCAGATTTCCTCAAAATATGCCCAACCAACCAATATGCCAAACTCAACAATAACTAAATATTTCAATATATTTTTAACAAATCAAAAGAGACTTTTTCCCAATAATCCAAACTATTAACATTAAAAGAATAACTATATGGAATTGAAACCTAAAATATGAGTGGTGTGCGTGCACATGCAAAAGCTTTGATTCAGTAAAAAGGCCTATAGCCCGGATAAAAAATTAGAGCATACTTCCACTCAATCCTCTCCGGATATTACACTCAACAAATAAAAGCACTCGCAAAGGGGTGTAACACGCAGGACATGCGGGCATAAAGAGTAAATGTAAATGAAAACTAGGCCGCACACATGTCATCATCGAAGAATGCTATATATAAAATAAAAACATTGCAATCTCAATGAAAGGATATCATCATTAAAAAGGTGAAATGCATTTTCACAGATTATCACAATTATTTAAATTTTTGAATTACAATCAGCTTTGGATCACATAGGACTTGTATAGAGTTGTAATGTAGGTTTGGGGTTAAGGTTATGAAAGGAATGTAATATGTACGGATTCAATAGTGTTTGGGATGAACAACTTGGGATAATGGAAAAATGTGGGAAATTTTAAAATTGGAATATAATTTCCATAACAAGCATTGGATATAACATTAGAAAGTGACAAAGGTTATTGAACACTATGTACACAAATGAAATACTTTCTCTTTCTTTTGTTTTCTTCTTTTTCTCTTCTTTTCTTTTGTATTTGTTTTTTCACTTTTTCTTTTCTTTTTTACTTCATTTTTCTTCACTCTTTTCACTCTCACATGCTTAATTGCAACGACAAAAAACAACATCTTTCAATCCCAAGTATCATTTCAAATAAAGGTATGGAAGGTGATATATATGGCTTATAACTCCAATTTGGAGTTGGTTATGGGATTTTGAGCTATGAAACGAAGGGATATATTTAGGCTCAAAGAGGTTGACGAGGGAAAACATATAAGGTGAGGTTAAGGTCGATATGGGTGATATAACAAAGAGGGCCATGATCCTTTCCTAAAATTTACACAATTCTCGAGTTAAAACAACTTTGAAAATCATGCTCAAGTAAAATATTTCATAATGAATTCAATTAATGAAAGAATAGTGAGATTACCAACAAATTTAACATTTTCAAGAAGGAACGAGTAATGTATGAACACTCGCAAATGAATAAAATCACAAAGATCGCTCAGTTTTAGTGTACACAAAGTAACAAAAAGATACCAAGTTATAATTGTCCTACCGAATCATTTATAAAATATGCTCAAGTGCTCATGAGTTTTCAAGGTTTAATTCATGCATTTATTCTCAATATTAAATAAATTGGGGACTAAAATTTAATAACATGAAAAAAATACAAAATGCATCATTGAATTAGCGATTGAATAGGACAATTATTGAATTTATCATAGGAAATTGGGGCAAAAGGCCAAGGAAAGAGAAAAGAAACTAAGAAAATAAATTTTAAAATTTTGAATTTTTTTATCTTTTATTTATTTTTAAAATTTAATTAATAAATATAAACATGGCTCACGATGATAAAATAGAAATCAAGATGACACCCCCCCTAACTTGAAATGCACATTGTCCTCAATGGAATTAAGGACACTATGAAATACGAGGGATATATTTAAATCACACCAATTTGGAGCGATCCCAAAGGTAGTCAACGTGAGCCCCATACAAACCAAAGAAAAACAAAAATATTTACCGAAAGAATTAAGTTAAAAGAAATCATGTCATAAGTTACAACAATATATAGGGGCTGAAGTGAAAATACTAGATAAATTGACAGTGAACATTTGATTTTATAAAAATGGGGGTTGTACACATCAAAATCTAATAGATAACCAACATCTACATTATTATTTCAAATCCCATAATTCCACAAAACAATATAATACAATAGAAAGAAAGAAATAAATAAATAAATAAATAAATAAAATCCCATTACAAAAGGAAAAACAGCTCAGAAACCAGGACCACCAGAGGATACCGGTGCATAACATCACCCCCACACCATAGTCTCATTTGATGTTTGCCCCTCCCCCCCTTTCACCACCATGAATGTCGCATGAAAAATATGCACAAAGTCCTCAGTATTGCAAAAAAATTTGGCAAAAAATCCTCCATGATGCAACCAATTTTGGCAAGAAAATATTTTTGTGAGTTAATTTTTTTAGCTTTTTAACAATTGCATGTTCGGAATGCACAATCTCCGTAAATTATAGTTCGTTGAACCTACAAAAATTGTCAGAGCTAAGCATACACAAAAATTAAAGAAAAAATAAATAATTATGCTAAAAGCTATACGAAAATAAAAAAGAAAAAAGAGAATTTACTATGTACAACCTAAATTTCAATTGCTCAATTAACTATACAAAAGGTGGTTAAATTTCTGAGGGTCCACCCAAACAATGATTTGACTTTAAGGGATAATTGGAGGCCCCTCAATTGAGTTCATACCTTTCGAAAAGTAAAAATTCCGTTTGAACAACGAAAGGTATTTATATGGCGGAATAAAATAACCATCATCCAAACGAATTCAATGGCTTTGCAACTTCCCCACTTAGATTAATTTGAGAACTATTATCGTAACTTTCAGGCTTATTAGTATAACAACTTTGAAAGTTATTGTCATAATAGTCCGGAGAACTACTATCGCGATGGCTTTCAACTTCGTTATTGTAATAAGTTTAAGGCATTTTGTCATTAGAATAAGTTTCAAAAATTCCCAAATCATTATTTTTATTTTGTAAATACTCGCCAATAGTAATCTTGGGATTTTCATTCTTCTCAACATAAAAATACTCACCAAAAGTTATAGGCTTAGAGGGACTTTGAAAATTATTCTTAGGGAAAACTCCCAAACCCAAATCATTGCAACTATCAAAATCATTAATGTAAGACATACTTACCCAAACTGGTTCCTCGATGGATGCTTAACAGTGTGGTGTGCAGACGCGAATTCGACGTTTCTTGGCGCTCAGATGTCCAAGTCTGCGAAACCGGTTAAAAAAAATACAAATAAAAAGAAAAAATATAAGGAAATATTAAGTCAATAAAATTCTAGCAAAAACTAGCCCCCGACAACGGCACCATTTTGATAACAAGAGAAAATCGTGGGGAAAGTGTATAAAGATATACGCCGATCGTTATGCTCGGCTCCCCCCGCTATGCAAAAACCTCAACTATGACTACACTCTCTTAAGGGAGTATAGCAGCCAATCCGTAAATTGAATCCACATAGACTAGTTGTTAGAATTCCATTAATTTAATACTTCTCAAATAAAAGTGTAAAAGATGATATGTGAACAAAATTTTAAACTAGGCATATATTTAAACTTAGATTAACAAAATGAATAAAAACTATAGATTGCGACTAATATCCCTCACTTCGAGTTAATTGATATAAATGGTTACATGGGACAACAAGTTTAACAAGATTGAATCTCATTTCAATAATTAATTAAATCTAGAGTGGTCACCCCCTAAATTGTCATAAAAGCCTACTATTATTTTGGTATCAACAAATATCCGAAAATTATACACGCAAAGTCGTAAATACGGAGTATACATAATATACCCCGTTAAATTTCCTAGGCGTAAAATCAAGAACAACCCAATCGAATTAAACTCATAAAACCCAACACCAAAGCAAATCAACCCAAGGTGAGTTCAATCAATCACAACCTAAACTAAGTTACCTACAAAACATGTTAAATGTCATTAATTAAATGAAAGCAACTAAGTGAAAGCAGGTAAACCTAGTTAATAAAGCAAAAAAACTAAATAACACAACAAGAAATAAATAATGGAAGCTTGGATTAATGAAAGAGTTGATGAATAGTCTTCTAACAAATCAAAGTGGGTAAAACTCTAGGAGAGAGAGAAGTCACACCTAAAATATCCTCCAAGACCCTTCTTCTCTAACCTAACTATTAAAAACAAGATAAAAAATATAATGAAAGATATGCCTTCAAATACCAAAAACCCACTTATGTAGTAAGTGGTAAAAAAATGAAGATAAAAGAGAACAAAATGATTTGTCCTAAGTGGTTTTGGTGTTTTCCATCCTCCGCGAGAAATCCCGTAACTTCTTCGTTATTGATCGGAATCGTGCATCGTCAGCGGCCATGCAAAAAT
This sequence comes from Sambucus nigra, assembly GCA_949130495.1. NCBI lineage: Eukaryota > Viridiplantae > Streptophyta > Magnoliopsida > Dipsacales > Adoxaceae > Sambucus > Sambucus nigra. The sequence goes on from CASBWL010000014.1 coordinate 1,045,782, forward strand.
GACTCGTAGGGCTTCAACTTCCGTGAAGACATTAGGAAACAATACCAAAGTTTGAAATGATTAAAATGCCCCTGCAAGTGCGATTGTTGATAGAACTTTACCAGAACGCTACTGAACTTCACACTAAGCACCTTAATACCTACAAAAGCTCAATTATACGTCATAAAGCATGTAAACATATAAAAAGGAGGTTGTCTGGTTAACGAGCATAATTATAGGAATTAAAGTACCCAATGGAGCTAAAATGCATAAGTAAAGAGGGTGAATATATGCAATATTCGAGCCGAATCAACTTCCCTTCTTTTTCTAAAAAAAGGAGCAATGGAAAAACTTCAATTTTGCACATCCATAAAATTTTGAATTTCAACCAAGGTGTGTTTGATTGCAAACATGAAAAATAGTTCATATGGATGAGAAGTTGGAAAATGAGTGAAAATAATATATGAGTTTTAGTCTTACTTTTTCTATTTTCCATGGAAACCAATTGTTTGGTGGGTGGATAAGAAATATTCTTCACTAAAAATGAGATTTGAGATGAAGCTCTTGTTATGTGAACGAGTGTTGTTATTATATAATATATTCACATTAAAGTACTACAAAAGTAAAACGTGAGTATTTCCATGTCAATCAAACACAGTCTTTAAGAAAAAGTGGATATAGATAATCAACTCGTGCACGAGTATCTAAAATTGAAGTTAATGACATATTGACAGTTTAACCAAGAAATATATATCATTCATAATTAACTTGTTATTAAATAAGAGTAGAAAATAAATTTGACATCATTTCTTATCGTGAGAGAGATTCAGTTAAATCCTCTCTTTTTTAGTGTATTGTATGGTTGTTTTTCAACTTCCAATCAACATCAAATGAGTACACTTGTAAAAATAAACAGGATATGGAATTCTTAGCATGACTATTTAAATAAACTATCTATTTTATGGAATAAGATGTGCTAGCACTTAGAGGTTTAAATGCTATAACTTTGAAATCTTAAATAGACTTTGTGATGAAATGTATACAACGTCTTTCACCAAAAGCGAAATCCCTATGGGTTTCGATTATGAAAAAATAAATGTCATCTCCAAACTAAAAGGCTCCTTAGTAGACATCCAGCTTATAAGTCTACAAACTAAGTCATTCCCATAGAGTCAAACGCCTCTCTCAATGGCATTGATTTCATCCCCACCGCCTCAAGCACCATAAACATCTTGGGAAGTAACACAAACATCTATATTTTCCCAATTCAATCTCCACTATCACTAACACCCGTCAATTCTAGTGATTTCAAAACCATTGGGTAAAATTTAAAACCTTTAATAACCAATCCATAAATTGGGGAACCGCTACCACCACCACTACACCTAAACCATGCCAAATTTTCATTTTCTGGCACGCTTTTGTCAAGCTTATAAAGCATGTCAAATTGTGTCATTCCCGTACTCATATTTGACAATTTTTCACGATTTTGGCACGATTTTGAAACGTGCTAAATTTTTCACTAAATAAAAAAAATTATTATTTGCAAACAAATCAAGAGGATCAACAAATTGCAAATCTGTTATAAATAAATATTTATTATTTACAAAAACATTAAGAAAACCACAAATTGCGAAACTGGCACATTGTTGTTGATAAACTAATGTACATATTAAACTTCAAAATATTACAAGTGATGATAGTTCACATACCAAACAAAAAATGGGCAGAGTTTCCTTAGTTTTCTGGACATTCTGAAACTGGATAATATAAAACTTGCTTTAATGAAAAGCTCGCACGACCATAAAATTTAACAATAATATTACAAAAGTATGTGCAGACATAAAATTAAACAATGAAATCAAAATAGCCCGCAAGACCCTAAAAACAACCATCATGACTGTCGACACCAATAAATAAACAATCTCCCCCACTGTAAACCATTGACTAGTTCATGTGTTCCATGTGGATAAAAGCTAACACAAAATGTTAACCTACAAAAAAAGGATACAAAAGAAAAAGGATACTTATTCCGTATCGTGACCTTATTCAACTCCCGGTAATCTACACACAATCTCAACGATCCATCCCTCTTCTTTACAAATAACACAGGGGCACCCCACGGCGAAGTACTCCTCCGTATAAACCCCTGACCCAATAACTGCTCAATCTGATCCCGTAACTCTCTCATCTCAGCTGGAGCCATACGGTAAGGTGCGCGGGCAATAGGCCGAGTGTCTGGCGTCAAATCAATCACAAAATCTATCTCCTTACTCGGAGGTAGTCCAGGTATATCCTGAAATACATCGGCGAACTCACTAAGAATGGGTATCGAATCAAGTGGTATCACCACTTCCTTAGAGGTCTTCTCCTCTATGTAGTACAAATGAATGGACGATCCTCCCTCAAGGCGAGGCATCGCCACTAAAAACATCTCCTGCCCGGGAATGGCAAAGATAATACTCCTACTAAAACAATCAATCATGGCTCGGTACGCAACTAGCCAATCCATACCAATAATGGCATCATACTCGGTCATCTCTAACATTAACATATCAGCGGGTAAAGTAAACCTCCCGATCTCTATACCCACACCTCTACAAATAAGGGAAATCACGGAACCCCTACTCAACGGCGAATCTACACAAGTAACCGTACTCTCGGCGGTGTCTAACAACCCAATGGTGCGTGAAAATCTCGTAGCAATAAAACAGTGTGTAGCCCCCGTGTCAATAAAATGCGCCCCATAGTCCCCTGAATAGAGAACATACCCTCAATGGCCGGTGGATTCTGTGGTGCTGCGACCTACTGGAGCTGATACACTCTCCCATACTGAAGCTGTCCCTGCTGAAGTGGGACTGCTGGAATGGGTGGTAATGCTGCCATCTGTGGTGCTGGGAGGGCGGCGGGAAACATAAGCCTCTGTGGCTCGTGTCGAGCACCATGCTACTGCTGCTGTGGGGCCTTGCCCTTATCAGGACACTCCTGACGTTTGTGGCCAATCTTACCACAAATGAAACACTTCCCCTGGAAGTTTCCCCCTCGCTGTCCCTGCTGACCACGGCCCTAGTGACCGTTACCATTTCTGCCCTGGCCTTGCTGGCCCCGGTGAAACTGCTGCTGTTGACTATTTTGACCCTGCTGGCCCTGATGGTCGTTCGGACCCTGCTGGCCATTTCAAAATCCTCCCTGACCGTTCCTGAAACCCCCAGATCGGAATCTCTTAGAATCCCCCTGCTGGGAACCCTGATCACCCTGCCTATACTGAGCCTGAGCTGATTGTGCCCCGCTGGCACCATTTCCCCCTGTCCTGCCCTGATGGCTGGAATCTCCTGATCGCTTCCCCTCTGTCAAGTGAAAGCGACGGTCCTGGCAATGGAGCAGTGCAGTGTTAACCACATCAGAGTAAGTGGCCAACGATCAATTCCCCAATAAGTGCTGACGGATCCTCCATGTCAATCCATCTGTAAACTTCTAAATCTTTTTCTCCTCTGTCGGTATTTCATCCGGAACAATGTTCAGTAAATTAGTGAATTCGGCCTCATACTCGGCCACAGTCCTTCCCTCCTGTCTAAGGTTTATCAACTTCCTTCTCATTTCCGTGTGAACAGCTGACGGAAAATATTCACGGTCGAACCGCACCCAGAACTCCTGTATCGTGAGAGTATCTCTCTCCTCTGCGGTGGTAATAGACTCCCACCACTGCAATGTAGATCCCACTAGCTTGAAAGTAGCTAGTACCTTCTTCTGAACATCGGTGCACTCATACATCCTCAAGTGCCTCTGAATATCCTTCCTCCACTGACTTGAAACCACAACATCAGAGCTACCTGCGAACTCCGGTGGGTGTGCTTTCTGAAAAGCATCACGAACGCGTTCCCAAGCAGACGGGAATTCATGTGCCTGAACTGGCGCGGCTACTGGCGCCTGGGGTGGTGCCTGCTGTACAACGGCTGGAGCGGCATTTACCGCTTGGGCTACAATGGCTGCAACCTCAGTGGCATTCATGGTGCCCTGTACTGGTGCTGGCTGGGGCTCTGGCTGTGCATCCCTAGGAACTCGCTGCGCACGTCGTGGAGGCATCTGAAATGAGAGTAAAGTCTATAAGTTCGCAGTTATAAACCCAAAATAGCTGATGAGCGAAGCATACATAAAAGAATACAACAGTCCTAAAATATAGGGCTCTACATCAAAGAAAGCTCAGCGGAAACATAACAAGCCGTACAGATCCTAAAGGACACTAGAACCTGATGCCCTGATACCACCTGTGACACCCCGACTAATTAAATATCGGTTAGCTACTCCTTTATTAAATCAATACAAAATGCCAAGTTGGTTCAGTTAATAGCATCACTGTTGAAAACATTTTAATGATTACTAACCACCTAGTATTTAAAAAGTAAGTTGTCAAATTTTAGATTAAATCAGATTAATATGCGATAAATGAAATGTAAAAGAATAGCATCACCATACACCATAAAGTCTCAATAAAGTAACCAACAGATAATAAGTCCGGAGGAAAACTCCTCACATCAATCCCAATGTGGAAATAAATAAAACAAGTCTGCATCCTGAATTAATTACAAACTAAAGTCTGAATAACTGAAATCTAAAATGTCTTAAAAGGAAATGGGCAACATGCCCTATAAATGATGAAACTGAATATGGAGTCAAGACTAGAAAGAAGCGTCTACTAGCAAGGCCTTGTAACTTCCACAACAGCTACAGCTCGTCACCTGATTGGAAATACTATGCATGGTGTCCTTGTGGCTGGGCACCTAAAAGGTTTTTACAAAAATAGATTTGAAAGCAAACGGGTCAGAGCCCGAAAGTGGAGAGTATTTTAATAAATAGCAAGTGCTTTAATAACATTAAAACAATGAATTCAAAATACATGTTAGGACGTGCCCTCACATGAAGTACTCACCTCTCGACTAATAGTGCACTCCTAACGTACCGTACCCATCTAAGTGGTCTTTATATCTAACCAAACCGACATAAGTTCTAATCCATCTCCTCGATTCACAATATGAATTCCCAATGTTATCACTTGAATAGATAGCTTTACTTAAACTCGGATTCTCAATTATTAGCATTACCATTTACTGGAGGTTATCCCCTTATTTATCTTCTCAAGGAGTTACTACAAATTATTCTCATAATTAAACATGACAAGTCTGTTCATTTAACCGTATATCATTCACATCATAAATATACAATACAAGCACCCCGAGGCTGAGCTGCGGTGCACACATACTCTTCTATCCATCCCGGTACATCACGTACATAAGGATTACAAATTCCGAATCTCTCAGGAATTGTTAGAATAAGCACAACACACAAAAATGGAGGCGAACATAATTCAACATATCCATGGGTCACGTACATACCTACGCTCCATAGTCAGCTGACTTATTAACTCACAAATAAGTCATTCTAGCATTATGTTCTTAAGGTACCAATCTAACTCCGGGCACACAAGGATTAGATGGCCCTAAGCGAACGTAAACCTCCCGTGATAGCAAGTATGGTAGGTATGTCATACATATAAAATCATATACATATACTAAGCATGCACACATCTTAGTAATTACCATAATTTATTAGTGGTATACTTCTCATTCTTATACCAATACACGTGCCCCCGGTTTATATATACACATTATCCATTATCCTCACGTCGTGATTAGTTATTCGCGTCCTAACCCACAATTACCATTTGGTTCAAATCATTCTTCTATATTTTACTCCCCAATATATCCCGAATATCCCAACTATATCAATTAGTCATCAAGGTAATGTTATCTCTACCATTAAAAAAGGTTACGGGACACTTGAAATCAAACCAGGCCAAAAAGGCCAATCTGTCAGCTCGTTAGAAGTCTCATTCGAATGAGGTCGTTCGAACGATAGTTCGTTCGAACGAAGTGGGCATCTAACGAGATCTCGTTCGAATGAAAGGCATCGAACGAACATCCCACTCTTTAGAAGTCAAACTGTCGACTCGTTAGAAGCTCGTTCGAACGAGCTCGTTCGAACGACCTGGGTAGGCCTTCTAACGAGGTGACAGTTTCGAGCCCAGAATTTTCCTATCTCGTTTTTCCCAATTTTCTTCACCTATAATCTCATCTAAACATCATTCCAACAGTAGTTCAAGGTTTCTAATCATTCTTAAATCTACTTAGGTCGTATATTAACATATATATGGGATCAAATCATCCTAAACCACATCTAATCATCAAATCTCCCCAATTTTTCCCAAACCTTATGAACATGAACCCTAGAAAATTAAAGTCTTCAATTTCCATAAATAAATCCGTTTTTGTGACATAAAAATTAGTAATTATTTTAGTTCAATCACCCAATAACAATTCTACATGCAAACCTATATCAAAATCTGAATTTATAACTCCAAATTACATGGGTTTTTACAAGTCTCCCAATAAAATGCAATTATATCAATTTCTAAGCATGGAAGAAGCATTCGCTTGAAATTAACGTAATTAAACCACTTGCCTTGGATTATTCTCTGAATTTGGTGTAGAATGATGAAGGTTTCACTCTCTCTTTTCCTCCCAAGGTTGAAGGTTGAAGATGGAGGTTGTGTTTTCTCTTTGGAAACTCTCTCTAACTTCCTCCTCTAACTCCCGTTGCCCTTTAGTTGGTTAAGTGCTGGTAATGGCTTAGTGGGTCACTAAATATCATAATATTTAACTCCCAAAATTCATTGGTTAATTATCCTAAAATTTCAAAATTACCAAAATACCCTTTTAAGTTGCCGGTATGGCCCAAAAATGCCCCGGGACCCAAACTAAACCCCCGGCTAGTGTTTTCTGACTATTTCGACCCTTCCGGACTCGTTGGCGCACTCAAAATGACCATACGGTTGATAAAAATAAAATTCACTTTTTAATTTAAAGAATTACATTCCTGACGCGACTGTCACGCGCGTCCCAACAAAATTTCCTAAATTGCCGTATTTCTATCTCACGACAAATTCAATATTTTCAATATTCATATATTGCCATATATACACATTATAATCAAATACCAACTCACATCTCGTTAGTATTTTATCCGTATTAATTATCAATTAATTCACATTTAATTTAATTAATCCCATAAATAAATATCGATAAAAATGTGGGGTATTACATACTTCCCCCCTAATAACAGAATTTCATCCCGAAATTCGAAACTAAAAAGTACCTGGTAAAAATAACTCTGGATAGCGTTCGCGCATCTCATCCTCGCGCTCCCATGTGGACTCCTCGACATTATGATGTCGCCACTGAACACGCACTAACGGAACTATCTTTGACCGCAGTTTCCGCTCACTTTGGTCCAAAATAGCAATCGGCCCCTCCTCGTAGGAGCTATCGGGATGGAGATCGATGTCCTCCAAAGCAATGTGAGAATGAGCCAAATCATCTCTAAGATATTTCCTTAGCGAGGAAATATGAAACACATCATGAATCCTGTGCAAATGCTCCGGTAACCCAAGTCTATACGCAACAGACCCAATCCGCTCGATGATAGGAAATGGTCCCACATATCTCGGTGCCAACTTCCCCTTCTTCCCAAATCGCATAATCCCCTTTATAGGAGATACTCTGAGTAAAACCTGGTCCCCCACTTGGAACTCCCTGAAGAACCTCTTCGCATCAGCATAACTCTTCTGCCGATCTTGAGCTACCCGAATGCGACTCCGTATCAATTCTATCCTTGCCGAAGTATCCTGAATCACTTTCGGCCCAAGTAGTTTGTTGTCCCCCACCTCCAACCAACATGCTGGGGAACGACAAGATCTACCGTACAATGCCTCAAATGGAGCCATGCCAATGGTGAACTGGTAGGAGTTGTTGTAAGGAAACTCCACCATTAGAAGATACTGCTCCCATCCACCCCCGAAATCAATGATGCACATACGCAACATTTTCTCCAACATCTGATTTGTACGCTCGGTTTGCCCATCGGTCTGCGGATGATAAGTCGTACTTAACCGCAATTCCGTGCCCATGGCCTCCTGAAAACTCTCCCAAAACCGTGAAACAAATATCTTATCTCTGTCAGACACGATATTTAGGGGCACACCGTGAAGTCTCACTATTTCTGCAATAAAAAGATGCGCATACTATCCCGTAGTGTAATCTGTCCTTACGGGTAGAAAATGAGAAACTTTGGTCAACCTATCCACAATTACCCAAATGGAGTCATGACCCCTCTGTGACATAGGTAACCCCGTGATAAAGTCCATGGAGATGCTCTCCCACATCCACATCGGGACCTCTAATGGCTGTAGAAGTCCTGCCGGTCTCTGATGAACCACTTTTACCAGCTGACAAGTGGAGCATTTAGAAACAAACACGGAAATATCTCTCTTCATCCCGCTCCACCAATACTGTCGTCTCATGTCTTGGTACATTTTGTCCCCACCGGGATGTACCGCGAACCGTGAGCCGTGCAACTCTGCCATCACCTCATGTCTCAATTCCTCCCCTTCCGAAACTACCAGTCTCCCATTGAAGCATAATCCCCCGTCTGAGCTAACGGTATAGGACTCGGCTCCCTCTGCTAGTAATCGAACTATCTGTTCTTGACAAAACGCGTCATTTGCCTGTGCCTGTACCACCTTCGTGACAATCTGCGGTGTAACAGTCATCACAGAAATGAACGATCGGGCCACTGCATCCTAGTGTCCCAACTCCTTCCACTTTGCCTTCCATACCCCTGCCACCTCATCTACTAGTCTACGGCTCAACGCGTCTGCAACCACGTTAGCCTTCCCCGGGTGATATTGGATATCAAACTGATAGTCCTTCACAAACACAAGCCACCTCCGTTGCCGCACTCCTTCTGCGTGAACAGGTACTGTAGGGACTCGTGGTCCGTGAACAATCGAAACTTCTCCCCCAAAAGATAATGTCTCCAAATCCGAAGGGCAAATACCACTGCCTCTAACTCCAAGTCATGGCTGGGGTAATTCTTCTCGTGAGGCTTAAGCTTACGGGAAGCATAAGCTATGGCCTGACTCTCCTGCTGTAATACACCTCCAAGTCCTTGTAAGGACGCATCGGTGTAATCTAGATACTCAACTCCCGGTCTCGGCAATGCTAACACAGGTGCTGAGTGTTACATCCCGACTAATTAAATACCGGGTAGCTACTCCTTTATTAAATTAATTCAAAATGCCAAGTTGGTCCAGTTAATAGCATCACTATCGAAAATATTTTAATGATTACTAACCACCTAGTATTTAAAAAGTAAGTGCCAAATTTTAATTAAAGTCGGATTAACATGCAACAAGCGTAATAAGGATAATAACACCATTCACCATAATGAAGTAAATAGAATAACCATCACAAAACGTAAATAAAGTCTGGAGGAGAAACTCCTCACTACAATCCCATAACTGAAATAAGTAAACCGAAAACTAAAACAGTACATGCCAAAGTCTGAAACTGAAATGGAAAAGTAACCCTAATAGAAATGGGCAACATGCCCTACAACTGATAGATAATGAATCTGGAATCCAAGTGATAGAGGCGTCTACAAGCAAATCCCTGTAGCTTCCACAAACAGCTACAACTCGTCACCTGAATGAATATCTTATGCATGGTGTCCTTGTGGCTGGGCACCTAAAATGGTTTTACAAAGAAAAATAAATTTGAAAAGCAAATGGGTCAGAGCCCGAATGTGGAGTTATATTCTAAAAACCTGCAAGTGCTTTAAAAACATTTAAAACATTAAATGCAAAGTACATGTTAGGACGTACACTCACATGATATTCTCACCTCTCGTCTAACTGTGCACTCCTAACGTAAGTACCCATCTACAACGACACAAACCACTAGCTAAGTGACATCATCTCTAGCTAGACTATCATAAGTCCTACCCATATTACTCGGTTCTATTAACATTATAACGCTCGTAATAAAGGAGGGGTTTAACGTAAACTCATATGCTCAATATGCAATATATATATCACTATCAGTTAACTCACTATATTTCTCGAAGCAATACCGTAATTATATTCACAACATTAACATGAAGGTTCCCATTAATTAAGTGTATATTATTCACATCATAAATATACAATATAAGCACCCCGAGAACTAAGCTGTGGTGCACACATACTCTGCTATCCATCCCGGTACATCACGTACATAAGGATTACATATTCCGAATCTCTCAGGAATAGTTCACAGATAACAACATCACAAACAATGGAGGCGAACACAGTCACATCACATAGGTCACGCACATACCTACTCTCCTACGATCAGCGGACTTATTAATATCCCAATAAGTCTTTCTATGACCTATGTTCATCAAGGTAACCAGTCTAAATCCGGGCAACACATGGATTAGAGGGCCCTAAGCGAACGCAAACCTCCCGTGATAGCAAGTATGGTAGGTATGTCATACACACAATTCATACACCAATACTAAGTAAACACACGTCTTAGTAATCCCGTAGTTTAATCGTAGTACATATTGCTTCTCGTACTATCTTATAATTATCACAATTTATACTATTCCGGTTTATTATTATACGCTCCATAACTTACTCTCGTAGTAGTAGACACTCACGTCTCAACCCAAACCGTCCATTTAATATAACTCGCGTATATAGTTTACTCCTCTTAATAACCCAAAAGTCCCAAATCCATCAATACATCATCAAAGGAATGTTAACTCTACCCTCGAACAAGTTTACGGGACTCCAAAAATCAAAACAGTCCAAAAAGGCCCAAACTGTCAGCTCGTTAGAAGTCTCGTTCGAACGAGACTGTTCGAACGAGATTCCTCTGTCAACTCGTTAGAAGTCTCGTTCGAACGAGGCTGTTCGAACGAGATTCCAGTTCGTTCGAACAAACTGTACCTTCTAACGATATCTAGTTCGAACGAGATATCGAACGAAATCCCTTTTCGTTAGCAGCGACTGGTCAACTCGTTAGAAGCTCGTTCGAACGAGTTCGTTCGAACGACCTGGGTAGGGGCTTCTAACGACCTGCCAGTTTCGTCCCAGATTTTCCTAAAACTCGTTTCTCACCATTTTTAACACCTCAAGTCTTCTCCAAAGTTCGTTCTAACAGTGTTTTAAGTCCTCTAATCATACTACAACATGCTAAGGTCATATACTAACATCTTTTAATGCATTAATGCATCCTAAACATCATTAAATCACAAGATTTTATACTTTTCCCCAATTTTATCAAGAACATGAACCCTAGATTTATATCATCATGAAATCCCAGAATTTAATCCGTTCTAATTTCTTCTAATCACAATTATCATGAGAATAATCATCTACCTATCATTCTACATGCAATTCTCTTCAAGATTTTCAAGTTCTAAACTCCAAACTACATGGGTTTTCATATTTCACCAAGAACAAACACAAAATTCGAATTTTTCTAACATGGAAAGAACATTCTTTGAAATTAAATGGAATTAAGTCACTTGCCTTGGTTGTCTCTGAGTTTGGTGTAGGTTTGATGAAGCTTTTCTGCAGAATTTCTTCTCTCCAAGCTTCTTCTCCAATGGTGGCTTAAGGTGGCTAGGGTTTGGTTTGGGGAACTTAGAAAACTCTTCTAATAACCTACGTAGCTTTCTAGGTTAATAAGGGTTGGTTAGGGGCTTAGTGGGTCAAATCCACATCAGATGTAATTAACCAATTTTCGTCACTTTTAATTCCTAAAAATGTAAAATTACCAAAATACCCTTTAAGTTGCCGGTATGGCCTAAAAATACCCCGGGACCCAAACTACACCCCCGGCTAGTGTTTTCTGACTATCTTGACCCTTCCGGACGCGTTGGCGCACTCAAAAAGACCATACGGTTTATAGATTTTAAATTCACTTTTTATAATTAAAATAATATACCATGACGCGACGGTCACACGCGTCTCAACAAAATTTCTAAAATGCCGTATATAAATCTCACGACAAATTTCATAATTCCAAATTCATATATAATCATATATGCACATAATCAAATACCAACTCGCATCTCGCTAGTATTTTTAACCCGGATTAATTTCCAAATAATTCACATTTAATTAATTAATCCCCAAAATAAATATAGCCAAAAGTACGGGGTATTACATACTTCCCCCCTAATAACTGAATTTCGTCCCGAAATTCGAAACTAGAAAGTACCTGCTAAAAATAACTCTGCATAACGTTCACGCATCTCATCCTTGCGCTCCCATATGGACTCCTCGACATTGTGATGTCGCCACTGAACACGCACTAACGGAACTATCTTTGACCGCAGTTTCCTCTCGCTTCGGTCCAAAATAGCAATCGGCCCCTCCTCGTAGGAGCTATCCGGCTGGAGATCGATGTCCTCCACAGCAATGTGAGAATGAGACAAATTATCTCTAAGGTATTTCCTCAACGAGGAAATATGGAACACATCGTGAATCCGATGCAAATGCTCCGGTAGTCCAAGTCTATACGCAACCGGTCCGATCCGCTCAATAATAGGAAACGGCCCCACATACCTTGGTGCCAACTTCCCTTTCTTCCCGAAACGCATAATCCCCTTCATAGGAGATACCCTGAGCAAAACTTGGTCCCCCACTTGGAACTCCCTGAAAAATCTCTTTGCATCCGCATAACTCTTCTGCCTGTCTTGAGCGACCCGAATGCGACTCCGAATCAACTCAATCCTTGCCGAAGTATCCTGAATCACTTCCGATCCAAGCAGTTTGTTGTCCCCCCCCCCCCCTCTAACCAACATGATGGGGAACGACAAGGCCTACCGTACAATGCCTCAAACGGAGCCATGCCAATAGTGAACTGATAGGAGTTGTTGTAAGCAAACTCCACCAGTGGAAGGTACTGCTCCCATCCACCCCCAAAGTCAATAATGCACATGCGTAGCATGTCCTCTAACATCTGATTCGTGCGCTCTGTCTGCCCATCGGTCTGCGGATGATAAGTTGTACTCAACCGCAATTCCTTGCCCATTGCCTCCTGGAAACTCTCCCAAAACCGCGAAACAAATATCTTGTCTCTGTCAAACACGATATTTAGGGGCACACCGTGAAGTCTCACAATCTCTGAAATGAAGAGCTGGGCATACTGTCCCGTAGTGTAGTCAGTCCTGATGGGTAAAAAGTGAGCGACCTTGGACAATCTATCCACAATTACCCAAACGGAGTCGTGACCCCTCTGCGACGTAGGCAACCCCGTGATAAAGTCCATGGATATGCTCTCCCACATCCACACTGGGACCTCCAATGGCTGTAGCAATCCTGCCGGTCTCTGATGATCCACTTTTACAAGCTGACAAGTGGTGCATTTCGAAACAAACTCAGTGATATCTCTCTTCATACCGCTCCACCAATACTGTCGTCTCATGTCTTGGTACATTTTGTCCCCTCTGGGATGTACCACGAACCGTGAGTCGTGCGACTCTGCCATCACATCGTGTCGCAATTCCTCCCCTTCCGGAACTACCAATCTCCCATTGAAGGGCAATCCCCCGTCTGAGCTAACGATATAGGACTCGGCTCCCTCTGCTAGTAACCGAACTATCTGCTCCTGACAGAATGAGTCATTGGCCTGTGCCCGTACTACCTTCGTGACAATCTGCGATGTAACGGTCATCACAGACATGAAAGATCGGGCCACTGCATCCTGGTGTCCCAATTCCTTCCACTTTGCCTTCCACACCTCTGCCACCTCATCTGCTAGCCTACGGCTCAACGCGTCTGCCACCACGTTAGCCTTACCCGGGTGGTACTGGATGTCGAACTGGTAGTCTTTCACAAACTCAAGCCACCTACGCTGCCGCATATTCAACTCTTTCTGCGTGAACATGTACTTTAGTGACTTGTGGTCCATGAACAGTTGGAACTTCTCCCCCAAAAGATAGTGCCTCCAAATCCGTAGGGCAAATACCACTGCCGCCAACTCCAAATCATGCGTGGGGTAATTCTTCTCATGAGGCTGAAGCTTACGGGAAGCATAAGCTATGGCTTGTCTCTCCTGCTGCAAGACACCTCCCAGTCCTTGTAAAGACGCATCGGTGTAAACCAAATACTCAACTCCCGGTCTCGGCAATGCTAACACAGGCGCTGAGGTCAATTTGGCCTTTAATTCATCGAATGCAAACTGACAGGCATCACTCCAAATGAACGGCACACCCTTACGAGTCAGATGTGTCAAAGGACCTGCTATCTCCGAGAAACCCCGAATAAACCTCCTGTAGTATCCTGCTAGACCCAAGAAACTACGAATCTCCGTTGGTGTCGTGGGCTGTCCCCACTCCCTCACCGCGGATACCTTCCCCGGATCAACAGATATTCCCCGGTCGGAAATAATATGCCCCAAAAACTGGACTTCCTTCAGCCAAAACCCGCACTTCTCATATTTTGCATACAACTCGTTCTGACGAAGTGTCTGCAAAACCTGCCTTAAATGCTCGGCGTGCTCCTCCTCTGTCTGGAAGTAAACCAGAATGTCATCAATAAAGACAATGACAAACTGATCTAGGAACTCCCTGAACACTCTGTTCATCAAGTCCATAAACACTGCTGGAGCGTCGGTCAAACCAAAAGGCATAACCCAAAACTCGTAAGAACCATATCTCGACAAAAATGCAGGCTTCGAGACATCCTCCTCCATGATACGCAACTGATGGTATCCCGATCTCAAATCAATCTTTGAGAAGAAAGAAGCTCCTCTCAACTGGTCGAATAAGTCATCGATTCGAGGCAACGGATACTTATTCCGTATCGTGACCTTATTCAACTCTCGGTAGTCCACACACAATCTCAGTGAACCGTCCCTCTTCTTCACAAACAAAACTGGAGCGCCCCAAGGTGAGGTACTCCTGCGAATAAAGCCCTGACCTAACAGCTTCTCTATCTGATCCCGTAACTCCCTCATCTCAGCTGGAGCCATACGGTACGGTGCGCGTGCTATAGGTCTCGTACCCGGTAGCAAATCTATAACAAAGTCTATCTCTCGACTGGGGGGTAAGCCTGGTATCTACTGAAACACATCCGAATACTCCCTGACTACTGGGATAGAATCTAAAGGAATCACTACCTCCTTAGAGGTATCCTCCTCAATGTAATACAGATGTGCGGTCGATCCTCCCTCTGGGCGAGGCATCGCCACTACAAACATCTCTTGCCCCGGAATGGCAAAAACAATGCTCCCGCTGAAGCAATCAATCATGGCCCTATAAGCTACGAGCCAATCCATCTCAATAATCACATCGTGAACATGCATATCTAATACTAACATGTCTGCGGGTAATACCAAACCACCAATCTCTACCCCCACTCCCCGGCATATAAAGAAAATAAGTGACCCACTCCCCAATGGTGAGTCGACACACGTCACTGTGCTCTCTGCCGTGGCTAACAATCCTAAAGCTTTTGCGAAGTGTGTAGCTATAAAACAGTGTGTAGCACCCGTATCAAATAATACCCGACCCATAGTGCCATGGATAGGAAACGGACCCTCAATCGCAGGCGGTGCCTGTGGAACTGCAGCCTGGTTGACGTTGTAGACACGTCCATACTGTAGCTGCCCCTGCTGAACTGGGACTACTGGAATGGGTGGCAATGCTTCCATCTGTGGCGGTGCGGGAAGAGCGGCGGGAAACATAGGCCTCTGTGGCTCCTGGCGAGCACCCTACTGCTGCTGCTGTGGGGCCCTGCCTCTATCAGGACAATCCTGTCGCTTATGGCCAGTCTTACCACAAACAAAGCACTTCCCTGGGAAGTTCCCTCCTCTCTGTCCCTGCTGTCCCCGGCCCTGGTGGCCGTTACCGTTCCTCCCTTGGCCCTGCTGGCCCTGGTGAAACTGCTGCCCATTCTGCCCCTGTTGGCCCCGATGGCCGTTTGGACCCTGATGGCCCTGACGGAAACCTCCCTGTCCCTGTCTGTTGTTCCCTGACCGGAACCTCTTATTATCCCCCTGCTGGGAGCCCTGCTCATTCTGTCTCTGCCCCTGACCAGATTGTGCCCCGCTGGCACCATATCCTCCAGTCCTACCATGATGGCTAGACTCCCCCGACCTCTAACCCTGGGCCATATAAAAATGGTGGTCTTGGCAGTGTAACAATGCAGCGTTAACCACATCAGAATAGGTGGCCAACGATAGGTTCCCTAGCAGATGCTGACGGATCCTCCAAGTCAACCCGTCCGTGAACTTCTCAATTTTCTTCTTCTCTGTTGGTATCTAGTCTGGAATGATGTTCAACAGATTCGTGAACTCGACCTCATACTCGGCCACAGTCTTGCCCTCCTGCCTCAGATTCATCAGCTTCCTCCTCATTTTCGTATGAACAGCCGACGGAAAGTACTTGCGGTCAAACCGTACCCAGAACTCCTGAATAGTGAGAGTATCCCTCTCCTCCATGGTGGTAATAGACTTCCACCACTGTAGCGCAGATCCAACTAGCTTGAAAGTAGCTAGTACCTGCTTCTGAACATCCGTGCACTCATACATCCTCAAGTGCCTCTGCATGTCCTTCCTCCATTGGCTCGAGACTACCACATCTGAGCTACCTACAAACTCTGGCGGATGCGCTTTCTGAAAGCGTCACGTACACGCTCCCAAGCAGACGGGAATGCATTAGCCTGTACTGGCGCAGCAACCGGCGCCTGAGGTGGTGCCTGCTGAACAACGGAAATCGCGGCATTTACCGCTTGGGCTACTATAGCTGCAACCTCAGCGGCGTTCATTATGCCCTGAACTGGAGTGGGTTGGGGTTCGGGCGTTGCATCCCTGGGAACTCGTCGTGCACGTCGTGGAGGCATCTGAAATAAGAACAAAGTTTATAAGTTCGTTGTTTATAAACTTAAGATAGCTGAAGAACGAAGCATACACAAAAAGAGTACAACAGTCCTAAAATATATGGCTCTATATCAAAGAAACTTAGCGGAAACATAATAAGCCGTCAGATCCTAAAGGACACTAGAACCTGATGCTATGATACCACCTGTGACACCCCGACTAATTAAATACCGGGTAGCTACTCCTTTATTAAATTAATTCAAAATGCCAAGTTGGTCCAGTTAATAGCATCACTGTCGAAAACATTTTAATGATTACTAACCACCTAGTATTTAAAAAGTAAGTGCCAAATTTTAATTAAAGTCTGATTAACATGCAACAAGTGTAATAAGGATAATAACACCATTCACCATAATGAAGTAAATAGAATAACCATCACAAAACGTAAATAAAGTCTGGAGGAGAAACTCCTCACTACAATCCCATAACTGAAATAAGTAAACCGAAAACTAAAACAGTACATGCCAAAGTCTGAAACTGAAATGGAAAAGTAACCCTAATAGAAATGGGCAACATGCCCTACAACTGATAGATAATGAATCTGGAATCCAAGTGATAGAGGCGTCTACAAGCAAATCCCTGTAGCTTCCACAAACAGCTACAACTCATCACCTGAATGAATATCCTATGCATGGTGTCCTTATGGCTGGGCACCTAAAATGGTTTTACAAAGAAAAATAGATTTGAAAAGCAAATGGGTCAGAGCCCGAATGTGGAGTTATATTCTAAAAACCTGCAAGTTCTTTAAAAACATTTAAAACATTAAATGCAAAGTACATGTTAGGACGTACACTCACATGATATTCTCACCTCTCGTCTAACTGTGCACTCCTAACGTAAGTACCCATCTACAACGACACAAACCACTAGCTAAGTGACATCATCTCTAGCTAGACTATCATAGGTCCTACCCATATTACTCGGTTCTATTAACATTATAACGCTCGTAATTAAGTAGGGGTTTAACGTAAACTCATATGCTCAATATGCAATATATATATCACTATCAGTTAACTCGCTATATTTCTCGAAGCAATACCGTAATTATATTCAGAACATTAACATGAAGGTTCCCATTAATTAAGTGTATATTATTCACATCATAAATATACAATATAAGCACCCCGAGAACTAAGCTGTGGTGCACACATACTCTGCTATCCATCCCGGTACATCACGTACATAAGGATTACATATTCCGAATCTCTCAGGAATAGTTCACAGATAACAACATCACAAACAATGGAGGCGAACACAGTCACATCACATAGGTCAGGCACATACCTACTCTCCTACGATCAGCGGACTTATTAATATCCCAATAAGTCTTTCTATGACCTATGTTCATCAAGGTAACCAGTCTAAATCCGGGCAACACATGGATTAGAGGGCCCTAAGCGAACGCAAACCTCCCGTGATAGCAAGTATGGTAGGTATGTCATACACACAATTCATACACCAATACTAAGTAAACACACGTCTTAGTAATCCCGTAGTTTAATCGTAGTACATATCGCTTCTCGTACTATCTTATAATTATCACAATTTATACTATTCTGGTTTATTATTATACGCGCCATAACTTACTCTCGTAGTAGTAGACACTCACGTCTCAACCCAAACCGTCCATTTAATATAACTCGCGTATATAGTTTACTCCTCTTAATAACCCAAAAGTCCCAAATCCATCAATACATCATCAAAGGAATGTTAACTCTACCCTCGAACGAGTTTACGGGACTCCAAAAATCAAAACAGTCCAAAAAGGCCCAAACTGTCAGCTCGTTAGAAGTCTCGTTCGAACGAGACTGTTCGAACGAGATTCCTCTGTCAACTCGTTAGAAGTCTCGTTCGAACGAGGCTGTTCGAACGAGATTCCAGTTCGTTCGAACAAACTGTACCTTCTAACGATATATAGTTCGAACGAGATATCGAACGAAATCCCTTTTCGTTAGCAGCGACTGGTCAACTCGTTAGAAGCTCGTTCGAACGAGTTCGTTCGAACGACCTGGGTAGGGGCTTCTAACGACCTGCCAGTTTCGTCCCAGATTTTCCTAAAACTCGTTTCTTACCATTTTTAACGCCTCAAGTCTTCTCCAAAGTTCGTTCTAACAGTGTTTTAAGTCCTCTAATCATACTACAACATGCTAAGGTCATATACTAACATCTTTTAATGCATTAATGCATCCTAAACATCATTAAATCACAAGATTTTATACTTTTCCCCAATTTTATCAAGAACATGAACCCTAGATTTATATCATCATGAAATCCCAGAATTTAATCCGTTCTAATTTCTTCTAATCACAATTATCATGAGAATAATCATCTACCTATCATTCTACATGCAATTCTCTTCAAGATTTTCAAGTTCTAAACTCCAAACTACATGGGTTTTCATATTTCACCAAGAACAAACACAAAATTCGAATTTTTCTAACATGGAAAGAACATTCTTTGAAATTAAATGGAATTAAGTCACTTGCCTTGGTTGTCTCTGAGTTTGGTGTAGGTTTGATGAAGCTTTTCTGCAGAATTTCTTCTCTCCAAGCTTCTTCTCCAATGGTGGCTTAAGGTGGCTAGGGTTTGGTTTGGGGAACTTAGAAAACTCTTCTAATAACCTACGTAGCCTTCTAGGTTAATAAGGGTTGGTTAGGGGCTTAGTGGGTCAAATCCACATCAGATGTAATTAACCAATTTTCGTCACTTTTAATTCCTAAAAATGTAAAATTACCAAAATACCCTTTAAGTTGCCGGTATGGCCTAAAAATACCCCGGGACCCAAACTACACCCCCGGCTAGTGTTTTCTGACTATCTCGACCCTTCCGGACGCGTTGGCGCACTCAAAAAGACCATACGGTTTATAGATTTTAAATTCACTTTTTATAATTAAAATAATATACCATGACGCGGCGGTCACACGCGTCTCAACAAAATTTCTAAAATGCCGTATATAAATATCACGAAAAATTTCATAATTCCAAATTCATATATAATCATATATGCACATAATCAAATACCAACTCGCATCTCGCTAGTATTTTTAACCCGGATTAATTTCCAAATAATTCACATTTAATTAATTAATCCCCAAAATAAATATAGCCAAAAGTACGGGGTATTACACTGAGGTCAATTTGTCCTTCAACTCATCGAATGCCAACTGACAGGCATCACTCCAGATGAATGGCACACCCTTACGAGTCAGATGTGTCATGGGACCCGCCATCTTGGAGAAACCCCGAATAAACCTCCTGTAGTATCCTACTAAGCCCAAGAAACTACGGATCTCAGTCGGTGTCGTGGGCTGTCCCCACTCCCTCACCGCGGATACCTTCCCCGGATCAACAGATATCCCCCGGTCCCAAATAATATGTCCCAAAAACTGAACCTCCTTCAGCCAAAACCCACACTTCTCATACTTTGCATACAACTCGTTCTGACGTAGCGTCTTCAAAACCTGCCTCAAATGCTCGGCGTGCTCCTCCTTGTCTGGGAGTAAACTAGAATGTCATCAATGAAGACAATGACGAACTTGTCCAGGAACTCTCTGAACACCCTATTCATCAACTCCATAAACACGGCTGGAGCGTTGGTCAAGCCAAAAGGCATAACCCGAAACTCGTAGGAACCATATCTCGTTAAGAAAGCAGTCTTCGAGACGTCCTCTTCCCTGATACGCAACTGATGGTATCCCAATCGTAAATCAATCTTTGAGAAGAAAGAAGCTCCCCTCAGCTGGTCGAATAAGTCATCGATTCGGGGCAACGGATACTTATTTCGTATCGTGACCTTATTCAACTCCCGGTAATCTACACACAATCTCAACGATCCATCCCTCTTCTTTACAAATAACACAGGGGCACCCCACGGCGAAGTACTCCTCCGTATAAACCCCTGACCCAATAACTGCTCAATCTGATCCCGTAACTCTCTCATCTCAGCTGGAGCCATACGGTAAGGTGCGCGGGCAATAGGCCGAGTGTCCGGCGTCAAATCAATCACAAAATCTATCTCCCTACTCGAAGGTAGTCCAGGTATATCCTGAAATACATCGGCGAACTCACTAACAACGGGTATCGAATCAAGTGGTATCACCACTTCCTTAGCGGTCTCCTCCTCTATGTAGTACAAATGAATGGACGATCCTCCCTCAGGGCGAGGCATCGCCACTAAAAACATCTCCTGCCCGGGAATGGCAAAGATAATATTCCTACAAAAACAATCAATCAGGGCTCGGTATGCAACTAGCCAATCCATACCAATAATGGCATCATACTCGGTAATCTCTAACACTAACATATCAGCGGGTAAAGTAAACCTCCGGATCTCTATACCCACACCTCTACAAATAAGGGAAATCACGACACCCCTACTCAACGGTGAATCTACACAAGTAACCGTACCCTCGGCGATGTCTAACAACCCAATGGTGCGTGCAAATCTCATAGCAATAAAATAGTGTGTAGCCCCCGTGTCAAATAAAATGCTCCCCATAGTCCCCTGAATAGAGAACATACCCTCAATGGCCGGTGGATTCTATGGGGCTGCGACCTGCTGGAGCTAATACACTCTCCCATACTGAAGCTATCCTTGCTGAACTGGGACTGCTGGAATGGGTGGTAATGTTGCCATCTGTGGTGCTGGGAGGGCGGCGAGAAACATAGGCCTCTGTGGCTCGTGTCGAGCACCCTGCTGCTGCTGCTGTGGGGCCTTGCCCTTATCAGGACACTCCTGACATTTGTGGCCAATCTTACCACAAATGAAACACTTCCCCTGGAAGTTTCCCCCTCGCTGTCCCTGTTGACCACGGCCCTGGTGACCGTTACCATTTCTGCCCTGGCCTTGCTGGCCCTGGTGAAACTGCTGTTGTTGACCATTTTGACCCTACTGGCCCTGATGGCCGTTCGGACCCTGCTGGCCATTTCAAAATCCTCCCTGATCGTTCCTGAAACCCCCTAATTGGAATCTCTTAGAATCCCCCTGCTGGGAACCCTGATCACCCTGCCTATACTGACCCTAAGCTGATTGTGCCCCGCTGGCACCATTTCCCCCTGTCCTTCCCTGATGGTTGGACTCTCCTGATCGCTTCCCCTCTGTTAAGTGAAAGTGATGGTCCTGGAAATGGAGCAGTGCAGCGTGAACCACATCAGAGTAAGTGGCCAACGATCGATTCCCCAACAAGTGCTGACGGATCCTCCATGTCAATCCATCTGTAAACTTCTGAATCTTTTTCTCCTCTGTCGGTATTTAATCCGGAACAATGTTCAGTAAATTAGTGAATTTGGCCTCATACTCGGTCGCAGTCCTTCCCTCCTATCTAAGGTTTATCAACTTCCTTCTCATTTCCATGTGAACAGCTGACAGAAAATATTTGCGGTCGAACCGCACCCAGAACTCCTGTATCGTGAGAGTATCTCTCTCCTCTGCGGTGGTAATAGACTCCCACCATTGCAATGCAGATCCCACTAGCTTGAAAGTAGCTAGTACCTGCTTCTGAACATCGGTGCACTCATACATACTCAAGTGCCTCTGAATATCCTTCCTCCATTGACTTGAAACCACAACATCGGAGCTACCTGCGAACTCCGGTGGGTGTGCTTTCTGAAAAGCATCACGAACGCATTCCCAAGCAGACGGGAATGCATGTGCCTGAACTGGCATAGCTACTGGCGCCTGGGGTGGTGCCTGCTGTACAACGGCTAGAGCGGCATTTACCGCTTGGGCTACAATGGCTGTAACCTCAGCGGCGTTCATGGTGCCCTGTACTGGTGCTGGCTGGGGCTCCGGTTGTGCATCCCTAGGAACTCGCTGCGCACATCGTGGAGGCATCTAAAATGAGAGTAAAGTCTATAAGTTCGCAGTTATAAACCCAAAATATCTGAAGAGCGAAGCATACATAAAAGAATACAACAGTCCTAAAATATAGGGCTCTACATCAAAGAAAGCTCAGCGGAAACATAACAAGCCGTACAGATCCTAAAGGACACTAGAACCTGATGCTCTGATACCACCTGTGACACCCCGACTAATTAAATACCGGGTAGCTACTCCTTTATTAAATCAATACAAAATTCCAAGTTGGTTCAGTTAATAGCATCACTGTCGAAAACATTTTAATGATTACTAACCACCTAGTATTTAAAAAGTAAGTTGTCAAATTTTAGATTAAATCTGATTAACATGCGATAAATGAAATGTAAAAGAATAACATCACCATACACCATAAAGTCTCAATAAAGTAACCAACAGATAATAAGTCCGGAGGAAAACTCCTCACATCAATCCCAATATAGAAATAAATAAAACAAGTCTGCATCCTGAATTAATTGCAAACCAATGTCTGAATAACTGAAATCTAAAATGTCTTAAAAGGAAATGGGCAACATGCCCAATAAATGATGAAACTGAATATGGAGTCAAGACTAGAAAGAAGCGTCTACTAGCAAGGCCCTGTTACTTCCACAACAACTACAGCTCGTCACCTGATTGGAAATACTATGCATGGTGTCCTTGTGGTTGGGCACCAAAAAGGTTTTTACAAAAATAGATTTGAAAGCAAATGGGTCAGAGCCCAAAAGTGGAGAGTATTTTAAAAAATAGCAAGTGCTTTAATAACATTAAAACAATGAATGAAAAATACATGTTAGGACGTGCCCTCACATGAAGTACTCACCTCTCGACTAATAGTGCACTCCTAACGTACCGTACCCATCTAAGTGGTCTTTATATCTAACTAAACCGACATAAGTTCTAACCCATCTCCCCGATTCACAATATGAATTCCCAATGTTATCACTTGAATAGATAGCTTTACTTAAACTCGGATTCTCAATTATTAGCATTACCATTTACTGGAGGTTATCCCCTTATTTATCTTCTCAAGGAATTACTACAAATTATTCTCATAATTAAACATGACAAGTCTGTTCATTTAACCGTATATCATTCACATCATAAATATACAATACAAGCACCCCGAGGCTAAGCTGCGGTGCACACATACTTTGCTATCCATCCCGGTACATCACGTACATAAGGATTGCAAATTCCGAATCTCTAAGGAATTGTTAGAATAAGCACAACACACAAAAATGGAGGCGAACATAATTCAACATATCCATGGGTCACGTACATACCTACGCTTCATAGTCAGCTGACTTATTAACTCACAAATAAGCCATTCTAGCATTATGTTCTTAAGGTACCAATCTAACTCCGGGCACACAAGGATTAGATGGCCTTAAGCGAACGTAAACCTCCTGTGATAGCAAGTATGGTTGGTATGTCATACACATAAAATCGTATACATATACTAAGCATGAACACATATTAGTAATTACCATAATTTATTAGTGGTATACTTCTCATTCTTATACCAATACACGTGCCCCCAGTTTATATATACACATTATCCATTATCCTCACGTCGTGATTAGTTATTCGCGTCCTAACCCACATTTACCATTTGGTTCAAATCATTATTCTATATTTTACTCCCAATATATCCCGAATATCCCAACTATATCAATTAGTCATCAAGGTAATGTTATCTCTACAATTAAACAAGGTTACAGGACACTAGAAATCAAACCAGGCCAAAAAGGCCAATCTGTCAACTCGTTAGAAGTCTCGTTCGAACGATAGTTCGTTCGAACGATAGTTCGTTCGAACGAAGTGGGCATCTAACGAGATCTCGTTCGAATGAAAGGCATCGAACGAACATCCCACTAGTTAGAAGTCAAACTGTCAACTCGTTAGAAGCTCGTTCGAACGACCTGGGCAGGCCTTCTAACGAGGTGACAGTTTCGGGCCCAGAATTTTCCTATCTCGTTTTTCCCAGTTTTCTTCACCTCTAATCTCATCTAAACATCATTCCAACAGTAGTTCAAGGTTTCTAATCATTCTTAAATCTATTTAGGTCGTATATTAACATATATATGGGATCAAATCATCCTAAACCACATCTAATCATCAAATCTCCCCAATTTTTCCCAAACCTTATGAACATGAACCCTAGAAATTTAAAGTCTTCAATTTCCATAAATAAATCCGTTTTTGTAACATAAAAAGTAGTAATTCTTTTAGTTCAATCACCCAATAACAATTCTACATGCAAACCTATATCAAAATCTGAATTGATAACTCCAAATTACATGGGTTTTTACAAGTCTCCCAATAAAATGCAATTATATCAATTTCTAAGCATGGAAGAAGCATTCGCTTGAAATTAACGTAATTAAACCACTTGCCTTGGATTATTCTCTGAATTTGGTGTAGATTGATGAAGGTTGCACTCTCTCTTTTCCTCCCAAGGTTGAAGGTTGAAGATGGAGGTTGTGTTTTCTCTTTGGAAACTCTCTCTAACTTCCTCCTCTAACTCCCGTTGCCCTTTAGTTGGTTAAGTACTGGTAATGGCTTAGTGGGTCACTAAATATCCTAATATTTAACTCCCAAAATTCGTTGGTTAATTATCCTAAAATTTCAAAATTACCAAAATACCCTTTTAAGTTGCCGGTATGGCCCAAAAATGCCCCGGGACCCAAACTAAACCCCCGGCTAGTGTTTTCTGACTATTTCGACCCTTCCGGACTCGTTGGCGCACTCAAAATGACCATACGGTTGATAAAAATAAAATTCACTTTTTAATTTAAAGAATTACATTCCTGACGCGACTGTCACGCGCGTCCCAACAAAATTTCCCAAATTGCCGTATTTCTATCTCACGACAAATTCAATATTTTCAATATTCATATATTGCCATATATACACATTATAATCAAATACCAACTCACATCTCGTTAGTATTTTATTCGGATTAATTCTCAATTAATTCACATTTAATTTAATTAATCCCATAAATAAATATCGATAAAAATGCGGGCTATTACAGATATGTGTTAAAGCCTAAGTCTATATATTTACAAATTACTGTCATATTCTCAAACCCGGAGTCCCATGACTACGCGATCAGTTTCTACGATTACATTGGTCTCATGCGAGGTGTTCGTGCCTTTTATAGTGATATTTGGGATTGTTTTAGGTTTTCTTCCTTGAACAACATGTTTTTAATTTTAGGCTAGATATTTGCAAATTATCGTTATATTCTCAAAAGGGGTCCCGTGATTACGCAGAATGTCCTACGAGTTACATTTGTTCCGTGCGAGGTGCTGATGCCTCTTGTAGGGCAGTATGGGGGGCTTTTTTGGCTTTCGCCCTTTGACGCCATATTTTTAAACTTAAGTCTAGATATTTTCAAATTATCTTCGTACTCATAAATCGAGAGTCCCGTGACGACGCGGTCAATTCCTATAATTTGCATCGGTCCTGTGACTAAGCTCAAATCTAGATATTTTCACATTATCGTCAAATTCTCAAACTGGGAGTCCCGTGATGATACGGTTAGGGGTGAGAGTGCACATAAGCCTAATGGTTCATACTGTACTATCCCCCTTAGTCTAGAGAAAGTGATGGGAATTACTCAAGATTGATAAATATACTCATAATTTATAAGTGATGTGAATTAACAGTGCATGGGCGTAATTGTAATATTTCCATATGTACACGTCATAGTCTCACGCTAGGAAGCATGGACTCGACACGTAATACGGGATATGACTCGATTCGAAATACGGGATACGAAATTTTTTCAAAATGTAGGATATGGATACATGAGGATACGTTAAATATTTATTATTTTATTTTATATATATTAATGATAAACTAGAATAAAATGATGATAAACTAGAATAAAATGAAAGTAAAGCATCAAACACCATTCTATTAAAGTTGTCAAAAGATGATGATTGTTAGCACCAAACAAACGCCGTTACAATAAAACATCATTAACATAAATGGTTGTTCTAACAAAAACATAAGAAAAAAATAAAGATAATATCCATAGCATAAAATTAAGATAGAGAGAAGCCTCCCGATAGAATTCGTGCTTTATAGTATCACGATAACTAAGTATATAAACCATCAACGGTTTGTACTAGATACAGTAGCTCCAGCTACCATTTCAATTCAGACAGTTTTTACAAAGAAAAAATGGATTCAAACAGTAAAATGAAATGCCATTTCAGAAAACATTAGAATGAAATCCCATTTCAAAAAACATTTGATTTTAACTCAGACAAAAAAAGAATGAAAACAAAAAAAAATAGCAGTTAAGAAAGGAAAAAAAAAAGAACAACACAGTTAAGGTCGGAAGTGAAAAATCTAGCCGAAATTTTTAAGAGATTGGAAAAAAAAAACTCTAAACAAGTATTTTAACGTATCCTAACGTATCTAAAATGTATCCAAAAACGTATCCAACGTATCAAGGCCATTTAAAAAATAAAACATAGGATACTCTAGGATTAATATATCCCATCGTATCAGAGCGTATCCCGTATCCCATACGTGTCCAAACAAATTTACGACCTCCCTAGAGCATATGTGCTTCATAGGTGGTAAGCACCATGTATTGCATTACAGCCTCATGCAATACATGGTGCTGACCCACGAAGTAATACACAATTTCTAAGTCCAGAATGATGAAACATACCATGTAAGAAATCATCTAAGCTCCACATTGCCAAGTAATCATAGATAATAAAATTTGCAGTAGGGATCGAGCAATAACCTATCAGATTGACCGGGTTTATATGCTTGACAGTACCCAAGATTTCCACCTCCCTCTGAAATACCTAATCATAACCTTTACGACTGCGATCAATTATCTTAACAATGAATGTACCATAATCATTCTTAACCATCCGATTAACAGTACCAAACCCTCCAGACCCAACAACATCCTCCCTATCAAGTGATTCAACCTTTTATATAATCTCACATGAAGGATATGGAAGCTCACTGTGAAAAGTGATAAGCTTGGTGCCTATGAAATCATTAAAAAAATAAAACGATTATATGAAAAATGAAAAGGGAATGTAAAATATTGATAGGATGTCTGCTTTACCTGTTTCTTTATGAATTTATTTTTTAACTTCTGTTTTTCACTTGCAATAATCACAATTCATAAATGAGACCATCGTTTAGTATGTACTGCATAGATTCAGCCCATGATCAATATATAATTAGAAGAGTTATTTCTTGTCAAATCACACTGTAAAAAAAGATACCTAGCACATGCATGCAACTGAACTTTCAAGATGTAACACCACCCTATGGAAACCTAGCGATGTTCGACATGGCTTGGATACTTGTAGCTCTAAGAATCTACTGATAACAAAAGAGCATTTAGTTTTTTTTTTTTGCCAAAAAAAGAGCATTTAGTTAGTGTCCAACATAAGTGCATTTACTTACATCACTTTTGTGTTATTTAAATCCCTAATTATGACCTGTTCAAAATTAATTTCATTTTTAGCATTTTCTGTCATAACAACATAAACACATACCTTTTACTATCAATCCCGTAAATAGTTTGGGGCATAAAAAATGTTTAATTAGGAACACATTGACAGAGACACTATCACAGTTGTCTTTAGGAATAATTGGTTACATAACAATGACTAGTCAATTGGTTACATACCAATAACTAGTCCATAAAGTCCATCAAAAACCTCCCCAAACCTCCACTTTTGCAACATCAACATATGTAAATAACAATAAAAATAATGATAACTTGAGAAAAATAATACCCTGACTAAGAATAAAAAAAATGGATTCCAAGACAACTTTATAACCAACTATCTTGACTGCAAAAATCATGCTCAAATGCAGGTCTAAAGCCAGAGGACAACATTACTGATACACATAGCAGCAAAGAAAAATTTAGGCAGATTCATTATGTTAAAACTGCAAAGAGGCAACACCAAGTAAAAGGAAGATTCCTTATGAAAAACAAAAAAGTACTATTTAGCTGAAATGTTAACCAATATAGTGATCTTAAAATCACCAAATAATGCAGATCGCATAAGTTTCTTAAAGAACATCTGAACCTTCTGCAATCCTAACAACTTCAACTAGCTCTCCTCCAAACTAATCCTTAAAGGACACCTGTGTTTCCCAAATCCTCTTAGAGACCTCTCTATCAGACGCTTGTCATCTCTGCCTATTGATTTAGACATTAAGTCTGGTTTAGTAAGACCATAGATATTTAGAAATGTGTTATAAGCCAAAACAGCTTCTTCGTCAGAAGGGTCAGCAGGTGTGGGAATATTGATTTCTGAGGGTAGTGGTGTGAAGGAAAAAGAGCTGCATTGTTCTTTCTCAATATATAAATTATTGTCGAGGAAGCAAACCGCAAAGACTGCCCTGCCTCAAGCTCAACTAGGGAATCTTTTATCAGTCGCTAATTGGCAACAAACGTACCATGTGCAGATCCCAAATCAACTACATGTATGCTGCATGAGAAAGGTAAAACTGGGTCAATTCACTAGATTTTAAAAAGAGAGTTCTCACTTTTAGTTGATTTATTGGGGATTATTTCTATTTTGGGGTCCACTAGTTCTTTGTAATGCACATTTGACTCCAATTTGATATTATTTGCACTTTGAGGTCCGTCTTCACTTTTTGATACACATTTTTTAAAATTTTCATGCCACTATTTTCTACAAAATTGTAAATGGACCCCAGAGTGCGAATAGTGAAACGTTTGGACATTTAAAGGTAAAAATAACCCCTTCTCTTCATAAGAGAAGAACCTATTTAGTATTAACAAGTTGAACTAGGGGTGATAAATCATGAAATATCTTCAAGTTTCATAACGAAGGATAGAACATATGGCAAGTTAGGTCACAACTGAAATTACACACATGGATATGGGGAAACGACAAAAAAAACATTTACCAAATATATATTTGAGTACAAGATCCATTGGATCTGAACCTTTGGTTTAAATGAATATGATTTGATAAAACGATGACATCCCAGTACAGTGAAATACATTAAGATCCATCTCAGCTATTACACAAAAAACAAATCTGAACATAATAGATCTGAACAGTTGAAGACAATAGCCTTAGGATATCGACTTGACCCTAAAACTATCTGAAAAGAAGACTCAAAAACACTCTGTACAGACATGCTGGGGCCCAACAATCTAAGCGTTGCATCTATCTCCCTTGAAACAGCCGGCAAATGATCCCATGTGCATCTGAAATCATTCTGAATCTTTGGATCAATCCAGCGATAAGGAACCAATGGATTACCCTATAACACTTGGGATCCAAATTCAATCATGAAATCGTGAACAAACATCAAAGAACCCATGTATATATGGATTCCTCCTGTTGAAAAAAATAAAGCGTTAACAAGGATAAGCCGCCACCGACCCACCATCCGGCATCTCAGATCTAAATCTGGAAAATAGATCCAACTGTTGAAACCATTCACTATTGAAATCCAATCCCAAAACTATTAAACACTATGGATGAATCCCCAAAAGAGTTGGGATTAGCCAAAGAAGAGCCCGAGATGAAGCAAATCCTATGGGAAACCTAGAATCGCCGAAACCGCCCCCTCTCTCTAGGGCTACATCTCTCTAGCTACTTTTATTTCATTAGTTTAGTTTCCCCACTAGTTCATCAACCTGACAAAATATTTTCTAGACTGACAATCATTCTGATCCATCAATCATAAAACAGAATTATAGGCTACTTCTTACTGTTAGACGCTAAAATCATGTCCTAATATTGGTTTTATAGTATGTTCTCTAAATATAGAGAGCGTACTTATCAACTAGAGAATTAATAGAGAACACACTATAAAAACAATATTAGGACATGATTACGTCTAGTAGTAAGAAGTTTAACTTTGCGACAAAAAGAAAAGGTTCAATTCATACCATAATCTTTGTTATTATAAAAAAATTAGAATAAAAAAATTAAGAGAATACGTTAAACAGAATAGATTTTCTTTTGAATTACGGTAAAATCCAACAATACGCTATGTTGATGCTGAATAATATGGACCAATACGACTACAATACAGTGCTATTCATCCGAGACACCACACAAAAACAACAATGTGATTTCACTGATATTCATTGACTATAGTTATATGATAGTATAATTAGCAAGATATACAAGTCAAACCTTCTACATTTGCGAGGAACAACAGCAGCATGCTGGCACGAGACAGACTAATGATCAAGCACACAATCACAAGTGCGAAACTGCCTACCAAATATGTGCCTTCGCTTGTCAACTCGAACTAATTCATTATGAAGTTTCCATAATATTAACCCCTACAATGAATCCTGGCTTCACCCTTGAATATAATTCTTCAATTTAACGATGCCGTTATACAAAATGCATAGTAAACAGTTGGCACAAGAACAAAGAATTGCTGAATTATATTTTGGGTTCGAAATGCTGAAGAAAATATAAATGAGATTTTGTACAGGTAAAGCTTTCGAATTTTTTTCTAGGTACATGACAAACTTCGAGTTATGTATATACACAAATATCGGCACTTTGGAGTCCAGTTTTTAGTTTCTGTCCCAACGTTTTGTGTATTTGCACTTTGGAATCAATTTTCACTTTTTAAGGCACAAAAAAGTGGAATTAAACCCCAAAATAGAAATGTGTAAATCTTTAGATCCCACATTAAATATATGCATATCTACTATACCTTAAAAATACAAATAACTTGTAACATTAAAATGATGAACCAACAAATTGCCAACTGGTCGATAAAACCACCCCTGACTTGAATATTTCCCACCAGCTATTGATGAGATCCAATGTGTTGTACACCATTTGGATACTCTGCTGGCCCAATGAAAATCATAGCCTTTTCCCTTAGTTAATTTTAAAATGTCAGAAACAATAGCTCTTATGTTGTGCTATACCTTTACAAATCTAAACTCCTCGACGCAAATCCAAATAATGAAACCATTATTAGTTGTGTTTACTATGAATAAAAATTGAGGAACCAATTGGTATTTCATGAAGTGAATATATACAGTCATAAAAGGTAAAAATGAGAAAATCATACAAAGTAGGCATGTATTATTAATATCTCAAAAGCATTGAAAAGAATTCAAAGAATGCAATAGGTAAACTATTGTTTCGTATTATCAGTAATGCATGGATGAAACTCTTAATCCAAAAGGAAAACCCCTGAAGAGGTAGCTTACTGTATTGCTTGGAGGCTCTGGATTTTTCAACGTTGAATGATCGGGTTCTGTAAAAAATATACAAAATTAACTAAGCAGGAATACCTATATCTGTTAATTAACTGGATCCCAAAATACACACGTCATTTTACATGGAAGAATCACTATGGCAAACCTAAATCAAAGGCCAATAATTTAAAATAATGAAATTTAAAATTGAACTAAAAAAAACTATCAATAAAACAAAGTAGATGTATAAAGTGAACTACTAAAAAAACTCTACTATTTAATTAGTTGCAAAACAGAAAGAAAAAAATCACTAATAAATGTTTCCAGAATCAAAAACTTGTTACTCAAACAGAATATATCAAAATCCATAAATTCCTAAGAATATCAAAATTCCATAAGAGAAGGGAACTGATACTTCAAATAAATCTAAAACTCCAGAGAATATCTAAATTGAAATAACCTGAACTTTTTAAAAGGTCAAAATTAAGAATTATATTAGATAAACTGTCAGAAATGATTTACTATTTATGTGTTCAATTAGTACTTATGACGATTAAGTGAGATACAAATCATAGTGTACAAATTACATATATATATAAGATGGAATGGTTTTTAAATTGGCAAAAATGTAAAAGCACAATAACGTTCCAGATTTTGCCACATCTTTCCCTTTTCAAACCAACAGTTCTGATTCACTCCAAAAAGTTTTTGCCCGCCTAAACGTTTCACTATCCCGCCCAACTTCTATTATCCCACCCAAAAAGCCTCGGTAAACTCTCCATCCTCTCTCCGTTATCTCTCTCTTAAACAACGTTTCCTTCTCTCCTCTTTTCGCACAACACACTCTCTCTCTAATCCACATCTTATTTACAAATTCAGGTAGACTCTTCTCCCTTCTGCAGATATTTGGCTTTACAAATTCAGATATTTTGTGGTGTTTGTATTTTTTTGATATTTTGTTTGAATTTCTCTCTCACTACCGACCAGGTTTTTGGGTTTTGATTATATTTAGGTTTTGAATGTATTTTATATGTTCATTAATTCTATTTTATAGGCTCTCTCTTGATTCGCACTCTATCACCACTATTCAAGGTATCCTCTAATCTCTCTATAAGGTTTTTATATCACAGATGGTTTTCGTTTGGATTGAAATATAGGGGTTTAATTTGGGTTTCTAAGAGTTTGAGTTTTTAATTTTTTTGGTTCTAATATGTGTGTGCGCACTTTTGTTTGGTTTTAAAACATGGGTATTTGTGTTCCTCTTTGTTTAGGGATGGAACAAATGATCAATTGCTTTTAAGGTGTTTGATAAATTGTCTTATAGGTGACCCAACAAATTTCTGTATTGGAATATTTGTAATAAGCCTGGGTTTGTTCATGTAGTTAGATGATTGTGAAGTTCGAAAATCAAATATTGCGATTTGTTTGGATTTACATGTAGTTAGATTAATGTACATAGGCACATATGCTTTAGTTTATTATTTTTACTCGAAAAGTAGTATTTTATTTTATTGTTTTTCCATCAGGTTCTCCCTATCTACATTATTTTGCTATTGATTTTTAAGCAAAAAATCCTGATTTTGGTCAATTGCGCTTTTATTTGGCCCACACCCATCTCAAACTTCACCACTTTCTGCGTGTATGCCCAATCTTTTATTTTATTCCATTGTTCTCTATATCCAATGCTTTTATTACTGAAATTTGTTTAGAAAATTGCATTTGATATTAGTTAAATTATCCGATCCTATTTAAGGTTTTGGATTTGTGATATGTGTCTATTTTAATTATTTATGATCAGTCCCCCTCTTTTTTACTAACATTTAGTTTTATTGTTTTTACTTTTATACACGAGTGATACGTCCAAAATCCCATTTGAACCCCATAAAGTGAGTTTGTATCTAATAGAATTTCTTATAAGTGGATGCTAATAAAGTTTAGGCCATAGGTTCTGCTAAATTTTATGGATAAAGAATTCACGATTAATCTTTTTTTGGCTTCTCAGTTATTCATTCAAGAATGAGCAACTCAGTATTTTGTCTGCTTGGGTTCCATTAGTTTGGTTGAGATGTTGCGGAGGTTCTTTGCATTTCAAAAAAAGACACAAGTTAATGTTTATTTACATTATTGGCACTATGGACATATGTTTAGTAAACATATGGCTATATATTGATTTTTCTTATGGTTATATTACTATATGATTTATGATTGTTTTTTTCAGTATTTTTTGGACATTTTATATTTTGTTCTGGGAAAGCCCGAACTTTTCACTTTTGCTCTGTTCGATCACAATTTGTGCAGCAGGTTATTGAAGAAAATGGGGAAAAGTTTACATGATATGCTAAAGAAAGTGGGGAAGAAAATGTGGTAAACATATTCTCTCATATTATCATTTAATTTTAATTTCCAGAATACATGTATCTATCTTTAAATATTTCCAAGTTCACATGATTTGTATTGTGTTGAGGGTTTTCATTTTTTCAAGTAAGAGTTTACCATATGTAAATTACCACATATTATTGACAACATATTACATGTTTGATAATCTATTGAACATATAAACAAATCCATTTATGGTTAGGTTTTTAAAAGCATAAACATATGTTTGGGTTTTTAAAAGCAACTAATATTTGTTGAGTTGTGGTTTTTGATCAGGTAAACAGTGGTGATTTGGGTGGATTTTAGGAATGAAATTCTCTCAAAGTAGAGGTTTGACAAGAGTTTGTAGGGTAGTGCAATAGTTTCAGGTTCTCTAATATGTCTGAATACACCAAGTTATAAAAATTGAAAATAACAATAATCTATACATACATGTATTCACCACCATGAACTGTATTTGCAGCTCCTTTTCTGTTTTCCTCGGCCTCTTTCACTCACTCCTTCCAACTTTCATAGTCATGATCATCTGTTTGTAGTTCATGCCGACAGATTGGACAAGAATTATGCTCATTCAGCCATTGCTTCAGGCAAAGAGGATGGAATGTGTGCTTGCAGGGCAACTCTTGCATCTTATCACTTACAACTAAATTGTCCTTGAAAATGCAACACTCTGCTTCTGGTCCAAGGTTGGTCAAGATCTCATCTGTAATAGTAATAACTGGAAGATTTTCAACCACTTCTTTACTGGCAGGTGGAACCCTTGGGGCTACAGGACCATCCTCCAAAATCAGTGGCACAACATCATTGAGTCTATCTACCAGATCTTGGAGTAGATTAGCAGCAGCATCTCCTGATGTGTTGTTTTCTTGAGAAGATTCAGATGGAAACATATTCTTGATATATAGAACTCTGTTAATTATTGCGTTGATTTTTAATTTTGATTTTATGGACATAGACATTCGGAGGTGAATGGGTCCGGATATAAGCATAGACACCCGAATGCTGAATGGGTTGGTAGTAGCATCTGAGCAGATGTCTCAGTGTCAAGCTACAATTATTGTTATGTGCAGGGGAGTTTGAGTTCGTATTTATGGTTTGTCTTAATACTATTTCCACGTGATTTATTTATATTTTTTTTATTAGTATTACGAAACAATCCATTCATTTTCAAAGTCAGTTTGTACACGACACGACACTATTTTTTTCATAGGAACAAGGTATTACACGTACACTTGGGAACATCTCATCATCGCATACCCTTGGAATTTATTTTAAAAGCAAGTAGTGTGTCAATGTACAATCCAACGTCTTTGTTTCACCATGCACTTCACACTTTACACTTATGGTTTCACTATTGTCATCTCAATGATATGCTTTGTTTGGTGTTAATTATAGGAGCTGCCGTTGCTAGGCCGAACGACGTTGTTGTGGACATTGACGGAGATGGAAGTTTCATGATGAATGTTAAAGGATTAGCAACTATCCGAGCAAAGAATTAGAAACTATTGCTTCTCTTTATTCTTGTAATTATAGCTTGCTATACTGGGATTTTGTTAAAGCGCTATTTGGATAGCTTCCCTGGACTCCAAACTTACCCATATCGAAAAAGTCACTTTTGGGTTTGCTGGAATTTATCTGAGCTGTTGTGCTTTAGTTATACATTATAGTTTCAGGTTCTCTACCCAGCTTCAAACTGTTGTGCTTTAGTTATACATTATATTTGAGTATCTTTTCTGCTGCAGTCTTCGTGCTGGAGTACTTAATTATGATGATCGATAACCTATCCACGTTGTTCCCAAACGTCCACATGAATCTTGCCGGAATTTATCTGAATTCTTGTCAAATATGTGCTCTCACATAAACTATTTTGATTCTTCCAATTGTTCGCTGAAGGAAAGTTTTTCCCCCCTCACTTTTATCCTGTTTGATGCATGTTTCAGGTATAACTATTCTAGATACTCTATTCAAATTCCTTTGATTCATTAGTATGTATGTAATGTGTTTTTATACTCTCTGCTCTCTATCTTCTTCTCCCTTTATTTTTTAATTCAAGCACAAGGAGCTTTTTTTGTGTGCCTTTATCCTCACTATTTATACATATTATTTACATTACTATCAATTGAGATTACTTCTTACTATCAATTGAGATTACTTATTACTATTTATACATATTATTTACATTACTATCACTATTTATACATATTATATACATATTTTTTGTGTGCCTTTTTTTGTGTGCCTTCTTCCTTTACTTATTACTATCAATTGAGATTACCATGTATCTATTTACATTATTATTACACATACATTTGCCGTCAATGTAAACACACAATCATATTATAAAATCAATAATCAATATGTGTATGTTATTTTGAGCACTAAGTATATATCTGTGACATTAAATTAATAAAATGTAGGGTTTTCATTCAAAGATATTCACATTAAAAAACTAGTAGGGTAAGAATCAATTCAGCCTATTTAGATATATGACTCTCATTTATTTTGTTTGATATTTCATCTGCAGATATGTCTGCTTATGGAAGCATTAGCAGCAATAGTGGTTGTTGGAACAAACATGGGTAAACTAAGTTAGGAATTTATTTCCCCCTTTTTTGGACTCAAACAATTATTTTAGAGAAAATTTGCTGACAACACCATTGTGATCTCGAAACTATCAATTTTAAGAGAAAATTTGCTGATAACTCCATTATTTTAAGAGAAAATTTCCCCCTTTTTGGACTCGAACAATTATTTCATGTCTTCATCGAAACTATCAATCGAAACATCTAAACTGTCTATTATAGAAATGTTAAACTCTGTTTTATGTGTGGTTGAAGAGCAGCTACACAGAAGAAGGCACTGCCAACTATTACCGAAATTTTTGATAGCGAAAAGGAGGAGGACAACGATGATGATGAGTTCAGCGATGACGACTTTGATGTGGTTAGTGAAGCGAAAAATAAGGGGAAGGAGGAGAAAACCAGCAGTAGCAATTGCCACACCACCTCCAGCAGCAGTAGCAGCAAAGAAAAGAGCTAGGCAGATTCATATAGTGGGGGATCACAAACATGTTGAAACCGGCAGAGAAATAGGGGATATCACCTGAAAAGAAAGTGAGGAAGATGAGATCTTCTCCATCTAACAAGAAGAGTGGTTCTCTGATGGGAAGGATCTCGATTGAGGAGCCCAATAGTGAGGAGAAAATAGGGGGATCAGATTCTACTACTGCCAGTGCTAAATCTGTGAATGATGAAATCATGGCAGCGCCCAAAGCTAGACCTCAGAGGGTGAACAGTTCGGAGAGTGATGAAGCAACAGAGGACTCTGACTTTGATGAATATGAAGACTGAAATTTAGAGATGGGAAATATGAGTTTATTTCCGCAAGTTTCTTTCAAAAATAAAGTGTTTGGTATGTATCACACAAAAGTTATCATGGTTATGACTGAATAACATTAGGTGATCTTAAATTATGGGTTGAAACAGGGCCTTAGCTATAATATAATTTCTCTAATGTTGCCAAGCATGAATTTTTTTATGTATGGGATGAACTTTGATTATTTAAGGATCATGTGCCTCTTTTTCAATAATTGACATGATTTTTATTAGATTTTTTCTCAGTTAAGGTATGGGGTATATAATGATTCATAAAATGTTGCTACTCACTTCCACTTATATAAAACATAAATATATGGGTTGTGAGTTGTGTTGGCACTCACTTTAACTCTAATTTGGCTCCTTCTTTTTAATCATGTTAGGTAAAATAGGGTGTTCGGTGTGGTTTTGCGTTTTATTATAGATTATGAATAGAGCATATAATGTTTGATATTTGTTGTGAATTTGATTTATTTAGCATATTTCCATGTGGATTACATTTTAGACTAATTACAGCATTATAAACAATGGCATTCACATCTTGTTCATCTCAAACACTTACAACTACAACAACTTTACCAAGTCGGTAACTTACATCTACAACAGCTTGACCAGTTCGACTAATTACAGCGACATCAACTTAGCTAGCTCGGCCACTACCAACTGCAATCACTTACAATTGTGGCAGCTTGTCTAGCTAGGACATTTTAATTATTATTTTTATCTTTTAACCTCTCTTTGGGTGTTGAAAAGTGTGTACATATGCATTAGTTTCTCAAATTTGACACCTCTACATGTTGTAAACTTTATCTTATCGTTGTAATAGGAATGGGTTGTATTATTTGTGGTGCTTTTTAATGAAATTTTTTTCTCAATTAGTTTCGTTCCTTTTGTGCTGTTTATTTTTTTTTTTTCATATATTGAAGATGTACACAGTTATGTTCTTAGTTAGACGTGCATCTCCATAGTTAAATGTGAGCAATGTTGTCGTTTTGCGATTATGTACTTTCGAAATTTTTTTCGTTTTGTGATTACATACTATAGAAATTTTCGTCGTGCCTTCAGGCACAAGTATCCGCTAGTATATATATAAAGAAATATATATATATATATATATATATCAAGAAATCGGAAATTCTAAAAAAGTAACCTCAACTTTAGCTATTATTGATCCAAAGCAAAATATTCGTTGAGGCCAAATACAAATTTCAACTTCCTTGGAGAGCCAAGTTTCATAATCACCTAAAAAAAAGCTTCAAAATAAACAACATACAATAATATTCTCATCAAGAACCTTAAAAAGTTATGTGTTTGGCAAATCCAAACAACATGAATGACTACCGAACACGAAGCTACCAAGTGAAATAAAAAAAACTTGGTAAACAAATAGTTGCGTGATGTAGAAGCATTACGTAGATGGTGTCGAGAGTGGGAGAGAGACATTTGAGAGGATATGGGCTTAATGACACGGAAGTGATTATATAAAAGGTGAAGGTCAAAAGCGTCCAAATGCAATTTTTCGGTTTAAGTCACTTTCATAGATAGTAAAGTATTAAGTATATATATAAATATATTTGAATACTTAGAGACTAAGACTTATTTGTATCACTCGAAATTGGCATGATACTCGCATTGATGTTACATTGAAATGAAGTGAACTTACAATGCAATATCTTAAAGACAGAGTAATTTTTCTGAATTGATTACATAGGAACGATTTTAGTTTTCCTTAATTGTCATTTGATTACAAAAGTTTTGACCATTTGGGGGGTTAACCCCCCACCCAAAAAAAAATAGTGGCGATTAATCTCCAATAAATCATTTTGGGGTCACTCCATGAATGACTAGAATTTTGGTGTTTTTACAAATAGATCATGTTTACTAATTACATACTCAATTAGCTTGTATGGTTTTTATCCTCTAATATACTCTATTAGGAACGCAAAGTGGTTCAATTAGTTCCAAAATGCCGCTAGTGACCGAGCTTATACTTTACAGAATTACCCTTATTCTATAATACCATCACTCCCACGGTTTCTCTCATCTTGTTGACATCGCCCCACACTACCATCACCGTCATGATGTTGATGGTGGTACTACCATTGTTTGAGAAGTTCTTAACACCACTCCCACAATTTCTCTGTCATCTCTTCAGCATCAATCCATCAACCCCCACACTATCATCAACGTCAGGATTGTGAGGGTGGTGCCTCCATAGTTCGAGAAATCTGAACAATGATGACAACAACCGTGAACATGAAAAAGCACACATCCTATGAGAATTGTTTGTTCGAGTACCCCATATATGCATCACAACTCATGTATATTACCCAACACATATATACTCAACTGTGAAATGTTACCTCTTACGTGAGAAACATATAGAAATATGAAACGTTATGAGCAAAATAGATCATAAATATAGAATGTATTAAATATTTACAACCTATAGCTGCAATTCATGTTTTTGGTCAGGTTTCGGGACGACACGACCCAATAAAGATTTTTTGGACACGAAGACGAACACGACAGGACTTCGTGTTTTTACCTGACACGAGCACGATCTGAACACGACACGGCATGACTAACATGATTTCTTAAATTTTATGCTCAATTAAACAAAAATATGAACGATAACCTGAATAAAAACACGATTGACACTACAAGACACGATAACACGACTCACAATTTTGACATGATACGACTTGACTTCGTGTCAAGAAGACCCGACACGAACACGACAATCATGTCAATTTTAGGTCAATTTCGTGTCACTCTATCATGTCGTTTGTAAAATTTCCACCTCAAGGATTGGGTCAATAATCATGTGGGAGATTTTGTCATTGAGAACTTGAATACACTAATAAAGATCAAGTTCTCAATGGCCCAGAATGATTGTACCAGCACAAAATGTGGTATGCTCTAAAATTTGTGTTGATTCTCCCCAAGTGAGTTCAGGAATTAAGATCAAATGAAAGACTCACAAAACACTTGATCTTTCTGATAACTTCTTCACTAATGAAATCCCTTATCCTGCTGAAGGGTAATTTGTCAATTGTTTCGAAGGAAATGGCCTAAGTCTAGTAATGGCACCAATTGAGGAAAATTTGTTTTAATGGGATCAACTAAATATGGTCTTATGTAAATAAGACCCATTTATAAAAAAAAACTTGTGGGGGCCAAAAGCCAAACTCTCTCTCTCCTTCTCCTGTAATTTTTTTCTCCATCTCTTGTATTTTTGTTTTGACATATGATAAAATATTTCTAATTTTTGTCAAAGACTTTTTCAATACCCAAAAGATGCTTCATCCATTGTATGCCCACCACTGCCTTCTCATCTTATTAAATATATGTCCCTTGTCAAAAATTAAAATAAAAAAGAACAAAGCAAAGCAAAGCAAAACAAAATAAAACAATAGCCTGCATTTGTATCTACAAAACAAAGCATTAAAATGAAAAATGGGTAGTCAAATATACTTTTTCGTTTATATCTTCTATTTGCACGCACACTTGTTTGTCTGGTGTTGTGGAACTTCGTAGCCAGCTGCAATTGCAAATTGCATATACAGTTAGTAAAACACTGAGATAACAATTCCACTAGACACAAAATATAAAGTAA
The DNA here is from genome assembly GCA_949130495.1 of Sambucus nigra. Lineage (NCBI taxonomy): Eukaryota > Viridiplantae > Streptophyta > Magnoliopsida > Dipsacales > Adoxaceae > Sambucus > Sambucus nigra. The sequence goes on from CASBWL010000014.1 coordinate 1,087,036, forward strand.
AAACATTACCTACCCAACTTATACAATTGATGGCTAAACTCCATCAAGCATTAGAAAGAAGTAATACACACATACTAGTAGACTACCAGTGCCATAATTTTGCCTATGATCTCCCTACACTAAATTTTTTTATTTTTTATAAAATACCTCTTGCATTACCAAAATTAGCACCTATATGGAATTTTGTATGCCCGAATGGATACCACAACATTTTACACGCATTTTTATAATTATCAAGTGAATAGGACATATTATGTCATCAAACTACAAAACAGAGAGGTGCAAATCAATAGGTATAAGTAAATTTATTTCATTCCCCCCAACATTAATTAAGTGTTGGAACAAATGCAATTACACCCATTAACTTTTCCATCATAATGACCCTCCATTGAAATCTCGAGCTCTGGTCTTTAAACTGTGAGTGACAAACGAAAATAGTCATCCTTAACTAAAAGTGCATATGGTAACAAAGACGGTGAATGGGTTACCTAATCTTAACGATCATGCAAGCCCTTTTCCTATATTTTCTTATGAATTAAAGAATTCATAATGAATCAAATCTCCCCAAGTAGGATTCAAACCTACGACCAATCAATGAGTAACTGGCCGTTTTGCCACTAAGTTACTGAGGAACAACGAGAGATTAGATCCACTAACCATGTACAAAAATAATGAAAATGTTAATAACTATTTCGAGATTTATTGATACCAACTACCAAAGAAACATTGCAATTCACTCTAAATATACCCTTGAATAATTAAAGAACCAATAAAGCCTCTGTTACCAACTTAAAGAAAGAGGTTGCACCTGAGAAAATGAACACAAATCATCGTGTCATTTTGCAGAAGCTTAAGAAAATCAGTTCACTTAAGAACCCACAATTCACACCACTGACTAAACCAAGAGCAATGTTAGATACAATTTTAGTCATAATTTACTCATTAAAAGTTCAGAGGAGCACACTAAGTTTCCTTTTACAAACCTAATCAAGTAGAAGACAAATTAATAAGTGGTTAAAAAAGTAAGGGACGACGCTAAGTTTTCTTAATTTTTTGTGTAACACCGTATCTTTTAGCTTTTAATAGCATAAAAACTCTATTTTAAAAAAAAATGTAATCTAATAAAATTGTAAATACACTAATGAAGCTTCACAAGAATACAAGATAAGTTCCCTTGAACCTCTGATTGTTAAGGAGTAGTCCAGTGTATGATATATCACTCTATCAATGGACGTAGGACCAATTATCTGGACCGAACAACGTAAATATCGTGTTCCCATATCATATTTCCTTATTTTCTCTACTAGTCTGGCTCCATCAGGTTGCGAATGAAATTGCAATTGTTATACATACATCATGTAATTACTTAATACGATTATGTAATTACGTACTACTTTATTTTTCAAATAAGAAATGGAGGTCAATAAATAAAATGAGTAAGAGTCAAACTTTTGATATTCCTGAGTGCCAAATAAAAAAAAGGTTAAAGATTTATTGTTTGGTAAGTGAACAAATCTCATATATTGTGCACATTGCAAATTTATATGACAGCAGTATGCAGTTGGGGACTTTATCAAACACGTAACCTACACGTTTTTACACGATAAATTCAACATGTTAATCAATCAGCAAATCTAAATGATATGCAGCAAATGAGAATTTATGTCTATTTTAAGAAAAGCATTTAAGAATGTATGCATGAAACTACTCAACTAAACAAATCCTCTTTCAATTATCTGAGGTCAGATAGTAGAAGAACCGGTGGCTTTAAAGGACATTCAAAAAGAAATAGTTTTTACCTATTAAAAACTTATGCACTACGATAAGCATGAAACTACAAATACGTAAAACTAAACAATCATTCAGCTCACCTAGCCTCGAGCCAGGACAGCAGAAGCAAGTTGAACGATAAATTAGCAAGAAGTCACAAAGAAGTCACAAAGAGGTCACAACAATAAAAGTTGAGATAATAATCTATATATAAGTACGTAAACGTAATGCACATAATTAGAATCAACTCGCATGTGGTGTCAAACAATTATATGCACCTCTTTGTAACTTTTTTTAGGGCCCCACATTTTGCAAGAGCCACCATTTTGCAAGGTACCTATACAGTTTTTGCTGCTCCACAACACATATTGGATGTATTCTAATAACTCATCATGAAATCAAACAGGTTTACCATACACAATATATTTAAATTTTCCATTAATTTAAGCTCTTTTTGTCATATTTTAGGACTGAACACTAATCGTAAAGTGCAATATTATATTATATTGTTTTTAAAATTTTGCAATTGAGCTGCACATTATTTGTGAGAGACTGACCTTTCAGCATTCGTGGATCAAATACCGCCACTAATATATTAACGCACTAACAAGTATATTGTTGGTTTCTTCAAATACTAAATAAACAAAAATAAAAAAATTTAAAGGAAAAGACGTGTAAAGAGGTGCTAGACAGAAGTAAAACAAAAATAGATCCATCAGAAGTTCACACGCCAATGCTCATGAAGGTGCTATTTCCCTTCTAATATGTATACCTGCAACATATACCATTAGCAGAATCAATGGAATACTAAGGAGAGGGGGATGGGCTCCATTCATCTATCTATATCCAAATATTCGGTACCAATAACTGACATTCTATGCAGTGACCAAAAATTAGACAGTAGTAAATTAACTACTATTTTGTTTTCAAGTGAGATGTGCACAGTCCACGACGTTAATTTTTTTTATGACTCGCTGAGTTGACTATATTCCACCCCCTTTTCGGTCAAAATACCGACAAGTCCACATATATGTCCAACAAGTAAATCAAACTCTATTCACGAGGTTCTGCAATGGTATCGTGCACGGGCACTAATTCTCAACTGGTTACAATGGAGCACAATTAAACGGGTAGATGCCTAACAAATTCATGTAAAAAGAACAAGCTTACAAGTTTGAGAATCGTAACTGAATGACATCGTATAAGGTTTGCACACACCTGTCAATCATCTACAATTCTTCACTTTTTGGTACTTCTACAATTCAGTAATTTATTGGTTTTTGAATCTATGTTGACTCGGTGACTACACATAATTTTTTTGATGACTCACCGAGCTGACTATATTTCACCCCTTTTTTTTATTAAAATACTAACAGATCTTAAATTGCATAAGCATTAGAGTTAAATAAATAAAAATTTAGTCTCAAGGGTCAAACCAATGGTTGTTTCAACAACATGGTGTTGACCTCCAAGATACGACATTCCAGATGAATAGTCACGTCCCATCGTACCAATATTGAAACCAACACAATCACACATATATACACATTAAATTATAAATAATCACTAACAAATTATAGAAATTCACCTCAATAACAACATATATGAATAAAAATATGTCAAGCTAACATACAAGTCCCTGTACAGATCTTAAAATGCATAAGCATTACAGTTAAATAATTAAAAATTTAGTATCAAGGGTCAAACCCATGGTTGTTTCAATAACATGGTTTTGACCTCCAAATTCCAAAATCCAGATGAATAGTGACCTCCCATGGTACTAATATTGACACCAACACAAGCACACACGCATATATATATATACACATTAAATTATAAAAGAGTGGTTTGTCCGAGGATGTTGCGCTAAGTGGAACTCGATGAAGATACATGATTCATGTAGCCGCCAACCCCAAGTAATTGGGGAAAAGACTTCATTGAATTGAGTTAAAGTTTATTCATAATAATTAAAAGGAGATACGGAGGTATGGCCAACTTGAAGGGAGAACTCAACTGCAGCCTGCCACTAGAGCAGTCAAGGGTGTAAAAGACCTCAGATTTGGAAAATATTCGTTTCACAAATACATTGTCATTTTTGTCAATAAAACAACTATACATTTCCCAAATTGGAAAAATAATCTAATTATTTTCACTTTTTGGTAATTTACGGAAAAATATAACATAAGGTGAGATTATATATGTATGCAAGACTTCTGGAAAGCAACCATCAAGTGTCACAAACAATAACAGGGAGAGGTATGACATGGAACATTTACAATTCCCTACCATATGCGTAAAACTTCTTCTTTAACCAATATAATTTTCACTCGAGGGCATTTATTTGTATATGTTTCGTTACCACAGCTACTCTATCTTGAGTACAATATAAGTCATAGTTGGTGTAGGTATATCTGTGTAAAAAAAATTGACCTTTTTTTGCAAGTAATGTTTTAAAGGGCGCACAAAGAATATTCGTTGGTTTTCCCTTTTAGTGTAACACATGTAGCGCATAGTGACACAAATAAATAGGTTTAAGGCATTCAAACTAAAAGACAACAAATTAGGATTTTCAAGGCTAGTTCTTCCCTTCGTAGTCCATAAAATATTCTACTCTCCTTCGTAGCCCATTAATTATTCTCCTCCAACAGAAATTCGTCTCCTCCACATTGATAAAATCTCTAGCCTTCCATCTACATTTAAAAAAATATGGAATAGTTTGAGGAATTTTTTACAAAATTTACATACCATTGAGGTATTGCACTAGTGTCATAGATCGGAGGGATTTTACAATTTACCATATACAATAGAAGGCAAATAACCATACTCATCATCACTGGATCACTCGAATCGGAAGGCAAAGAGGAGTCCACTTTATGTTTGCTATCACCTTCCATTCCAAAGCATCAATAGTTTTTTGTGGCATTTCAATATAAAGAAAAATATATTTTCGAGAAGGGAAAGATAAATAGAAATAACACAGACCACAAAAAAAATGTAAAGGCCAAACAGAAGTTTACATGTGAATATTAACCGAAGAAAACATAAAGATTACAATTAAAATCATACCACTCATAAGAGAAAGAATAGGAAGTCTGTTCATTATGTGTCATAATTAAGTCTATCGGTAAATATAATATACAACACATGCCTACATATACCTGAATTGGAAATTTATTTCAAAAATTGAATAAACAATACTTGTTATTTCGGACATACAATAGCAATAACGATTATCACTTGTCACTGAGTAAGTATATGATAAGAATTTGAAAGGCATACAGTAGCAATAGGACTTATATGTTAGATATGCCATACATGGGAAGATTCAAGGTCACAAGTCTTGAAAAAGAGAGTAAAGACATTTTCACGTAGGTAAGTAATAGGGAAGAAAACAGAAACCTCCTCGTTGTAACGTGTACCATTTACAAAATCCACCATTGCAACTCTTAGCCATCAATCAAGATTGTTACTAATGTAACCAAAAATGTAAATAATTGGTTTTTCAAAATTCCAAAATATCTAACAATCTCGACTTATTTTTAGTCATAAAATTTATGATGACCACCTAAAAAGAAGAAAAAGAAATATCCTTGCTCACCTTTACATTCCAATGTCTTGCCTATATTATGAATTTTACTTCTTTGACTAAAATAAATTATGCATACAGGGTCACATTTATTAACAAAATTATGCTCTGAGTATCACACTTGACACTCTATATATTTTACAACTAAACAAAGTAATGGCCCAATTTTAAGCAATTCCCCTTTTTCCAATATTTCCCACGTCAGACTTATGAACACACAAGTCTATTAGACACATTCCATCACAATTTAAGCTAAAAATTTATTTCATCTAAAATGCCAGCTCAAATGACTTTGACCCTTATTAGAGATTATGGACAAAGTTACCTAGAGGGTGGAATGCTTTGATGCTTGGTACAGGTACGGGTATGTAGTACGCTACCATACATGATATGCAATATGTTAGTGGTAAGCTTAGTTGGGAGGCTATTTCGATTCCCAGTTCGCGTAAAATCAATATTTGGATTGTTTTGGGTACCATATAAAGTGTAGTTATATATATATATATATATACTACACAAAACACACGTAATCAATTTTTTATTTACTTATCAAGTTTTTCTATTCAGTACTTAGTGTTGGAGGAGTACCTAGTTTTTCTAGATATGCTGATGCTACAGAAAATCAAGAAGATTTAGTAACATATATGATTTATTTCTTGTTTTGCTTTGTTATTATTTTCTACTCTTCAAAACAAAAGCAAGACATAAAATTTGGATAACTGGGGCGTTAAAGTAACCTAATGGTACCCAAGAACTAGAACACGACACTCAAGGGGTGATGGGTGGATGGGGGGTGGTATCTGGTAACACTGATTATGAACTCTGAAATCATGGTGTCCAAGGTGTCCAACTTATACATTAGTAATAGTACGACCTAGGTATCAGACCATAAAGCAATATCAGTAGGTAAAATAGGAATGGTAAAACACTTGGTTTATGGTGGGTGAGGTTCCCCCCTTTGTTATCGGTTTCCAAGACTATATCAAATGTCCAAGTCATCTCAAGAACCTGTTTGTTCCACTCTTTCATGATCTTCACCTTCAAACCACTCATGCAACTCGTGTTTTAGAAGAAACCTTAATAATAAGGAATTCACTGAGTATATATACAATAAAAAGGCTTCAACTATCTTGCGGGACTCTAGATGAAGGGTGTGGCGTGGTAGTGCTTATGGAGAATTTCCCACTGGAGAATTTCCCAATCAATTGTATTTTCATATCTTGGTTAACTCACCTTTGCTCTCCATGCTGGACCACATAAAATCATTATTAAGTGAAAGTGTAGTATTTTGCGTGATTGGCCGTTTATAGGGGGATTGACACTTTCCGACTCCTTTCAAATGTAACAGGTCATGTACCCTCCTCTCCAATGATTGGTGTGGATTGTCCGACGCAGATAGAAAAAGTACGGATTGTTATGGGGCAGAACGTTCAAGGAATGGAGCTTGGAAGGGGCCTTCGCTAAAGCTTGGAGAGTTCTTAGTGGTTTATGGGGGATTATAGGTGAAAACATGTTGTCTGGAATCTATTTTGTTGAGTTTTTATACTTAATTTTCCATTTCCCTCTCTGTTTTCCTTCTTTATGTGATCCAGCTGAGGACTCTTGATTCTCTCTTCTTTGTAACTTCTCTTTTAAAAAAATCTTGTTTATGAAAAACAAAAAATCATAAAATTAAAAATCATACTTATGGCTTACAGGATTATAATTTGGTAAGGCAAATGGTAGTTTATGATACAAGGTAGTCCAATGAAGTCGTGTGCTTCGCATTCAACATTAGTATGCCAACTGAAATAAAAATAAAAATAAATAAATATTGGATGCAAACTGCCTAGACTGCTTCAATTCCGGGTCAAACAATCAAACTCATGAATGCGAAAGATGAAACTTGCAAATTAAGAGGGGATACAAAAATGCGCACAAGTGGGAGATTAAACATTACACATCCAGAAATAATTAGTTAATCAGGAGAGAAAACTGTGGTTTCAAAGGAATTCATCTGTAAATTTTGAAGTAAAGATAAATTCAGATTATTGATATGAGAAGGTTGTTGAACTAAAGAATGAGATCTACGATTATGAAAAAAATTAAGGTATTGCAATATATTATGAACGGGATCAGTAGACTGCTTCCCTTTTCAACTCTTTTGGAAAATTATTCATTGGTTTGATTGAACTTGTCGGTTCCTGTAGTAAAATGGACAAATTCCCATCAAAACTCAATTATTTAAAATACTAGGAAATAATAAACAGACCTTTGAGATAGCATCTTTCACAAGTGAATCAACCTTAGAGTCAAATATGAAAGGGGTCAGCAATATGGAAACAGTTTCTATTATAATTCCTAAGTAACCTACTCTTAGAAGTTAGACATCAACAAGGCTAAATTCCCTAAATTTGATTGATTTGAAAAATAAAATAAACACTTTAGTATCTGACCAAATCTATCTATATACCCAAAATAAAAGTAAACTTCTTAATAACTTCACCCAAACAGCAAGACCAGCCAACCACCATTCTAGAAAATTAACATAAATAGCACAAATGACTACCTAGGTAGTAACTTCCCCAATGCCACCCTTGCTTTAAGGTTATGTACAATATTTAAAGGAATATTGATTCTTTACTATGAAGAAACACTGTACAAGAGATGCAGGCAAAAAAATTACAAATGTTATGAGGAACTCCGAACCAGTATAAGAATAAACTAGTGATTGTACAAGAAACTCGTACGAAATCAATGGCTTGCAGAATTAGACAAATAAATGAAAATATCTTAAGAACATGTGTTCCATCCATTGCCCCTACACAAAATTGATCTATGTGTTCTACATAAAAATTTATATAACGTTACACTCAACTACCTTTCCAAAGACAAGTCCATCAATTAACAAGAACCTCCTTGACCCATTCTAATCCCAAAAACATAGATATATACATATTATATATACTAGTGTACCACTACACGGTGGGGGAGTAGCAGTACTAAAAACCCACAATAACATTTAATTGGAAAGAATGGAAACATGTCAAGAAAACCATAAAAAACATAAACCGATTATGCATTGCATCCACCCTACTAAAATACAATCATGAGCATTATACAACCTCATGCAATTGAAATATGTCTCCAACAATTTCTTAAACTACCTATTGCAATATTTTTTTGTATAAACATGCTAGCGATAATTTTTTATATAAACATGCTTCCAACAATAACTATTTGTATAAACAAGCAGTTTGTGCCAACCCAGTGGGATACTTCTAGGTTCACCAATACCTCCCAAATCAGGTTGTTCCTCCGTTGAAATCTCAACGAAACATATTTTCCCCGAAAGGGTGAATTAATAGCGTACCGTAACATCAAAAAATTGTGACCTCAAAACCAAAACCCAGAAATCACAAAACCTTATAAAGCATTTCCAAAACATATTGACCTAATTCAACATTACTCGGTGAATCCATCAACAAAGCAGTTGTTGATACATCAACAGAGAATTCCTAACTAACCATTTCACGAAGAAGTCTCAATGTATCATTATGTCGAAGAAATCCTTGAATAATAACATTATAAGCTCAACTATCCAGCTAGCAGCCACTCTCCTCCATCATTTTTTTAAGTAATGCATTAGCTTCACTCAGCTTCCCTTCCTTGCATAATCCATTAATTAAAATAGTATATGTACAAAAATCAGGTTGCAAACCTTTGTTAGGAAGACTAACAAAGAGCTCATTGGCCGCTTTACGATTACGATTCCCAGCTTTGCACATACCATCAATGAGTGTGCTGTAAGCTACAATGTTAAGATGCAACCCAGTGTTTTTCATCTCTTGAAATAAATCCATTACCCAGGAAGGCCATTGGTTTTTACATAAACCCTCTAAAAGCATACAGTAAGTTATGACATCCAGTTTTTTGCACAAGCTTTCGATTCATCTAAAAGTTCCAATGCGATAAGAGGTTGCCCCATGCAGCACAAGCCACCTATGACAGTGTTGTAAGTGACAATGTTAAGGAATTAATCATCTGAGACATTTCATGAAAAACTCTTTTGGCATTATCCATCCTTCGCTCCCTACTATATCCATTAATCAGGTTTAACACCCCTAGCAACCATCAAATCAAATACCTTCTTTGTGTCCTGTAACCTTCTTTGCAAATAATATCCATCCTGCAATGCGCTATAAGTGACTATATTAGGATTGATACCTCTTTGAGTCATCATTTCGATCAAGTCGACCGCTTTTCAATTATGCCTTCTTTACAAAGTTCATCTACCAATATCGTGAAAGTCTATACATCATGATTTATTTTCCTGTTCACCATCTCATTCAACAATTTCATAGCGTCTTTTCACCGACCTGAATTTCAAAGACCTTGGATTAAGGAGTTATATGTAATAACATCTGGTGTAACACCTTTAAGGACCACTTCTAAAAAGAGCGCTAAAGCCTCAACTACTAGTCTGTTCTTACAAAGACTGTTAACAATTGTGCTATATACCACAAGATTAGCCCCCCAAATTTCTTTCTTCCATCTTCTTTAGTAATCCAATAGCAATGCTAGTGTTTCCCGTTTTATATAACCCATTAATAATGGTCCCACAAGTTATGCCATTGGGTTGGATCCCTTTCATCTTCATTTCATTAAACAATTGTTCAGCCTCACTCATTATATCCTCATAAATTAACCCCCTAATCAAAGTATTGATCGTGGTACAATCAGATTGACAACCAAGTTTGAAGATTCTTACAAAAATTGAAAAACCAAAATCGACCCTATTGAGATGGTAGTAAGAGTTTATCAAAATATTACGAGTATAAAGGTCGACCTCAACTATTCGCAATGATTTGATTTATTTAAATCGGAAATAACAGTGTTATAATGTTTCATTCTGACAATGGCCCCTAGCAACTGATTAAAATACACAATGGAAGGTGAATTTAATTTTACGCCGGTTTTCACGACTTATTGATTTGTTTAATTCATTTATTTTGTTTAAGCTTATTTTAGTCTTTTGGGTCCTTGTGTGTGTAGTTATTTTGTGAGTCTTACGCTGTGTATACATCAGTTTTCGAGCCCTACCAATACAGACAGTGGACTTACGTTAAGAGGTAGCACCTTAGTGACACTCTTAACATAATGTGTATGAACTTTTCAAGATCTATAACATATTTTTGTGAAATGAAAGATAAATAGACATAACACATACCAAGACAAATGTAAATGACAAATAGAAATTTAAATGCAAATATTAACCATGGAAAAACATAAAGATTGCAGCAAAATCATACCTCTTCTAAGAGGAAGAAACTCCAAAGCATGTAACATAAATGAATAAAGATATTTCATCTTTTGACCACACCCTTGAAGGAAAACCTGAAGCAGTAGGGCAACAAAATTTCCCCAAAATTGCAAATTGTAAAATTCAACCATAATTATAAAAAGAAAACTATAGTAACAAAATCAAAGAGAGATATATCGCATTCTTAACGAACAAACAATGAATAATGACTGGCCTATTGCCAATAGGTAACGCTCTAAAGCCTTTGTTGCATCTTCTCGTGTAATAAACTGCACAAACATAAGAAAAGGCTCTTAAAATGAATTGTTATACTCGAGAAGAACAACTACAACAGTACCCTTTTTTTTTCTTTTTCTTTTATAATAACAACTCTTGCTTGCCCAGTCTTAGTATTTGCATAGTTTTTCAAATTAATAACTGAAACTTTAAATATTATTTGAAAGTTTAAAAAATAGAAAAAATGTGAAATTGAGAATTCAACTAAGCTGAAGTTTAGAAACCAAACCAACAAGAAGTTCATACTTTCCTTTTTTCCTTCTTACCAAATACCAGATACTAAATTCATAATGTCTAAATGCTAGCGTAGAGGATTACAAATCATCCAAATAAATTATAAACTTAGGGTTGTTGATCGCACTTAATGGCACTTATTTTACAAACTTTATTAGAGACAAGCTCATCTATTTACACCTAAAAATAGGAGGGTTGCTCATTATTTCGGCTACTTTAAGTCTGGTGGTAAATATAGCCTACACACACATACCTACACATATATGAATTAAACTTAATTTGATATTTAAAGTAATATGTCAGTTTAACTCAAAATTATTTTTTCCTAAACTCATTTGGCGACAAGATAAATAAGTCGGACTAGTGCATGAGGCTCCCGCTTTAGCAGGGTAGTCTATAAGTAGACTTCAAATAATATGTCAATACGTGAAATGAGGATATATTGAGATATTTTTAAAAAAAACGTGAGGATCTATTTATGTCATATAATCACAAAAAAACCATAAAAGTACAAGGACGATCAACAAATAAAACACAATCAAACCCTTATTCCTGTAGTGCAACAAACACACATGCACATAGGCATTATTCCAAAAGGCACACGCTATTTTTGAATACGTAAACTTGCAAACTCTAGTGTGCACAAGTGAACGTACCCATAATTTTGTAGCATGAACACAATTTCGTAGCGGAACACGCACATGCCACAAACAGACGCAGAGTATGAAACACTAAGTAAATAAAACCAAAATACGAGATCGAGAATCGTAACTGATTGACTCATAATAAGGATGGCACATACCTGTCAATCATCTACAATTCTTCACTTTCTGGTTATTCTATAATTCTGTTATTTGTTGCCTTTTGAATTTGTGTTAAATAGCTGATCATATATTGTTGTTTTTATGACTGACCGACTTAATTATATTTCACCCCTTTTTAGTCAAAATACCAACAAGTTTAGCCATGTCCAACATATTTTACCCAATATCCATCTGATTTGGCCATGTACTCAGTCTTGCCTTGTACTTTCAAACATGAATTGCACACATACAAGTGGATTGCAATATAATGCCAAAAGGTTATGAAGTTTTGATGCATAGAATGTAGAAAACCTATGGACTTGCAAGCAAGACATTCCCCGTTACCACTCACAACGCCCCAAATGATAATAAAAAAAAAATTGCTAACAAATTATAGAAATCCACCTCAATAATAGCGTATATGAATAAAAGTATGCCAAGCTAAACATACAAGCCGCTATACAGATCTTAAAATGAATAAGCAATACAGTTAAAAAATTAGTAATAAATAATTTGTATCAAGGATCAAATCCATGGTTGGTTCAACAACATGGTTCCGACGTCTATAATTAAACTAGCAAGTGAAAAAATTTAATAGATGCAGACTTTTTAAGCAAAAGACTCTATTGAGTCTCTAAATATATTAATCAAAATGAAATTTACATAGTAAAGAATAAGAATAGACAGGTACATATCATCCCTAGGCATAGGATGATCCCAATGAGGTTGGCATCATCCAAAACCTCTACCATATGAAGCACTCTAGAAGCCTCACAACAAACAATCCATAAAAGAAAGTACATATGATTCATGATTTTATAACACCATCAAAGATTAATATAAAATGAAAACTCATAATGAAGTACATAAAAATATTCTTCTTAGTTAAATACTAGAGGAATTTGATTGAATCCCCTTTACACAATCTCTATATTATTATGAGGAATTTGATTCCACCCGGCTCTAGAGCTATACTGCAATCCCAAATCATATACTTATTTTATCTTATTTTTCATCCATAAACACAAATTAGGTAATTTTTCCTCTTAGTGAAGCAAATTTTCTTCCAAAATCTTGATCTTGTATAATGCCATAAGGTCAAAATTTCCACCTCAGATTCAAAACTGGAGAGAAATTATACAACTCAACTCTATGAAGTATTTTCAAAATTGATTTGACCTAATTCATAATTGGTTAGAGTATCCATCAACAAAGCAGTGGTAGATACATCAGCAGAGAATTCCTTATTAACCATGTGATGAACAAGTTGCATTGCCCTCAATTTGTCATTATTTCGAAGAAATCCTTGGGCAATAACATTATAAGCTTAACCATCTGGTAAACAACCACTCTCTTCCATTCTTCCAAGAAAATAATTTCCTTCACTAAAGAACCCTTCCTTGCATAATCCATTGATTAAAATAGTATATGTATGGACATCCGGTTGCAAACCTTTGCTAGGAAGACTGTCAAAGAGTTCCCTAGCAGTCATAGATTTTTCCTCTCTACACGAACCGTTAATAAGGGTTGTGTAAGCTACAATGTTAAGATGCAAACCGCAATCTTCCATCTCTTGAAATAAGTCCATTGCCTTGGAAATGAATTGATTTTTGCATGAGCCATCTAACATAATAGAATATGTCATGACATTCGGTTCTTGACCACAGGTTCGCATTTCATTTAAAAGCTCCAGTGCAACAAGAGGCTTCCCCACACGATACAAACCACCTATAAGAGTGTTGTAAGTGACAGTGCTAGGAATTAATCCTCTATGAGACATTTCGTGAAAAACCTTTTGGGCATCATCCATCCTTCGCTCCTTACAATATCCATTAGTCAGTATGTTATAGCTATGAACTTCAAGTTCAACAGTCCTAGCAACCATCAAATCTAACACCTTCTTTGCTTCCTGCAATCTTCTTTGCAAATAATATCCATCCATTAATGCATTGTACGTGACTATATTAGGCCCGACGCCTCTTTGAATCATCATTTTAATTAAATCCACCACTTCTTCAACCATGTCTTCTTGACAACGCGCATCTACCAATATATTGAAAGTTCGTACATCAGAATTTATTTTTCAGCTCAACATCTCACTCAACAATTTCGTAACGTCTTTCCACCAGCCCGAATTGCAAAGACCATAGATCAATGTATTGTATGTGATGACATTTGGTGTAACACCTTTACGGACTACTTCCGAAAAGAGGTCTAAAGCCTCAACTAGTAATTTGTCCTTACAAAAACTGTCAATAATAGTGTTATATACCGCAACATCAACCCTCATATTTGTTTCTTCCATCCTCTTAAGCAATCCAATAGCCACGCTAGTATTTCCCGTTTTACATAACCCATTTATAATGGTTCCACAAATTATCCCATCAGGTTGGATCTCTTCCATCTTCATTTGATTAAACAAGTGTACTGCACAAATTAACCCCCTCATCAAAGTAGTGAGCGTGATACAGTTTGGTTGGCAACCAAGTTTGAAGACTCTCCCCAAAAGAGAGAAACCCAAATCAACCCTATTGAGATGGCAGCGACAGTTAATTAAAATATGAAGAGTACAAAGGTCGGCCTCAACTATTGACAATGATTGAATTTGTTTAAACAAAGAAACAACAGTGGTATAATATTTCATCATGACTATGGTCCCTAACAACTTATTAAAATAGAGAATGGAGGGGCATTTGAGTGATTGGATTAAACAAATCTAGGGCATCTTGGAGGCTATTGAACCCCGATTTGCATTGGTTTGTAACAAAATTGTAAAAGTGAGTTAGGTTATTTATACGTTGTAGATTTGGATGAGAAGCAGGTGGAGTTTTAGAAACAATAGCATAGTGAAGATGAGAATGAAAACATACCTTAATGGAGAAACCGTTGAGTTTGTAGTAGCATTGAGAAGAGCCACAGCCACATGTCTTAAGCTTAATGTTTCGGAAGAAATAACAGATGATGTCTTCATCCTCGTCACCGCTCTTGTACACTACAGTACAGTGTATGAGAAAGCCCTGTGGGGAGGGTTTATGGCGTTGGGCATTGTACGCGAAAATGGTTAAAAACTTAAAATCTACTCGGTTAAAAGAGTGAAAATGACAACTTAAAATAGCTTTTATAATGTTTGGGATATCCATTTTTGTCACTCTTTTTATTACTCTCACTTAGTTTTAAAATATTGTATTTTACTTTATTTTTAATTATATGGATCCCATCATAACATAAAAGATAAAGTAAAGTACAATACTTTAAAGATAGGAGGAACAAAAAGGGGTCACAAAAAAAGATATCTCTATCAAAGCAATTTGTATAAAGAAAAATGTTCGGGAAAAAGAGATCTCTATATCAAAGTTATTTGTAAAAATGAAAATGTTAGGAAAAACTCTTTTTGTTCCCCTAGTTTTAAAGTATTATTTACATCTTTTCAGATACGAATTTAAAAGTTGGGATATTTTAATTTATAACATTTCTTTTTAAGTATTAATTTTTAACAAAATCGTTAATTGATCGTTGGCTTTCATTTTTTATAGATCAAACAATCATTTTTTCTTATTTAATATACTTATCCACTATATATATATATATATATATATATATATATATATATATATATATATATATATATGTATGTATAAAGTTATAGCGTCAAAATTGTGGGGTTAAACCTCAACTTGACACATGACGTTATTAATGGACGCACCATTTTCTATCTATAAATTCAATTCCATCTACATACGCGTGTCACCCTAAGTTGAAAAAATTGAACCTTTCCATATCTTACCCTATCAACCGTACACCCTATCCCTCTGTGAAAATAAAAAACCTCCAAAATTTAATGCCATTTGATAAAACTCTCCTCATTCTGTCTCTGTGATGTTTGGATTTTCTGCACTTTATATTAATTATTTATACATTTCTGATTGCCCAAAATTTTGTACCCTCAATTCCACACATACAGTCTCCTTCTCTCAATCGCTTGGTTTTCTCACTCTTTAACCCCTTCATATCATGTTGTTCACCTTCCCACAATTAATGCCTTTTATCTATTATATATATATATATATATATACAGTAAGTCTCATGTAAGGACTCCTTATGGTGCAGACCCGGTACATGTCATTTTTTTTAAATAGTAAAAACAAGATTTTTTTATGAAACTTCATGGATATGATCTCCACGGTGAAAAGATCATCTACAAAAAAAATCGTCAAAAAATTCAATAAAAAAACCATTGAGATGGGGTGATATGTAAAAAAATGGTATAAATATGCATTTTCAACCATTGAAATGTTTGATCGGCGCCGACCGCTTTATTGATTGAAGTTTTTGATGAAACTTCATGGATATGATCTCCATGGTGAAAAGATCATCTACAAAAAAAATCGTCAAAAAATTCAATAAAAAAACCATTGAGATGGGGTAATATGTAAAAAAATGGTATAAATATGCATTTTCAACCATTGAAATGTTGGGTCGGCGCCGACCGCTTTATTGATTGAAGTTTTTGATGAAAGTTCATGGATATGATATTCTCACTATCGATATCATATCCATGAAGTTTTACCAAAAAAATTAAATCAAAAAGTGGGTGAGATGATCACCAACATTTCAAGGGTCGAAAATACATATTTATACCATTTTCTTACATATCACCTCATCTCAACGAATTTTTTATTGAATTTTTTGATGAAAAAAATTGGAGATGATCTTCTCACCGTGGAGATCATATCTATGAAGTTTCATCAAAAAATTCATTTTTTTACTATTTAAAAAAATGGTATGTACCGGGGTCTGCACCATAAGGAGTCCTCTCTCTCTCTCTCTCTCTCTATATATATATATATATATATATAGACACACACACACACACACACAAACGAAATAGTCCCAAATCCAGCGCATATTACCCTTTTATGATATATGGCAAAGATTCTCACTACTCATGTAATGGATATGCATGAGGATGGTAATGGTATTGTCAAGTCTTATAATACCCAGTGTTTTCGGAATAAAATATTGTGACAAAAGTTAATTAAATAATTTTGTAATAAATTTATAGAATAAATTAAATCGGTGGGATTTAAATACAATTGATAGATTATAAATTAAGAATAAATGCTTATTCATGATTACATGTTTAATTAGAATTAATTGGACATAATGGGTTTACTCGTGAAAAATAAATTGCATGTTAATTAACTTATTGATGATACGAGAAATCGTTCACTTGTCGTTCTCGTATCACCAACTCAATTATAAAGTGCATAATAAGCAAATATAGCAATTAAAGAGAGATAAAAGACATGATATAGAGTGGTTCGACTATTAAAATGAGCCTACGTACACTTTAGTGCCTCATTCTCATTATATTCGTTGTTTAGTACATAGTAATTAGGCCTAAAAAGACGTACAAGCATGAGAATATAATATAATACATGTTTATGATGATTCCGGGAGTGCCGGTGAGATGGCCATGATGCCGAAGAGTAGCCCTCAAGCTATGCCAAGCGTCGTAGAGAGAATAGTCAACTCTGAGCTAAGTATGGTGTAAGAAATAAACCTGGAGCCAGATGAGGAATGTAAAAACTGTCCCCTTATCTCGGGTGTGGACCTCTATTTATAGATGTAGATAATGTATTGATGTTGTGGGTGAAAGGGGCTGCTACCACTTAATATTAACAAGTAGGGGTCGTCGCGCCCTGTAGCAAGTAGGGATCGTGCCCTGTAGCAAGTAGGGGCGCACCCTGTAGCAAGCAGGGGCCGCTGCAGTAGACCAGTGAGGTATATAAAAGGTTAATCCACAGCCTGTTAGTGATAGGCTACGGTAGCAAGGCGTTGTCACATGCCCACTGCATCCATTCCGCGGCAGGGTATAACATTTGTCTAATCAATAAGCCCCCAAGTTGTAGTGCCAAGAGACAACGATTGGGGCTGCGGCTGAACTGTCAAGTCCTCTCTTCTCAAGTCCAAACGCGACGCTTCATCTTCTCGTGGCCTTTTATATAAATGGGAATTGGTCGTGGCCTTCAATACTTTTCTGAACTCTTGAGAGCAAATCGAAAGCCAATCTCTATTCGCTCATCTTTTTTATTTTTTCTATGACCTTTCAAGGCATCGTGTGATAGTTCTGAGGCGGCGCATTGGGGTGTCAGGAGGCTGAGCAGCTGATTTTCACTCATTTCCAAGTAATTTTTTCGACCAAAAACCTCCTAAATAGCTTAATAATTTAATTCGTCCACCTATTCTTGATCTCTGATTGGAATTGATCCATTTGAACTCCTGACTCTACAAATAAATATTGTGATTGAATGTAATTGCTCATTTGAATTGTATCTTGCTAATTTCACCACGAATTTGACTCATTTGAATATAATTGCTCGAGTTGTAATAGATAACTAATTTTGCATTTGAATAAATCCTTAATTGATAAAATAGGCTATTAACATGCATGTTAAACCAATAAATGAAACCCGTTGGCTTGGATTAGTCTCTTAATCTTCCATTATTGACTCAAGAATCGAATGTGGTGACAGAATATGAAGCGAGCCCACGAAATGTACTTGTGTTGGATTGTATTTGTTGGTTTTAGAGTGGTATAAGCATTGGAAACAAACCGTTGTTATTGATGTTCTTGAACAAACCTTTCGCATTCTAGGTCTTCAATCTTCAAGCTAGAAGAGATAACCTGCTTGAGTATATGGCCGTGGTATGGGGAATACCGGGCTGCGGCATAATAAAACCCCTTTTGTAATTTGGTCTCATGTCAATATCTGCAGCCCTTAAATATTGGCATATTTAAGAAATTGGCTGCGGCATGTACATATCCAGCTGCGGTATGTGTCAATACTTGTGTATTA
Organism: Sambucus nigra; assembly: GCA_949130495.1. Classification (NCBI taxonomy): domain Eukaryota; kingdom Viridiplantae; phylum Streptophyta; class Magnoliopsida; order Dipsacales; family Adoxaceae; genus Sambucus; species Sambucus nigra. Next base: position 1,105,867 of record CASBWL010000014.1, read on the forward strand.
AATATTCCCTTACCTTTAAGGTTCTTAGGTTAGTGTCCATAACATTTTTCCAATACTCCAATGACTACGGCATGTAAGAATATAACTAATACCTCCTTCCCCAAAACAATATGCTATAGTAGAAGTTAACTTTTAGGACCAACACTTGGTGTGGTTAGCCAAATTTGGTGACATTTCTACTTTAGCCTTTGTTCCTGCCACGACCTCTAAGAGGCCTGTATGACCATATTAGTTGTGGCACCTAACTACAGACTCTTTCTTCTTTTCAGATTTTGCTGCAACCATATGAGTTTTGATCCCGATGACATGTCAACAAATTTGGAATAAACACTTTGGAGTCTCTCCACGTGAACTTCCTTCTATACGTCTTTTAAAGACAATAGGGCCTTGCCAGCTCAAAGATTGAGCAAATTGTGTCGTTCTAGATTTGGATTCGGACTCCGTGAAAATAACTTGTAGGAAAGAGACTAACTCTGCGGACTCCTCTTGTAGGAAAAGTATTGATTCCACAACAATGGAAGAGGAGGTCAACTCTAGTAACCAGCTAGTAGATATTGATATCGTGTCTACTGGTCCATTTGAAGGTAATGATGCGCCTGCTGGTCCCTCCAATAGAGTTGAGAGACCTCCTGCGGCCTTGAACGTCCGCAGTATTATAACTCAGGAGTGGGTTGACCAAGTTGTTAAGGCACTTGAATTTTTTGAAGATTTGGTTTGCTCAGTACCCACCTCGGAGCAAAGGCCCTGCACGGCACTTGATGATGATGGGGTCTTCTTCCCCCTTCACGCATTTCTTTATGGGCTGCGGCTGCCAGTTCCAGTCCCCATCAAAAAAATCATTCGGACCATGAAGTTAGCCCTAGCCCAACTAGATCCCAATGGCTGGAGGGCAGCTCTTGCCTCAGTGGTGTTGTGGAAGAATAAGTTTAATAGGGACATAACTCCCACGAAATTTCTCTATTTTTACAAAGCTAAGGAAAATTCTGTAAAGTTTGCATGGTACTATTACTTTACCATCCGCACCAGTGACGAAACCCTCTATAGTGGGAGGCCCGCCAGTGTGAAGAATTGGAAGGGCAAGTACTTGAACATTTTTGGAGAAGGGTGGGAAATACACCCAGATGAGATCGAGAGAGAAAAATCCTATAGGATGTCGCGGCAATGAGGACGTCCATCCAAGATAGGTAACTAAGGCTGTGACCCTTTGAATAATGTCCGCGTCCTGTTGTTTTCAGTTGTGTACTTGCCAAATTCTTTCCTTTGCTTTTGTATTAATGTATAACTTTAAATGTAGCTCTTGACAATTTACCACTAAGTGAGTGGCAGGAGAGTAGGATAAGAAGGGTCGTGGTAGTAAGTGCTAAGGATAAATAATTCAGTACCTTAGTGACTTTAGCCTTCATCTTTGAAGCAGGCTTCTTTTACAACAAGTCTATGCCTAAAGTCATGGGCGCAGAAGGTATTACTTTTTTTCTTTTCATTTTTAACTTCGTGGCATCTTCTCCCAACTTTGATTTTAATCTTTCTTTATTTCTTCTTTTGGTGAGGAGATTGATAGAGAGTTGTTAGCAGCTCAACTTGCGAAGATGGATGAGGACACAATCGTCCTCAATAATGCTACTAGATAGAGAAAAATGAAGAGGGGCAAGCCTAAACGTATTGTCGCAGTCCCCACTTGTGATCAAGTTGATCATGTCACACCCTCAACTCACGCTGAAGACCCTGTTACCCAAGAAAGGCCTGAGGCTATATTTGATGATGACATTGGTGCCAACTTGTCCGCGATAAGGTTAATGTCAACTTCTGAACATCTTGAAGGCCGCGAAACCTCTCCAATCAATACTTTAAATTCACATCCTCCAACAATAGTGGATGTCAATGCCAACCTGGCACCTCCTCAATATCGTTCCACTGTTGGCCTTGATGGCCGTTCGCAGCCTCAGCTTAGGCAACCCAACCCCGAGTCTTCTTGGGACACAACTGCGAGGGTTGTCCATAGAATGAAGAGGGTTCCAGATATTGTGGACCTTAATCATCTCGTGGATGAAGACCATGATAACTTGGAGGATTACGCACTCCATAACCTGCTGAGGGTAAGTGCAAATTTACCTTTTCAATACCTTATTTATACTTTATATTTTCCTTCTAACACTCTATCTCCTTTCATGCCGCAGATATTGTGATGTCCCAAAAAAGTAAGTACGAACCCCTTTATAAGTTGAAAGATGTCACGGAGAGAGTGCATATCGCGGACCTGGAAAATGCCAGGGCTGATTCCTTTCAAGCTAGGAAGTAATCCTCTACTATGGCACTTGAGGCGTATAAGATGGATGCGGACAAGAAGATTCAGCCGTGAAAGAAGTAAAAAAGGAGGTTGCAGAGTCTTTAAAAATTACTCAAGCCGTTGAGGCTGCCCAGGTCGCGACCTCATCAAATAGAAAACTTGAACACCTCCAAAGGAAGTTTGATGAACTGGAAAGCAAGACTGTGAATGATGTTGAGGCCCATGCCACGGCCATTAAGAAAATATAGGAAGACCATACTGCGACTATCACGAAAAAGAATGAAGACCATTCTGAGGCACTTCAATTGGCCATAGACAATGTCGTAGATTCATTCAAAGGCTCCAAGGATTTTTGTTATTATCAATAACAAAGCCTACCTCCACGACTACTAAGAGCTTAGGCACAAAGTTATAAAAAAACCCTCAATCTAAAGAAACAGTTCTTGCCTGGGGCCTTTGTGATGCTAAACATTTACAATATGTGGCTGAGATGAAGGCTGCAACTGAAGAGAGAGCCAGACTAAAGGCTGAGGCAGAGGTCGCGACGGCTAAGCAGGAGACTGTGATTGCTGCAGATGACTATGAAGGAAACGAGGAAGATGATGCGGCCTCTTAGTCCTTTTTATTTCAATTATGAATATCGGGTTGCGTTCCTATTAAACCTTATAACTTTACTGATATTCAAGGCTACGACCTTTTGTTTGTATAACAACAATACTTTAATCTTTTGCCAAGGTTTTAGCCCTTGGCCTTTCTCTTTGCCTTAATTACATCCCTCTTTCAACTTGTATTTTTTTATTACGATTGGCATATAGGGATGCTTCCCTTTAAGGTTTCTACGAACCTTATTATCAAGTATGCGACCTATTTTGGGAATTTATAGTTTCTTCACATCATTTACATATCTTATTCCTCCAATGCTTGGATACTAGAATTGATGTTTTTTTACTACTTGGGTGTGTGACTATTTCTTACAGGGGGAACTCTTTTAATTGCTCCTTTATTCTCTGCTTTGATATTAGCATTGTTGATTGTGTGATTGAATGACTTGTAAATGTGATTCTTCAATAATTGAGACTTGAATGTAGTATAGGGTCGCAACTGCACTTTACAGTTGCTTCCTCCAAATAGGTCGTGGCATGTTTGTGTGTTGGATTTTTTTTTCAAAATTTCACTATGTGGCTGTCATCATCCAAGCCGCGGTGCCATAAAAAAATCACTTTGGGACTGCGGCTTAACTTCTTTATTTTTTTCATTTTTCCAAGTCTTGATATTGTAGTTCAGAGGCTATGGCTGGTTTACAACCCAGCCGCGACATTTTAGCAATACATGATCTGTTACATCTTCTAAATGAATAACCCTTTATGGCTACGGACAAATTGGTAGGGCTGCGGCGCCTTTCGGGCCTTTATCAAGAAATTGATGACAACATGCTAGGCTAAGGCCATCCTCTTTCTATAGCTTTAGCATACTAGCTTTGCATGCTTGGTTGTACAACTACTAAAGCAAGGCTATTTTGCTATTTTACAGCTTGAAAATGGCTCCATGAATACCCACTCTACTCATTGCTACGCATAATGTGTATAAGGACCTCAAAAAAATCTATTTTCGTCCGTAACATATAACTATAATTTGAATAATGTATATGTATAAAAAAATTGTGATGTTTCATTTCTTATAGCTTCCACCCTTTCAAATCTTTCATTTTTTATGTATCGTAGTGGTCGATTCCATCGTTTATAATTAAAAAAAAGGGTCACAATAGGTATACATTTCTTATGTACCCATAGGCTCTATATTGGATTTGAATCAGATTTCAAATCAATCTATATTGATTGACTACCTCCATAATGTTGTTGCAAGCAAATACCACTATTTTTGGTTTTGGATCTTACAAATCATTCATGTTGGAGATCTAGTGGAACCTGTAGGGGTGTGCGCATAGCTAGAGAAAGAGAGAAAATTTCAATTACAAGTGAAATCTTAGGAATTATTTTAGGTAGTAGAATATAATAAGGAAATTTATTACTTGATAGTTATATGTGTTTTCTTTTTATGTTCGTTATATTATTCAAATAGATTTTTGTCAGGCAATGAGTTTTATTTCCCTTTCAGAAATTTTAGTTTGTTTCCTTTTTGGTCGAAATACCAGCACGTCTGTAATAGAATCTTAAAGACTAGGCCAACTCTTTGAACCGTGGATTGCGCACAAAATTCAGCAAGTATCTACAATTAAAACTGCAACAATCAGGGCATCGGTTCATTTTCCATGACTTGTAGTTACATTTAATGCCATTTTTAGGTCAGCGTCATCTAAGATTATGAAGGAAGAAACAAGGTAAATGTGGAAAAAAGATAAACTCCAATAGCATTGTGATAACAACCAAATCTAGAAGAGGTCCTAAAATCTCCCCCTACCCCCACCCCTAAAAAAAGATGATTCAAGTTATGTTTTGGAAAGGGTGTGGGTAACTCCCCCTTCTATTAGAAGATTGCAAAGGCTCATTAAATTTACAATATTAAATTTTTGGCTCTTATGGAGCCTATGGTATCCATGGATCAAATTACCAAATTTAATCAGTCTTGAGGATTTCAAAATATGGTTAGCAACCATGTTGAAACAAATTGGGTTACGAGTGTACCCAAGTGTCTATAACTATTATAAAAGATAAGAAGCATTATCTTTGCCTTGAAGTGGAATATAGTGGGATCTCATCCAAAATATATGTGTCTGTTGAATATGCAAAATGCGCAAGAATTGAAAGAATGATATTGTGGCAGGAGCTACTGGAGTTTTCAAGTTACTTGCACTACCCTTGGTTAGTAGGAGGTAGTGTGGACTTGTTGACCTTAACTTAAATGGTAATAAATTCACATGGTATAAAATCATGTTGGGCAAAGTCTGGATAGATTATGTGGAAATGTGAAATGGATTAAACTTTTTCCTGTAACAAAATTAGATCATTTAAATAGATCAAATTATGATCATGTCCCCATTCCTCTTGGGATTAATTAGAATTGTGAGAGAAAGGTTTACCCATTTCAATTTCAAGAAAATATGGATTAAAGATATGGAATTTTGGCAATATTTAAAAATTGTAGGGAGGAAGCTTTAGATAGTTAGGAGTATGTACACCTTCAATAAAAAAAAACTTTTAATATTGAAAATTACTTTTGGGAAGTGGAATAAATAGACATTTGGTAATATATTTTAGAATATTAAAAATTGTGAAGATAACATATTGGAAAAAGAGCTATTACACGAAGCTTATCCAAGTGAAGAAAACAGTATAATTTGGGCAGAAAGTATAGTGGACCTACATATGCAGCTTACTCATGATGAATGTTTTTTGACGCAAAAAGCAAAGGCTAGATGGCTCTGATAAAATGATAGAAACACATTCTTTTTTCATGCATCCTAGTAGCTATAGTGACCTAGAACCAGTTGTCTTTTTGGTGCTATTAATAAAATCATTACAAAGCTTATGAATCTTGAGCTTACTAGAATCCTCCCTAAAATTATTTTAATAGAGAAAAATGCTTTTGTTAAGAATAAACATTGTGGATAATGTACTTTTAGCTCGAGCTGATACACAAGAATGATGAGAAAATTAGTGATGGGAATGTTGCATTTAAATTGGCTTTGCCAAAACCTATGATGGATTCTATTATGTACTTTGGGTTTTTTTGTTACAACTGTATACAAGATGGTAACAAAAGATGAAGACGGGCACACTTGAGAGCTTGGCTGTGACAGGGAGGAAATCAATTTACCGATGTCGTGTAGCTGCGATGTGAGGATGGAGCAATATAGACACAAGGCGCCCCTCGATCTCTTATGTCGATGTTGTTCTTGAAGTCCCTCTTAGAGCCCAAAAATTTTAAAATTTTTTATATTACAGAACAAAATATCTATAGCTCAGGACCAGGTAAGAATCCATTCTAAACAACCTAATACTAGATTGTCATGCAACAACATAATGCGATATTATGACACCGATAATGCGTATGGGACATCAAAAAGACAAATAAAATCATGAATTTGAATACCGAAATAGCCTCAATGAATTCGAACTTGCCTAAATGGACCTATCACCATTTTGAATAACCCAAACATCCATAATATGTAAAAATGACCTAAATGCCCCCAATTATAAAAAACATTACCGCAATACTCTGAGCATATTAAAATGACCATAATGCCCTTGAACACCAAATGCAATGGAATTACCCAAAATACCCCTCTCAAGGATCATTCTAAAGTGTGCTGCATCCTCACCAAATCAAAGTTGTGCCTTTAAATGTTTTTTTATGTTGACATGTGTAGTCCAACTCTGTGAAATTGGTATATCTTTAACAGCTAGAGTAATTGTATATGCCCTTCTATAATGTTTAAATTGCAAAATCTCATCAATTGATAATAACTAACAATAACTCAAACTAAGAATCATACATTTTAATATCCTAAATTCGGATAAAACGCCGATGAATTAATTAATAATAAAATCCAATTAATCCATTAATTTAAAATATAACTAATTTTAAAAGTCATTAAAAATTACGGGGTATTACAAGCTGCTCGGGGTAAAGTTGTCTGACTTGCTCGCGATCAGCTACAAGCACATTCCCCTTCAAAAGGATATAAGCTAGGGAATGATTCCTAGCCATAGACATCACCTGTGAAGTCCTCACAGGAGGAGGAAGATCACCCTTTTTGGGGGTTGAGGGATCAATGGGTCCTTGTCCTTCTTGTTCTTCTCCCGAAGGGCCAAGTTCGAGTCAATAGCCTTAAGACCTTCGTGTTCCATCCTCTTCAAGGACTTGGTCTTAGGAGAGGAGGTACCAACCTCAACATCGCCATCATCAATTAATAAAATTCTCTTATTGGTGGCTTTGGAGTCCTCTTTGTCAGCAGGTATGGACTCAACGTCGAGAAGTTTGAAGGAAGAAGAGACGAAAGCTTTATAATATGGCAAAAAGAGGTAGGGAATACTATATACTGGGTGAGCATTAAAGCTACCAGTAGAGTTTTTATATTCCAGGATGAAAGAGGCTGAAAGGTGATGATCACTACTCGCAAGGAGCTCCCTCAACCTCTAAACATTTCGTAACTCTACCTTGCTAATGTGGGCAAGAACAAGTTCCTTCTTCTTCGAGCGAGTTGTTCAAGTCCAAGAAAGAAAAATTCCATCAGTTAAGGCTATTCAAAATATGGAAATCACAAAGAAATGTGTAAGAAGTAAGAGTCAATCTATACCACTCCCCTAAGCTGGGCATAGAAACCTAGTGTACTGTTTACCCTCGGGGAGAGGCGGATGTTGCCAATTCTGAACAATGAGACCCTGATCCCAATATCCCTTATTGGAATTAGGAAGGTTCACTATAAGGACCCTGTTGTCCTTCCTTGACTTTAGGTACACAACACCGTCATTGATGTGAGACTAGGAGTAACACTATTTGATTTTTAGGATATCCAAATTGGTCCTGTACAGTTCATTAATTCTATACAACCCATTGAAAATGCGTCAAGTATTGGGGGCACATTGAGATAGGATGACCTCAAAATATTCACCAAATTCTAGAAAGAGTTGGTTTGGAAAAAAAGTTAATCCTCCCTGAACCATAACTAATGCGAGGATCCAGTGGCCCCCATCAATTGCAATAGGATTTATGGGTCACTCAGTTGTAACCTAATAAGGGATAAAATATATCCTCATAAAGTCATCTAAGTTCTTTCCATGAAGAAAATTCACCATTTTTTTCAAAGATTGAAGAATGACAAAAAAATAGAGGAAAGCTATGAAGATGGAAAGCGAAAGGAAGCTAGAGAACTGTCCGAGTAAGCAAATGAAAGCAAGAACTTTGGAGGTATTTTTTAGTAGGAGTGAGAATAAAAAATGACAGTACAAAGTGTGAAGGTGAAAGACGTTTGAAATATGTGCAGGAAATCATATAGAACAAAGCTTCAGAATGGTTTTTGGCGGTTCAAATTTCTTACAATGACCAGCGTACCCCCACCGATTTTAACTAATCACAAGTATGTTCGACTAAAGGTTTCTAACGTCATTTGGTTCAACTTTTTAGGTCTACAAAGGATTTAAAATTCTTTGGCCCAACTCTGTCCCAATTTTGGCCAAGAATTTCAAGGGCAATTATGTGGCCCAAATCATAAAACCCCAATTTTTGATGGTCTGAACAGGATCGACACATTGCCTCAGTCAAGTTCAATGACAAGTGGATCAATATGAATACTTATCTCGTGGATAAATATATGCACTTATCATTTGAATATTAAAAGGCTTAGTTGGTTATCTAAAATCTCAAATGAGATCAATATGAGTCACCACACGAGCCCAATAATGAGCTAGGAGAGTTCCTTGTACGACTCAATCATTTTACATTTCTATAAAGACAACCCTCACCCTAGGGTCAAATGGGAATGTCATTTCGAACTTTGAGAGAAATTAATAAGAACTGAAAACCCTCTCCGTAGACGTAGGTAGTTGTCGGACCACGTAAATCTTTATGTCGTGAGCATTTTATTATATTCTTTCCATTCCTTACTTTCTAGAAATACCTTAATGTGAATAATTGTACTCACAATTAGTTAATCTAATTCACATTTTCTTATTTAATTTAAATATCTATTAAATTGATTATATTCAAATGATGCATATGTGAACTTGGTTAGTGTGGTTGAAATGCCTTAAAGTAAGTTGTGAAGTAAAGGAGGCAAACATAATCTAAGTGCCTATCAGTGAAATTCCACATATAGTATGTAGTTGTCAAACATGGTTAAATATATCCCAACTTTTTTTTCTTAAACAAATCCCTTTTGAGGCATAAATGATGGGTTCCATTAGACAATCAAAACACGCTCATGACTTTTATATTTGCAATGTGGCACCTGGTCATCATCAATCGATGTAAGAAACTAAAACAAGAATAATGGGTGCGTGTACCTTTTTTTAGAATACATAGTCTTGCTTTAAATAAACTTTTACAATCGTCAATTTTATATTCCCCCAATTTTTTTGGGAACATCTTGTATGTTTAAAAATAGAAACTTGTCAACCATTGTTGTCTAAGACAAAACATAATAAAGATTCTTTAATTTATTTGGAAATGATTTAGAATTTTTTTTTTTTATTTTGGGAACCTATGTTGGATTTTTATGTTAAGAATGCGAGCTATAACAAATAGACATTGCAGAAAAAAGAGGATAAAAAATCAAACCCCAATTTTTTTTGTCAAAGAAATTATACAAGCTTTTTTTTTCGTAATCGACCTCTTGTGGGCATATTATCCCTTTTGAGTTACAACTGATGAGTTTCCATTAAACATTTTAAATCATGTTTACCGTGATGGTTGTAATTGAAAGAAATCAAGAATAATGGAACGCGTAAAAGCATTTGAGAAGAACATTTTCTCACATTTAGTTAGATTTTCATTTGAGATGAACATTTTCTCAAATTTTCCCTATTTTTTCTAAGGCAATTGTCTTTTCATTATATGTAAAAGCATATTTGAGGGTAAGGAGGTGGTTTCTTCTCATAAATGCAAAACACAAAAGAAATGAAATCAAGATGACACCTTTTTTAGATATTAATATATGCTTTACAATAATTGTGCATCATATGCGTTCATGTAAAAAACTAGATTTGACCTAATTCTTTAATCACAGATAAAAATAAACAAGACAAAAGATTTTTAAAGTGGTTCAGCCTTGAAAGAATGGCCTACGTCCACTGTTTGTCTTATTGCTGACTGTTTGCAGAATTCTCGATAATGGGTTTACCCAGAAATTCCGAGTCCCCTGCTAATGAGGAGGTTACAATGTATTTATAGCCTTGAGGCGATACAAATGAAAGAATAATGCATAGTTGTCCAATAGGCGTGTGCATCTGTGTGATAATAATGAGCATTTAATGCGCAGTCATCCTCTTGATTATTCGGATATGAATGCTCTGTACGAGATGCAGCTCGGACCGCCTAAGTAGCTCGGTATACATGAGTTGCTCGGTACAATAGAGTTCCTCGGAGAACACTTGTTTCTCGGAGCACCTGAGTTGGTCGAGGAGGTTGAGTTCCTCGGAGTCAAGGTGTTGTTAAAAAAATATTTGCGGGTGCCATATATATTGACACATGTCTCCACATAATTGGTCCACGTCAGCAGACTAAATTTGGTATCAACAGAAGCCCCCAATGTTTCGTAGTTTGATGTTGAAGAAAAGTATGGAACATTCTGCTGCTTAGATTTTCGATTTGTATGGTTTCTAGGAAAGCATTCGTTGTATACAACTCCTTTATAAATGCACAGTATCAGTCTTTATAAATATTTTGAATTTCCATAACCGCTTCATTTTTTGTGCCTTTTTCTTCTTTTTAGCCTTCGAATACGCAATCGTCCATCCTAGTTATCATTATTTTTCTCTATTCCCGAGGTAAGGTATTTAAGCACTTCAAAAAATTCGATCGTCTTTTACTTTTCAAATCTGCATCTTAGAACTTCTTTACTTTTCTCTATCTTGTGCGTTCATTTCTTCCATTGTTCGTTGTCAACTGATCCACCCTTTTTCTGTAAGATCTTATTTCTTCTCTTTTATTTTCTTTGTTCATCATGGTTTACCTTGTTGAGTCGCTTGATAAATTTCGCTCCGATTTTTCTACTCCTTCATGGGTCATGTTGGAAGAACTTTTTGAACCTTCAGACTATTTTTCTTTGGCTGAGGGACATTGATTCCCTAGTCTCTTTGTGGCCGAATGTGGCTTTTCTTTTCCTCCAAATCCCCAGTGTTTGGAATTCTGTCAATATTTTGACGTTGTACCTGCAAAAATAGCTCCTAATACCTGGAGAATAGTTAATGGAGTCCATAGGTTAAATCAGATTCATGGAACCCGTTTAGGAATTCCAGAAATTATGTTTTGCTATAGATGGGTTGTCAGCGATAGTACTTTTTACTTAAAAACTAGGTTTTTAAATAGGGCTTTAGTTGTCAATCTCCCAGATGCCAACAGGGATTACTTCGAGCATGGGGTTGTTATGAAAAATTAGCAACATGCTCCATTAAATGGAGATGATGTATATCAGGGTCCTAAGTGTCCGCCTTATGGCAATGGGATAGGTTGTTTTTATTTTATTTTTGAAATTATGTTTTCTTTGTATTTGATAAAATGCGTCATTGACATTTTGATTTTTTATTTATTTGCAGTTGACAGCAAAAGAAAACCCCCCAAAGAAACTGATGTCAATTTGAGACACTTGAAACTTATCTGGAGTTTGCACCAAACTGTTGCTGACGAACACATTAGATCAGCTTCTTATTTATTGCAGTACAAAAGCTATACTTCATCCTTTACTGCTCGTCCAGTGGTGGGTGACATCGACCCATTACCAGCTTCTGAGAGTTCTTTCCCTGAATCACATATTCCCCTCACTACTAGAATGAAGAGAAGATGAGCTCCTGCCTCCTTTGACAAATCGGACTTTGCCAATATAAAGGCCAAGAAAAACAAGCAGGATGTCCCAGAGGAAGGGACAAGAAAAATTGATGCACCCCCTCCAATTGCTGCTAAGAAAGTTATTGAGAAGCCCCCAGTGGCTCCGAGCAAGGTTGTTGTTGTTTCTCCTTCAAGCGAGGGTATCGTTATATCACCAACCAAGACGACATCCTTGGTTGAGAATGTTCCTGCTCCTACGAGGAAGTTGAAGACAAGTTCTTCAGATAAACCGGCTGAATCTATCTCTCAGCCTTTAACTGCTGGAAGTGGTATTCCCACTTTTGTTGCTCCTAGTTCTGCCATGAGCTCGATGAAGTCTTGGATTATCCCAGAGATCCAAGGTATTGAAGATAATCTTTCTCGTGACAGAGTCACTACCTTGGCAGCTCAACATATTGCCTCAGTAAGTATTACTAATCTAAACTTTCATTTTTCAATGTTATATCCCTGTACTGACTTACAGTTATTTTCTTTTTCCAGTTGGTAACATGTTTCAATACCATTCTGAAGAAGGATGAGGCTATCAAAGCTTCAATCTCCTCGGGAGGTGTAGAGGAAGCTTTTAATGGATTGAGTCGGTCCTTAAAGGACTCTCATAAAAAATATGAAGAAGATAAGGGGGTTGGGAGAAACAACTTAAGTCCATCGAGCAAGAAAAAGACCGAGCTGTGGAGGCCTCCCAAGAGTTGGAGAGGAAAATGAAAGAATTTGAGAAGAAAAATAATGAGTTTGAGTAAAAGCTCAAGAACACTGAAGAGCTTGAAAACAAGATTAAGAAAACTGAAGAGGAAGTTGTTAGACTTCGTGACGTTGATCGTCAGAGGCAGGAGATAGAAGGAAAAATGAAAGCTGCCGAGGAACTTCATACTGAGAAGATCTCCTCAAAAAAGGCATAGAGAAAAACTGTGGTTAAAAAGTCCTTCAGCGCTGGCTGGGACAAAGGTTGGAACAAAGGCTTAGCTGCCATGTCCTCTCAGATGGAATTTGCTAGCCTTAAATACTTCAGGGACGGATGAGTTGCAGCTCTTCAGGAGTTAAAGATCGCTGAGAATTCTGACCTATTCCAGCGTCATGTTCATGGTCCTCCTCCCTCTCCTGGAGAAGAAGAAGAGGAAAAAGCTGCCTCAGAGGAATACTCCATGATGATTGGAGATCCAGCTCCTCTTATTTCAGTTGTTCAAACTTTCTAAGAGAAACTTTAACCTGCCAGATCTTCAGTCGAGCAACTTCAGCCCACCAGTACCTTAGCCGAGTAACTGCCCTTATCTTCCTAGCAACCATCCTCCTCATCCCAGCTTCCCAAGGAAGTTGTAAAACACAAGGAGAAGGTGTAAAGATGCTCGGGTTTTAATTTTGTTATTCCTTTCCAGTGTAATCTTGAACTTTGTACTTACCTTTTATGATGAAATGAAAATTCAAGCTTTTGATTGTCCATCTTGACTTTTTCCTCTTCTTGCTCTGTCTGCATTCTTATTAATTTTTCTATCTCTTTTCTTTACTAGTTTATGGCTAGAATGGATTATCAGCTCACGATACTGAACTGATGAAAAAATACAATGACTACTTCAAGGCTAGCCATGCAGATCTAAATGAGGCTCAAATTATTGACAACCTTGGTCTAAATTCTTCTGAACAAGCAGTTGAAGCATATCAGTATTTAAAATGCCTGCTTGATCGAGCTATTGCCAATAATGTGGCATACTATGAGATGATTGAGGACCTTTAAGGAATCATCAGGGAACTCCAACAACAATATAAGGAATCTTCTGCCCTTTTCCATCAGGGGTATGAGAAAAAATATCAGCAGCTCAATGCTGATAAAGGATATGATAAATTCATCGCTACTTATGAGAAGAAAGAGAGCATTCTGAAACTTGAGGTTGAGGTGCAAAGGAAGATCGCTAAACTGTTGGAGCAGGAAAATAATGTTTTGCAAAAAGAGATATCCCAACTAAAATCTGCAGCATCTTCCTCGAGAGCCTTGGTCCCTGTCAATGATGTAGGTTTCTCTTTCCTGGAGGTTGAAAATGCCAATAGATGAATTGGAAACCTTAAAAAGGAATACTTCTGCTCGCGGACGAGCAAGAGCTTCTCGGGGATGAGCAAAGGCTGCTCGGGTTACTATTGAAGAGGCAAGAACTCAAGCAGCTTTGGAGAATCAAGCATTCCAGTTAGTAGCGAAGAATCAGGCTTTGTCAGAGATGTCCAAGAAGATTCTGAACCTTAGCGAGCAACTCTCCACACAAAACTCTGCCTTAGAGAATAAATATCTTCTAGTGAAGAACCTCCATGAACAACTGGAGAGGTTGACTTACCAGTTTCACAAACAGCCCAGGGAATTTTGGATGGCTGGATACAATGAAGCTCTTTATCATCTCGATGACCCGATCCAGCAATCAAATAACGAGGGTTATAAGCAAGGATGGCTGAATGCACTGTGTGTGCTACAGTTAGAACAGGGCCACTATCTATGGGATTATTATGACCTTGGGTTGCTCGAGTTGCCTATGCCACCTTTTAAACTTGATATGAGCTGGATTCCTGCTCGAGAAATTCCTCAATGCTTAATCTCCAAGTATCTCGGCGACTACAGTCTTCATTCTAATTTTGAGATATCTCGCCCGGATCACTTACTTGATCGGCCATCAGTAATGAATGTCAGGATGCTTAGAGATCTGAATTTCATAAATTCTCCTTACGCCATAGATGATCCTCCTGCTGGAGTAGAGGCTGTTTCAAAGGAAGAAGGGAAAAAGGCAATATAATAGGATTTTTGATGTAATATGTAATTTGTTCTCTATGTAATATGTTCTGATTTTAATGAAGGAACTTTTAGTTTTCTCTGCTATCTTGATTGTCATTACTTTATAAAATATCTATTTTATTCTCTGATGAATGTGTATGTATATCTTGTAGGAAAACAAAAATGTCCTGTGCTATTTTAAATTACCGACCAACTGGAGTTGGTGAAAATTTATTGTTGACCATTTTGAGTTTGTGATAGTTATTTGATGACCAACCGGAGTTGATGATATTTTGTTTCTCGACCAACTTAGAGTTGGTGGTAATTTGACATGCCATAAGTAAAGAAATTATGTTTTATTTTTTTTATTATAGTGACTTATCACTTTTTAATTCTAAGTCATGAAACGACTTTCATCCCATGATCCTGCTTTGTTTAACCAACTGTTCCCGACCAACCGGAGTTGGTGAATTTTTATTCCCGACCAACCGCAGTTGGTGGAAATTTATTCTCGACCAACCGTAGTTGGTGGATTTTTATTCCCGACCAACCGTAATTGGTGGATTTTTATTCTCGATCAACCGTAGTTGGTGGATTTTTATTCCCGACCAACCGTAGTTGGTGGATTTTTATTCCCGACCAACTGTAGTTGGTGGATTTTTTGATGCATAGTGTGTAGCACTAGTATTCCGAAAATTTTTCTACAAAAGGAGAGAATTGGGTAAAACCTCCAAAACTTTATTCATATTGAAGAAAACTGCTTTACATAGGGATTGAACTACTGATAATATTTGCGTAGATGCTCTGCGTTCCATGCATTCTTAAACTCCTCTCCTTCTAAGGTTTCAATCCTATATGTCCCTGGTCGAACAACTTCTGTTACTCTATAGGGTCCATGCCAGATCGCTTCTAGTTTGTTGTATTTTGAATTACTTTCTTTAGCACATAGTCCCCTTCTTTCAAATCACATTTCTTTACTCTCTTGTTGTAGAACAGAGTTGTTCGTTATTGGTATACAACATTCCTGATTGTTGCTTCTTCTCTAACTTCCTCGAGCATATCCAAGTCTAATCTTCTCATCAAGTCACTGATAGGAGAATTAAAATTCAACACTCTGTGTGTGAGGAGGCCCAGCTCGGCAGGTATAACAGCTTCACTTCCAAATGCCAGCATGTATGGAGATTATCCTGTTACTGCTCGTGGTGTAGTACGATAAGCCCACAATATAGAATGTAGCTCGTTGATCCAATTTACCTTCGCATCATCCAATATTTTCTTCAAATAATTCAGCAGCGTTCGGTTTGTCACCTCAGTTTGTCCATTGGTCTGGCGATGGCCTGGTGCAGAGTGGGTTTTCAATATGTTTGACTGATGACAATATGCAGCGAACTCCTCGTTATCAAATTGAGTTCCAGGGTCTGTGATGAATGCATGAGGAATACCATATCTACAAATGATGTTCTTCCATATAAATTGATACACCTTGTCATATGTCATATCAATAAGGGGCTCAGCTTCCACCCACTTAGTAAAGTAATCCACCGCGACCACGAGATATTTAAATATTCCCCTGGTCGTTGGAAGTGGCCCGACCAAGTTAATTCCCCATATGGCAAATGGCCAAGGGGAAGTAATGGATGTTAACAATGCTTGGGGAGTTCTTCGGATAGAGGAGAAGCGTTGACATTTGTCACATTTTTTGGCATAGGCTATACAATCAGCCCTCATCGTTGGCCAGTAGTATCCTTGCATCATTATTCTTTACAAAAGCGTCCGACCTGCTACATGGGCTCCACAGGACCCTTCATGGACCTCTTCAATCAAGTCTTTCACCTCGGAGGGATGCACACATCTTTGCAAACCTGCTATAATTCCTCGTCTATATAGAATGCCATTATTCAATACATAACGAGCAGCTTTAAACTTCAGCTTCTTGGCTGTGAGTTTATCAGTTGGCAAAACCCCTTCTTCAATATATGCCCTGATGGGATCCATCCAAGATGGTCCTAAATCAAGGGTAATAAAGTTCATCATCAGATCTTCGTCGATGCTCCTGCTAGCCAAAATTTTTATTGTGATTGTTCTTCGTAGCTCGGTGCATGTGGCTGAGGCTAACTGAGCTAAAGCATCTGCTCTTAAATTCTCCAATCTTGGTGTTCTAATTAATTGTACTGCGTTAATGCTCGATACAATCTCCATTACTTTCGAATAATACTTGATCATCAATTCTCCCTTTATTGCGTACACTCCCAGCATTTGATTTACGATCAACTGTGAGTCGCTGAATA
Organism: Sambucus nigra; assembly: GCA_949130495.1. NCBI lineage: Eukaryota > Viridiplantae > Streptophyta > Magnoliopsida > Dipsacales > Adoxaceae > Sambucus > Sambucus nigra. The sequence goes on from CASBWL010000014.1 coordinate 1,122,683, forward strand.
CAATGACCTGCTCTGCCCCCATGGTTTTTGCTAAACTAAGACCTGCAATCATAGCTTCATATTCAGCCTCATTATTAGAAGCCTTTAATTGAAAGCGCAGAGCATACTCCATATCGATTTCATCCGGGATGTTTAAAACAATCCCTGCCCCATAGCCTGTACTGCAAGATGAGCCATCCACATACAGATTCCATATAAGTACTTCATTCTCAAATTTTTTATCGGATAAAGTTCCTCGGTCGAATATTTGTTGGTTCTTTATATCCTCCCCTAGCACTTCTTGCTGTTCGTCGACCATCTCCTCTTGATCGTCAACCGACTTAAGTTGGTCGGAGTTTAAATTTGATGATCCTGTAATATCCATAAATTGGCCGGTATTCAGCTTTTGCTCCTCCGAGGTGTTAGGATAAGTGGATTCTGCGATGAAATCTGCTACTGCTTGCCCTTTAAGTGACGAGCTAGGCTCATAAACTATGTCATATTCACCAAGTTCTACTGCCCAGTAATCAATCTCCCTGGTTTCTCTGGTTTATGAAGAGCTTGCCTTAACGGCATATCGGTATACACAACTATGGTATGAGCTTGGAAGTATGGCCTCATTCTTCTACTCGCTTTGATCAACGCTAGTGCCAACTTTTCCAGTCTTGAATATCTGATCTCTGCTCCTCGAAAGGCCTTGCTAGTGTAATAAATTGGTTTTTGCACTCCCTCCTCCATTCTTATCAATGCCGAGCTAACTGCATTCTCCGAAACTGCCAGATACAAGTACAATCTTTCTCCCAACACTGGCTTGGACAACAGTGGAGGTGCTCCCAGGTATTTCTTCAACTCTTGAAAGGACTTCTCGCATTCATCGTTCCATTTAAACATTTTTCGGAGTGTTTTGAAGAATGGGAGGCATCTATCAGTTGCTTCAAATCCTCGTTGGTTGACAATATACCCGAGGAACATGACTTCTCGTACTCTGAATATGCATTTGGTAGGGTTCAACTTCATTTGATATTTATCTAGTTGATCAAAGGTCTAGCCTAAGTCAATTAGATGATCAACAACTTTCTTGCTATTTGTCAGCATATCGTCAACATAAACTTCCATATTGTAATAGATTTGCTCTGCAAACACCTTGTTCATCAGCCGCTGATATGTTGCACCTGTATTTTTCAATCCAAAAGGCATAACATTATAACAATAAGTTCCCCTAGGGGTAATAAAAGAGGTACTCTCCCTGTCTTCAGGTTTCATTTTAATCTGGTTGTAACCAGAATAAGTATCCATGAAGCTCAACAGCTCGTGTCCCGAGGTAGCATCTACTAATTGATCAATTCGGGGCAATGGAAAATGATCCTTTGGGCATGCTTTGTTGTTGCCCAGAAAAATACTCAAGAGGGGGGTGAATTGAGTTTTTACAAACTTTTCGGGTTAAATTAAAATTTCAGAAAATATTTAATTTAAAACACTTAATACAAATTTCAGATTAAATAAATCTTAAATGATTAAACCAATAAATTTAAACAATATAAATCAGTGATTATACAATAAATAAATTGTCAACTTAATACTTCCAATTGATTAAACAAGATAAGAAGCAGATTACAACATCCAATAAATAAATAATCAATTTTCGTATTTTAATTTATATTAATAATCTGAATAAATTTTAAATGATTCAAATCAAGAATAACAAATAAATACTCTCAATAAATTAAACAAGTTGTTATATTTCAGGATTATAAGACCCAATAGATTTATAAACAATTTTCGTATTTAATAAAAATTAATATTCTGGAATTAATTTATTATTACGAAAATAATTATTTCTGTCTTAAAAACAAATTATCAAATTTCAGAATTAATTCAATTGCAAGTGTAAGTGCGTAAAAAAAAAACCAATCACACACAAGCAAATAAATAAATATAAGTGCTGAAAATAAATGACACCGTATTTTAACGTGGTTCGGCCAAAACCCAGCCTACGTCCACGCGCCAAGAGAGAGCTTCCGTCTACCGCGCTTCACTAGTCCTGATCCACTTGAAGGTAGGATCAAACCACCATTTACAGTCACTTGAAGCAAGTACCGGCTCCAAGTACAACCGAAGCTAAAATTCCAGCTTCAAACAAATCCGAGTGTTGAGTACAAAGTTTGGATGTCGAAACTCTCTAAAATACAAGTTGATCCGAGTTTCTTCTTGAGTGAGACTTTACAATAAATCTGATTTTTGGCACTAGTCTTCTTCTTGAAATTTTGTAGCAGATAAAGATTGTTTTGCTCTTCAATTACTTCTTCAACAAATAATTGAATAGAACTTTGTTGCTATCTCAAATCTGAGTGTCAACTTCAATGCTATTCTTGAACGAGTGTATGAGCTGAATATAAATTCTAGTTGCTTTTTTTTTTTTGAGTATGTGGAGCAGAATAAATTTTTGGATGCTCTCTTGTTTTTCGTATGTGCCTCTTGTATTTCCAACTGAATGTGGTCTCTTCTTTTGTAGCTTGAAAAATAATAGCCGTTGGAGAGTGATTCAACTAAGCTCTGTTCTTCAACTTGGAGCATTAATTGAACTGGTAGAGAGAGAGATTGGGAGAGCATTAAATGCTCAATATTCTTGAGAGCAAATCGTATCTGATGAAAACCATCTATGCTGTCTAAGAAATAATGTTAGAGTGATAGAGAAAGAGACGTTTAGAGAGAGATGAGATATTCAATGAGTCTCAATTCGTATGGAGTGTGTGTTAGTACAGAGAGAGAGATACAACTATCTAATATGATGTTAGCACTGACATAATAATATTTTTGTTCAAAACTAATAGAAATGCGTAACCCGAGGTATTTGACAAATCAAATTCAAATATGCATGAAAGACTTAGTTGTCTTCAGCTTTGGCCAAACTAATAACAAATATTTATCCACATAGATATATTATAAAAATTATAACTTAATGATTAAAAAAATGATTTATGCTCGAACTGAAATAATATATAAGAAAAAAATAAGTGTTCAAGTTTCAACAAGATAAGCGTGGCCAAAGGTTTTTGATTGGATATGACCTGACCAAAACTTCTTGAAGAAATGGTACCTTTACCTCGGTCTCCTCACACAGACTTAAAATAGTTGTTGACAACTATGACATAAGGCTGGAAAATATCTGATAAAGCAATTGTCTAAGGAGTAGGTGCTAAGGCATGACAAGATTTGACAAATAAAAAAAATGTGGCACAATAACAAAACATAACAAAAGATTACTTCAACTACCAAATCAGCTTTTCTAAAAAATATATAAATACCTTTATGTATTATATTTGTGATAGGACTATATAAAAAAATGTGTAAAGAAAATTTAGTATATATATATATATATATATATTAACAGTGTACTAACACATGTTTTCGTAAAAAAAAATGTTAAACATACACAAACAAAATAACGTTCAAAGAAATAATAATGTTTACAAATAAAAAAATGGCACAAATAAGGAGTATGATGAGATGACTTTGCTTCAAACAGCACATTTGTGCTTTAGAGAGATTTGATGGAACCTGCCACAAGCGAGGGGCCCTAGGTCTGATGACAGACAACTTCTACCAACTTGCCAAAGTCCAATGATAAAGGTACATTTGCTATAAAGTGACTAGGAGCACCAAGCTATAGAGATCTAAAATAAATCTCAACTTGATGGAAAATTTATAAAAAAAATTCCAAGCATTAACTGCCCAAGGCAGTTCACGGCACGAAAAAAAATTGTATGACAAAATCCATTATATCTTTAGTAAGGATACGAAATTTAAAACGTAAATATATATAAATGAAAACATATATAAAAACAGTAAGTATATTTATAAAAAAAATTATACATAGATATTTTAAATGTACAGAAATATATAAATATATATGTACAAAAAAATTATTTTCCAAAAAAAACGTTATCTATTTTATGTAAAAAAAACATTTTAAATAAACGTAATAAAAATTAGTTTTCTGTTTAATTTAATAAAACGTAAATATTTTTTTTTTATTATTTGAGAATGATATATAAAAAAAACGTTTGAACTTTAATATATATAATAATTATAAGGAATAGATGAGGTTAAAAGATGTGGACAAATCCAAAGCATGACATGCAAGTATAACAGGTATATTAAAAAAGTTATGGGAGGCATACACCAACTTGAAGAACAACTTGATACATCTCCTAAGTATAACCACATATGTAAGTATGTGGAGATGATATTCGCTAAAAGTTATAGTTTTATAAAAAGTGGCCAAATTTACTTATATAAAGGAGTTAATAACAAAACTAAATAATAAAATATATATATTGCACAACTAAATAAATAGTAAGACAGATAATTATATAAATATAAAAAATGCTAACTATAGTAGAAGATTGCACAATTAATAATAGTTATATAAACAATGAACTATTATACTACATATATATTTCAAGTAGTATGTACAAACATATTCTACGGTAATAGTTACATAAAAGTATAAAAACAAAATATATATTTTAAATTAAGAAATATTTACATATTAGTTAATAAAAGTATGTTTGGAATCATCAAAATTAATATATTATTTTAAACTAAAATTTACATTAATTAAACTAATTTAATTAATTAGGGATAAAATACATTTTCGTTAACAGAGGTCAATGAAGTCTACACACATCCTTCACTTGTTGTTCTTCTTCTTCACCATCACTACATTAGCTAACCAGTCTGGATATTTGACATCTTCAATAAAGAAAGCTTTATGGAGCGTCTCGACCTCCTTGTGTATAGCTTGGTTCTTTTCGGGGTTGAACACTCTTCTTCTCTGCTTCACTGGCTTGATTTCCTTGTTCACATTGAACTCGTGACATAAGAAATTTGGGTCTATTCCTGGCATGTCCTCATGGCTCCAGGCAAAAATTTATTTTCTGCTTTTTAGGAAAACTATCAATTCCTGTTTTAGTGAGGCATCCAACGACGAACCTATTTGAGTTGTTCGTTCCGAGTGCTCGTCGTCCAAAATAACATTTTCAGTGGCTTCCACCACCTGGCCTTTTACGAGCTGCGACTCATCTCTGGGATCTAATGTTTCAATTTCTGCACCTTCATCCACTTGATAGGTGGTAGTCTTTTTCTTACATTCCTCCAGTTCTTCCTGCTCGGCAGATGAATAGTATCATTCCCGAGCTACTTTTTTGTCACCCTTTACAATTCCTACTCCAAAGTTGGTTGGAAATTTTAGGCATTGATGTACAATAGATGGTATTGCTTCGAACTTCTTCAATCCTACCCTTCCCATGATGATATTGTAAGCTGATTGAATATTCTTATCCATCACAAAAAAGCGCACTCTTTCTATTCGACAAGCGGGACATGTACCGATGAACATATCCAACTTGATCGTCCCAAGTGGAAAAAATTTCTCACCAGTAAAACCGAGGAGGGCCTGTGATAAGGCTCCAACTGAGACAACTTTAAATTTAAGCTGTCAAAGCATGAGTAGAACATGAGATCTGCCGATCTACCATTATCCACCAGTACTCTTGAGATCATTACTTCCTTCATCCTCATTTTGATCACCAATGGATCATTATGAGGATATAGCACACCTGCGAGGTCGTTCTTGGAGAAATCGATGACCAGTTTTTCTTTATTTACCTTCCTCGGGGGATCATCCTCAGCTAGATTTATTCGCTGAATATATGAACAAGCTTGAGCCTCATTGAGGTAAGCTTTCCTCTCTGCAGTAAGGTCTCCACCTCCTGCATCTCCACCTGTAATAACATTACAATCAAATGATCCAAAATGAATTGAAAATACCTCACGTTTTGTCTGTCTTGGTCTTTTGGGGAGATCGGGGTCGTCCTCTGGATCATCTTTTTTATCTCTTTTCTTGTCATATTCTGCTCGACGAGGAGATCTAGATATCTGTCTCGCTCAGTCGTTATTCTTTTCTTCGTTTCTGCGATCAACATACTTAACTAGCTTTCCTCGTCTGATGAGTGCCTCAATTTCATTCTGAAGAGCTATGCAATTTTTGGTCGTGTGACCATAGTATTTATGGAACTCACAATATTTGGCCTTATTCATCTTGTCAGGATCTGTCTTTATTTTCTCTGGCCAGTTTAACTCCTCGCTGTTCTTGATTTCTTCCAAAACGTGGTTTATGTCTACTTTCGAAGGAGTATAATTTCCAAATTTCTTCAACATTTCCCATGATGGCTTTGCTTTTGATTACTTATTACCACCATTGTTCTTCTGATCCTTCTTCTCAATCTTCTCGGCCTCAACTTTGGTCTCCTTAGTGTCCATGTTCTTCTTCGCAGCCATAGCTTCCTCGGCATTCATGACTTTAGCTGCTTTTGCCATTAGTTCTGACATGGTCCTAGGCGAATCTTTGGCCAAAGTGTAATACAATTTATTTGGCAATAGTCCACTCATCAAAGTAGTAATTGTTGTCTTTTCCTCGTAATCAATAACTTCGAGCTTCTCGTTATTGAAACGAGTTATGTAATCCCTGGTGCTCTCACCTGCTTTTTGTCTAACACTTAACAAGTGTGCTACTCGTTTAACTAGTTTTGCTATAAAATAGAAATTTCCAATAAAGAGCTCGGACAGTTGAACGAAAGTTAAAATCTTCCCCCGAGGAAGATTATTGTACCATATTTGAGCTGATCCGGTAAGAGTTCCCAAAAATGCCCTGCATCTCATCTTGTCTGGCACGGCATAAATATCGGCAGCAGCTTGGTATTGTTCTATATGAAGGACAGGGTCAGTTTTTTTATCATATTTAGGAGTCACAACAGGTGATTTGAACTTTGATGCTGTGGGAAAATCCACAATTGCCTAGATAAAGGTGTCCCTTGGACAAAAGTTCTTTGTAGAGGATTCTTGGCCTTAGCCATTTCCCCTAGTCTATCCTCCAACCTTTGAATAGAGCTTTTCCATGCATCATTTCCCTCTTCGGGCCTGTTGATTCGAGCAACTGATCGTGTTGAATTTTCCTCCTGGGATCTTTCATTGCGAACAGTTGGCCGTGATTGGGCAGAACCCTCCCTTAGATCGGATGGTTGTCGAAAGTTCCTCGACACAGCTTTAGAAGGACTCCTATTCCTCATAGGGCCCAAACGATCAAAATGAGAGGCCCTACTTAATCTCTCCAATGCACTAGTCCTTTCCGAAGAGAGAGTGATGTTTTGTTCAGTATCTGTAGCTCGTACTGATGAAGTTCGACCAGGTTGATAAGAAAAATCATTAGATCTCTCAGTGCGATATGAATCGATACGCCTAGATCGAGATTCCTCTGGGAATAACGTTCGCCTATAAGGTTATCGAGTATTTCTTTGAACGCTTCGTTGTCCTGAATGGATAGATACTCCACCCTGGACAGTTTGTATGAGTTGTCCCATAGTTTCTTGCATGGAAGTTTGGCCTTGGGCTAGATTAGCTATTATTACGGCCAAATCTTGGACATTTGGAGGAGTGTATGGATTTGGAGGAATCCCAGTGTTTCGATTACTGGATTCTGGATGATCAGCCATTGATGATAAATGGTTTTGGTGAAAAATGAAAATTACAGTCGATTTTCCACAGACGGCGCCAATCTGTTGATGTAAAAAACTAGATTTGACCTAATTCTTTAATCACAGATAAAAATAAACAAGACAAAAGATTTTTAAAGTGGTTCAGCCTTGAAAGAATGGCTACGTCCACTGTTTGTGTTATTGCTGACTGTTTGCAGAATTCTCGATAATGGGTTTACCCAGAAATTCCGAGTCCCCTGCTAATGAGGAGGTTACAATGTATTTATAGCCTTGAGGCGGTACAAATGAAAGAATAATACATAGCTGTCCAATAGGCGTGTGCATCTGTGTGATAATAACGAGCATTTAATGCGCAGTCATCCTCTTGATTATCCGGATATGAATGCTCTGTACGAGATGCAGCTCGGAACGCCTAAGTAGCTTGGTATACATGAGTTGCTTGGTACAATAGAGTTCCTCGGAGAACACTTGTTGCTCGGAGCGCCTGAGTTGGTCAGGGAGGTTGAGTTCCTCGGAGTCAAGGTGTTGTTCAAAAAATATTTGCGGGTGCCATGTAGATTGACACGTGTCTCCACATAATTGGTCCACGTCAGAAGACTAAATTTGGTATCAACAATATGCTACCAAATTAAAAATTACAATAATAAATTTAATTATTCTACCCGAATGCTTAATGTATTTTATTTATGTAATGGTGTTATACCAAATGTCATCACATACATTCCATTGATCCACAGTCTTTGCAGTTCGGGCCGATGGAAAGACGTTACGAAATTGTCGAACGAGATCGTGAACTAAAAAATAAATTTTAATGTGAGGATTTTTAATATATTGGTAGATGTGCATTATAAAGAGGGCATGGTTGAATAAGCGTTGGATTTAATCGAAAAGATGATTCAAAGAGGCGTCAAACCTGACGTAGTCACCTACAGTGCATTGATGGATGGATATTGTTTGCAAAGAAGACTGCAGGAAGCAAATAAGGTATTTGATTTGATAGTTGCTAGGGGTGTTAAACCTAATGCTCGTACCTTTAACATACTGATTAATGGATATTGTAAGCAGCGAAAGATGGATGATGCCCGAATATTTTTTCATGAAATGTCTCATAAAGGATTAATTCCTGACACTGTCACTTACAACACTCTTATAGGTGGCTTGTGTCGTGTGGGGAAGCCTCTTGTTGCACTGTATCTTTTAAATGAAATGCGAACCCGTGGTCAAGAGCCAAATCTAGTGATGTACACTACTCTGTTAAACGGTTTATGTAAAAATCAATGCCTTTCGAGGGCAATGATTCTATTTCAAGAGATGGAAGACTGCGGGTTGCATCTTGACATTGTAGCTTACACCGCATTCATTGACGGTATGTATAGAGCTGGGAAGCCTAAAGCTGTTAGCGAACTGTTTGACAGTCTTCCTAGAAAAGTTTTGCAACCAAATATCCGTACATATACTATTTTGATTAATGGATTTTGCAAGGAAGGGATGCTAAGCGAAGCAAATGATTTGCTTGGAACAATGGAAGAGAGTGGTTGTCCACCAAATGGTTGCACTTATAATGTTATTATCCAAGGATTTCTTCGAAATAATAATACATTGTGGGTAATGCAGTTTCTTAATGAAATGCTTAATAAGGGGTTGTCTGCTGATGTATCGACAACCACTCTCTTGATGGAACCTCTGGGTAAAGATGAATTACGTCAATCAGTTATGAAAATGCCTCATAAGGGTATGTAAGTTCTCATAAGGGTATGGCAACAACATGCTAAACGCCCAAATTTGGAAGAAAATGTGTTGCCTTAAGAGGATGAACACCTGATTTGTGTTATGTTATTATAGATGAAAAATGATATAAAACAGATTTAGTCTGCACTTATTTATCTACCCCCAGTACCCCATAGTGGCGGGAGCCTCGTGCATTGGATTTTCCATTCTTGCCCTCATTTATCTTTTTTACTTGCTAGTTGAAAGTAAAAAATACTTTAGTCAATGGACACTAATACTCAGCTTGAGGTATTATTCATATCCTTCCGTGAAGATAAGATCAGGACGAAAACGAGGACTACAAACGTCTTCCTCCACCACCATGTGTTGTTTAGAGAGAAGTTTAGTTCTTGATCTAGCATTATCATGTTCCTCTACTGAAGTCTTCATTTGAAATAATGTTGTTTGGGTAACTATAATTCAATGTTGTCCTTGGTTTCTTCTCATTTTCGTAATAAACTCACGTTTTACTATAGGAACAAACACACAATTAGAGACCACGATCATGCCAATCAAGTGTCCTTCAAAGCTCCAATCAGTGTGAATATCTCTAAATGGGGAATGAAAACTTTTTTTTGCACACTGTGGTCTTACAATTACCTCTAGTTTTTTATATAGAATGAGTCATTTCTAGAGAATTTGAGACAATTTAAATTATGTTTATGTGGCATAAGTTATTGCAGTCTTGGTTTCATGTTGTCCAGTAAGTCGATTCTTGATGAAGGATGGAAATTATTTTCCACCTTATCTCTCTAGAAATGGCATATCTTGTCATGTGATATTCTTAACTTTTTGTTATACAAACATTTCCTTCATAATATGTTCAACTTTCAAGGTAACCTGAATGGTTGAGGTGTAGTTTAATTTAATTCATATTAGCTCAGCACAAAACCAACTGATATTGTTCGACATATGTTCTGTTTTTGACTGAATATGGATGAACTGTTCTATCTGCTCCGTTTTCTTCCTGTCAACTATGTAAATGACCGAACTATGTCCTTGAGCATACATTATCTTTTGATTGAACTTGGATGGATGAACTGTTTTATTTGCACTTTTTGTCTAGATAAAACCTATGGAATGCATGGTAGAAAGTACCTTGTTTATGTTTTAGGATAGTAGTTGAAGTTCGATCTTATCTATTTAAACAAATAAATTGTTTGAATAGTTTAATTCTATATAAATTGTTCAATTATGTTGTCAAACAAGTTACTCAGGGAAATGAGATGTCTTTTTATATCTTTATAATGTTTTTTGCATCTGTTGCAGTCTCTCTTGATGTGTCTATATACTTGTTTAGTGTTTGTGTGGATATCTATCTTTATATAAATGGTGATATTGGTTGTATAGATCAGTATTGTTTTGAGAATTCTTGTATTATTTTCTCTTCAACAATCTATGATAATCATCTAACGCTTCTTTAAAATTCGCAAGTCTTGCAATTACTTGACTAATTTGGTGTGCATCTGAATAGACTGGTTTGCTTTGCTCCCCATGAAGGAATTGAACTCATTGAGACCTGCTTTCTAATTACCGTGCATTTTAAAAAAATGTTCCGAACTTCCTAAGTTAGTCACATATGTTGTGATTTTACTAGGGTAGTTCTCTTACCCATCCATTTTGATATCCGGGAAATAAATTTGATCCTAACGTCATGTGTGAACACAGTGATAAGAAGCTCGATTGAATGAACTAGCCTTCTTGATTATTACGTAATTGTTAGACGTGATTGATTGCAAGATATATTTCGTTCCTTTTCTCTCCCCCTTTTTAGATTGAAGACAGGGACGTCATTTTCTTTTACAACCCCCTTGAAGTTGAAAATAGTGATCAAGGCCGCTATCGCGATGTTCCTTCTTTTCTGGAATATGTACATAATCGTCAGGTATACCATGGACATATATTAGTATAGCCATATATTATTTTTTGATCTTTTGAGCTTCATTATGTTGCAATTTCAATTGTTTTTTGTTTCTCAAACGTGGATTGGTAGTCAAGCTCCCGACCTAGTTTTCACCTGGTATGTGGTAGTGTTATCCGGTGTGCAAGTGTGTAGGTGTTAAAAATAGTCTTGTCCTAAAGCAACTTATTACAGATTACATGAACTTGGGTGAGGTAGAGGTACTGGGTATTCCCTACTTGTTCGTAGTTTCATTGTATAATAGGGAAATCATGGGTGCAGTGGTTAATTGTATGAAGCTAACAGTAGGGAGTGAGGATGCAATGAGAGGGAATGGATACAAATTTCATTCTTTGTTAATCTCTATAAGGGAGGTAAAGGTCTATGGTAGACCGCTCTTTTATTTTTATTTTCTTATGCTTGTAAAGTGACACGTTGTGAGATTTTCATTCTATCTCTAAAATTAAGGCCCGTTGTAACATACTTTCTTCTCTTCTTTTGATCGATGGGTTATTTCCAGGCTCTCTAATGTCTTTTTAATTTTTATATATAGCTTTTGATAAATATATAGGACGCATTTACGTGGGCTGCACCCAAAAAATGCGATAACATTGGATCATTCGTATTTTGATTATAATTTTACAGTCTATCAATGTGTGACGATTACCTGTTACATTTTTTGGTATTATTAATTGAGTTACACTACTGAGGTATTCAATAGTATTTTTATAGGAAAATAATACATCGTTCTCTTTTCAATTGTCTTGAACTATGATGGTCATTTTATCTAAATGCTTAGGGTTTTGATGCAAATGAATCATGCTAGCCATCATGGTTAAGTTCTGACATTATAAACCATTAGTTATATTGATTTGTGTCTAGGTACCATGCTTTATGTTCCCATTTGCATGAATATGTGAAATTTGGCTCTCATTATTGCTTTAATCATTTGAAGCAAGAACAAGCATTGTGTCAATCGATTAAAGGTTGTACGGGTCTTGGTTTTCCCTCATAGGATATTTAGTATCCAATGTCAAGATCACATCCATCTTCCACCGTCACCATAATATTCAACCACAAGTACTCTCATATACCCATTACCTTTTTTAATGCCATTTAAGTGGTTAATTTTGTGTGTCGGGTCTTGGCTTTTACCTTTTATTTTGACACAATTAGGGTTTCCAAATTTAGTTCTTTGATTATAAATGTTTTTGTTGGATATTTCTATTATTTTTGTATGCTTCAATCTTGCTTTATATTGTTCTTCCATAAGTGCTTTATCTATATGTTTACATAACAATAGACCAAGGCAATATTTAAAATATAATGATAAAAGCCTTTGTGATCAATCTCCTTATCATCCATTTTTAATCTTACGACCTGATTTGCTTCTCCCAAATCAAATGAACTCATGTTTTTTTTGTTTTTTGTATTTGCAAACAAAAAATTAAAAATATAATATAATGGCTCATTGTCTACTCATTTATTTATTTTTCTACAGGTTCATACTCTTTCCCTCCATATAAATATCGCATGATTCATATTACTGTGTGTGTATGCTTAGAAACGTAGTGTGCCAAAGTGTGTGTGGCACTTGTCTGTCTGCTTTAAAACTGTGCATGCTTGTGTGTGGTTCTGTGGCATGTGGATGTTCTGATGCAATATAGTGTTTGTTGGTTGGGTACATGCGTGTGTGGGGGATGTTAAGTGTGTGTGTCATCTGCTAGAAGATAATGTGTATGTGTTTACCGTGTGTGTGTGTGTGTGTGTGTGAGAGAGAGAGAGAGAGAGAGAGAGAGAGAGAGAGAGAGAGAGAGAGAGAGAGAAAGGGAGGGATAGTAGTGTGTTTGCAGGTGATTTAATGATGCGACAAAGTTATTTATGGAATTGGGGTTTTTAGTGAATTTGAATTAGATTCGAGGACAAACTCATTAATTTATACATTATTTTGGTAGTCAATTAGAAGTGTATGTTAAATGAAAGATGATTTGCTATTTGACCTGATTAATGGAAATTCATTTCTTAAGATGGAAGTGTGTTGACCAAAAAGCTACAAACCATTATTTTTAGTACAAGAATCGATCGTCCTACTCCTCCTCGCCTCGCCTTAACACACACACACACACACACTCGCTTCCGCATCCTTTAGCCCTCCATAGCGCCTCTCTCATAGGTTCTCTCTTTTCTCCAACAAACCAAATAAGGTACTTTTTTTTTATCTCTCTCAACATGAATTTTACAAAAATGGAAGGGTTTTCCAAATTTTGGTTTTAGATTTGGGGCTTTGTTAGGGTTAGTAAAATTTTAATTTTGTTAGTTTCTAAAAAATTGGGTCGAAAAAATTCTACTGAGAATGTTTTTTTTTAGGATGTCTCATGTGATTTTCAAACATCCAATTCGATCGATGGTTTGTAAAAGTGTCTCTTAACAATTTGCCTTAGATGTGATTAGTTTCCTCATCTTTTTTATCTTATTAAATTGGTATATTTTACCTCATGCGCTCTTTGTTTTGTAAACTTTATACGTTCGGATTTTGGCCCTGTTTACAAATTATGAGGATGTTCTTAAAGTCAATAAGTTATTATTTCTTTGTTTATGAGAAAACACGCTGAATATGTTTTATTAGTTTCCTGGAATAAGCTACTGCGATTGAGTTAAGCATATTTTATTAACCTCGCTCTCTTAATTTACAAACACTTTTTGTGTTTAAATTTAGTATGTGTGTGTAAAATATTTTTTTTTGATGTTTAGACAATATGTTTCGGTACCTTTTTTTGTGTGTATTGTTTCTAGATTCAACCGCCATTGAAGGGTGTACCTGGAAGCATACAAAATTTATTTATGATTTAACAAGTTGTAATTAATAGACTTGGTATTGAGTCTATGTGTCCGCTATCCCTGGACTAATTTTTAGTTCAAAACTCGAACTCGTCTAGGGAATTAATTTAAGATTTAGATATTTTACTTGGTATTGATTGCAAATGTGGAAAAAAAATTATATAAACTCTGTCATTGAAAAATGGAAAGAAATAATGTAAATGTCTCTTTAACAACATTTTAGACCTTCTTTAAGATGTTTCATAGCAAGGTGTATGCCGATGTGGTTAAAATTTGGAGGTGATATGTTATTGCATTGTGTCCTTGGCCTCTTTTTGTATTTCTGAATTACCATTTTTAGAAAATATTGATCTATCTAACATACGTAATAGTAAAAAGGTAATTGTTGAGAAAAAAATACTAAAAGTAATGAAATGTTTGATAATGCTGGGATTTGTTTTAGTCATTGTTTGGATTTTGTAAAAATAATAAATGTAATTAATAATATAGAGGTGTTTTTTGTTTTTTCATTTGTTGATTGTTTTTGCTTGATTAGATTTTGATACAAGCATATTTGTTGGCCATTAATCCCTAGTAATCAATGGCCCATATTTGTTCATAGGTTGGGAATTCTATTTCCATTGGCGATATGCACAGGGGGTTTCTGATCAGCTGGGTCCCACTGTTATGGGGTTCAGTCAGTGCAAGCCAAGATGTTTTTGAAAATATTCATGGCGGCAGCTTAAGAAGTGGATTCTTCTACAACAACAACACTAAATTATAGTGTCAAATAAGTCTTTCCATAAGATTCATCGTTAGGATTAAAAAAAATACGATATTTCGACCCGTTTTTCTCTATCAATGATTCCTGGCTTCACATTGTTTCATATATTTTCATCTCTGTGGCCTTCATTAAGATACGACTTTAGAAGGGTATCGGTTTTTAAATGAAAACCAATGATTGAATGCCAATATTTATTGATCTCTGGGGTAAGATAACATATTTTTTAAATGAATGAGGGCTAGGGGTAAGATGACATATTTTTCTTTTGGTATTGTCCCCCTTTTGATAAGTTGTTATGCTTTTTGGTCCTTATATAAGCGATTTTGATTCTAAACAATTTATTGCTAATATTGATGATCGTTGGCAGAATCGAACATTTTGATTGGTTAGATGTATCAAGTTGGTCTGCTCCATTTTGGCACGTTTCATATTGGATGATTAAATTTTATATTAAAGTTATTTCATTTTTGCAGCAGGGAAAAGTAAAAAACGGCACATATTTTGGAGCATTTGTTGCATTAGATGGAACTGGTATGTAATAAATGGGGATGGTGTTTTTGATCTCTCCTAGCTGGTGGTCCAGATTGAACCTTAAAAAACATTGATGTCGTTGGAACGGTAATTTTTTTGCGAAAGAGATGGTGAGATATGTGGGGAAGGTAATTTGGTTAATAGGAAGAGATTAAAAAGAGAGGTTGAGCTGGTATCTTTCTGGTGGCTATAGGTACCCAATATGCATTGTGGGGGAGTTGGAGGGGGAGGGGGCTTGAGCGAATGCGTTAATTGGTCGATTTTTCAAATTCGTAAAATTTGATTGCGCCACCAAAGCACCTGTATATATTTGTATATAAGTTTATATATATATATATATATATGTGTGTGTGTGTGTGTGTGTGTGTGTGTTATAATTTAGTATAGTTAATAATACAACGGTCGTTCCTTAAGAGAGAATGTAAATTTGATATAATGGGAGCCACGACAATCAAGGAAATCATTCATCACGTAGGTTTGGGGTTTCTCCCACATCGGTCATTTACTTGAGTTCCAACTGTACAAATCTAAATAGTTTGTATGTATGAAGTATTGCACGACACATCCAACATCTGTTAGACCATGTTTAGGAGTTATTGTTGGGCCTTGCTGATTTTACAGGAGGCCAAATTTAGTTGAACTTTTATTCTTTTCATTTGTTTTCTCTGCTTTTCTTCCATTAAGGACTTTGACTCATTTAGTGTGCGATTTTGACTTTAAAAATACCTGTATTGGTCACTTATTTGCTTGAGCTCTAAAATTCACGATTTCAGCGCTTACAGATTAGGATAATTATTGTATTATTATCAAGGAAGGAAGATAAAATTATTCTTCTCTTTTACAAGACTTGACGGCATTGTTTGCATACAGAAAAATTTACCTACTGAATATTTCTAGATTTTATATTGGGTAAAGTGAACCCCCTAAAATGTACAATTTTCTATAGAACCCCCCCTGAACTATTTTTTAGGCAAAATAGCTCCCTTGAATACTCAATTTGTTTCAAGCACATCCCTATGTTGCTGAAAATTCACCAAAAGGAGATCGTTGCATCAAAATGCATAGTTATGGAATTTTTGTTGCAAACACTTCCCTTGTACTGCTAAAAACATTGCTAAAATGCCTGGAAAGGGGGGGGGGTCTTCCAACAAAATGCATAGCTCAGGGCTGTCTTTTTTTATTGTTGTGTGTGTGTGTGTGTGAACTTTCCTTTCCCACTTATGAAAATCTTGGTTGTTTATATCTATGAATTTTCAATATGTTGATGACAAAGGGTATTATTTTTCCATAATGAACATATCTACATGTATCTGCACTTTTTGATAAAATTCATATGTTCTGCACAGTTTTGAATGTGATAATGTGCAGATAAAAAGCCATGTCTTTTTGTGCAGATAAAGGCTGCAATTCTAGGTACACTATTTTCTGCATGTTACATTAATTAGGAGTTAGGTGGATAAAGTTGGCAACGCTAATTGTTGGGTATTATGTAAACTACCATTACAATCCTAGAACTTCAGGTAGAGAGAGATAGAGGTATGCGTATATAAGCGCTTCATATCACACTCCATCCTTGTCCAAATTAGGCCGCAACATGCTCACACACAGATAAAAGAGCAAGCCTATGGCCAAACTTCATGACATAGATAAACCATTCCCTCAAAATCATCTCAAACATAAGCATGCTAACACATCAAAACACAAGGAAGTTTAAGGCTTATTTTGGGTCGCTAGCATCATTTTGGTAAAATTTAGCCTAGTGTAGGTTGCCAGCATCATTTTGGTAAGTTTTTATTTTGGGTCGCCTAGGTCATTTTGGTATATTTGGCCTTTTGTTGTCATTGGCGGTCTTAAATTGCGATTGGGGGCATTTCAATCCTTTATAACCTATAAAAATAGTATTAGAGCACAGTAGTAGTGCATGTACGTGTTGTAATCGTGTTCACGAATCAAGACAATGAAATCAATGGACAACATTAAAGCTGATGAGTCAATCAATGTGAATAAAAATTAGTTGCGTTGGCGGCTAAGATCAAACGCATAGACAGCGTGGTGGGACAATTGAAGGACTACATTTCCACCTGAATTCAGTCACCAAACCAACCGCCATGCGCCAACCTTGGTTCTCCATACACGGTCTTAATAGGGGTGATGACAATCATGCGTGGAGGTGTCAGCAAAGGGAGGGCTGTGGTCGTGAGGCTGTTAGAAAGGACTCCAGGGGGTGGATGGACCCATGGGGTTTGCGGGGCTGAACTGGAGCACAAAGGCTCCACCAAAGGCAATTTCCTCCACTATCAAAGTCCTTAGGGAGCCAACCACCTTCTTCAGATGTCATTCTCATCGAGAGATTACCCCCTCAAAATGTGCAACATTGCCCAATCGACTCTCGTTTTTATGATTTCTGCCCCTACCGAATTCCAACACTCGATGTAAGGACAAAAATACCGTGGTTAAAAAGTGGCCTCAACAATTGGAACTAGGGCCCTAGACATGGTCAACTACGACAGAGGATCTGAAGTTGAGATCAGCCGACCATGGTTTTCTCCCAACAATACTCCCACTCCATCACGAGGTAAAACATATGAGTGATTCATTGTTTAATTCCATACGCGAGCCTAAAAATGAGCTTGTGAAGAATAAGTTTATGAAGAAAAAATGAATGGTTTATGTACTTATGCAGTAGAGTTAGTTGAAAAAAACAGGGGTGGTTGTGAGCTGTGAACAATAGATTTATTTCTTTTTTTGAATTTTTCAGTTGTCAGGTTTATCATTTATGAGGGAATTGCAAATCCCTCTAAATAAACGTATGTGAATCTTAGTGGATGCTTTTATAAAGTCTCACATACATTTATCTTTTCACAATATGTAATTTTTGGAGAGTAGATTACCAAAAAGTGCAACATATTTAAATCATTTTTCACTTTGGGTAACGTACTTTTGTTTTTTGACAAGAATGACAATGTATATGCGAAGTAGAATTTTACCTCAAACTGAGTTTGCTCTACACACTTGGTTGTTCTAGTGACAACTTAGCTCTCCCTTAAAGGCGAAAATTCCACAGGTAATTGTTTTATATATTATGCACAAATTCAACTCAATTTAATATATGCTTTTTCCAATTACATGGGGTTGGCTACATGAACCTATTTGTTCGCTCATCTCTATTTAGCATATAGTACTCTGTTAAACCACTATTTTATAATTTATGCACGTGTGTCATCGGAGTATTTATCTGGACTACCATATATGATGTTTATTGAGGTGGTTTTCCCTAATTTATTAGAGATATTTTTTAATAGTGAACATGGTTATAAGGATTCTAGGATAGGGGACGCCTTACTTGTAACTTGTAAGGCTATAAATTTTATACTTTCTATGCATCCCATTTTTTTTTTTATTTTTTTTCGACACGATGCTGCAATCCTCTTTATTTGTGCTTATTTTAAACATATTTAGGTAAGCAATATCACATTCACAAGCTCGTGGTTGTTGGAAAGAAGTTAATGGCAAGTGCGCGTCAGACTGTTAAAAGGTATTCTTAGTGAACTTCATGGAAGCAAAAAGGACAGAGAGATGAGCCTTCAAATATTTCTATGATACTAGTTTTCTCCGGACGTTGAATCTTGTAGGTATTTCTTAAACTTGGAGGCAATGCACCTTGCATAATCTTTGATGACGCTGACTTGGAAGTGACATTAAAAGCATATGTAAGTAATAGAAAATGAAATGATACGCAAATTGTTGCAGTTGTAACTGTAGATAGTTGCTAAATTTTGTGCGTAATTCATGGTTCAAAGAGCTATACATGTCTGCAATAATATAATTTCGACCAAATAGGAAACACTCTATAATTCCTAAACATAAAATCCCGTGCCTAACATGAATATATTAGAATAAGAGAAAACACAAAAAGGAAACATAGAGAATCACGAAGTAATAGGTATCCTTATACAATTTTCTTCACCTAAAATAATATAGCATGTGTCTAAGGCTGCACGGTGGGCTTGGAAAGGCCACAGATAGAGTGAAAGAGCTGTTGAAAGAGCTTTTATTAAATCACGTTACCAAGGTGAGAATCGGCTATGAGTCGACCATGGCATCTCCGGTGGGGAGAAACGAAGGGTATCGATCGGCTTTGGTATAATATACGACCCTTTAAAATAATTACTAAAATTTCCCTTGTTAATTCTCTCTTTCTGTAGCTACCCGCACACCTTACAGGCTCCAGCTGTATTCTGAGTATATATTATCAAACATCAATATGGACTAGGTAATAGTTGTATCTTCCACCATCTCATGTACTTTTATATGCTTCTAGTTCTGCCAACATCAATATGGACTAGGCAACAAGTCTCATTTTGTCTCTTTTACTGTCATATGAGATCCTTTCAGCACATGAACTCCTGACATAGGATACTAAAAGAATCTATATTTTTCCTGAAACTTGATGTGAAAAAGTATTTTCCTACATAACGCATCACCATTGATTTAGGTGTTTGCTATTTTTTTAAATGTCTTCGAAAGAGTGCACTTAATATGATTATATTTTCTATTAAGAAATTATCGACCATCAAATTTGCCTTTGGCCACCAATTTACCCCCTAAGATAATGCTTCTTTTTTTTCCAGCTTGATAGGTTGTTGAATTAGTTCACTACTGAACGTAGGCTACATATATCAGTTGATGGACATAAATTTTTCCCAGATGCATGTTCATCCTTTTCTCGAATTCTCCTGACAGTTACTACTGGTTCAATGTCTTCTCTTCTTACCTCACTGTTGGTTTGACTTCAGAGAAAATGGGATAGGGTACTCTCAGATTTTCTAAGGAAGACAAGGCCTCTGAGTCATTTTTCATATCAGAAAAAATACAAACCCTAGGCTCAAGGCGTCATTTAGATCTGGATCAACAACGAACTCTGGCTCTTTTCCCGAAGTTTTTATTGGCCTAACATGGAGGTGGTTTTGACATTTCGCAGAAGCGAAGCACCGTTAGGAAGGTGGGATCTGTCATTTTTCATCTGAAAAGGTCAAGTGACGTGAAACCCGATATAGTCATATCCAGCTTGTCAGGATCAAAGATGTTGAGTATCAATCTATGGATGGGTCAAGAGGTAGAATAAAGCCTCCGAGCGCATCTCAGACTAGGGCAAAACTGTTTTATCTAAGAGGTTTGGTTCAAATTGTCCTATTGCACTCCATAAAGGAGTAAGATCATACTATCCTGGAATGTTACTGATCCAAGAAGATATTCTCCTCCTAATCAAGTTGGATATGCTGAGGGAGCGAGGTCGGCACCTCAAATAGACACAGCTGCATTAACAGTTCGCGTGAAATTAGAACGAAGGTCAGGGAGGCCAGCCCAAATGAAACTAATTACTATCTATGGAAAGACGCATAAGATCATATACTGACCTTGGTGATATAGATCCATACCTAAGGTAATAAGGAGACCCTATAGTAAGGCGGGAGGATATTATAGAAGTTCATTTTTCTTAGCAATCAATCGTTCATAAAACTTTCATCTTCATTAATTCTACTGTATTGTTAAGGAAAATGGGGAAATTTAATAGAGATTTACAATTTTCAGCAATTTGAAGTTCATAATAAATTTCAGTCACGAAGGCCTATAACACCCTAGACGGTTTGGCACATGCCATATTGTATGTTATACTGTTGTTATTTCCACTTTTATTTAATCATTTATTGCTTAAGTCTAGGTTTTGGATCTTTCTTTAGAAGATTTATTGAAAGAATATCTGTAAGGACATTTTTCTCATGTCCAATATGTTTCATTTATGTATGTCGTACGCCGCTACATTTGGCACGTCACCTCAAGATCGCACATGACGGCCTCTATCCGAATTCCGGGAATCAAGCATTCGACATCTCCATTAATGTGTCCTACATATGCCTCGACGACTTCACCTTCCATGATTTTAGGGACTTAATGCAAGTGGTACGCAAGGGAAGTCAAAACAGTGAAAAAAGGCTTGATAGGGAAGTTCAAGGGCATTTTCGTAATTTCACATCCATAGTTAGGAGGTCTGGTCAACTGGAAAGTTGAAGAGCTCGCCGCAACGAAGATACTGGAAGAAACGTCACCTCAATCCGAGCTACGGTGAAGAAGTTATGACCTTTTGAAGTTGGAGAAAATTCCTTGAAGAATGCTGTTTTTTTTTAACCTCATACCAGAATGGGAACACCAAACCGGTTCGGTGTACCCCAGATGGGGTTCGGTGTACCTGTACGCTGATAAGTTTTTAAGAGTTTTAACAAAGCGGGATTCTTCATATTTTTTCCTATAAATACCAACTTCGGGGGAGTTGTTTTGCAAGACTTTAGAAGACGTTTTTGAGAGTCCAAATACCTCTAGTCTTCATATTTTTGAGTCCCAAGACTCATGTTTTGATTCACACAATTGCCAAACCTTTGTGAATCTTTTTGGTAACCCAAGAACACAACCTTGTGTTTGTTCAAACCTTTGTGGAGAGATCTTTGCAACCGAGGGCTGCGTGTCATTGCCGAGGGAGTCTCTACAAAGATTTATGACTGCGTGTCATTCAGGAGTGCTGCGGTTCTTCCTTTGTTGATTGGACTGAGGTTCATGTGGGTTCGCTGCGTGTGGATTCATTGCTGTATTTCATTGTAAATCTTGTAAGTTGTGATTTACTCTTTATAGTGAAATAAAAGGTTTTGCCCTTGCGGGGGATTTTTCCTTATATTTGTGTCGCATGATTTAATTGCTTATGGGTTGACACACACACGCACTTTTAGATGCATGATTAAGGGCTGAAATTAAATAAGTTTGCCAAAGTTGAATTTTGCGAAGTTTACTTAATATCACGCATTCTCAAATTGGTATCAGAGCAGGTTGCGCAAATTTATCGCGTATTCCTATTTTCCGCAAAAATTGTGTGATATTGATTTTAAAAAAAAAACAGTTTTATGAAAAATCGCAATTTTTCAATGGAACGCCCATTTAATGAGGAGCCTATTTTTGAAAAATTTCACGACCGTGCTGAAAAATTAAAAAGTTTGAATTTGAAACTTTGCAAAAGAATTAAAGTTTTGGAAAAAGAAAATTCTCTCTTTAAAAGTAAGATTGAATATTTGCAAGAGTTTCAAACTCAAAGTGATATTTGTCGTGAGCACTTTGGTAATTTGTGTACTGATTTTGATTCTTTAAAAATTGCCAAAAAGAAGAGTGATGAGAGAGTACTAGTTTTAGAGAAGGAATTGGAGGACTTAAAAAATTCTAGGGTTCCCGTTTGTGCCGTCGAGGATAAAAAATTAATCGATGATTTTACGGCACGCGAAAAGACTCTTAGGAATAAGTTTGTTTTAATTGAGGGGGAGCGTGATAAACTGTTAAGTTTAATTGATAATTTGAAGAAGGCGTCCCTTAATTTGGAAGAGTCTAATTCTTTGCTTGAGTCAAAAATTTTGAAGTTAAAAAATGATTTGACAGACTCAAGTAGGTTTGATAGTGATGGTAATGGCTCATCGTGTTCTCATGCTTCTAATGCTAAAGCCAAAACCATTATTTGTTTTAGAGGGTCAACTAATTCCAAGGACGCTAGAAAAGATCACACTTTCGGTGTCATCCCACCCGTTTACACATGCTCATATTGTGGTAGGAATGGTCACCTTAGGAGATTTTGTTTTGATCTTGGAAGAGGTCCTAGGAATTCGAAGTCTAGTATTTTGTTGGTTCCCAAAACCCCTTGTCGACGTGTTTCATCCATTTGGGTTAGGAAATCACTTTTGGTGGAACTAGATTTTAGACAAGTTGATTCCCGTTTGCTTGCACATGATTCTTCTCTTGCCATATCATATAGATGATTGTGTTTGCATGTTTGTCATACGCTAGTTATGCTTTTTGATATATTTTTGCTAGCGTTGTGACATGTACCTTTTGTATATATTTTTTTGAAAAATTTTGAAAAATACAAAAAGATTTTTTTTGTTGCACCGTTTATGGATAAACACTTTGGATGACCGAGTCACAACATCATTCCATTTTTTCAAGTGACTGTTTGATAGTGTTTTGAGACAATAGGTCAATTCATCCATGTGCTTTATAATGTTGGGAGTCATTAAGATGTAATTAAGTGTTACTTCCTACATGTTTGACTCACTTTATCCTTTATTGCACACATGCACGGATTTGTTTGATTATTGTGCTTGTCTTATCACATGTTGGTTGGGTGTTTTCACTTCAATCCTGTCCTTAAAACGAACCAAGCGCGATAATTTTTTGATAAGGAAACTGTGCATATAAAAACCGTTTTGTGAGTTTGTGTGCTTTGTTTGAAAACGGGGAAGGGCTGCGAAAGGTTCATTTTGACCTTTGCGAATACTAAGCCACCGTTAAAAAGGACCTAAAAAATGGAGGAATTTTATTATCCGGGGTCCAAAGGGGTTAAAAGAGCCCGAAAAAAAATTGAAAGGCAATAAAAAGAAATTCATGCCAATTATGGGCCATTTAGGTTTTTGCACCAATTCTCCAATGTTTGAGAATTTAGATTACCTCTAAAAGAATATATATATGAGGGAGTTTGGTTAGAGAATTTAAAACGGGTTTGCACGTCCTTGAAATTCTTGAAAATGCGCTTTATAGTTTTGGACGTTATTGGTGTGGAAATCATTTGACTTTGATTTGTTGATTTGCATAAGACGATGTCATTTAAATTCAACAAACGTTTACACTTAAGGATACCTTTGATGTTCATTCGTTAGGAGTACACGTATGCATCGTGCACATATGATTGATTGAGTTGATTTACCTATCGAATGTGTTCACACCCATTCATTCCATTTCCATGACTTGGTTGTTTGAGTCTAAATCCATGGTGTGATTTTTGTTTCATATTCGTTCATATTGGTATCTTATTTTTGTACGAAAAATTTGAAAAATCAAAAATAGTTTGTATTTTTTTGTATACCGTGACACCCCGATTTTGCTTATTTGATTCATTCTTCTCATTTGTCTATTTGGGGACATCATAAAAAGGGGGAGAAAGAATTATCATATTATGGGGGAGTTTGAATTTTGGGGGAGTTTTTGAGATGTTGCTTATGTTTTTATCATATATTGATATCCATGTTATCTCATTTCAAACTCGATATGTCACGTGGTATTTGCTTTGTCTCATGTGTGTAGGTATGAAGATTGAAGATCTATATGTTGCACACCCTGATGAGAAAAGATTTTAGATTCCTGAACATTCGAAGAACAAACGATGAAGACTATTCATTTGTACCTTTTCCAGTTTTGGGTTCATGGGAGGGTAGATTTGTATAGGCAATTTCATATTTGATAATTCGGATTTTTTATGTATGTACCGGCATAGACATAGGGGGAGATTTGTAAGGACATTTTTCTCATGTCCAATATGTTTCATTTATGTATGTCGTACGCCGCTACATTTGGCACGTCACCTCAAGATCGCACATGACGGCCTCTATCCGAATTCCGGGAATCAAGCATTCGACATCTCCATTAATGTGTCCTACATATGCCTCAACGACTTCACGTTCCACGATTTTAGGGACTTAATGCAAGTGGTACGCAAGGGAAGTCAAAACAGTGAAAAAAGGCTTGATAGGGAAGTTCAAGGGCATTTTCGTAATTTCACATCCATAGTTAGGAGGTCTGGTCAACTGGAAAGTTGAAGAGCTCGCCGCAACGAAGATACTGGAAGAAACGTCACCTCAATCCGAGCTACGGTGAAGAAGTTATGACCTTTTGAAGTTGGAGAAAATTCCTTGAAGAATGCTGTTTTTTTTTAACCTCATACCAGAATGGGAACACCAAACCGGTTCGGTGTACCCCAGATGGGGTTCGGTGTACCTGTACGCTGATAAGTTTTTAAGAGTTTTAACAAAGCGGGATTCTTCATATTTTTTCCTATAAATACCAACTTCGGGGGAGTTGTTTTGCAAGACTTTAGAAGACGTTTTTGAGAGTCCAAATACCTCTAGTCTTCATATTTTTGAGTCCCAAGACTCATGTTTTGATTCACACAATTGCCAAACCTTTGTGAATCTTTTTGGTAACCCAAGAACACAACCTTGTGTTTGTTCAAACCTTTGTGGAGAGATCTTTGCAACCGAGGGCTGCGTGTCATTGCCGAGGGAGTCTCTACAAAGATTTATGACTGCGTGTCATTCAGGAGTGCTGCGGTTCTTCCTTTGTTGATTGGACTGAGGTTCATGTGGGTTCGCTGCGTGTGGATTCATTGCTGTATTTCATTGTAAATCTTGTAAGTTGTGATTTACTCTTTATAGTGAAATAAAAGGTTTTGCCCTTGCGGGGGATTTTTCCTTATATTTGTGTCGCATGATTTAATTGCTTATGGGTTGACACACACACGCACTTTTAGATGCATGATTAAGGGCTGAAATTAAATAAGTTTGCCAAAGTTGAATTTTGCGAAGTTTACTTAATATCACGCATTCTCAATATCCTGATATGATCATAATGGTATACATTTAACTCCCCCTCTCGATGATAATTTCGTAGTGTGCCACGAAATCTTCAGTTCAAATTTTACACAAGATACAATGTACAGATTCAATTTTCTTAGGCAATAAATTTATGATTTTATAGTTTATTGTATTTTTTCCCCTTAAAATGTTACTTGGTGACGTTTTTCAGATTAAACTGAATGGGCTTCTGCACAGATGATAATTGCACACTTGGCAGTAACATGTTTGACATAAACGACTTCCGCTAAAATATAGGTGCCTTTATGTGGATTATTTTTCCTTAATGCAGTATTAGTTGATAGCAACATCAAAAGACTAGGAATTCTTTTATTCTCTGAATATTTTTGTTGCATCCATCCGCATAATGACGACAGTGTATGGTCTATTAATTATAATATTATATAGTGCAAATATTTACTAATGTCGCATTCCACTAGTCACATTTAAAAGTCAAACACTTTGTGTGGCGGTTGTGTACTACAATTACAAAAGACGTATCATGACTAACATAGGCTACTACAATTGCAAAAGACATAGTGAGACCCAAATTTATGTACGTCGAGACTACCAGAGAGTTGAAGAGACACGGAGGTCTACCAGAATGCCCTCACTGGATAAGACAAAAAAGGACAGTATCTGGGCGCGAGTGGGTAAGAGCAGTAGCGGAGTTATTTCACATATTCAATCTGAGGCCTTCTCTACGATGACATGGGTTCTATGGAATGACCTGATTAAGTAGGGCACGGTGAAACTTCATCTCACCCAATCAGAATTTAAAAAGTGGTGACACGCATATACAGTTCTCAGATGCTAATATGATTATGAAGGAACACAAAGTTAAAATCCAATAAGATTGTGTGCCTATCCTGAAGATAATATAAATGTAATTTTCTTTCCAGAGTATCCCAACATTCCATGGATACCTCCAAAAAAATAAAGGACAAACTATTCTTTTACTATTTTTCAAACATCGTTAACTCAAAAAAAGGGAAAAGTACACTTAGGTCCCTCACAAACAAATTTTAAACACTAATGGAATTTTGACAAATTTTAAACACTTAGGTCCACTAATTCTCTTCTTGTATAAGTCCACACTAGTGGCATAACAAGTGGACCTAATAGTAAATTGTCCTTAAATGTTTAAAAAGTATAACCAAGGGACCCTATTACAAATTGTCCAAAACAAAATTTACTATTTAAAAAAATGGTATGATTAGGAGCTCATTTTAGGTATGTAGTTGAATGGGATATACATACACACACAAATAATACCATTTTTTTAAAAATAGTAAAAAAATTATTTTTTGGACGAGTCTTTTTATATGACGTTTAAACATTTCAAGGGATCCATATAAAAAAATCAATTCAAAATAATTTTAGTTTTGCTATTTAAAAAAAAAGGGTAATTTTTTTGCAGCTTTTAAAACAAGTTATTTTGAGCTATTTTTTTTACATGGGTCCCTTGAAATGTTTAAATATCATACAAAAAAACTCAACTCAATTTTTTTTTTAATATTTTAAAATTTTGGTTTGCGCCACTGATATATAAATTTGGTATATATGGGAGTCATTCTCATATATATATTAAGATGAAGGGTCTAAAACTTTTTTCTGAATAATTTTCCCCATGTGTATAAATAGGGATCCTGGATATAAGAGGTATGTGAGAAAATGCATATCAATATTATTCTTTTAAGCTAATAATTTTGGTCTCGGACAAATATTGTTCAAGTTCCTTACATTGATCGAAACTATATGTTGTTTAGTGTTTAGGGGTCCCAATTTTTTATTTTGAAAAAAATCATAGAAAAGTTTTGAATTATAATAATAATAACATGGATCAATGTAATAATAGCAAAATCAAGATTTAATATGTATCATATTGTCTAATCGATTGTATTGGCGCATGGTGCACTTGCATTTGCATTGTTCCACATGTTATAAGCACTTTATCAAAAAATATTTTAATTAAAAAAATATACATAAACTTCAAATTATAAACTTATATGTGTAATTATATATCTAGATTATATATATATAACTATATTGGTTCATATCACCAAGCGGGAAAAATCGCATAGGAAACAATCGAGTGGGACACGAATGGAAGCAAATAGTTAGGCCGACTTCTCTTATTATTTGGTCGATTTGCCAATATTTAGGTTGAGTTAGTATTGTTTCGTCTATTTCAAGACTAGTGACCAGAACTCGGTTGGGTGCCCTACAATACCCAACCACATCAATCAAGTTATCTCGGATTCGGCCCCATTCTTTAAACCATGTTTCCTTAAGTGTTTGTAAAATTTCATGTCCTTTTTAGTTTCTTTGTCATTAATGTACACAGAGTACTTGGTTTACTTTGGAAATCACGTTAATATTGGTGGAATATGTTTACTTATTATTTTATTCTAGAGCCTCTTTAGTCTCTTTTTAGTTCATACACACATAAAGCTATCAAAGCACTGAAGATTAAACATGTTGGATGTATTTTTACAATGTATTTCCAATTACATCAGGTGAAAATGAACACCACATTAATAGCAAAGTGGAAGATGCTGCATTTTTGATAAATTTATTGTGGATCAAGGGTCGAAAAGTTCATTCTCCTACATCTCTCAATGGATGGAGCTCTTACTATGGATGGTGTCGAGGTTGCAAAGTTGTACTATACTATTGATTATAATTGTTTATCCTGCTAGAACGATGATCAACTCGCCACGAAATGGAAAAATATCACAAGACAACATTGATAAAAAATCCTCTGAACTATAACTAATAACAAAAGGAAATAAAACTCACTATTAGTTTTGAGAACACCTATCTTTTTTACTAAAATCCAAAAACTGGAATCCTTGAAATTAATTATTCTTAACATTTGTTGCAAACGACCCCTTCTGCCACTAAAAAAATTGCTAAAATACCCCCCATTTCACACACACAAGGAGTCTTCACAACAAAGTGCATAGCTCTAGATATCTTATTTTATTTTGTACGTGCATTTTTGTCTTCCACTTGTGAAAATGTTACTTGTTTACATTTATTAATTCCTTATAAGTTGATGACTGGGTGGATTTTTTTTCCTTGAGCATATCTGCATGTAAAGCACCTTTAATAAAATTCACATGTTTAACATAATTTTGAATGTAATAAGATGTTATATGAGGCATTATTTTCATGATTAATAACAACAATTCGATGTGATAATTGTTTTCTATTTGTGTTAATAACTACTTGTTGTAAATTCAACCATTGACATGTCTAAGATCCACACCTTTGATGAGTTAAATACGACAACATCCTCCAAAGTCAATAAGAGTGGAAAAAGACCTCACCTTTTCCTCTTTGACCATCAGGCCAACATTGTGGTCCATGGAGATGGCACCAATTACAGGTTTGTGTGAGATCAATGACCAACCTTCAAACCAAATGGGGAGATATGTTTAAAGAAAATCCTGTTTTAAATAGAGAAAAGAGGGATGAAACTAACTAGGGGAAAGAAATAAAAGTCAAGGTGGCTCTCTTGACCGACAAACCACATGTGGTTGTCCATGGTACATATGGTGGTTAAAATAAAAACCCCATCAATCATGAGATGTTGTTACATGAGCAGTGTATGTACATAGATAAAGGCACGACAGTAGTACGACAACGATGACATCAAAGTAACATCACAAAGGTAACCATGTTTATGCTGTTAACACAAATATATCCCTCAAATTCAGTTTTACATCCCAAACAAATTTTAGAGAACTTTAGGGACAGCCAGAGGGCATCGCATTTGATAGGAATGTGAAATGTTTTGGAGATGGCAACGGTGATCCCTAATAGCTTTGTGAAAGTGACTTCAGCCATCGAATCAAAATTAAAGTAGTAAATAGAGAACAATGATCTGTAATGTCCAATTTCTATGATGGCATGACCTTCCCTAAAGGTTCTGGTACAAAAAATTAGTGTGTAAATTTCACACACGTGAAACAACATTAGAGACACTTGTAAGGATTGCGCAAAAAAATGGATAGTAAATTTTAAAATTGTGTTACATGATTTGGGACTGATTGAACCCTCCCTATAGCATTTCAAAATTAACAATGTTTATTTATTACATATCAAAATCACCTATCCATCATCCCCTCTCATACCAAATTCAAACATAAAGCAAATTCCCACACTTAATGTCCAAAAATGTATTCCCTGATATAAACTCTCACATGTATCAAATCATATATAACATTAATTGTTGTCGAAATACTAAAAATAATACAATCCATAACGACCAAAAATATCAAACAATACAAAAAACAATGTTATTTGGGTAACAAACTTTGAAAATCAAATGTTCCGTACTAAACCCCAAACCCCCTAAAATATTAAAATTAAATAACAAATTGAATTAGTCTTTTAACTTTAGGGTCAATATATGCAACATATATGACTACAATTGTGCATATGGAGATGATACTCATGCTTATATTTGGTCAGCTAAAAATAAATAAATTTCAAACCGTTACGCCAAGTTAAATATAAAGTACATCCATCATTGTGAGGCAAACGACTTGCATGAGCAAATAACGCCAATGTGGAAGACGCATAAAAGACTGGACAAGCCCGTATGCAATTAACTGCAAGAGATTCAAAGAATTGTGGAATGTTGTCACGAGTACAAATATTAAATTTTTAACACAAATGAACAATCAAGGAAATACACAAATACTAATTGATTAAATACTACCTTTCTTGATAAACATAAATATTTAAACATGAATAAATGAACAATTAGAGATCATTGTCTTTCTTGACAAATTTATATAGTTTTTTTTAAATAGGGGACTACACCCCAAAAATTATATTATTCACAAAAGATGGAGAACCAACCTCTCCATAGTATCACACATTAAAGATAAGTGCAAGTTGTCAAAAGCCCTCAAAATGAAACCACAACCCGAATATAAAAATGAGTAAAAGAACTCAAGTACTGAGCCGAAACAAAAGGAAAACTAAGTGAACACAAGGTGAGGCCAAGTAGATGTATAAGACCCAAATGGAGTCAAACTACACTAAAAAAATCACAAAAATTGTGCAAAACCTCAAGAGCAAACCATAAAAGTCGACTGGAATGCTCCACCAGTAGAAACACACCGGAATCGAGCAAAACTGCATCTGACCAAACCTGAAGTTGCAACAGCTAGACTCAACTAGAAAAAAAATGACAAAACTGACCTGATAAGGCTATGTGCATGAGATACTAAATTCATCTATAATATCTGCATTTTATCTTCATTTGATGAGCCAAGAATGCCACCCTTATATATGAATGAATTTTCCCGATTATATGATCCGAATTCATAGGAATA
This sequence comes from Sambucus nigra, assembly GCA_949130495.1. Taxonomy (NCBI): domain Eukaryota; kingdom Viridiplantae; phylum Streptophyta; class Magnoliopsida; order Dipsacales; family Adoxaceae; genus Sambucus; species Sambucus nigra. Next base: position 1,153,864 of record CASBWL010000014.1, read on the forward strand.
TTATTAAACAAATATTATAACAACCACGCCCAGTTCTCTAACAAATAAAGCAAGGAACAATCTTTCATAACACACCCATCAAACCTTTACCCCTTGTTCTAAGACACCAAGACATAATAATGGAACACAAGGAACGAGGATCAAAACTAAAGACCGAAAATACCCTGAAGATAACGCCAAATATGCCACCACCCCAAAGCAGAACAACAACTCAAAAGTTTCCTCTTTTCTCAGCATACAAAACCTATATCCAAACACGACAGGACTTTTAATTTCGAGACGACCTCATCAATGGGATTGCACCTAAGAAGCAGTTTCCAGAAGAAAATGGAAAACATTTGGAATTATAGCATCCCACGCTTGGAAGAAAATTACTCCACACTAATTCCCAAGTCGATTAAAGGGAAAAAATACCAGTAAAGCTAGGGTTCAAGAAACATTGACTGCCAACCTCAGTGATCCTGAATCATGTAAATCAGCGCCAAAATGCTTCCAGACCTTAGAGAGAGAAACAACAGAAAGATTCCGGGGGGGGGGGGGGGGGCTAGATTAGATATCATAAAGATTTAAATATGAGTAAATAAACAATTAGAGATTTTAGCCTTAGAAAGTCTATGCAGTTAGTCCTTGGGTATTAATCCAACAACTATCTAGGGAATTTTTTTTTCTCTCGGTTATAGTGTTTTTTTAACAATTCAAGGGATGCATTCATAGTGACTTTGAGGGTGCAAGTGAATCTTCATATTGGATAGTCTCATGAAGAGAGAAACTCCACTTTAACATAATCAATTCAGTTTTTTGCATACACTTTCTTTTACAATTGTCAATGGATTTTGTTTTCAAATAAGTCCATCTCTCTATGAATATACGTACGTTTTGTTATGAACCTAATGATATATCATATATGGAATCAACCACTTTTTTTGCCCAAAGAAACTCATTGGATTATAAAAAAAACTCTCTAAACAGAATAATCAATAGGCCGTGCAAGCGGGATTAGGAAACAAAAAGGATTTTACCTGAACGGACATCAGTATTGTGCAGGCCAATCTGGAAATTGCTTGGAGCTACAATTTATTTTGGCATATGCAAACTGTAGATAGGGAGAAAGAACCAGAATTCCAAAAAGATCAATTAGTTTGATAAATATAACTGAACAAACTGCAACTTATAATTGCAGAAAGAGAAATATGGACAATAATTACCACTACATGACTTGAGAAAGAAAATTTAAGGATGATTATTACATTTACTCTCTAAGCACACAAGATCGATGGACAGTTCTACCAGTCAAACTTTTTCGAGCACGTATTTTAGGCTTTGGGTCTAATTTAGGCCCGTAGAGGATATAAAACTATTTGGCCCATCTTTGATAAAGAATTTTATGGTCAATTGTAGGGGCAAACCCATGAGGGCCTAATTTTCCAAAACCCAAATAGGCCCAACACGCTGCCTCAGTCAAATACAATGTCGCATGGATAAATACAAGAACGCATTACGTGGATAATTAAATACTGTATGGTTACCTACATTATCAGAGCAGATGAACATGAATCCCCAACGAGCAAATGAGAAACTAGGAAGGTTATTTGTACAACTCAACTATTTCATATAAATATAACTCTCACCTCGGGGCAAGAGGGCGTATAATTTTGAACATCTGAGGAATAATAAAAGCTGAGAAACCCCTCCGTTGACGTAGGCAGTTGCCAAAGAACATAAATATTGTGTGTTGTGATAATTTTCTTTACTCTTTCAATCCCTTTTACTTAATATTTAATTGTGATTTCTTGCACTCACACTTGGTATTATCATTTATCTTCTTATTATTTATTACCATTGTGGATTTTTTTATATGAATCCTAAACATAAAAATCTAAACTATTATGCATATTTTTACTATCTCTACCCAAATTCTTTTTATTCAATGATTTAATTTGTACCTTAAGCTCTTTTATATCTTCACATGCATATACCATTCGTTTACTCTAATTATTTTTTTAAGATCTATTAATTATATTTTCACCTTAGTCTTATCTTTATTTTAATTTTTTGTGGATTTCACTATACAATTCTTTACGGCGCTTCTTTTGTTCTCCATAAAATTCTTATTGTAACGATATTTTTATGTTGCTTAAACAAATTTCACAATTTTGGGAAGAGATTAACTCTTTAGAACCCTTGCTCTAGACTAAGTAAATTTTATGATTTTCCACCACAGTTTCCACCACGAAGACTTTAACTCGCTCATTTTTTATCGAAAAAATAATAAACTGAAGCATTTGAGTACAAAGGAAAAAAAATGTCAAACCAATTAATATTATAAGCAAAGCAAAATTTAAAACTAAACCACTCCCTATTCAGCCTTTTAAGATTTAATCTTGAGGTAATCTAAGAGTTAGTTAACTCATTATTATCAAACAACTGAAAATATCAACACATGAATCGACGTTTGTAAAGAATTTGTGAAAATATCATGAATTCAAGCCTGATATTTGAGTTATATACAAAAGTCAAAATTTTTATGAAGAATTATAAAAATATGAAGATATCATAAATGAATCAACAATTGTAATCTTCAGTTTGCTATAAATATCATATCTCGCCCCCTTTCTAAGATTTGAAAATAGTTAGGGTTAGGGATTTCGCTGGATGAAAGGTGAGGGGTTTAACGAAAGCAGATGGGGATGAAGGTCAGAGGTCACTGAAAAATAGGAGTGGCAATTTCATCCACCCCTAACGGGATGGATATGAAAATAATTTTTTCGGGTTTGGGTTTGAAAAATTATATCCGAGGCGGGTTCGAGTTTAGGTGTAAAAAAATCCACCCGCTATGTTTATACATATTTTAGCCAAAAAATATATAAATATATATATTTTCAAAGAAATACCTTTAGATAAATATATTTTGAGTCATATTTGCTCCATTACTACCCATATAAGTATGTAATAATGGTGGCATACTTATACATCATTTTTAGTATGTAAAGATAAAAGTTGATTAAATTAACTTAATTTAATAAGCGAGTCGAGCCGAATCGGTATCATAAATATCAATTCAGAGCGAAATAGGGTTTTAATTATAAAACATGTTTTAGATTTGGGACGAGATATATTTGATAGTTTTTTAAACGAGTCGGGTTTGAGTTTTGCGAAACCCCATCACATTGCCATTCCCACCGAAAGAAATAGGGATGAAAGCCATTGGGCAGAGAGGACGAGATTGGTGAGAAGAAAGGTGAAATTTGGAAGATAAATTTTGACTTAGAATATTAATTAGTTTGACAATTTTGCCCTTTGTCGTGCTATTTTGTAACGTAAATATAGTGTACAGAATAAATAACCTAAATTGATAAGGAGAGCCTTATTAGGGCTGACAATTTTTGACACGATAACCCATTTAAGCTAATAACCCAAAATGATCCGAACATGACACGATTAGCTTGTATAGATTTAAGAGTACCTAAAATTTATAGTGAGATCAAAATCAACGCGACTCAAAAATGACATGATTAACCCGAATTATCACCCTAAGCGTTATGTACTAGATTGAGTATAAAAACGTTAATAGATATTTCCTGCCAACATTAGTCTCACTAGGTGTAAACCCGCGCGATGCGCGGGCTTTGCAATCCATTTGATTTTGAACAATTTTCCATTTCCTATGTGTAACAATTTTATTTTGTAACAATAAAATATTTGAATTAACCTTGACATGTTTAGCTGCGATTAGGTTTAAAAACCTGAGAAACAATGAAAAGAATTAAAAAAATCCATCGAAGTTATCATTAACATTTGGTTAAGTCTTATTCAAATTCATTAAAAAAATCATTGAAGTTATCAAAATATTCGAATTAATGTTCTTGTTCAAAAGATTGTACCTTTGCATTTTGTATCACCCGCACTTGAGGTAGCACATTGACAATTTCAGGATATATATAAAAGCATTTTTCAAGCATTGCATAGGTAACATATCTGGTGCCCATGTTTTGGCATGATAAATAAACGATTCAAAAATTTGATGGCAAGAAAACAAATAGACATGGGTGCATTTTATCATAAAACTTGATCGCGAATGACGACACAAAAAATGTTCCTACTGAATCTCTTTCTTGTATCACCTAAACATAGACATCCGATTTCACCACAATGAAATGAACATACAAAATTTAAACAACCAAATGAAATTTATATGACCAATTGAAATATGATAACCTTTTTATTAAAATTCAAACCACGAAATAAAATTGCCAAATAGCAATACACTGTGATAAAATATAAAAAGACATTAGTATTTATGCAAGTCTCTGATTCAAATCGGATACATCTTAAATTCATCTTGGAGTTGGTAGATCTGAACGCTAAACATATACTTAAATAACTTCAGAGACTCAAGGTTCGCATGTTCATACACACATGATGGAAGTTGAAATGAAGCGTCGTGATTATCATGACTTTCTTCATGTTGATCCCATGATGGATCAGAAAAATCAAAATCAAGTACTTTAACTTTATGGTCAACCGCAATTGAATACAACTTTGCATTTCTACAACATTGTTTTTGGGTCCGAAAACTTAAAGCTGAATTTTTTGGGCAAATGCTTCACCATAATTATCAAATTTATACTTTGCAAAATTGAGGAAAGACCTTGTCTGGATTTCTTTGTTTTGGCCCTTTTTTAAACAAAAAAATATGATATTGCATAACAGGGAGTTTGATATGAGAATTTGTATTCGATCTTCTTGTTGTAGGCCATGACTTTGTGGAGGGTTGATGTTTAAAGATTTTCAGTTGAAAAGGCTGAATAGCGGTAACACAAACACAAAAATAAAAATAACAATAATAGAAGGAATGAAATCTTCATAGGTCGTTGTTGATCTTTCACTTTCACTGCCACAAATTTATAAATATAGAATATATTTATATTCTTTATTTTTTATAGAATATAAGAAATTAATACAATGACGTTGTATTAATTAAAAATTATCACTGATAAAACAGAAGGAATGAAAGCTGTTCTTTTTAATTATAAAATAAATGTAATAATTATAATATGGCCACACACTGTTACTAACTGACAATGTGAAATAATTGTAATATAATAAATGTAATAATTCTAATATGGGCACAACGTCGTATAAAATACTTTCTAGATAAAACAAAACTATTTCTAACAAACAAACACCGTGACAAAACGATTAGTGATGCGCATAAGCGACAAATAAATGTAAAAATTCTAATATGGGCACAAACTGTGCTAAGATATTTGGGAGCCAATAACTAAAGACCTTTATAATAACATTAGCGAAACTTGGTACATTAATTTTTAATTTATAAACTTAACAAAAATTAAATAAAAATTAAGAACTTTTACATCTATTGATTTGGAAGCAGAAGATTTCTTCTTCTTCTTCTTCTTCTTCTTCTTCTTCTTCTTCTTCTTCTTCTTTGATTTTATGAACTCATCTTTGACCTCATCGAACTCCTTTTGCTTAGCGTAATAAAAAATAACCATATCCAAAAATAATTAAATAAATTCTCACACATAAAAGTAATAAAAATAAAAATAAAACTTAGGAGAAAATTGAGAAATTTTTGAAAGCTTTTTTACATACATACACACATACACCATGTTTATATACTTACATACATACCTACCTACCCTGTGGTAAGAACCTTTTAAGTCAAAGAACTTTTTTACAACACATAATTGTAAATAATTTGAAATTTTAGGGCATATTTTCATGTGTTTATATGACTATTCAAAATATAGAATCGGTAAATTAAGTCATATGTCATCGACGACGTCTCCAAGCCCACGTACAAAAATTGTTCGACAATAGAAGCTATTCGTACTGTTTTGCAAATAAAGGACCCTAAGATTAGAGGGATGCTTAAAAAATGTGGTATAACATATCCCTAAACTCAAATAGAATTAAGTGTAAAAGAGCCCTAAAATTACCATATGCAAATTAATATTGACATAATAATACACTACACATCACTAATTAAAAAATCACAAAAAATTAAAGAATAAAACAGTTGAGAAATATAAGTACCAAATTCACTAATGTGACGAGGATTCATTTACCGAAGTACCAAGTTAAGTAGTAGTATTAGTATAACTTTGTAGGAAAAAAGTATAATAGTTCAATAATAATATAAAATTGCTGAAAATAGTACCAAATTAAAAAAAAATCCAAATTAAACCTCACATATGTTTTGAATTAATACGAAGACTATTCATTTGACAAAGGATCAAACCACTTCAACTAACGAAGAATTGTGATTCAGAAATATAATTCAAAAGTATTTTTTTTTTCAAATCCACCTTTCAATTCTCTAAAATTGAAAATTGTAGTACAACGCCGTTTTATAGAATATGAAATCTTGTAGGTGTTAATTAAAAATACAACTTCTCACTTCTTCCAACACCTACATCGTCCATATATCCACCTCCAAATCTGACCCGCTGCCTCAAAAACAAACCCACATCCGACCCGCTACCATGGACAACAATGGGGTTTCAAGTAGATAAAAATGGGCGGGAATGAACCGGCAGAGAGTTAATGGAGAGAGAGATGCCAAACATGGCGATTCAACTCTTAGAAAAGGAATGGACATGGCCACAAAAGAAGGAGCGGTTCACAGGTAAGCACCATTAAATGCTTCTAAACCATTTTATAGTATATATAGAGATAGAGATTCCAATCAGTCAATTACCTGAAACCCACCCTCACCATGTCTAATGTTCCATCTGATCTACACAAAGAAATCCTCTCCCGATTACCAGTAAACTCTCTTCTACGTTTCAGGTGCGTTTCAAAAACATGGCTTGCTCTAATTAACTCCCCAGATTTCATTAACTTACACCATAATCAATCCATAAAAAAAAACTCCAACATCACTATTACTTATACAAATGGTCAATTATATTCTGTCGACTCTGATTTACTTGACAACGCAATTGAACTAAACCACCCTTTAAAGGGTGATGATGACATGACTCAAATATTGGGTTCTGGTAATGGGTTGTTATGTTTGACCAACATAGAGGGGAAACTTGTGTTGTGGAACCCATCAACCCGAAAACATGACGAATTACCGGATACTAAGACTAAATTGTTAAGGAGTTTTGATTTTTGCGGATGTGTGATTTACGGGTTCGGTTATGATCATGTGAATGATGATTACAAGGTGGTGAGGGTGGTGCAATTTGTAGGCAAAAGTGGTGATTTGTTTTGTTGTGATGTTAAGGTTTATTCATTGAAATTGGGTTTGTGGAGGGGAATTAAGGATTTTCCTTATTACCTTTGTTACAAGGGGTTTCGTGGTGCGTTTGCGGGTGGTGCTTTGCATTGGTTTGTGTGTAGTAATCCGAAGTCGGATGGTGAGAAGTTGATTGGTGCTTTTGATCTTGGGACAGAGGGATGTAGGTTGGTGCCACTCCCGGAAGATTTAGATAAGGAGTTACATGTGAATGTGGGGGTGTTGGGGGAAAGTCTTTTCTTGTTTACTAATTTTTCATTGAGGGAGGTTGATGTGTGGGTGATGAAGAGTTATGGGGTGAAGGAGTATTGGACCGAGTTGTTTTCGGTTTCGCAACCGAATGATATAAAGTCGTTTGTGTATTTAAGACCGGTAGCGTATTCAAAGAGCGGTGACCGAGTACTTATTGAACAAGATGATGGCACGGATATTTGGTGGTATGACCTTAAAAAGAAGAAAGTAGATAATGTTGGGGTGCGTGATGGGGCGAAGTTCTATGAGACAAAATTTTATTTAGGAAGCCTTGTTGAGCTCAATTGCAATGATGGAAGTCATGGGACGAAGGAAATTCCACAGGAGAGGTATAATAATTAAGTCAATCCCCATTTTCCCCATCTAATATCTTTATTTTTCTTAACTTGATCTTGCTTTGTCATAAGCAATTTTGATTCTTTGTCATCCATGTATTACCTTGATGTCATTTTATCAATCAAATGTTGGATAGTGTTTCTCTCAGAAATGATTTCATATTAAAGTTGATCAAACTTAAACTTGGTGACACTTTAGGAAACTCGAGCAGATGATTTGAGTAATTAGGAGTAGGAAGGGAACATGGTAAGTTCATAATATCTTTCTACACTTACTAAAGTTGGTTTCTTTGGGACTTAATTTTCCATCATGCTTAGTTTAATCGTGTTGGTTGTGTGGCATTTTCCTTATCAAAGTAGAGAAGCGATTACGATATCAAGTTGATATAAGAGGAATGAATACTATTTGGAGCCTTTACAAAGTTTTTTTTCCTTCTTCTACTACCAACTTTCCATTTAAGTAGACACCTTTTTCTTATATATATGACAATAATTTTTTCCCCTCTTAGTTTGCTGCTGACTTGATCTGGCATCATTCACTGAGTATCTGGTACACAGAAAGTTCTGAGAATGGAAAGAATCAAAGTCAATTAAAAAATGCTTCTTATTAAATTTTACTTTTTTTTCTTTTCTTTTATATTGTTGTTGGGTAAATAAAGACGGGGTCAAGAATGTTCAGTTATTGTTCAAGGCTTTTGGTTTGTATGTTAGCATGCTTACATCCCATTCTAATCATAGCATGGTCACGTCACGTTTAACTCTCTGGATTTATGTTCAATTCTATGTGGTTGTAGATTTTTGTTAATGCATTTTTTTTACTTGACAGTTTTTTCCATATTTCATTTCTTTCTCAAGATTGTCAAAAAAATATATTGTGGCTTTGACTTCTTTCTTCATAAAAAAAAGGTCGTATTCAGTGCACAAGGCTCCCGCTTAACTGCAGGGTTTGGGAGAGGCAGATGTCGGCCGATCTTTACCCTATATATGGATAGGTTGTTCCCATGCCTCGAACCGAGACCAACCGTAGTTTGGGCGAGGGCACTTGACATCGCACCAAAGTACGACCTCTTGATTTCTTTCTCAATATTATCAAAGAAGCATATTGTGACTGGGACGGAGCCAGTTAAGGCCCAATGGGATCTCGAGCCCTCACTCAACTTTATTAACTAAAAAAACATATATGCTATAAGAAAATTTTAAATTTGTGGGCAAAATAAAAATAGTAATAACCTTAAGGTAGCTTATGTTAATTCAAAGCCTGTTACGTTGAACACTAGTTGATTAAAAATTGGGGGGAATTTATATTTTTGGGTTATGTTTTACTAAATTCGACAAGAATCATTCTGACAAAAACACAATATGTCGTGTCACTTTTGATCAATTTCATGTCATGTTAACACGTAGTTTCTGAAATTGTCGCTCCCATTAGAAGTTGAAAACCCCTTTCTTACCCAACTTGCTTCCTACTAACTGGGAGCATGAATAAAAGTGAAATGGAAATTAATATTGTCTACATATTCAAATGTAAAAATTTGAGTAATTATATGTTAGATTCTATAAAAATAACCTCGAGAAAATTGACTCAGCGGATCCCGCTTCTGAACACCCTAAATTCGTTATTCATTATCCCCTCACTCACTTCATCTCCTTGTTCCGTCCCTCTTATGTTTAGCACAATATTCTTAGCGTGGGATTGACCTTAGGACCATTCGGTGATTGAAAAATATGTCATTATTGTATGCCGGATTAATTTATTTAGTTTTTCATTAATTATGTTTTTCACCATTTTGTGGGATTCGATATTCAAGGAGGGGCTTTAGTACCGACGCACTCGAGTAAGAAAGGTATTGGATGATTTTTATAACGTTGGTTTAAGCAAGGGGCAAGCGCAAGGAGCGAGGCACTCCACCAAGAAACCCTTTTTGGGATGCTTGGAGGAATTGTATTGGAGGACATCAATTCATAATTCTACCTAGGACCCAGGAGGCCTTGGTTGCTCGCGTAGTGACTTGATCAGGCAACTCTAATGTAAATCATGGCCAAAGGGACTCTGACAGACCTAGGCGAATGAGCGAATTTCCTCCACTAATGAGGCAAGTGAGAAATTGACAACTGAATTGTAATCAGTGCGAGTAAAACCCTTATATTGAACAAGTAAAAACAAAACAACTCACCACCCTCGACCATTACCCAAGTTAAAATTAACTTTACCCATTTTCTTTGCATATTGCATTGGTGTTCTCTGTCACTCTGGGTCTTTTCACGCAACACGTGATGCTGTCATGATCGTTTTATAAAAGTAGCACACAGACACGTTCAGCGTATTCATATTTTTTGTATATTACTAAAAGGAAAATAAAGTAATGTTGTTCCAATAGTTTAAAAATGTTATACTTTCATCCCTTTAATTAGAATACATTTCAACTAACAAGATTACATTATGTGCCCATTTTTCATTGAGGTTACAATGTAGTGTCCTAAAATGAGTTTTAGCATGTGCTCTAGTATATCTCAATGTATCAGGAAAAGAATCACATTAAAATACTCTATGGTTGTGTTTGAAAGGTGTCTCAAGATGTCGGTGTCCAACATGTCGGACACGGGCACGTGACCTCGAGGATAATGTCAGCACTTCATAGCCTCCGGGTGCTTATTATATCGCCTCCTTCCATTTAATCTCTCAAGGATCTCAACATATTTACTTGGACTTAACTAAATTGTTCATTGATATGTACTCTGTTTGTGTTGCTCCATTCTTTAGGTTCTCTCTTTGGCTGGTGAGAGCTCCATTATTTAGGTTCTCTCTTTGGCTAGTGAGATTATTCAGGTAATTTCAAAACCCCTTTCAACCTCAAAACTTCTTATATATTCGTTATTTAGGGCTGCCTACATATTATAGGTTAATGTAATGGATCTCTCACACGTCACGAATTTATATATAATCCTACTCCATCTAACTTTTAACATCTTTTGTTATTTTAACCATTGGTAGTGTTTAAGCGTACGATAAAATGCTGCCTTTTTCATTTTACAGCCAACTTTTTCCACATTAAAGGCCAACTTACTCCTCCTTTTCGTTTGTTTTTCTTTTTCATTGGGGTAAGAAATACAACTCCTTAGGCACTCCAAGCATACATTAATTTCCAGCCATGTCTTTTAAAATTTATAACATATCTCTTCATTATTTTTTTTGGTGTATTGTAAGCATTATTTTTTCTGTTACTAGTTAAAAAGAATAAGAAAATCATAAACCCCTGTAACAACTCCCTGAATAAATTGGTAAAAATATCAAGTATCTGTCAAATGTAATTTAGGTAATTATACGTGTGTAAAACATCCATAAATTGTTTTTAAAATTTATATGGGGTCCATCAAAACATCAAATATAATGTGAATAAAATGACCTATTCGACAGTGGGGTGTTCAAAATGCTTTGGTTTCAAAGATTTTCTGATTATTTGGAGTAGCTTAGGTTCCAAGGTTCCAGACCTGATTATTCCTTATTCACTTATTACAAGGGTGACATGAGTATCATTTTTCTTATTTATGATGAGGACATTCTTATCGCGGACAATAATTCTTCTCATATTTCAGAACTTATTCAGAATCTGTGCCTGATTATTTGCCATGAAGGATTTGGGTCCCCTTCACTTTTTCCTTGGTCTTAAGGTTTATATTTGACTCGAACCCAATATACTCGTGACTTGTTGCATTGCACAAAGTGTGAGGATGTCAATCCCATTTCTCTTCTCCTACTTCATGTGGTAGGAAATTAAGCCTGTAGGATTGCGACCCCCTTTCCAATCCTACTGAATATCGGAGTGTCGTAGTTGCTCTACCATACTTGAGGGTTATTCATCCAGATATGTCGTTTGCAGTTGACACACCAATTCTCTTACGACTAGGTCCTGTCCTACCAACCTGGTTGTCTCCGTTTGGAAGCATACTCTGATGCTTACTATGATGGTAATCTTGATGATCGTCATTCCACTGGTAGGTATTATCTTCATCTTGGTCCTACTTCAATCTCCCGGGGTGCTAAAAAGCAGGCACTATTTCCCGCTCTAGAACGAAAGCAGAATATCGCCAATTGTCCTACACAGCTGCTGAAATATCATGTGTTGGCTCTATTTATAAAGATTTGTTTGTTCCACCAGAAGTTCAATCTCTTTGGCATCCAATCCCGTCTGTCACGCTCGTACAAAATACTTGGAAGTGGATTATCATTAAGTTTGTGAAAAGGTTGTTTGCAAACAACTTGTGGTCTGTTATATTTGTATTAGGAATCAAGTCGCAGATGTGTTTACTGAAGGGTTATCCTCGGCTCAAATCAAAGTATTGGTTAACAGGCTTATGGTCCGCTCTCATCCCATGCCCTTGCGGAAGTTAATTTTATTTTCGACAATTCATACGATGGAAGGATGAGTTTATTTTCTTCTTCCAACCAGAAAATAATGAATTTATAAGCGCATGGGATGGCTTTCGCTCATGTTTTTTATATAAATATTTTTTTATAGTAATGGGTAACTTGTAGTTCTTAATTTTAACTTCAAACCTTACTCTCAGATGGCCTAACCTTTGATTTGACAGAAGATTAAAATTAACAGTTGACTTACCTATGCACTTTTCTTTTACTCTGCCTTCTTTTGAATTGTTGAAAATCAAATGTCTTTCTAACTACCATCCTCTATTATAGAAAGCCTTTTGTGAATATTCTGTCTTTTTCCTGACCTTTGTGTCATTCCTATGAATCTTTAAAGCTCAAATTAGGTATATTCAGTGTATAAACTTCACCTGTAGCTTATAAGTGGGTTTCTTTTATCTCCATTGCAGATTTTAGAAGGTACAAGGACAAATGAGATTCATAATTAAACGAACTGTTCACACCGTGTAAGTGTCGTCTCTTTATGGTTGTGATACTTGAACATTAAGATTTGTTCAAGTGTTTTGACTTTTATGATCAGGCCTCTGATTCTTTGCTTTTATATAATCTGTTTATATAGTATGCTCAGTTTAATTACAAATTTCTCTATTTCAAATATCTTTTACATTGCATCATATTAATGAGAAATCAAATAAATAACAAATGATTGTTGAGGATATGGGTAGAAATACGTTTTTTTTTTACCAACATACTTTTTACTATATAGTGTTTTTAATGAAGTAATATTTTGGTTCAGTGTGTCCTGCAAATTGATTTCCTAATGCCTTTTATGAACCAACATATTTTTACTATATAGTGTTTTTAATGCCTTGACCCTAACTGGTTGTGTTTATTCATCATGGATCTGGTTTTCATTTATGAACATTTAGAGCGATTTGAATCGGTAACAGTATTAAAAAGCCTCTTTGCTATTGTGAAGTATGTCGTTTACTACCTTAAAAGTACGTTTGCATTTGTATACTAATTTTAAAGTAGATGATATGTCATGTTCCATACTTGTATATTAATGTCTGCTTGTGGTAGATAGGAAATGATGCTTCATGCAAGTGCGTTGATTCTCTGATACTCTTTTTTTCCCTCTTATGTTTCGAATAATACAGTTACATACTAATTAATGGTTTTCTCCTCTTTCTAGGAACCTTGGGGGTAATTGTTATTTGGACCTTTTGTCAGAAACTTTTAATCAGTGGATGGTGGTGATTCAAATTCCATCCATTCTCACATTTTGTGACATTTTATTCAGCGGAGAATAAGCATAGAAAATATTTAGTTATTTCTTTTGATGTGATTGCAAACTTCCTGTTATTTTACTACATAATGGTAATGCACATGATCGGATGCATATGTACATGGATTTGTGACATCTTTACCCTATATGAACATTGAACACCAGTATGATCCCTTGAGTTTCTAACTTTTTACCATTTAAACGCGTTAAATAAGCTAATCGTTTCGATTCTTATGCGAATTCAACTAGTTTAACCAATCAACCATTTTACCTGAGTATTTCACAAGCCAATATGGGATTTAACGAGTACATATTGTGATGGGGTTGATGGGTTTGTAAATGAGCGACGTGGTAAATAGTTGATGGGTTATGCGATTCATAGCTTAAATTTGTCTGACTGGTTGCTAACATGTTTCACGATTCTTTCATGGCTTTGGCGGTTTCACCAATTATAACTGGAAAACGGTAAGCCTACACTCGTTCTTTGTAAGTTTGTGTCGATTTTAGGTCATGTTAAACGGTCGTCTCGCAAATTAGGATGCTGCCAAATGTTAGTAGTGTTTTTCCTTGTTGTGGACAAATTAAGCTTTTATTTTGTCATAAATTCAAGAACTCAATCAACTTTATTGGGAAAGGACCTTCAAAGTCTAGCTTGGGGTGCCAATAAGATGATACAAAATTGTAGGGTCGAATTTGAGACTTTTTGTGTCATTTTTTTCCGTCACGAAAGAGCAACTTTGTAGTTAGGTCGCACTCCAAATTAAAACATGAACTTGGCCCATGCTCGATGTACCCGCAAACTCAATTTTGAGCCTGACATGTTCGTATATGTGCTTTATGTAAACGATAAATTTGATGAAACACTTATTAAAAAACTTCAACTTAAAACGTTTGGAAAAGGTCAACTGTCACTTAATATAGATGATTTCATGCTCGTGTGTTTGAGATTTCATGCTTTCCTCATTATTCGATAATGGTAATCCACACTTTTAAGTCTTATTCATATTGAGAGTTTGAAAGGCATGTTATGCCAATTCCTTTCCTAATATTTAAATTAAAGACGATGTTAATTATACTTAAATCCCCTGAACTTTGATCCTCTCTAAACTTCACCATTATAACTTTCAATTTTTGCACTTAACCCTCTAAACTTTGAAAAAAGCTACAAGTAGTCTTCTGTCATCCAACTTCGTTAGTTTTTGGCTGAAAAAAGTTATGCAAGTGTGTGGCACATGTTTGAAAGTGAGAGCATTTCGTTCGAACATAGATTTATTAAATAAAATCTTAAAATAATAGAAAAATATTTTAAAATTAAGATAATACTAAAAAATATTTTAAAAATATCAAAAATCCTAGATTTTTTTTTACATTTTTTGAAAAAATTCTGAAGATTACCAAAAATAAATAACTAAAATATGGAAAATTCTCAATTTTTTTTTTTAGAAAATATGCTTAAAATGCAAATAATTACTCAAAAATGGGAAATACTTTGTGTCCCAAACAACTTCCCCCAATTCTCCCCAAAATAGCATTAAGTGTTATACCTTGTGGTATGGGTCCCGTCAGGACATAACTCATTAATGTCATTTCGGGGAGATTTGGGGGATTTGTTTGATACCCATAGCAGCACTCCTGAAAAATACATTGTAATACACAAAAACATTTAAAAATGTGAAAAATCATAAAAAAAATAGGGATCTTAAGTATTTAGTCCGCTTTTTTAAGATTCACTTGTAGCCAATCCAATGTCTTTGTTTTTCTACTTGTTAGTCATATAGTAACAAATAAGAGACAAATATCATTCTCTATAAAAAAAGGAAGATGGTTGTTGATACCAAAATTAATATGCTGGTGTGGACGAATAATACGAAAACACGTGTCAATCTACGTGGCACAATAGCAGCGAGGAAGTTCATTTCCCGACCAACCATGCTTCTTTCCGAGCAACGAGGATACACCGAGGAACTCTAGCACACCGAGGAACTCCAGCGCACCGAGGTACTCTGGCGCACCGAGGTACTCTAGTTCTCTGAGGAACTCCTGATCAGCGAGCAGCTATGGCGGTCCGAGCTGCATCTCGGTCGTACCATTAATTGCCAGATAATCAACAGTTTAGATATTCATTGAATGCTTATATTCTTGACGCACACGCTGCATTAAATGTATTACCCTTTCACATGTATATCATTTAATGTATCGAACCTTTCATGTACAGCCTCAAGGCTATAAATACCTTGTATCAAACCCATTCAAAGGGACCGGAATTTCTTGAGAGAACTTGTAATCAAGAATTCCACAAACACTCAGCAATAACATAACAGTGGACGTAGGCTTTATTCCTAGTCGAACCACTTTAAAATTCTTTGTCTTATTTATTTATCTGTGATTGAAAAATTAGAGCGATTTAGTTTTTTACATCAACAGATTGGCGCCGTCTGTGGGAAACGACTGTTACTATCGTTTTTCGCAAAAATCATTTGTTATCAATGGCAGATAATCCAGAATCCAGTAATCGAAATGCTGGAAATGCTGGAAATCCTCCAAATCCATCTGCAACTCCAGATCTGGCTGGAATTATGACAAATCTGGCTCAAGGACAAACCGCCATGCAAGAATCTATGAGGCAACTCATTCAAACTCTTCAAGGCGGTGCACCTACCTATTCAGGACAACGGAGTGATCATGGGCAATCACGATCCAGACGTACTGCGTCATATCGCAATGGGGAGTCTAATGATTCTTCTTATCAACCTGGGCGGACTTCATCGATACGGGCTACGGATACAAATCAACCTATATCTCTCTCTCCGGAGAGAACCAGCGCTTTGGAAAGATTAAGCAGGGCGTCTCCTTTCAGTCGATTAGGACCAAGGAGGAATATGAGTCCACCTAGAGCTCCATCGAGAAGTTTTCGGCCACCATCAGGTTTGAGAGAAGGATCAGCACAATCACGACCAGCTACTCGTCGAGATAAATCTCAGGAAGCTACGTCGGAACATTCAGTTGCTCGGACTAAGCGGCGTGAGGAAGGAAATGAAGCATGGAAAGGTTCCATTCAGCGGTTGGAGGATAGATTGGGCGAAATGGCTAAGGCAAGAAACCCCTTACAGAGAACTTTTGTTCAAGGAACACCTTTTGTGCAAGCCATTGTGGATTTTCCTACACCATCGAAATTCAAAGCACCTGTAGTGACTCCTAAGTACGATGGAAAAACAGATCCAGTACTTCATATAGAACAATATCAAGCTGCCGCCGACATATATGTCGTCCCCGACGAGATGAGGTGCAGAGCTTTCTCGGGAACTCTTACCGGATCTGCACAGATATGGTATAACAATCTTCCTCGGGGTAAGATTTCAACTTTTATTCAACTGGCCGAGTTGTTCATTGGCAATTTTTGTTTTGGGGCGAAGCCAGTAAAACGGGTAGCACATTTGTTAAGTGTTAGACAAAAATCAGGTGAAAGTACTAGAGATTACATAACTCATTTTAATAACGAAAAGTTGGAAGTCGTAGATTACGAAGAAAAGACAGCAATCACTGCTTTGATGAGTGGTTTGCTGCCTAATAAGCTGTACTACACCTTGGCCAAAGATCCACCTAAAACTATGTCCGAGTTGATGGCAAAATCAGCCAAAATTATGAATGCCGAGGAGGCTATGGCTGCGAAGAAGAATATGGATAAAGAAGTAAAAGTGGAGGTCGACAAGTTTAAGAAGAAAGATCAGAAAGTAAATGGTGGTGACAAGCATTACAGGAATAATAGGACAACGTTGGAAGTCCTAAAGAAGTACGATAATTATACCCCATTGAAAATGGGTATTAATCATGTTTTGGAAGAAATCAAGAATAACGAGGAAATCAAGTGGCCAGAGAAACTGAAGACGAATCCCGATCTGAGGAATAAGGCCAAATATTGCGAGTTTCATAAAGATCATGGCCATATGACCAAAAATTGCATAGCCCTTCAGAACGAGATCGAAACACTCATTCGAAGAGGAAAATTGTCAAAGTATGTAGATCGCAGGAGTGAGAGGAAGAATGATGATAGAACTAGAGAGAGATCTAGATCTCCTCGTCGTGCAGAGGAGAAAAAGAGGAGGGACCACGAAGATGATCCAGATGATGACCCTGATCTTCCCAAGAAGCCAAGGCAGCCTGAACGAGAGGTATTCTCCATACGTTTTGGGTCATTTGATTGTAATGTTATTACAGGAGGAGATGCAGGGGGAGGAGACCTTACTGCAGAAAGAAAAGCTTACCTCGGAGAGGCTCAAGCTTGTTCATATATTCAGCGAATAAATCTGGCCGAGGATGATCGTCCGAGGAAGGTAAATAAAGAGAAGCTAGTGATTGGTTTTTCAAAAAACGACCTGGCAGGTGTTCTTTACCCTCATGATGATCCTTTGGTGATCAAAATGAGGATGAAGGATGTGGTCATTTCAAGGGTGTTAGTAGACAATGGTAGTTCGGCAGACATCATGTACTATTCATGCTTTGATAGCTTGAATTTAAAATTATCTCAATTGGAACCTTATCACAGACCCCTTCTGGGTTTTGCTGGCGAGAAAGTTTTTCCACTTGGGACGATCAAGTTGGATATACTCATTGGAACTTGGCCTGCTTGTCGAACAGAAAGAATACGCTTCTTTGTGATGGATAAGAATGTGCAGTCAGCCTACAACATCATCATGGGAAGAGTTGGATTGAAGAAGTTCGAGGCAGTTCCATCTACAGTACATCAGTGTTTGAAATTCCCAACGAATTTTGGAGTTGGAATTATGAAAGGTGATCAAAAAGTAGCTCGGGAATGCTATTATTCGTCTGCCGAGCAAGAGGAACTTGAAGAGTCAAGGAAAAAGACTACTACTTACCAAGTGGAGGAAGGTACAAAAATTGAAACTCTTGACCCTAGGGATGAATCTCAACTCGTAAAAGGGCAGGTGGTGGAATCTACAGAAACTGTTATCCTGGACGACGAGCATCCTGAACGAGTAACTCAGATAGGATCGTCGTTGGATGTTTCAATAAAACGGGAGTTGATAACTTTCTTGAGAAACAGGAAGAATACTTTTGCTTGGAGTCATGAAGACATGCCAGGTATAGATCCAAACTTCTTATGTCATGAGCTCAATGTGAATAAGGAGATCAAACCTGTGAAGCAGAGAAGAAGAGTGTTTAGTCCCGAGAAGAACCAGGCCATACAAGAGGAGGTCGAGAAACTCCAGAAAGCCCAATTCATTGAAGATGTGAAATATCCAGATTGGTTGGCAAATGTGGTGATGGTAAAGAAGAAGAACAACAAATGGAGAATGTGTGTTGATTTCACTGATCTCAACAAGGCATGCCCAAAAGATTATTTTCCATTGCCCAGAATTGATCAACTAGTGGATGCTACCTCGGGACATGAGCTACTCAGCTTTATGGATGCTTATTCTGGCTACAATCAGATCAAAATGAAGCCAGAAGACAGGGAAAGTACTTCTTTCATTACCCCAAGGGGAACTTATTGTTATAATGTTATGCCTTTTGGTTTAAAAAATGCAGGTGCAACATATCAGCGGCTGATGAACAAGGTTTTTGCCGAACAAATCAGTTGCAATATGGAAGTCTATGTCGACGACATGCTCACCAAAAGCAAGAGAGCTACTGATCATCTAGTTGACTTAGGCCAAACCTTTGATCAACTGGATAAATACCAAATGAAGCTCAACCCGACGAAGTGTACCTTTGGAGTACGAGAAGGAATGTTCCTCGGATACATCGTCAATCAACGAGGTATTGAGGCAAATCCAGAAAAGATCAAAGCTCTTTTAGGGCTGCGATCCCCAACGACGAGGAAAGAAGTACAGAGTCTTACCGGACGAGTTGCAGCGCTCAACAGATTTGTATCCCGAGCAACTGATAAATGCCTCCCGTTCTTCAAAACACTGCGAAAAAGTTTTGAGTGGACTGATGAATGTGAGAAGGCCTTTCAAGATTTGAAGAAGTATTTGGGAGCCCCACAATTGTTGTCTAGGCCAATAACTGGAGAGAAGCTGTACTTGTATTTGGCAGTATCAGAGAATGCAGTTAGCTCAGCGTTGATCAGATTGGAGAATGGAGTCCAGAAGCCAATTTATTACACAAGTAAGGCCTTCCGAGGTGCAGAAATCAGATACCCAAAGTTAGAAAAATTGGCACTGGCATTAATTGAAGCAAGTAGAAGAATGAGGCCATACTTCCAAGCCCATACCATCATAGTGTATACCGACATGCCATTAAGACAAGCCCTTCATAAGCCAGAAAAATCAGGAAGATTGATGTACTGGGCAATAGAGCTCGGTGAATATGATATTGTGTACGAACCCAGATCATCATTAAAGGGGCAAGCTGTAGCAGATTTTATAGCAGAGTTCACATACCCTGATACCCCCGAGGAGCAAAAGGTACTTGCTGACCTACCTGTGGACGATACAGTATCAACAGACACAAATCCAGACCAACTAAGGTTGGTAAAAGGACTTGTGGATGTAGAAAAATCATCATATTCAAACCCAAACCAACTAAGGTTGATAAAAGGGTGCGAACAGATGACCGATGATGAGCGAAAGATACCAGGGGATGATGGAAGAAAACAGCAGATATTTTATCGAGGAACTCTGACAGATAAGAAATTTGAAGACGACGTACCTACATGGAGATTATATGTAGATGGATCATCTTGCACAGCTGGATGTGGAGCAGGGATTGTTTTAAACACCCCAGATGATATTGACATGGAGTATGCCTTGAGATTCCAATTCAAAGCTTCCAATAATGAAGCTGAGTATGAGGCCATGATAGCAGGTTTTCATTTGGCGAAAGTTATGGAGGCACGACAAATAATTGTTTTCAGTGATTCTCAATTAATTGTGAATCAAATGATGGGGATATATGCAGTGAAGGGAGAGTTAATGGTGAAGTACCATGCGAAGGTGATGGAATTATTGACAGAATTTGATGCTATTCAATTGGTGAGGATACCGAGGATGGAGAATGCTAGAGCAGACGCATTAGCCCGATTAGCGTCAGCTACGCGCACCGAGCTACGAAGAACGATACCAATAGAAGTATTAGAAAGTCGGAGCATAGAAGAAGACCTGATGGTAAATATAATAACCCTTGATTTAGGGCCATCTTGGATGGATCCTATCAGGGCATACATTGAAGAAGGATAATTACCGGAGGACAAACTAGCTGCCAAGAAATTGAAGTATAAAGTTGCTCGGTATGTGTTAACTAATGGTGTTTTGTATAGACGAGGAATTATGGCAGGTTTGCAGAGATGTGTGCATCCATCAGAAGTCAAAGAATTGATTGAAGAAATTCATGAAGGATCTGGTGGAGCTCATGTAGCAGGTCGGACACTTTTGCAAAGGGTAATGACACAGGGATATTACTGGCCGACGATGAGGGCTGATTGTATAGCCTATGCTAAGAAGTGTGACAAGTGCCAACGTTTTTCCTCCATCCGAAGAACTCCACAAGCATTGTTGACACCCATAACTTCACCTTGGCCATTTGCCATGTGGGGGGTTGATCTGGTTGGACCACTGCCGACGACCCGAGGAAGGTTCAAGTATCTCGTCGTGGCAGTAGATTATTTTACTAAGTGGGTGGAAGCTGAACCACTAATTGATATGACGTACGAGAGAGTATATCAGTTTATTTGGAAAAACATCATTTGTCGATATGGTCTCCCCCATGCTTTCATTACAGACCATGGAACACAATTCGATAATGAAGAATTTACTGCTTATTGTCATCAGTCAAACATTTTGAAGTATCATTCAGCACCAGGCCATCCCCAGAGCAATGGACAGACTGAAGTGACAAACAGAACATTACTAAATGGTTTGAAGAAGAGGTTAAGTGAAGCTAAAGCAAATTGGATTAATGAGCTCCAATCCGTACTATAGGCTTACCGAACAACTCCCCGAGCAACAACTGGAGAATCACCATATATGTTGGCATTTGGAAGTGAAGCTGTGATACTTGCCGAGTTGGGCCTCCCAACTCATAGAGTGCTGAATTTCAACTCCCCGATCAACGATTTGATGAGAAGACTGGATTTGGATATGCTCGAGGAGGTTAGAGAAGAGGCAGCCATTAGAAATGCTTCTTACCAACAACGTACAGCTCTGTTTTACAACAAAAGGGTGAAGAAATGTGATTTAAAAGAAGGGGATTATGTGCTAAAGAAAGTCATTCAGAAGCAAAATAAGTTGGAAGCAAACTGGCATGGACCTTACCGAGTTACAGAGGTTGTTCGTCCAGGAACTTACAGAATAGCAACTCTAGAGGGAGAAGAATTTAAGAATGCGTGGAATGCTGAACATCTACACAAGTATTATCAGTAATGTAAAATGTAAAAGCATTTCCTTCATTATGAATAAAGCGAGGATGTTTCGCCATTTTCTTTCTGGTTGAAAGTTTTTCGTGGAATACTAGTGTAATACACTATGCACAAAAAGTGCTCTAAGGAGCCAAAAGTGCTCTAAGGAGCCAAAAGCTCTAAGGAGCTAAAAAGTGCTCTAAGGAGCCAAAAAGTGCTCTAAGGAGCCAAAAGCTCTAAGGAGCCAAAAAGTTCGAAAGAACCATTACCACTCCTTTGGTTAGGAGGTGTACACCAGCATGATCAACTACGGTTGGTAAAATAAAAATATATTCTCACATTACAACTTATGTTGGTCGAAAGATAACATTATTACAAAAAGTTCTTTGAAGAACAAAATATTCCAAAATACACCAAGTATAGTTGGTCGGGGATAAAGACCCAATAACTGTAGTTGGTCGACGAGGACAAATTATTGACCTTAGTTGGTCGGACACATTTTTATATTCGAAATTGAACCAAGTATAGTTGGTCGGGGATAAAGACCCAATAACTATAGTTGGTCGACAAACATTATTTATCCACCTTGGTTGGTTGGAAACAGTTTGAACAATTTATATTCATTACTTTATTATTAAGTGATTGATCAACCTTGATACTTGTAAATTTTTATTATTAAGTTGGTTGATGAACAGCACGATATTGTTATCTTTTTAACAAATACATAGATACATATGCACAAATATAAAAGTGTTTGATAAACACAAGATAATAGCAAAATTGGCAAACAGAAAATGAAAGTCTTTTCATTAAAAATCTAGAATAAATCACAAGTTACATAAATGTACTAACTGTTACATTGAAAACCTATTCTATTGGTCTCTTTCCTTTATTTTTTGAAACAGGCTCCTCGCCAGCAAGAGGATCCTCTAGACAAAGAGGAGAATTAATGAAATTAACATCCCTGAGCATTCTGACATTCATCACAGAAGGTGTATCCAAGAGATGCTCAGGACGAGACAATTCAACTTGAGAATGAAGGCTATAATCACCAAGGTACTTTGAAATCAAGCTACGAGGAATGGAACGAGCTGGGATCCATGCCATGTCCAATTTGAAAGGTGGTACAGGCAGGTCTAATAATGATGGAGCATGATAATCCCATAAATAATGCCCTTGCTCCAATTTCAACACACCCAGTGCGTTCAACCATCCTTGCTTGTAACCTTCATTGTTGGCATGTTCAATACGAGCATCCAGGTGAACAAGGGCTTCATTGTATCCTGCCATCCAAAATTCCCTTGGCTGTTTATGGAATTGGAAGATTAATCTATCCAATTGTTCATGAAGGCTTTTGGCAAAAAGATCCTTATTATGCAGAGCAAATTTCGTCGCTGTAAGTTGATCTTCCAAGGATAGATTCTTCTTGGACATTTCTGATAGGGCCCGATCTTTGATGTTTAACTGGAATGCTTGAGTTTCCAAAGTAGATTGGATACGATCCTCTTCAACATTGCGACTGAGAACTCTTGATCGGTTCCGAGAAGCAACTGGAGAACTTTGCTCCTCGACAGTTCTTCCTCGCCCCCGAGAACCTCTTCCTTGTCCCCGAGTAGTTCCAGAAACAGCAGATCTTCTTAAGTCATCCAGTTCTTGCCTTAACTTGGCGTTTTCGACTTCTAAGAACGAGAAACCTTCATCAGTAACTGGTACTAATGCAGTGGAAGATGAGGCAACAGATTCATATTGAGCCAACTTTTTCTGCAGATTATTATTTTCTTGTTCCAGGATCTCGGTAATCTGCCTACAAGCTTCAACTTCACCTTTTAGGGTTCTCTCCCTAATGTCGTACCCAGCAATGATCTTCTTATGGCCTGTTTCTGAAGAGAGCTGCTGGTATCTATTTTCATAATCCTTATGCAACGAAGCCATTGATTCATTGTGTTGATTTTGAAGATCCTCTATGGAACCATGAAGCTCTTCAATCAAGTCATAGTAAGCGACATTGTTGGCCACTGCTCGGTCGAGTAAAGCTTTCAAGTACTGATAAGCTTCAATTGCCTGCTCTGAGGCACCATGGCCAAGGATATCAGCAATTTCTGATGTACTAAGGAATGTATGACCAGCCTTATAGTAATGGTGACATTGCTGCATCAGCTCGGTATCATGTGAAGATATCAATTCCATTCTAGCAACAAACTAATGACGAGAAAAAGACAACAATCAACAAATATAAATCATCAACAACAGAGATGAGCAAATATGTATTTTATTAGATCATCAAAAGGTTACATTGTTCGATTACAAGAATTAAAAAAGAAATGATACCGAACAACTTCACACCTTTTCCTTATCCCCCAAGACTTTCTCGGGAGGCTGGGACGAGGAGCTCGGTTGCTCGGTGGTATCAACGGGTTGATCAGCAGGAATCTTCTCGGCAGGAGGAGGCATAGAGGAAACGTCATCGATTACAGAGGGTTGAGAAGCAGAGACTGGGTCACCCATAACCATAGAAGACTCATCTGAGGCAGGCTCATCTTCTTCTTCTTCCACAATTGGTGGAGGAGGACCAGGGAGATGTTGTTGGAATAGCTCAGAATCGTCTTGGACCTTTAGCTCTTGCAGAGCTGCTACCCAGCCATCGTGGAAGTATTTCAACTTCCCATATTGGACTTGGGATGTCATTGCAGCTATCCCTCTCTCCCATCCTTTCTCCCAACCAGCACTGAAATGTTTCTTGATTGCGACCTTTCTCCTCAACTTCTCCGAGGAGAGCTTCATCTCCAATTCCTCTTTTTTGACCTTGATATCTCGCAGGGTAGATAACTCTTCATCTGCCTTTTTCAGCTGGCCATCATATTCCTAATGTTTAACTTCTAAACCCTTTATTTTCTCCTCCAAATTCTTGGAGGTTTCAGCCATTTTCACCTTCTCAGCTTCAGCCACAGCTAATTTCTTCTCCCAAACCGCTTTTTCGTCAACATACTGTTGACGAGATTCCTTTAAAGACTGGGTCAAACCCAACAGAGCATCCTCTACGCCTGACGAGGAGCTTGAAGCTTTAATAGCTTCATCTTTCTTCACAATATTATTAAAACAGTTCACCAACTGAAAGATGAGAAAAATAACAAAGTCAATACAAAATGCAAACTTTCAGAGAAAGAAAGAAAAATCAGAAGTATAAGAAATTTACTGAAGCAAGGTGACGAGCAGCTAAGGATGTCAGCATATCCCTAGGAATTCTCTCATCAATACCATGGACCTCGGGTACGACCGAGCTCATTGCAGAACTTGGAAGAGTGATGTTTGGAACATCAGTACCACCAACAGGTAGGGAGAAGGCAGTTTCAACCGGAGTAACTGAGGATGATTTCCTCAATCTCTTCAACGGGCGATCAGAGCCTTCAACCAAAGAGGTCTTGGTCGGAGAGATTGTAATTACATCTACAGGAGCAGTTTTCTTGCTCGGAACCACTGGGGGCTTCTCAGCAGCTTTAGAAGACCCAGCATCCACTTTTTTAGTCCCCTCTGGGGCATCAGTTTTACTTTTCTTGGCCCCAGCAACAGAAGTAACATCATCAAAGAGAGCGGGAGGAACTCTTTTCTTACCCATCTTTTGACTTAAAGGAAGATGAGAATCTGAAGATGAACCTTCTGGAGTTGAAGCTGGTTCAACAGGGCGAGCAGTATAAGAGGTTGTGTAACTCTTATACTGTAGCAGATATGAGGCAGACCTGATGTGTTCGTCTGCAATGTTCTTGTGCAAACCCCAGATAAGTTTCAGATGCTTGATATTAACCTCTGATTCTTTTGGAGTTCTTCTTTTGCTATCAACTGCAAATAAACACATAACGAGATATCAATCGTACATTTTGTCAAACATGATGAAAGCATAATTTCATAAATAAAATAAAATGAAAAATAAACCTATCCCATTGCCATATGGGGGGCATCTGGGACCGTTGTATACTTCATCTCCAGTTAAAGGGGCATATTGCCAATTTTTTATAATAAACCCATGTTCAAAATAATCTTTATTTGAGTCAGGGAGGTTAACTACAAGAGCCCTATTCAGAAACCTAGTTTTTAAGTAATAAATATTATCTAGAGTGGCCCATTTATAGCAGTACATAATCTCAGGGATCCCAATACGAGTCCCATGAGTTAAATTTAGTTTGTGCACCCCATTAATTATTCTCCATGAATTGGGGGCTATTTTTGCAGGGACAAGATCAAAATATTGACAAAATTCAAGACACAATGGATTTGGTGGAAAGGAAAAACCACATTCAGCAACAAAAAGACTGGGGAACCAATGTCCCTCAGCCAACCGAAAGTAATCTAAAGGCTCAGAAAGAACCTCTAGAGTTACCCACGAAGGAATGGAAAAATCAGAACGAAATTTCTCAACAGACTCCACAATATAAACCATACTGAATAAAAGAGAAGAAAGGAAAAAGATCTTACAGGAAGGAAGGACGAATGTTGACAACGAACGAAAACAAGGATGAACGCACAAAAGAGAAGGAGAAGATAGAAAGCTTGAAGGCAGAAAATTGGAAAACGTAGAAGACGGTATGGTTACCTAAGAAGTTTAAATACTTTGCATTGGGAAGCGGTGAAAGAAATGATTACCAAAAAGAAACTACTGAACTTCCGGCGGCTAAAAGGACAAAAACTGCACGGAGATCGAAGCGCTTATAAAAAAATTCAAAAAAAAGGCGGAAGCTGCGAAATGAGAAGGAAATTTGAACACAATGTTCCTGAAACCCAGGAAAAGTCATTTAATATTGCCATATACCGAGAAAGAATGTTCCATACTCCTCAAAGTTCGAAATATGAAACATTGGGGGTTTCTGTTGATACCAAAATTAATATGCTGATGTGGACGAATAATACGAAAACACGTGTCAATCTACGTGGCACAATAGCAGCGAGGAAGTTCATTTCCCGACCAACCATGCTTCTTTCCGAGCAACGAGGATACACCGAGGAACTCTAGCACACCGAGGAACTCCAGCGCACCGAGGTACTCTGGCGCACCGAGGTACTCTAGTTCTCTGAGGAACTCCTGATCAGCGAGCAGCTATGGCGGTTCGAGCTGCATCTCGGTCGTACCATTAATTGCCAGATAATCAACAGTTCAGATATTCATTGAATGCTTATATTCTTGACGCACACGCTGCATTAAATGTATTACCCTTTCACATGTATATCATTTAATGTATCGAACCTTTCATGTACAGCCTCAAGGCTATAAATACCTTGTATCAAACCCATTCAAAGGGACCGGAATTTCTTGAGAGAACTTGTAATCAAGAATTCCACAAACACTCAGCAATAACATAACGGTGGACGTAGGCTTTATTCCTAGCCGAACCACTTTAAAATTCTTTGTCTTATTTATTTATCTGTGATTGAAAAATTAGAGCGATCTAGTTTTTTACATCAACAATGGTGGTTATAAGGAAGTTATGGAAAGTTTTTAGTGGGTATGGGTATGGAACTTGTTAGTGAATCATCCAAACTTTCCTTCCCAGATTGTTTATCCGGGAAAGACTTACAAGGGGTTTGTAGGTGCTTTGGGGGATTGAAAATTTGATTGTTATGTTTTGCTGATGGGAGTGGTAAGAAGTGGATCGCAGGATTGTTGTCTCCTGTACTAATTGGTTTTGGCATGAGATAAAATTAATGAGCACAAATTATTGCCTAATAATAGTCTCCATATTTTCATATGAGATACATATTGCTGCATAAATTTCTAAATAATGATTTTGAGATCTTAGTCATTTTACTTCCACCTGTCAATTGTTTCTCCTGCTGGAGTAAAAATTATGGAATAGAATTACTCTGAATTGAATAAATAAACAAATTGAATATTATTAAATGACGCAAATCCGTTGGGTCGAGTTGAGAACAAGGTTGTTCTCTTTAATTTACCAGTGTAAGCAGTTTTGCAATTTGTCCGAATGTCCCTAGGATAAAGTTTTGTCTCAGAATTTCATTTGTTTTGGAGAGGATTCAGAAATCTGACACCCTTTGGAATTTTATTGCTCAGAATCCAAATATTTGCTGCGGAAAAAATTCAGGGAGAATTTTTTTGGAGACACCAAAGAAATTCAGTTCTCAACACATTAGAAAAATATTTGTATTTGTAGGAAATATCATGAATGTTGGAATAACTAATTAATTTTTGGGTCATTTGTACTTCGGGGTCCAATTGGTTATTGTAAATGAGGGTCCACTAATTATTATATTTAGGGCTTGGGATCCATTTTGATAGATTATGTCAGTTGACTTGGTTGAACCACTAACTTACTTCAATAATATGTATAAACACATAAATTTCCCGAAATAAGAAAGTCCCTTTTATAGCTTATTATAAGAAAGGCCGTAAAATTACATCAAAATTATAAATACATAAAATTAAAATTGTAATTAGTATCATAATACAAATCTTAATCATAAACAGTAAATAATTTAAATTCATTTAGAATCTACATTAGATTGGTTGGTTCTGCATCACATCATAGCAACTACAATGAAATATCTCATATGTGTTTTTTAAAGTTAATATCAAAATGTGATCAATTATGTAAGTCAAAGAGCCCCGGGGAGGGGGGGGGGGGTAAAAACTTATAAGCTTTCTATTTATCTTTGTTGGCGAAACAATGGTGGATGGATGTAAAAAAAACAAATTCCCTGGTTTCTCCAATTTTAAAGGCTAAGTGTTTTCCCAAATGTTCCTTTTGGGAAGCAAGCAAGGGTACTAATTCGTCTTTGGTATGGAAAAATATTTGGGAGGCTCGGAGGGTTTTGGGCCATGGACTTCGATGGAGAGTGGGAGATTGCAATAAAATTAAAATATGGCAGGATAGATGGATCCCTAAGCCCAATCTTATTAGCCCCTACACTCAGCTTAGAACACATATATATGATGATCAAGTCTCAACTCTCATCAACGAGAATACGGGAAAACGGCAAGAAGATTTGGTCCGTGATTGTTTCCCCAATCAGAGGCAAATGTGATTTTAAATATTCCTTCGTGGCATTGGGAGAAGAATGACGTTTATATGTCAAAACGTGGATACCGTCTAATCATGTCTCACAATTTATTAAAAGATACTAATGGGTTGGTGTCCACTTCATCGCTGTCCCAAAGCCGTGACTGGATTTTTATTTGGAAATGTGATATCCCAAACAAGTTAAAGAATTTTGTGTCGCGGGCTTGGCATAATATTCTTCCTACATCTTATAACATGCTGAAAAGGAAAATGGCGATTGTATGCAATAAGGATGATGGACACTACCGCTCATATTTTTAGAGATCGTCACATAGCCAGAGAAGTATGGCACCTAACAAAACATCCAACCGTCGATTATTGGAATTCAACGCCAAATAAGAGAGCTTGGACGATGGAAGCAACACAATCATGGGAGCAAGCTCAATGGGAATTTATGGTCATGGTAGCTTAGGGGATGTGGAATATGCAAAATAAAAAATTCCATGAAAATGTCAATTTCCAACTAATATCAATTCTTATTCAACCCCAAAACATCTTCGACTCGTTTAAGGAAGCTAATGGGAAATCAACAAGAAAAATTCGTCCTTCTTCGGCCAAATAGTCTCTTCCGCCACCCGACTTTCTAAACGTTAACTTCGATGGAGCTGTGAGTTCAACTCAACATTGCATTTTTGTTGGAATTAAGGTTCGAAACTCGACAGGAGATTTAGTAGCAGGTCTTAGTCAAAAGTTTCACGTCCCATGGGAAGCAGAGGAAGCTGAAGACATGGCTGTCCTCAAGGCAGTTCAATTTGCTGTTGATCTGGGCCTAGAGAAAGTTATGTTCGAAGGTGACAACAAAAGGGTTATTTCTGTTTTGGGCTCTCAAGAGGAAGACTTCTCTTTCAAAGGAGTCTTTATTGATTGAGCAGTTTTATTTGTACATAGGATTCGTACAGAAGCGTATGTACAAATTGACGTGTCATGTTCGTATTGATTCGTGTCTTGGGTCCACTCAAAACACGTATCAATACAGATACGACACATCAGTCTGTACATACGATTCTGTATGAATCCTATGTACATATAGAATTTTCCTTATTAAAGATGCTAGAAGGAGGTTCTTTAATTTTAGAAAGTTTAGCTTCTCTTTTGAAAACTGAGAAGGGAATATCCCTGCTCATATTATAGCTAGTTATGCCAAATCTATTAGTGATAGGCAAGTTTGGGGAGAGATAGGTACTGATTGCTTGACCTCTTCTCTAGTTCGTGAGCCTGTAAGGGACACCACTTAAGGGGCAGTTTACGGGATTATTTTAGAAAATAATAAAAAATATTTGTTTGAGCTGATTTTTTTATATGATGTTTAAACATTTCAGGGAACGCAAAAAAAAAAAAAAATCAGCTCAAAATAAATTTATTTGCTATTTTAACAAAATTGGGTGAAAATATGTCAGTTTAAAAGTGAAATAGTTTGACTGATTTTTTTAAAATAGCAAAAAAAATCATTTTGAGATAAAAATGTTTTTTGGAGTTTACTGAAATGTTTAGAAGCCGTACTAAAACTCAGATCAAAAAAATTATTATTGAGCATAGGTTCGTAAATTTCCCTTAAGGATTACCCCTTATAGGCAACTCTCTCTCTCTCTCTCTCTATATATATATATATATATATATATGTGTGTGTGTGTGTGTGTGTGTGTGTGTGTGGCTCTTGTTTTGTCCCAAAATTCAACTTTTGTGGTGTAAAGCTTGTTACCATAGACATGTTTTTTGACATACTTGGTTGTGGGATTATGTTATAATTGGATGTTTCTGTGTAAAAAGGATTTTGTCTTGTTATGGAATGACACCTTCATCATCATAGAATAGGAGCGAGGCTACGAGAGTTGAATTTTTTTTTTATAGAATTAGTATTCGTGTTGACAGCGTGTTGTAAAATAAAGGGGAGACATAGAGAATTTAGAGGGAGAGAATTTATTCATTTCATTGATATGTCAATAATCAAGGGGCATGATTTATTGGTAACATAGAGAGAACACAAGAGTCAAAGGGAAACCAATAGTCACCTAGTGACATCTGGCGCTTTAATCTGCAAACTTTTTTTTCCTGATTTCCTTTCCCTAAGGATGAAGAAGCAACCAATATGAGTTAGATTGAAGCATCATTTCTTGTCCTCAATAGGCAGGCACTAATATACAAACATGACACAAATGTCTACTTTCAATGGCCTAAAGCACTAGATAATGCTAAAAGATGAGGAAGAGCTAGGTTGGGGAAAAACAATTAATAGGAATGACACATTATCAAATATCAGCTGTTATAAATAAACCCATTAGTGATTTGCGAAAACTTGTATCAAATGTGTGCTTTTAGGGTAGGACTCAAAACAATTAATAGTTGGGACTAATGTCATACATGGGCCCAGATTACGAGGGGCGGGTACTTATTCAAAGTGAAAAACTAATTTAAATAACTTAATTTGACAAAGATGGGGGCTATAAGAGTTAAGAGAGAATTATTGTGATAAAATAGTGAAGTTTGCTCCTAAAGCTCAGATAGTGTTCCCTTATAGTACTGAGACAGGGCTGAGTGATTATGGTCTTCCAAGCCTCACTATTGTACTTAATTTGAAATATTTTCCACAGTTTGGACTCATATTATATGCATTCAGCAAATATATTTTTTTTTCAAAGTCCTTTCTATTTCTATAATGCCAAATTTAAAAAAGACTTCTAGAGATGGAAGTTTCACCGGACACTCGGACTTCAGAATTTGAAACTTTACCTCTTTGGCTATTATTATTATTTTAGAACAGTTAAAAGTTATACTAAAATTAAACCCATAGAGACTATGAGTACAATGCGTGTTCAATTACCTTCCTCTTGTTACTTACGCCTACCTCCGCATCAATTAGCATAAACCCTCAAAAGTTACAAATTGCTAGACGCTTCATGTCCACTTGATTATTTTATTCACTCTAGTTCCATTGATCCTTGCCATATAGTAATTAGTATATGCCTAAAATATCAATTGGAATATATTTTAGAGATATACTAAGCATTGTTCATGTGCTCCACGTGCAAATATAATACTCACGACCTACAAACAAATTCAACACAAACTGGATGCCATAGTAAGTAACGCATGCGCCAAATAAGTGATAAATGGGGTGTGGTTGCAATAAAACACACATACAACCACTAGAGTTCTTTCTCGAAATACATAACAAAAGAACTACTTTAATTCATGCTCATTACCGATTACAAAGGTTGTCCGATGCCATTTATCTACTAGCAAGACAATCCTACAAAAAAGTAGCTATAAAAAAGATAACAATCCAATAAATATCATGATTGAATCAATTGAAGAAAGTACTCAGAATTACCTTGAACTAAAAAACAAAATTAAGATAAACATAAATATCCAATAACCAAAATAACATTTATTTGAAATCAAGAATGCAAAAAAAAAAAAAAAAGATAAAGATTGGAACCCTTGCAAAGGGAGACATTTATTTGAAATAAGAGGCAACAGTGTATTGAACGCAGGATGACCTTGTGGAGAATGCTAAACTTGAACGCCGACACGAACACAAAGAAAAACAAATGGACAACCAGATTTGATTGTAATCCGTTGATGAAAGTGTAAAGGGTAGAGACTATGTTCGCTCTCGCATGGAAAATGGTCCACCCCGTATTTTGATCCTTCATATAAAACCAATCAAAAAAGAATACAAAATAACAATTGTTATCATGACTGAACTGATAAACTGATAGAAGATTAGTAGCAACAGAGGGACAA
Organism: Sambucus nigra; assembly: GCA_949130495.1. Taxonomy (NCBI): domain Eukaryota; kingdom Viridiplantae; phylum Streptophyta; class Magnoliopsida; order Dipsacales; family Adoxaceae; genus Sambucus; species Sambucus nigra. The sequence continues at coordinate 1,186,557 of CASBWL010000014.1, forward strand.
TGTAATATATTGTTCAAATGAAAAGAAGAGGAGACATTAGAAGTTGTAGTACAACTAATATAACCAATATTCAAACCTGCATCGTTACTTGATCCTTCCCATGATATATATTGTGAATGGACAAGTTGGTGATATCAAAAGTAATGTGATTGGAAGCGCCTGTATCGGAATACTGGGTGTTACCATTATTGCTCAATGATGTAGATGCTGACGAAGCATTAAGTTGTTGGGTAGGAACACGTCCTTCTTAAGCTTGATTCATTCGTTGAAAGCAATAAATAGCAGAATAACCACGACGGCCAAATTTTGACACGTGGGGTGACCAGAACCACTCTCGAAAGAGGAAACTCAGTTGGAATTGAGATATAGCATTGGGAGCCACAACCCCCAAATTGGAATGGGAGGCATTAGATTGTGACCGTAAAGGATTATAAGCTCTTGTGCTCCGCTGATTAATTCCATGAGTATGCATATTGCTCCGTCCACTCGCATTGTTGGGAAGGAATTTGGGACCATATGGTGCAGTGGGATTAGTTTCAAGATTACGGATTCTGGGTTTTTTGTCCCATTTCATCAGTAAGGATTAGTGCCACAAGATCATCAAGGCAATGGGAGTTTGACCGAATTATGTGGAAAAACTCAATCAACTTGTTGACCTTGTGGCACTAATCCTTACTGATGAAATGGGACAAAAAACCCAGAATCCGTAATAAAAAACTCAATCAACTTGTTGACCTTGTTTCCATTCATAAGCAGGGCCAACATTATTCATACTAATGGTAACAAGGTCATCAAGGTGATTGAGTTTGCCCACATAATCCGAAATGGAAAAATCCTCTCATTTTGTATTAAGGAAGTCATTTCGCAATTATAAAAGAAAATTTTTGGATTGAGAAGCATACCTCTTCTCAACTCATTGGCAGGCAGCATGAGAGGAAGTAAATCGAGCTATAGTGGAGAGGCCTTTTGGAGTAAGATCATTATTAATCAGTTGATCTTGTTGATGCCAAACAACATAACATTCACCAATCTAAGAAGTTTCTTTTCCATTATTATAACATTTGAACTTTGGAGGGCATATATTTGTACCATCGACACCGGTTGTTGAACTGCTACTTTCCATGGTTAATATCATAAAAAAAATCAAAAGAAAAAGACAAGTAGTTGTTGGACTTTCAAGGCTGTACTAACTTGAAGTGATATAGTTAAGAGAGAATTATATTAGGTTTTCAAAACCCATAAAACTCATCTCGTTGCTTCACTTCACTATATTTATAGAGTACATATACAACAACATTCCCTTAACTACCGGGATTACAGAACAGAAGATAAAGCCTAACTTTTGAAGTACAACAAACTCTAAGATATGCCTTTATCCTATGCATCTGTAGGAGTAGATAAAGATGACTGAAACTGTATCAATCAAAACATTAGAATGATGTTCCATAATTGCGAACATACCAAGTTATCACCTTTAGGTAAATGAATACTTAATAAGTATTAAATATGTAAAAGGACAAAGAGGATGCATACCCCTTTAAACAGAATAAACAGGACAATAATGAGAATCAAATATAAAACTGAAGGCTGAAAAATATAAGCACTTGGTGGTAACCAACCAAAAGTTGAAAAATATAATCATGCTCAATAAAAAAATATATGTAAACTGTCTAGAATTTCATAACAAGACCAACTTACTCTGTTTTTATGAAATAATCATGAACACAACACGAAACTACACAAAATTGGCCCAAAATTGGCACGATCTTTCGTGTTCGTATCAACCTTTGGATATGACGCCGTGCCTTGTCACGTTCCTCTCAAAATTATGGCTTGTGTCATTCGTGTTTTTGTGTGAACTTGTGTTTAATTAGGTGTCTACTTGTGTTTAATTAGGTGCCTACATGTGTTAGTTTTGCCATATCCTAAATGAGTCATTTTCGTGTTGGTAAAAAAACACTATTTTGTGTCGCTTTCGTCTCTATATGTTGCCAAAATACAATCCAAAAACACGAATTTCCACTTTTAATAAAACCTAACTTACACACTAAGAAGCACATACACGGGTGTCGTTTTTGACATGGCACGAACACAAGTGAAGATACTAGCTCACACCATCTCGAAAGTAATGGGGCATTTGACACGTCAAAATTCCCAATTTTTCTGATTTATACTATTTCGCTCAACAAAATTTAAGGTCTTAATTCAAAGAATGACAAGAATTCCATGTTTTTCTTCAAATCTCTGAAAAATCACTATAACCGTAGAAAGATGGTATATATTTATGGCGAGGATGGAACAAAATGAATGAGAAAGACAATATAAAAAAACTCCAGAGGATATTGAATTATCTAGTGAAGGTCGAACAATGCTGAAAAAATGAAGAAAATGATGAAAAATTATTGGGTGGTATTTGGTTTATCGCGTGAGAGTCTGATATGTCACTAGTGGGGTGACAAATCCGATAGCAATTAGCTCTCAAATTTGTCATTTTTTACAAAGAGCTATTTTCTTGTCATTTTTTTTGGTATAATGTAAGTTTATTACCAAAAGCAAAGAGATTCAGAAGGATATACAATGAAGCGCACAACACAGCCCCCAGGATACCAACCATGCCCAACAAACAAGTGGCCGAAACCACCCATCACTATACCTACACAAACCTTATACAAACACGTTCTAGCCACTAAACAAAACTATCAAGCAAACCTAAATTGAAAATGGCACGCAGGCCCCAAACCGATCCCTACTGCAAAATGAGATTTCCAATAAAACATCGCAACACTCGACATTAAAGATTTGACAATAAAAAGATGAAACACTCGAAGCAACCAACCCCTAATCCATTGCTCGCAATATAACCCATACACCACCAAGCAAACAACCACCACCACACCCAAAATCGCAAGGCACAACTATACGTAGACCTTCCATGAAGAACACCTTAAGGATAATGGTCCTGAATAGAATGTACATTTTAGGCATTTGTGAAGAGGGGGAATAAGGTTGTGTGGTTCACAAACTAAAAAAAGTTGCCAAAGAAGACTGAAGAAGATCTTCAACCAGATCCTCTTCGGTACCTTAGACAAAAACTCTATCGCCAGTAAACATCCACTAAACGATCTGACAGGAAGCTCCATTTAACAAGATGGCAATCAGTAGGAGGGAACCAACAATGGAGGAGAGACCAAGGTCACGAGGGGGAAACCATCCAAAACAGAATATCCACGCCCTAACTGAATCTGACTTGAAGAACCTAAGGAAGAGATGGCAAGCCATAGAGGGTCGATAGCATACCCGTTTAGGATGGGGGAAATCGCATGGAAGAGGAAGGGTGGAGAAAAGGAAAAAGGAATACCAACTAGAGAGAAGCTCTCCCAGCTACACGAAAAGCTCACAATAGATATATGAGTAATCCTCCCAAAACTGATACACATAATAGCAAACTAGGAACATACAGAACACACCAAAAACTAAACACCTCGGTACCAAGTAGCAAAACCACAACAAAGACCCAAGAGTCAAACTCACAAAGATGCTACAAAGGGATGAACCCAAACACATGGTGTGCAAAGAAGCCCCATGATGACTAGACCAAAGCGCAGACCACATCCCTTCCATCAACAACAGAACCTCAACCAGAAAACCGCAACCAAACGCTAAAAAAAAGAACAACTTGTCGACCTGGCATGAAGTTCTCTGAATCGGGTGATGGTCGTGATAGAACAATTTAGAGCCATGGAGAGGAGGGTGGAGGGTGTCAGACGGATCCAACCCCATGAGAAATCCTTAAAGAGGGCTGAATCGAAAGATTCAAATCCAGCCTCAACACGTCCCCGAACCAAACTCCATCCCGGGAGAAAACTACACAACTCGATTTGACATAAAGTTTTTACATAGATGGCGATCAAGAAAACCAGCAGAAATCCAGCAACATAAGAGGCGTCAATGGTCACTAGAGGACTCACCCACCAGACATACAAATCTCGCACCTTACCAAATCTGACCCGAAGCATTACTGTCTAGGATGGAGATTGGGAAAGGAAAATACTCATATGTTTAGCGAGGGAGAAAACTCACATGGGAGGAGAGTAAAGGGAAGGCTATCAGGGAGCATGGTTCACAATTATCCTAACCTAACATTTGATGTTGATGCCGTAAGCATCTAAATCTATTGAATGCCACACAGATCTGAAATCTGTTGCCACAGATTTGGAGACACAAATATGAAATTCCTCTACAAATCGCATGAGCAATTCCAACATAGTTAGTCATACACATGGATCTGGTTTGATGAAACCCAAATCATGTGAAATCACCGACTTCACATTCATGTGATTCATCGAGATAACATGAAACCCAATTTTGATCAGATGAACCAAAAAAGAACTAAACAATAATATGCTCCATTTGAATGAATCTGAACCCATAAGAATAGTAACTAGATCTGATCTAAAAACCTACAACCCAATCAAAAAAGATTAAATCTCAGTTCCCAAACAGCAAGCAACCTGTTGAAATTCTTTGAATCCGCTGCAACCAATAAAACACAACAAGTTAATCCCAAAACAGAGATGGGATTTAACAAAGAGAGATGACTAAGATGAAGAAAATCTTAGGAAAACCTAGAATTGCCCAAATTGGCCCTCTCTTTTCTTCACATCTGAATGAACAACATATAAAAAAAATTCATCTTTCAAAAATTGAGTTACCACAAAAAATTTATAATTGAACTGTATATATGCATATTTCTTGAATTCTAACCAGGTGGACAGTTAATTACAATGAAAATGGAACTGATCCCCTATAAGATATGCTATTTGACAACTTGGTCAATCTCTTTCTACATGCTCATCTTTTATCCAGTGAAAAAAAACTGCATGATCACCCAACTATAAAGGGTGAAGGTAAAAGCCATGCCTCAATTTTGATTGATGAATTCTTCTTTTAATTCTCCAAAAAGAACTTAGGCAATAATTTGTGTCGTTATTCTTAGCACCAAACTGTTTTATTTCAAGATGTTTTTTGGTAATTTATCTTTTATAAATCAAAAACCTACATATGTCCTTTCTCTTTTATTGTTTGGCAGAGTAGAGCTGGAGTTGTACAAAAATGGATAATGTCCTAAAATTATGAAACACATATAAATTTGTGGTTTACAAGTGATTATGATAAGAGTTAGATAAGTCATAGAAAACCACCCCATAAATTGTCCTAAGAGCATTACAAAAGATATATTATATCAACCAATCTTTTCATCATAGTTCATACAAAACATTAGAATGTTTCCATGATTCCAATCATTGCTTACATTGCACATTATAAGACCAGTCCTTGGATTATCACGACATAATAAATACTTGTCATGTCATATTACTTTAACCTCCATTAATGTACCAAACCTAGACTCTATAGCTGCCACAGTGAGATTAAATGAAGTGGTTACTAGCGGCCTCGTACAAGCTAGAAACTGTTGAGATACTTTTTGCGTTGTTGGCCGAGATTCTGGATTAGAGCTAAGCATTCAAAAGCCAAAGAAACAACAAAACAATGTCTATTTTCAGTAAGTTTCATTAAGTTCATTTAGATTTGGTTCTAGCATGTACTATCCTTTAAGAAATATTCAACTAAAATGATTACCAATAGTAATTTAGTAGATGTGCTACATTTTAAAACCTTGAAACAAGTAGTTTTATGGGGAAAAATTTAAATAAAGACAATGTCAAAATTGGATAAAAAGACTTGTTTACCTGGAGCAATATATCCAATAGTTCTTGCAATTATAGTTGGGTTGGAAGAATCGAAATACAGCAATCTAGCTGCGCCAAAGTCAGCAACAAAGGCCTCCAGTTTGGTGTTTAGAAGAATGTTATTGCTTGAAATTCTGTGATGAACAATAGGTGGGGTGAAATCGTGTTGCATATATGATAGCGTGTGTTATGCCTTTAACAATGTTTACCCTCCTAGTCTAATCCAATCCGACTGCTTCAACATCATCTCTCACAACACAAAATAAACTCCCTCTTTCCATATATTTATAAACAAGGAATGCGCATTGATTGTGAAAACAATAACCGTAAAGATTCACAATACTTCATACTTCGTAACAATTGCACCGCATTCTTGAAACTATTGTCAAACTCTGGGTCCTCTGCCTCTAACAATGAAGTTAAGGCAACTATTTTGCTGCTGGGCAGTTGTGCTTTGTATCCATAACCACCGGTGCCAATGCAATATTTGATATCAAAGTCGTTTGTTGCTTCAATGATATCTTCATATGCAATTCTTCCATCATAATCCCATATTGAGAGCATATTTCAATTTCTTTTTGATTTTTCCCCACTATGATTTCTTCAAGCCTTACTTCTACAAAATAAGAAAAGAGCAATGAGTAAGAAGACTAGGGAGGCATTTTGCCAAAACTAAATTAAGGCCAATGCTGGTGGGAAGAAAAATGAGGAGATAAAGAAGGAATATATTTCTATTGTTGCTAATGGATGCATTTGCCACAAGTAAATTGATTTGTAGCAAAATTTACAAAGACCGAAGGAGATTTTTCTATAATGATTGTTGGACAAGAGATATAAGTTCTCTGAGGTTGGAACATTGAGAAGTCCAATAGGTAGTGTTTCACTAATAATATTCTTACTTATTCTTAAGTACTCCAAATCTCTAAATTCTTTAAACTCCGTGGGGATATCTTCCTCTAAAAAAAATCAGAGACAACTCTATATTCTGAAAACTGGAATATTTAATGTGTGGACACTGCAAAAATTGAGAAAAAATTATATGGTTTGGGTATGGAAAGGGACATAATTATTCGCACCCATTTTTGTTGAAAGGTTAGGGTTGTATATTCAAATGCTCAGCGGAAGATTATCAATCTCACCACTCTCTTTACCTTAGTAACACTTTAAGGAAAGATTAAAGAAAACACCAGTGCTATAAATTTTTATCACTCTCATCTTACAAGAAGGCTTATCAATCGCATCAGAAAATTTGGAGGGTATCAACTGACTTAAAAAAAGTTTCTTCATCCAATGGCATTTGTATTATTATATACAAAAAAAAAAATCCTAAAAGTTCTCCTAAAAGAAGTGATCAAGATATGATGGGACTTCCTTAAAAGTAACACAACATGCTAAGATTGGATGATATAAATTATTGAATTTTTGGAGTTCTAGTATCATTCCAGGGGAGAAATTTAAAATAACTAAATCATACTTGTAATGACTTTTGGCTTAATAGCTGCTGCAGTGAAATGGCATGAAGATGTTTATCTTGTGGCATCCTTCAAAGCAAAAAAATTTATCGACACGCCTTACATCGTTGGTCGAGATTTTGAATCAGAGCATAAGTATTTAAATACCAATGTAACAAGAGCAATATCCCGTTCAACCTCTGGATCGGTCGAAAATGAGATCTGTGGGTCTTACATATCACGGTGTACTAAATTTTGAGCAGATAAAGATGTTAGTGATGAGAGAAGATATCTTAGACGTCATCCTATTATTGCTTCTAGTGCTACCACCCCAAAGCTAGTACCATGATGTAAGAAAATTATGTAAATATGTAGCAGATCACAAAAAAAAGTAAACTTTATATTAGGAAACATCACAAAATTTTGGCTTCATATTGGGTTCCAACAGATGATACACACTAAATATCATCCAATCACAATAATGACCTCAAACGCCTTTTAGAGGAAAAAAATCCATTATAGATTTTATTTTTAAAATTTCAAGGAAAGAATAGTTCATCTGAACTGACATATCCACAAGAGCCTACAATTTTCGTTTGATTGGATGAATTATGTTATAACAAATTTGCTCTGCCACAGTCAACCACAGACGCCTGAAGTTTGGACTTAAAAGGATATTGTTTCATTATATGTCTTTATGAACAATTGGTGGGGTGCATTCATGATGCATGTAAGATAAGGCATGTGAAATACCCTTAACAATATTGATCCTCCTAGCCCAAACCAATTTCATATCATCCAGGGGTGGAGGCAGACGTTTGGATCAAGGTGGGTGAAACTAAATACAAACATTTTTCACAAAAAATAAGCTGGGTAATATGCCATATGTTTTAAAGGAGTCTTTGGCTTAATGTAAAAACCTTCGCATTTCCCATTACTAATCTTGAAAAGGCTCAAAACCTAAGATGGGCAATTGCCAACCATCCCATGCATATGGATCTGCCCTTGATAGCATCAACGTCATTTCTCAGGCCACATAACAAATAAGCTTCCCTTTTCCATGTATTCATAAACTAGGAACATGCATCAATTGTGCAAACAAAACTCGTAAAGCTTCACAACGTTTCTCTGTCTTATATATATCACACGGATCTCATTCGTGAAACTTCAATTGAATTTTGCTTCTTCTGATACTCATTTTGAAGTATCTACAACATGCATTTTTGTTTATCCATCACCAATGGCTTCGAGTCCTCAAACTTTTTCTAGTATTGAGTTATAAATTATTCTTGTAATTTTTTGAATTCAGCCACTGCCTCATTAAACCCTCTTCGATCAAATCTAACACATATTTTCCCCCAAAAATTCCTCCCAACCCACCTATCTTGGGTTTTCATACTTTGACTCTAAGCATGTGGTGGCAACACCTTCCACGTGTTTGGCTGAAAACATTATTTTCTGGTTATCTGGCGATAGATAGAACAAAAAACATCTTCAATTGTTGTATCCAGCCCCTAGGGTCATCGCCATTAAATCTAGGCTCACAATTTTAAGCCTTTTGTAACTGTCAAGCTCTCCATAGGTATTGTTATTCATCTTCTTCCATTCCACTATTACTGTGTTATTACCAATTGTATGTAGCCCTTGCGGAGTGCCCAAAATGCCCTCCTGATTATTTTCATTGTTTCCCAACATGGCATCAATCCTTTCGAATCTTTCATCGAATTTTTGAAACTGATGAGTTACACTGGTTAGGAGGGATTCTAAGAATTGTGTACCCCTTATAATTTGAATTCTGCACCTTTTTATTTCTGTTGCAACTCACCCATAGCCTTTTCACACTACATCTGCCTTGTATCGCTCATTGTGGATTTCTGTTGCAACTCGCCTATAGAGTGTGTGTGTGTGTGTGTGTGAGAGAGAGAGAGAGAGATAATATAAGTTTATTCATTCTTTAGTGCTTTTACAATTGATCTTCTCTGTTTATATTCAAATCTGTAACTAACTCCCTAACCACTTATGTAACTAACCTTGGTGACATGTACTAACAGAATTAAAACTACTTGAATTACAACTACTATGAGAAAATTCTTGTACGAGAGATTAAAGTTTTTCAGGTTTGACAAGTAACCAAGTATAGTAGTTATGGGTCCGTTTAATCATTTCAAAGAAAGATTCAGAAGGTTCAGATTAGTCAAGAATTCTAGAGTTGATGGGATTGACTGAAGAGACCGTTTTCACTCATGTCCCACTCAATCAATTTACTCAGGTTCCCAAATTCTGAGGGAATTAAACCACCATTTCCACCCATAGATGACCGAATGTGACCAATAATTTTATTTTGTTGAAGGTACAAAGTATTTAGATTGATTAAGAAAGCCACAAAGCAAGGTATTTGACCAGTAAAGTTGTTGCTACCAAGGTCCAAATGTTCCAGATTACTTAGGTTCCCTATCTCACATGGTGTAGTACCACTGACATTATTTAGAATAAAGGACAAGTCATTTTAGTTGGGTGAGGTTAGTAAGGGAAAGAGGTAGCTTACCTGTAAGTGAACTGAGAGCAAGATGGAGATGGGTGAGTTTCAAAAGCATAGCCATTTAATTTGGGATCTGTCCACGAAACCAACAGTTATATTCGTGACACTTCATGCCTCATTGCAAGTAACACCTTCCCAATTACAATAACTTATAGAAGTGTCTACTGCCTCCCACTAGCCGCTTCTTAGCAGAGCTTTGGCCTCTGTTGTTGTTAATAATGAACTAGTAGATGTTGCTGTAAACATAATACTAGTTTCCATATACACAATTGCAAGAATAAATGACGCGGATGCCATTTTAATTATGAATGTGCATGATATGGATTCTACTGATTCAAATAATAATTACATGCTCAAATTAGAGCTTAAGGGACTACATATACAGGCCTTCCGCCGGGTAGCACTTTCCCAGTGTAAATTGAAAAAAAGGTGTCTCCCATCAGGTCATTGATGTAAGAACTGTTTTTGTTTATCTTCATTATTATATCTTTCATGATCAACCTTCGTAGAGGACTTACTGAAACCAAAGTGTTACAAAGATTGACTCTCAGCTCATCTTATGATTCACAGAAGTAGTGAGAGAGATGCACACTTGATGGGTTTGGACAGTGTAACAGTGTTCACACACACAAGCATGATAATCGTGATCAAAAGACTTCGGGAGACCAAGAACTCAGATTTTGATTACTGACAACACGGATGCCAACATGTTTTTCTTGACCACAGTCTATGTTATACTTATAAAACATTACATTTAGGAAGGGCAGAGTAATCTACCATTCATACTACAGCCAGTCAAACTGAAAAATAAAGACCCAAGACATTAGTGGTTCTTCATAAAGTTTCACATATTTCCTCAAAAATAAGTTATTCAAAAGGAAAAAATAATTGAGGTTTTTGGTTGTCCCGAACTTTATAACGAAGCCTATGCGGGGTACCATCATTCCCATCCGCATTCGCATACCATCGATTGATACAGGGAGAGACTTATTACATCAAAATCTAAGGTTACATAGCAGGCAGGTTTGGGTGATTGGAGTTGTGTTTTGGAATGGACGGAAACAAAGATGAGGCTTTAAAATGCTTAAAAATGGGGCGAGACGCACTAGAATTGGGCTATCGAACCCGTGCTTTGAAATTGATAACAAAAGCGCATCGACCGGATCCGTCTCTATGTATCGAAGATCTGTTATTAAAGTTAAAGGGTCAATCCGGCTCAGGCAATGGATCTTCGTCCAAGGCGTCGGATGATGAGAAGAATAGTGAGCCTCAGTTTAGGACAACCTCATCGGTAGGTTATAGTAAAGAGCAAATATTAATAGTGAGATAGATAAAGAGGAATAATGATTACTAAGATATATTATGGGTAGAGAAGAAGTCTAGTGTTGAGGATGTTCGGAAGGCATATAGGAAACTTTCCCCAGGTTCATCCTAATAAGAACCACGCTCCAGAGGAAGAGGAAGCCTTCAAAGTCGTGTCCAAGGCATTTCGGTGTTTGAGTGATGAGGAGAGCCGAAAGAGGTATGATATTGTGGGCTCGATTGAGCCAGTCTATGAGAGGAGCCAACCAAGGCACGGATTTTATGATGCTGAAGAGATTTTTAAGAATTTGTTCTTTGGGAGGATGAATCCAACACCCACTAGGCAGTTTGCCGGCAGCTTTAGCTTTGGTATTGAACCTGGTGTGGGTGCGGGTGCTAGAACTCCTAACAATTCCTCTAATATTAGGGCTCTAATTCAGTTAGCGCCCGTCATTTTCATTTTGCGGGTCAACTTTTTGCCATCCTCCGACCCTATTTGTACCCTTTCCCGATCACATCCTTATGAACATCGCTTTACTACAGATAAAGGTATTAATTTTTTTGTCAAGACAACAAAATTTGAAAAAAGCCTAGCCTCTTAACAGTCCAGAGCATGTCACTTGAGGGATGAATTGACAAGGACCATTTCTCCATTCTTACTCATAATTGCCAGCTTGAGTTGCAGCTTTTACAATGGGGATTCATAATATAAACACCAAATTTTGACACCCTCAACCTCTTTGAGGATGTTGCTAGATGTATTCATCCAAGATCGTTTGGGCTTTCAGACATTGAATTCATAAAATGACAAGCACAAACTTGTCATTTGAGGAATATTGTCAGAATCTGTATCTCACAAGTTAACCTATTTTCTAGTGATACGAACTTTTGTTGGACGCTGCGTGCATGGAATATTCTGGCCTAATTTTGTTTGTGAATTTGCAAGACTATTAATCAATCTGTCTAGGGCTGTGTTTTTTTTCCGAACTTTCCGATTTTTCCAATTTCCGATCCGATTTTTTCCGAATTTGAAATGAAATTTTAGTTTGCCGATTTCCGATTTTTCCGATCCGATTTTTTCGAAACTATGCCGATCCGATTTTTCCGATTTTTTTTCGAATTATTTTCCAATTTCCGATTTTTCCGATTTCTTTTCCGATTTTTTGAAAGTTTCCCATATCCCACATCGGTTGGGAGAGGGAGAGGGCTCCAAAATATGCTCTATAAAAGGAGAGTATCCTCCTAAGTTAGCCAAATCCACAAACAAAATTAGCCAACAATCCACTTGACTTGAGAGTAACCAACTACAATCTTCCATGAGCAGCTCCTGTATAAAAATAGTGGGTCGAAAATAAAAATTCAAAAAAGAAAAAGGAAATATATGATGAAAGGAGATCCTAGAGAGAGATAGAGAGATGTTCAATGAGAGTAAGCATCCGTGTTTTCTTCAGCTATTTTTTTAAGTGCTCGCGCTCCTCAACAAGTTCAATGAGAGTAATGTCTGATTTCTCACATTTTCTCTTCACGAAGGTATTTTCATTTTTGAGTTCTTTGATCAATTTTTCCATCTTCTCAATCTCTTGCTTAAATGTCTCAAAGGCCTCATTGCTTTTCAACAATGCGTCCGGCAAAGATATAGCTGAAATTGCTGAAATTTTTCTCCATCAGCTGTCAACTGTAACCGCAAATTCTTTTCAGTTACCAATAATTGTGACACCTGTTCTGCATACAATTTCATCTAGCACTGTTCCTGGGTCAATCTCTCTTCATGATGCTGCATTTTAAATCGGCTATCTGAAGTTCAAGCATTTTCAGCTTCAACTTCTGCGTAAATTGCTGCTAAGTAAGAGTGTATTGATCAGTAACTTGTTTCAACTTCATTCTTAACATTTCATTCTCCTTTAGCTGAGCCAGACAATCGTCCTTTTGCTCCTCCAGCTTAATGCGTACTTCTTGATTGCATCTTGAAACTTGGTTGATAAATCTAATCTCAAGCTTTGACCCTCTCTTGATACTCGTTTGCATTCATCCATCAACATTTTGTTTTGTCATTGAAACTCCCGACACAGTGACTCAAGTTTATCTCGAACAGCAACAGCAGAATCTCTTTCTGCGAGAACTTGTTGATACTTCAAAGTGAACTCAAGAAACTTCTTTTCTGATTTAAAGGTAGGATTTGCATTTTTATGTTTCACTTCAGAGGTGTCTACTTTTCTGCTGTTTTCAATGCTTTGATGAAGTTATCTCCTTCACATGGGATGCTTGTGGCTCCATATCTACCTCGTGCAATTTTTCTGAACCATGGCATATCCCTTAAACTTGTTCCTCTCCATGGGCAGAAGCAGTCAATTCCTCTCCTGAATCCCTCACTGCAATGCAATCAGATAATTCTCAACTCTAAATGGATTATTCCTAGACACGAATTAGGCTGTTTACGTAATATAAAGGATTCATAATAATAAGTCATAAATGGGTTATTTTGTTGTACCTTGCTCACCGATACCAATCGATAAAAACCAACTTCCAAATGACTCAAATGCCTGCACATGGTAAATATTTGATGTAAGAAGATATAGTATAAAACATTGGACTGGTTCCTGTTATAAAAGCAGGGTGCTGATGTTACTCTAAATGGATTCTTCCTAGATATGCAGCTACCTATATTGCCCTCATCCCCAAAAAAGAGAATGTTGATTCCATAACTGACTTCAGACATATTGCGATGGGTAACTTTGTTTTTAAATTAATTCCAAAGATTATACCTGACACAATCTATTTGATTACTGGAAATATTTTTTCCCATAATAAAAAAAATCATCATGTGTACATGAATTCATGAACCCACTACTATTGTTTTTTAAAACTATAATTTGTTGGATTTAAAACATATGGATGTAATGTTGGTATATGTTTGATGTGGCATTACTATACTTCATATACATAAGGTATACAAAGATAAGATTAAAAAGTCATACCCAGAATCTTTTAGTCACCTTGCTACCCTACATGTTATTAGTTGTCATAGCTTGATATTACTTATCAAAATCAAATTGTTTAAATAAGTTGAGACACGAATTAGGTTGTTATCTTTAACGATATTTGTTCCAATACATGTTATTAGTTGCCGTACCTTCAAATTACTTATTAAATATCAAATTGTATAAATAGGTTGAGACATGAATTAGGTTGTTATCTTTAAGGATATTTGAACCAAATAGACAAATTTTCAACGCATTAGAGTGACGATTGTATCTACGATACACCAAATTAACACTAAATTTTCTCATTGTTTCAATATAAAAGAGATATGTAGAGAATAAGAATACACGTTTGTATTACATGTTGTCAATCCTGAGTCATTATAAGTTGATCACATGTTATCTACATGCGATACATCAACTAAAGTGTGGCACTACTTCAGTGGGATTATGGGAGATAAAAACTCATGTCTTCTCTACTAAATTTCCTCTAATAATTACTGGACACTTTTTTTAGAGGCAAAACATTACTATTTTATATCCACACATACATATTAAAAAAAATATTCTACTAACGTTTCTTGGTTGCAACATATAAAACAAAAAAAAATACCGGGTGTATGTTTTATTTTACATATTTCCCCAAACCTTTTTTGGCCACTATTTTTATACGAAATAAATCATGTCTTCTCAAAGTTTGACACATTTCATCAAACACTTACTGGGCACAATTTTTATTTAGAAACTGTTAATGTACGAAATAAATATGCCTTCTCAAAGATATATAGGTTATGTGTTATTTCACACATTTCGTCAAACACTTACTGGACACAATTTTTATTTAGAAGCTACTAATGTCTTCTCAAATACACATACACCTAATGAGAATTCGACAATTTTTATTAGACTTTTTGTAAATCAAAATTAAGGTTAACTAAATATTCAACTCCACATTGATAATGAAAATAGGGCATGATAAAATGCAGTACACTTGTACAAATGAGAATTCGACAAGCGTTTTATTTCTATATTTCTTTAATCCTAGGTCACGAAATTTTCACTTTTCTCGTAAGCAGCGCGTCATTCTCAAGCACCTTTATTTGATAAGTGCACAATAAGTGCACAAGACACAATAATTAATCACATATATTGGCATTTATACAACCAAATGAAACCATACGCAGTAAAAAATTAACATATATAGAATTAATACTAGTGAGAACATAATTGATAAATCTTAATCAACATAAATCTGCCAAAAAAATAAAGAATAGGCCTTACAAAAATCGTTTTCATTACGAGACTAAAACCAAAATCACATTCAATCATTAACCCAAACCAACACTCTTTCCCAAATCAGAGACAAAGCCAAAACGTAACTCAATTGCAAAAAAAAAAAAAAACAGAGTTCTAATTTCAAGGTAACCTAAATCTTAGAACATAATACACAAACACGCCTGAATCGTACACAAACCCTAGGACGTAATACATAAACCCAAATCTTATGTTCACAGTACACAAACAGATATTCAGATTTCAACCAATCTTAGAACGAAAAAAGCAATGATCAACAATCAGAAGATATTTCATACCCTAAAAAAATGGTGACATAAAAAGAGCAATAAAAAACGGACATTACCTGAGAAGAGAGAGAGAGAGAGAGACGCTGAGTCACTGTCGAGATTTCGTACCAAGCTACAATTTATGTATTCTTGGCAACAACGTACCCAGCGGGAGTCCTGACATTACCAAAGCAGGAGTTCTAACGGCGATTTACAAAAGACTCCTATCAAGATTTCATAAATCTTCATTTTGATTTACGAAAGGAGATCCAAACAAAGGGGCAATAGGGCACTGTCAAGATTTCGCAACAACGTACCCACCGGGAATGATTTGATTTCTACCCATAGTTTTAAATAACATTATCGGGTTAACGTAACGGTTGCGGTATCGGTGTAACGGTATCGGGAGTATCGGACGTAATGTAACGGGAATCGGTTACCGCAAGCGTGAATTTTTTTTTACCATTCACAAATACCATAAATTAAAAGGATACTTTTATTTTGACTCTATAATGTTGAATTTAATTAATATGTGGGTTCATTACATAGTATTAAAGAACATTAAAGTATTTTATTACTTAATCAAATACTAAAAATACATCATAAAAGCATTTTATTACTTAATCAAATACTAAAAATACATCACTCAATAACAACTTGTAACATGCTTAAATTTAACAACTGATAACATACTTAAAGTCATTGCACAATTGTGAATCATTACCACCATACCACTAAACAAATATGATAATAAACTAAATTACATATATTACAAATGATTTTATGCTTTCACCACCAAAAAGAATGTCGTGGCGGGCTCTAAGAATCTCTATATCATCATCATCATTATTAGCACGTTCATGTGGTTCATATCCAAAGTAATTAGAATGTGAAGTACTTGAATTAGATGCACCCATTCCAAAATTGCTACTTTCATTTGATGCCCCTTGTTGTGGAAAATAACCTTGAGGCACTGGCAGAACCATATACCCATGTGGATAGTTCTCGGTAGATGAAACGGTATTATATGAAGGTTCGGGTGGATGAGGAGGATAGTAATATGACCCGATGGGTGGATAATAGTGTTGTGGTGGTGGGGGATAATATGAGAATTCAGGGGGATGGGGATACGTGGGTTGTGCTTGTGGGTTTCTTCTTTGTGCTTGTGGGTTTCTTCTTTCGTTTCCACGAGCTCTAAGATCAAGTTCAACAAAACGGTTCTCTAAATTATCTCTCATTGGACGACGTGTACGCCTTCGTGTCCCACCCCATGATTGAAGATTTTGTCTGTCCTCCAAATTGTCATCATCGCCCGAAGTCCATAACTTCCAGCTTCCCCTTGATACGGTGAGTAACTATCACCTGTTTCAGTAAATGATATATTTTTGTTAGAAGTGTAATATGAGAATAATATAATAATATAAATAAAATTTAAACTGCAATATTTATTTACCTTCATATTGCACATCTCTACTAGAAAAACCATCTCCATAACTACCACCAGCACCACCTCCATAACTACCACTAGTAGTATCTCCATGAGTACCACTACTTGGTTGACTTAAGCCAACACCACCACTACCACCACTACTAGTTCCACTACCAGAAGGAACTAAAGTAGCATGATCATTTTGGTCATTTTCTACAACATCCAACCATTCAGAATTGTCTTGACCGTCTAAAAGAGCTTCTTCCGTCTCTTCCAACCACGAAGACAATGGGTCATCTTCGTCAAAAATGTAATCCAAGTTGATAAGATTAAAAGATTCCTCAATGTCTTGATGGCTTCTTCTGGTCGCATTTCTGATCTTTAACCTCATATTATAGTATACAAAAACAAGTTTATTTAACTTTTGGGATTTTAAACGATTTCTTGTCTTTGTATGTATGAGGCTAAATGTACTCCAATTTCATTCACAGTTGGAAGATGAACATGTTTGACACAATACTCTCACAGCAATTCGTTGAAGTTCTGGAGTCGATGTGCCATAATGAATCCACCATTCACCTACACATGATGAACACAATGATTTATTTATATTGTATATTGAAGTATAAAGTGAAATTGATAGTAATTAAATTAAGACATATTATTACTCGGATTTGTTCATGACACTGCTGTTTGAGCTAATTCGGTTCCAAAAGAATCATATTTGTCACGAAATAACAAAATCTGTAACATTTCACGATATATTAAATACATTAGTGAAAAACCTAAACAAAATATAAATATATTCTCGACTTACTTGGTTAATTGCCTTTATTTGATTGTCGATATCAGGTTCCAACCTCTGAATCACTTTTCTAAGCCCTACCATTGCGTCGGAAAGGCTTGTAAAATTATCACCGTATTGAAATTGAGGATTCAAGTAATACCCTAATATATTGACATAAGAATAATATATCAAAAGTTAGATTCAAGTAATAACTTAATTATTGAATAAATAAAACACAACTAATTTTTTTTTACTTTTATACTCACCAGCTGCGTGCAAGTCTTTATGTAATTGGAACTGCCATCGTTTGTCAATGATTTTATGAAAATCTATGTAATAGCGACAATCTCTTTGAATCGCTTTCCTTGCCCTATCCATAGCTTCATAAATAAAACCCATGGTAGGTTTTAAATCTCCATCTACCAATCGAAGAACATTCACTAAAGGCTCCTGCACCTTTAAAATATCCGTTGCTTTATGACCAAAAGTCACTGTCAAATATTATCTTCTTCGCCTCCTTGCCTTTTGGCAACTTTGACCACTTGCATCGTTTCTACTCATCAGATCGAAACATGTCCTCTAAACCCTTTTTGTGCCTCACAATACTCTCCAATGTGACAAAATTCGTAGCAAAACGAGTGATGGCTGGACGCAGTAACTCTCGACCATTAGTGAATCGCTTCATGTAATCAACAACCCAATTGTAATTGTAAATGAAGCTGGTGATAATTTTTGCTTCATCCAACACTTTCGCCACGCTCTTCTTTTTACCAATGTCTTCAAGGATAAGGTCAATACAATGAGCTGAACATGCTGTCGAATACGAATTTGGTCTCTTTTGCATAAGTAACTTACCACCCGCTTTCATAGCCGCTTCATTATCAGTTACTACTTGAACAACATATTCCTCTCCAATTTCATCAACCACCTTATCCATGAGGCGAAAGTAGTAGTCCGCTGTCCTACTCACCACGTCTGTTGCATCAATTGATTTGTGGAAAATTGTTCCATGATTGCTATAAACTAAAAAATTAATTAAATGTTTCCTGGTAGGTCCTGTCCAACCATCACACATAATAGTAACACCCCTCTCCTTCCAAATTGGGTTTTGAGATTCAATCCATTTTTTCAAGCTAGCAAACTCTATTGGCAAGAAAACTTCATTGACCTCATACGGAGTTGGAGGCTTCACTCTGTGTCCAACTTCTCTAGCGACATCAAGCATCCGGTCAAACCACGGGCTTACAACAATATTTGCAGAATGTTTCCCAAACAACAAAAACTGACTGACTGCTCGTCCTAACTTCTTTCGCAAACCCTTCATAAGTTTTGTTGATATTTTAGGTTGCTTAGGACCCTTACTTCGATGGAGGTCCACATCCATTTCAGCTAATCTATATTCAGGCGAATTAATATCCGTCCATTCCTTACGTCGCATTCCATACATACTAGAAGATCGTTGAGGAGCTTTAGGTAAACCCGCTCTACTTGAACTTCCAGCCTCATACCCACCCTTTGATTTAGACCTATGTGTCTGCTCCCATTCCCTATAATCATTTCTACTCATATTTCTTGCCACGGTCATCTCGGGATCTGAATCATCACTTGAAACAACAATCCCCTCAAAGCCATCACCCCCATACTCATTTCTAATATAATCAATGACTCCTTCCTTTTGGACGACTTTATCTTTTTTTTTTGCTTTTGCTCCTTGAAGATGTTTCATCATTTGCTCCCTAATTTCGGTTGTGACGTTAGGACACCCTCTTACTTGTCCTTTTACATGAGCTAAATGTTGTTTTAGTCTAGTAATACCACCATTTATCTCTCTTCCGCACAATTTGCAATTTAATTTCAGCCTATTATTTAATACCGGAGTAGCAAACTTCCACCCAATATCTCCACTTGAAGCGATCTCCGACTCATCTTCCTCAACCCTTTGACGAGGCATTTTTTTAAAACTACCATACAAAATAAATAAATAAAAATTTCATTATTTTTATGCAATAAAAAAAATAATAAGTTCACTTTATGTTAAATTGAATAATAATGAATTTTTAGAACATAATAATAATTATTAAATTTTAACGAAAAAAATTCTAAATAGTTTGGTAGAATTTATTATTTTTGGTACTTTTTCTTAATTTTTTACACAATATTTTTAGGACATAATATCACATTAAATAATAACACATGTTAAATTAAATGATAATTAATTTTTTAAGACATGATCACATGATAATTGTTTTGTTTTGTTAACATTATTTTTGACACATTATATCTTAAAATAATTTTTTTTGGAGTATAAATTTGACCTCAATCATTTGACTGGGCATTTTTTTTAAACTACCATACAAAACAAATAAATAAAAAGTTCATTATTTTTATGCAATAAAAAAAAATAATAAGTTCACTTTATGTTAAACTGAATAATAATGAATTTTTAAAACATAATAATAATTATTAAATTTTAACGAAAAAATTCTAAATAGTTTGGTAGAATTTATTATTTTTGGTACTTAACATTATTTTGTTTTATGCAATAAGTTCTAAATAATAAGTTCACATTATGCAATAAATGTTTTGTTTTATTAACATTATTTTTGATACAATTATATCTTAAAACAATTTTTTTTTATGTTTATTTTCTTAAAGGCTTTAAATAACAAATCAAATCCAATATAAAACCTAAAACCTACATTTATCTCTCTCTCTCTTACGGCCACAATTCCACAACACAAATAACCCACCCCACCATTTGCTCCTTGAAAAAAAAAAAACCACGCCGCCACCCCTCCCCCCCCCCCCCCCCATTTACCTTGTCGAGATCGAGAGCCTCCTTCCTGCGTCGGCGCCTGCTGCTGCTGTCCTCCTTCCCCTGTGGTTTGCTGCCTAAGCTGCCGATCTGGGTCACCCACCTTAGCTGCCGAACTTTGGAATGGATGGGTGGGAAATGGCTTGGAAGAAAAATGGAAGAGTGTTGTAAATTTCTGTGAGTGAGTGTTCTCTTCTTTGTGAGCCAGCCTACATAAATAATAAAAAGATGATGGGAATCATCTGTCAAACAAATCCTACGGAGTCCTACCCAGGTTTGTCTCCTTCTCTCCTTGTCTTCTTTTTCTTTTTCTTTTGGTGACTCATAAAGTGTTGTTGCTGAATAATGAGAGTAACTTTTTTTTTTCTGTTTTCTTTCCACCGTAACGGAATGTAACGGAATGTAACGGAGTATCCGTTACGTATCGAATTCATAACGTGATACAGGTGTGATTTTGGTTCAACCCGATATATCGGCGTGTATTCGAAACGTGACTTCGAGATACCGTTACGTAACGGCCGATATTTAAAACTATGTTTCTACCCCCAAAAAAGGGCGTTCGTAGTCGTACCCAAGCGGGAAGGAAGGGTTTTGATTAGCAAAGCGGGTAGAGAATGCACGTGACACTCACGTGTTTTATATTTTCTATTGTGTGTTATACTAATAATTTTATATCACTCATTTTGTAAGTGACTATAAATTTTGTAAGTATTTCAAACACTTACAAATCATATTTTCAATTAGTTATAAAATAGTTAATTTGGTCCGCCTAAAACTAAAGAAGAAACTTAGGTAAATATCAAGATACAAAGCATATATATCAGTTAAGTTCAAAAGTGTCATATTAGATATCAAGTATATAATGTTTATCGGTTATAGTTTGCATGTGCCAACAAAATATTAAAATGAAGAATATATTCATTACTTTATGTACATGTCAGATATGTACCACCAAACAAGCGTGTCAATATCCAATGTGTGACTAAAAAAACATCCATCATAAAAGTATTTGTTCTCATTATTTGCAATTCTTAAACTTTTTTCTTCGTTTTTATGGGTGAATAATTACCCTAATACAATCACACTTGAGAATGGAAAAGGTTAATTTTTTTATTGATATATCACTTCAAAAATGATTATAGTTTCCTCGCTATCCCCAAAAGGGAGCTTACATCAATCTTAATTTTCCACCCATGTATTATACCCAAGAAATGACAATTCATCCATGATCCACCATTGCCTTCTCAGCTAATTTAAACCAAGAAACAGTAAACAAAAAAGTAAGAATAAAAAGAACTCCAACTAGATGATTAACTACTTGAAGGAATGTATTTTGTAGAACAATATCCCTTAAGTTAGTAACATGTATAACCTTAAGCCTATCGGGACAAGGTCTAAGCCATACAAGTTTGGCTAGAATCACTGTTGTCCTCAGTTTTATTTTTTTTATAAAATTTCCTCTTCATGAGCTTGAAATGATAAAAAAAAACAAAAATCCATTGCTTAATTGAGAGTTAAGAACAATTTTTACTCTTAGACTACATTTATTTTTTCATCTGAAGTTTAAAATCTAAAAAATATTTTGTTTTATGTCGGAATTAACTTTTGAATTGACATATTTGGTTATATTCAGATTTAATGTTCAAATTAGAAACACTTTTACATCTAAACTATTCAAAGTCAAATATAGCCATCAACCTTTTAATTTATTCAAAAAAATGAATACTAATTGGCACATGAATGATTTATATTACTATATCAAAAATAAGTTCTCAATATTGAGTTCATACTATTCCAAATACAATGGTATACCAATGCCAAAGCAAAATGTACCAAATAAATTTAAACAAAATAACCTAAATCCAAATGTTATGTTGGAAGTCTCTAAAAATCACATGGATAGGATTATAAAAATAATGACAACTTAGAGGACACTCACATGCCCACCCTTATTAGATATCCAGGGGAGAGTATACACATAATTGTAACATCCCATGATTTTGAGACTGAGAAATTAAATTTTTGGAAAAATAAAATTTAATTAAATTGGAGAATTCTAAAATTGGGAATTGAAGTCCAAAAATAGAGGATGTTTCAAAGTATTCCGGGTGATGATTTTGAGGGTACCATTGATCCCAGAAGGGTCGAGATAGTCAAAATGACTGTCATTGGGTTTTATTTCGGCTCCGAAATATTTTTAAGTCAGTTTGACTCGAATTGGTGTAAACGAGTCATTTAAAGTGTGTATTAACAATTAAAATTTTGGACTTATGTTTTAAGGTTTAAGAGGCTTACGGATGAAGCCTTATCAATTGAGAAAATGAGAGAAAGAGAAAAGAAGAGAGAAAGAAGAAGAAAGGAAGAGAGAGAGGAAGAAAGCTTGGAGATTCCAGCCCAAACGCAACATCGAGGACGATCCAACCTCTACAAATCTGAGGCAAGTGTTTAATCTTTCTAAATAGGTCATTTGTGTATTTGATTTCATAATTTGTGGGTTAAAGAAATGATTTTTGGGTATTAATATCAAAACCTAGATTTTTGGGTTTAATCTTGAAATTGATGTTTACACATGGGTTTAAGAGGTATAAATTGATGAAGTGAAAGTATAGGATGTGTTTAATGTTAGAAACATTATTGGGCTACAAATTCATAGTTAGAAATTGTTGATTTGGGATTTTGGGAAATTTAGGTTTATGTAGAAAAATGACCATTTCGTAGCCTGCTGAACAGGACGAATCGATTCGGCCTCTTTATGAATCGATTCGGAATGTTGCAGAATCCTAGGTCTGTGTGACCGAATCGATTCAGACCCAAGCCGAATCTATTCGGCCTGTGGCAGAAGCCCAGGTCTTTGGACCCGAATAGATACGCCTTGGAGGCCGAATCGATTCGGGAACATGACATTTTGAGGTATTTTCTCCATAGTGATTTCAAACCCTTTTTGGATGGGTTTATTGATTTGGGGATTTCTCTTATGAAGTAATCGATATATTTTGGAGACTTATAGGGGGTCTCTCACCTATTATGATAGTGGGGACTTCTTGGAATTATTGGAGAAGAATATATCCATGTATGTATTTGGAGTTGTGTATAGAGATTTTGGGGAAACCTCATTGGGATTGATAATCCTACTTATAGATCAAAAGTAAGTATAGATGTGATGTGAGGTTAATAACTCTTAGAGTGAGTTGCAAGGGTATGTTGTGAAATTCTAGGCCAACCTTTATGTCGAATCCTTATAAGGATAGGATATTATTAAGATACGATTTGGGGCCAAATGGAAGAGTATAGTTGCATACCCTTAGTAATGATAAAACTTTAAGAAATAAATTCGATAGGTCTTAGACTAGGGTATTCACAAAAGTGATTGAACCATAGTCGAAATCGAGAGCAATGGGATCATATTACCAACTAGAGTAGAGTGTGTAAATCTAGTCGGGGTAGATGTGGTTTATCGGTGTGTGATTTACAACGGGTACTTTCCCTAATAGATGGGATTATTTGATGAGGGTAAGATTGAGCTTGAGGCTTATAGTTTATTAGTTATGTGTATACCGATAGTCAAAATGATTGCTAGATTCTTTAATTTTCTCTCGGATATAGATGGCATGTGTAGTAATGGTTTCCTACACTAAACTTTGGGTGATACCCCTAATGTTGGATATATATATATATGTGTCCGTATGTTGTTTGGGAGACTATTCATCATAGGAAAAATGATTGAATATGTTTTAAGTAAGGGATTGTATTAACATATCGAGGTAAATTAAATGAGTTTGTGGTGACGGCCTGTATATCGAGGATTATGTATACTTACAGCCGAGTGTATATAGATATCTTATACACATGATCGGAATTAGTTTGTATATATAGATATATGGATATGTGAATATATTTGTATATATATATCTATATAAATATGAATATATGGAAATATTTATGTTGTGGTCATACATGGTATGGATATTTAAACCGTATATGATGGTTTAATGTTTAATTATATGATTGGATCACATGGATGTATATATATTGTGCATGTGAATGATATATATACTTATGTGGTTAAGCATACCCCGCTCATGCTATCATTGGGAAGTTTCCGCGCAGAGGGTGAGCATCCTGACTAGAAAAGCAGGGTGTGGATATTCCCCAGGTCATAGTCGTCCCATGTGTTATTATGTGATTTACATTTTTTTGGGATGAGACGTGGTGGGTATGTTTCGTCTCATTACCGGTTAGGAGCTATGACCGCTTCCCGGGACGTCGTGTGCGTGTGTTTACCAAGAGATGGGTGTCGTTTAGTCCCACCATGGTGGCCCCAGTATTTCTACGTGAGCCGGGCACTGGGAAGATGATGCATGATGCAGTTTTATCGGCGATATATATAGCCGGGTATATTATTTGTGCATGGACATTGTACATCAGATATGATATGTACTCTTGGTCATGGGTATGAATGATGATGGTATATATATATATATATATATATACACGGTTAGAATAAATGCCTATATATATATATATTTATATATCCTATAGATAAAAGGATATGGTATCGTTGTGGAGTACATCTTGGATGATTGTGGTGTACTAGATTGATGGGGGTTGATGTATCGCATTTAAGGAATATTTCGGTTACATCATTCCAAGGATATTATTGGAGATTTTTAGTTTTTTTCATATTATAGTCTAAAAATTTAGTAGTAGTGGTAGTATTATATGGTATGTATGGCATTATGGATCTCTAGGATCGACATTGTCAAGGAGTAGTGTAACGGGGTGGTTCCTTGTTTGAATTTCGCTTTGCGAGACACCCCCCACGCATGAAACGTAGTGCAGTGTTGATATTGGAGAAAAGTTCTGTCAAATATTTATGTGTGGCATGATGGATCTCTAGGATCAACGTTGTCAAGGAGTAGTGTAACGGGGTGGTTCCTTGTTTGGATTTCGCTTTGCGAGACACCCCACGCATGAAACGTAATGCAATGTTGAGAGTGGAGAGAAGTTTTGTCAATAATAATTTGTATGCATGTTAATTAGAAATTAAATCTTATGATTCAACCCAAATATAAATGGGTAACGTATTAAGAATTATAATTAATTAAATTATAAACCAAAATCCATTAAGCCTATTATGGCATAATTGTGTGTAAACATAATCTAGTATGATTAGAAAAGGGGTGAATTCTTGGGTTATGATAGGAAGACAATTCTCGTGGGTATAGGCTGGACCTATGTTAAGTTAGGTTGTCCTTATATATGGGGATAATTTAACTAAAATTTGAGGACGCGAATAGGTGCGCGTCGTTAGATGAGAGGTGAGTTGGGAATCCACGAGAGTGCGAATCCTCTTTTAATTATGAAATAAGTGCACTGATATTTATTATGCGCGGTTAACAAACTTGCTAAATATTTTTCACACTCGGTCTCTGACCCATTTACTTTTCTCTCCTGCTTGTATATATATATATATATATATTGCTACAGGTGTCCTACCGCATGGATGCCGGATGACCTTCTATCAAGAGTCTTAGGAGCCGTAACATGTGCGGACTGTTGCGAAACGTATCTTGTAGTCGCTTCTTACTTCATTAAAAATCTAGGTAGTACTCATGTTGTATATCGGGTTTATACCCCCAGAGATATTTATAGATGTGTACATTTATTTAATTTCATTCATTGTATTGGCTGTAACCCGACAACTTATTCAGGTTTACTTTCTTGCGGTATGATCAGTTGAAGTTATTTATCTCATTTTATTCCAGCATTTCATTTATCTTAGTTCTTTCATGCATCCTTCTTTCCTTTATTAGTAGTGTTGGTTGTTGTCGGTTGCATATTTTATTTAAATTTTAACATCTCGCTTATATGATATCAGCTAGTTAGTCCTATATTATGTAGTACCGACAGTTGATGTTGAGACTGGACCATTTGAAACTCCTGATTTAATGTAGTATAGGGCTGGGCACTCGTTATTATTTTAAGCAGGGTGTTACAGATGGTATCAGGGCATCAGGTTCTAGAGTCTTTAGGATCTGTGCGGGTTTTATGCGTTCTCCCGTTAACGTTCTTGACATAAAGCCCTACAATTAGGACTGTTGTGTTCACTGCGTTGTTTTCTTCTGTGAAGTATGTTCACTTGATTGACGTTCTGATAACAGTTGCTCTCATTTCGTTTCAGACGTCGCCTAGATTATGTCATTTAGGATAGGACAAGATTAGAGAAACAATACCCATAGCATATTTGGGTACGCTTTAATCGGGGGTATTTATTTTTTCCCGATTTCGACGAAGATAATTAAGGAGATTTCTAGCAGTGTTTTAAAGTGATTTATCGATGGTTGAGTAAGAAAAGGAAAATTTACTCGAATGGTGAATCTTGGACTTAGTAAGGTAAGTCCGATGAGAGGTATGTAGTGTAGTCCTGGGGAGGTTTAGGTTGAGAAACCCGTCAGCCTTCGTTAGGAAACCTGGTGTTGGTGACTCTTATCGATGTGAGGAAGGTGTAGTTGTCCCAATATCAGGAGTATCGCCTTCTTGGAAGAGGGAGAGAATTTGGAGACTCAGTTTCGTTGTATAGGACTGAGGGAGTTTTCGGTATTCGCAATAGCGTTGTCCTTCAAAATGGTTAGGAAGGATTTATGAGGAAGGAATTTCTTTGAGGAGAAATAGGCCTTGGGGAGGAGTGAGCAAGTGTGGTCTTTATGCGACATCTTTTAGAATAATAAAACGTCTTATAATGGGCTAGTAGAGAGTGGCTCTATTGATTTTGGGAATGTAAATTGTTAAGGTTATTAGTTCATTGAGGGAAGAACTTAGTTTATGGAAAGGTGTTGATGTGATGTAGAGGAATTTTATAACTGAGAGGTTCAGAGTTTAGTAGATTTATGTTGAGCGGATAATTTAGCTCATAGTTGTGCTAGTTTGAGAACTAGGTATTGGATAGAATATTGTATTTGTTGAGGCCTTGTGTCTTAAACATAAGGTATTTGTTTGGCATGTCGAAAGACATGGATTTATTTTATATTATATTATTACATAGGCCTTTGGACATATCTATATCTGAAAATCTTTTTATAAAACCTTAACCCTGGTTTAACTAATCTCAATCCCCGACCTAGCTACACAGTAGTTTATTGGGAGGGTTCCTTGTTTGGATTTCGCTTGTGAGACCTCCCCCGCACGAAGGTAACTAACGTCAAGGATTGAGGAGAGTTCAACTATGGGAAATTTTAAAACTTTTATATAATTAATATGTTATTATAGATTAGATTGGTGGTAGTTATGTTACGATTTGAGGCTAATGGAGCCTGATTATAATTCTACGAGTGGAAACTCGGGTTCGGGGTGTATGGGCGCCCTGGGTAGTAGTTTGCTTTAAAATTTATTTGGTTCGATGTGAGAGCTAGAAAGGATCAGTATAGTGATCTTGAGGATTGATATAAGGATTAGATGATATTGAGGCCCTATGCATGTCTTAAATTTCGCGGGCGAAATTCTTGTAAGGGAGAAGATTGTAACATCCCATGATTTTGAGACTGAGAAATTAAATTTTTGGGAAAATAAAATTTAATGAAATTGGAGAATTCTAAAATTGGGAATTGAAGTGCAAAAATAGAGGACGTTTCAAAGTATTCCGGGTGATGATTTTGAGAGTAATATTGATCCCGGAAGGGTCGAGATAGTCAAAATGACTATCATTGGGTTTTATTTCGGCTCCGAAATATTTTTAAGTCAGTTTGACTCGAATTGGTGTAAACGAGTCATTTAAAGTGTGTATTAATAATTAAAATTTTGGACTTATGTTTTAAGGTTTAAGAGGCTTACAGATGAAGCCTTCTCAATTGAGAAAAGGAGAGAAAGAGAAAAGAAGAGAGAAAGAAGAAGAAAGGAAGAGAGAGAGGAAGAAAGCTTGGAGATTCCGGCCCAAACGCGACATCGAGGACGATCCAACCTCTACAAATCTGAGGCAAGTTTTTAATCTTTCTAAATAGGTCATTTGTGTATTTGATTTCATAATTTGTGGGTGAAAGAAATGATTTTTGGGTATTAATATCAAAACCTAGATTTTTGGGTTTAATCTTGAAATTGATGTTTACACATGGGTTTAAGAGGTATAAATTGATGAAGTGAAAGTATAGGATGTGTTTAAAGTTAGAAATATTATTGGGTTACAAATTCATAGTTAGAAATTATTGACTTGGGATTTTGGGAAATTTAGGTTCATGTAGAAAAATGACCATTTCGTAGCCTGCTGAACAGACCGAATCGATTCGGCCTCTTTCTGAATCGATTCGGAATGTTGCAGAATCCCAGGTCTGTGTGACTGAATCGATTCGAACCCAAGCCGAATCGATTTGGCCTGTGGCAGAAGCCCAGGTCTTTGGACCCGAATCGATTCGCCTTGGAGGCCCAATCGATTCGCTAGGCCGAATCGATTCGGAATAGGGCCGAATCGATTCGAGAATAGGGCATTTTGAGGTATTTTCTCCATAGTGATTTCAAACCGTTTTTGGTTGGGTTTATTGATTTGGGGCTTTCTCTTATGAAGTAATAGATATATTTTGGAGATTTATAGGGGGTCTCTCACCTAATATGATAGTGGGGACTTCTTGGAATTATTGGAGAAGAATATATGCATGTATGTATTTGGAGTTGTGTATAGAGATTTTGGGAAAACCTCATTGGGATTGAGAATCCTACTTATAGACCAAAAGTAATCATAGATGTGATGTGAGGTTAAGAACTCTTAGAGAGTGTTGCGAGGGTATGTTGTGAAATTCTAGGCCAACCTGTATATCGAATTCTTATAAGGATAGGATATTATTGAGATACGATTTGGGGCCAAATGGAAGAGTATAGTTGCATACCCTTAGTAATGATAAAACTTTAAGAAATAAATCCAATAAGTCTTAGACTAGGGGATTCACAAAAGTGATTGAACCATAGTCGAAATCGAGAGCAATGGGATCATATTACCAACTAGAGTAGAGTGTGTAAATCTAGTCGGGGTAGATGTGGTTTATCGGTGTGTGATTTACAACGGGTACTTTCCCTAATAAATAGATTATTTGATGAAGGTAAGATTTAGCTTGAGGCTTATAGACTATTAGTTATGTGTATACCGATAGTCAAAATGATTGCTAGATTCTTTAATTTGCTCTCGGATATAGATGGTATGTGTAGTAATGGTTTCCTACACTAAACTTTGGGTGATACCCCTAATGTTGGATATATATATATATATATATATGTCCGTATGTTGTTTGGGAGACTATTCATCATAGGAAAAATGATTGAATATGTTTTAAATGAGGGATTGTATTCACATATCAAGGTAAATTAAATGAGTTTGTGGTGACGGCCTGTATATCGAGGATTGTGTATACTTACAGCCGAGTGTATATAAATATCTTATACACATGATCGAGAATTAGTTTGTATATATAGATATATGGATATGTGAATATTTTTGTATATATATATATCTATATAAATATGAATATAGGGATATATTTATGTTGTGGTCATACATGGTATGGATATTTAAACCGTATATGATGGTTTAATGTTTAATTATATGATTGGATCATATGGATGTATATATATTGTGCATGTGAATTATATATATACTTATGTGGTTAAGCATACCCCGCTCATGCTATCATTGGGAAGTTTCAGCGCAGAGGGTGAGCATCCTGACTAGAAAAGCAGGGTGTGGATATTCCCCAGGTCATAGTCGTCCCGTGTGTTATTATGTGATTTACATTTTTTTGGGATGAGATGTGGTGGGTATGTTTCGTCTCATTGCCGGTTAGGAGCTATGATCGCTTCCCGGGACGTCGTGTGCGTGTGTTTACCACGAGATGGGTGTCGTTTAGTCCCACCATGGTGGCCCCAGTATTTCTACGTGAGCCGGGCACTGGGAAGATGATGCATGATGCAGTTTTATCGGCGATATATATAGCCGGGTATATTATTTGTGCATGGACATTGTACATCATATATGATATGTACTCTTGGTCATGGGTATGGATGATGATGGTATATATATATATATATATATATATATATACAGTTAGAATAAATGCCTATATATATATATATTTATTTATATATCCTATAGATAAAAGGATATGGTATCGTTGTGGAGTACATCTTGGAAGATTATGGTGTACTAGATTGATGGGGGTTGATGTATCGCATTTAAGGAATATTTCGTTTACATCATCCCAAGGATATTATTGGAGATTTTTAGTTGTTTTCATATTGTACTCTAAAAATTTAGTAGTAGTGGTAGTATTATATGGTATGTATGGCATTATGGATCTCTAGGATCGACATTGTCAAGGAGTAGTGTAACGGGGTGGCTCCTTGTTTGGATTTCGTTTTGCGAGACACCCCATGCATGAAACGTAGTGCAGTGTTGAGATTGGAGAAAAGTTCTGTTAAATATTTATGTGTGGCATGATGGATCTCTAGAATCAACGTTGTCAAGGAGTAGTGTAACGGGGTGGTTCCTTGTTTGGATTTCGTTTTGCGCGACACCCCACGCATGAAACGTAGTGCAATGTTGAGAGTGGAGAGAAGTTTTGTCAATAATAATTTGTATGCATGTTAATTAGAAATTAAATCTTATGATTCAATCCAAATATAAATGGGTAACATATTAAGAATTATAATTAATTAAATTATAAACCAGAATCCATTAAGCCTATTATGGCATAATTGTGTGTAAACATAATCTAATATGATTAGAAAAGGGGTGGATTCTTGGGTTATGATTGGAAGGCAATTCTCGTGGGTTTAGGCTGGACCTATGTTAAGTTAGGTTGTCCTTATATATGGGGGAATTTAACTAAAATTTGAGGACACGAATAGGTGCGCGCCGTTAGATGAGAGGTGAGTTGGGAATCCCCGAGATTGCGAATCCACTTTTAATTATGAAATATGTTCACCGATATTTATTATGCACGGTTAACACACTTGCTAAATATTTTTCACACTCGGGCTCTGACCCGTTTACTTTTCTCTCCTGCTTGTATATATATATATATATATATATATATATATATATATATATATTGCTACAGGTGTCCTACCGCATGGATGCCGGATGACCTTCTATCCAGAGTCTTGGGATCCGTAACATGTGCGGACTGTTGCGGAACCTATCTTGTAGTCGCTTCCTACTTCTTTAGAAATCTAGGTAGGACTCATGTTGTATATCGGGTTTATACCCCCAGGGATATTTATAGATGTGTACATTTATTTCATTTCAGTCATTGTATTGGCTGTAACCCGACAGCTTATTCGGGTTTACTTTCTTGTGGTATGATTAGTTGTAGCTATTTATCTCATTTTATTCCAGCATTTCATTTATCTTAGTTCTTTCATGCATCTTTTTTTCCTTTATTAGTGGTGTTGGTTGTTGTCGGTTGCATATTTTATTTAAATTTTAACATCTCGCTTATATGATATCGGGTAGTTAGTCCTATATTATGTAGTATCGACAGTTGATGTTGAGACTGGACCATTTGAAACTCATGATTTAATGTAGTATATGGTTGGCCACCCGTTATTATTTTAAGCGGGGTGTTACAATAATCTACCCGTACATGATAAATTGCATAGTCACTTCCATACGGAATGAGATCACCTGCCATCAACACCAAATCCTAGTGGGCTTCAACCCATAATCCACGTGGTAGCGTCAAAAGTCAATGCACCTATAAAGAGAACTCTCAGCAAGACCATTATGCGCGAACCAGATACATCACTATAAAATGCATAGGTAGCATGAACATCATACTTCATTATATCTATACTCCAAGAACTTCGCCAATAGCTAACCTAAAATCATCACATCATCGCACCCACTCTTAGTTAGGCGCTACTTCCCTAATCATACGAAACACACATATAACACCAATGTTTTATTGAAACGTCCACCATATAAAATCTATAAAATGTCAATCGAATCATGCTAGTTCTACTATATTGTTCCCAAAATCCGCATTGGGGCAACTGGAAAGCATGTTACCACACATCACACATCGTGATGTTGAAATCTCAATTCACCATTGGAGTCCTCCCTCTTGGCTCAACTCGCCATTCCGTAACATCGTCTTTCGTTTTCCACTAATTATCTCTAATAAGGGTACTCTCAATGTCTACTTCGCAATTAAAATCCTTAGTTTAAACATGCCCTTGCTTTGAGTTTCTTGGAATCGCTTGTTCCTCAATCTTGTTTATAACTAACACACTAACAAAATACATGCCTGTAGTGCACATGTTACTCCATCCTTGTACACTTATCTAATTGGGTTCTCTCAAATCTAATTACATGGAAAATCAATGCTCTCTTTTTTAATTTCCACCCACATAAGGTGTATTACAAATTATTTAACTAGTCTACAACCCCTATTACGTAACCACATGGTGAACCAACTACTAAGTTCAAACATTCTCATTTTATCAGCATCGAGATCGTAAGTGATTTCACCACATAAATGAGCATTGTTCAAATCGAAATGTAACACAAATTTACCCTTTAATTATAATTAATCCCCACTTAAATTTTCGTCAAAATCCTTATATTTTCCTAAAACACAGAAAACCCAATGCCTTCTTACTTACACGCACGAAATATCATAAGGTCATTCCAATAGGCTAAATTTCCATCACAACCCACATTGCCATAAGTAAAACCCAAAACTCCAATAGGGTCCTTAGCAACTAAATCCCTTAATATTTTTAAAAATGGCCTCGACATGAAAAATATCCGTTAACTTGTGCCCCCAAGAGTCTTTAAGCTGTAGGCTTTACCTGCAAAAAAGATAATTTCGAGTAATAATTTTCACAACTATAGTGAACACCCTTGTATAACTATTCGTTCCACGCTTGACCACTAACTTGCAACGATCCTCATTCTCATGCTTTTTTAAGCTCAAATACTCCATAAGTCTTACTAACGCTCAAATGATATAGAACGATATTGTCACACACGTCATAGCGATAACTATTTACCAAATCTTATAACGGGCTTAAGACACATCAAATAACACATAACAAAGAATGAAACGAGCGCAACACAGATCCTAAGGGCACTGAAACCAGGATGCTTTGATACCAACTGTAATGACCCCTATTTTCTCATGTAATGGTTGGCCAAATATGGTAAGCTAAAGATGGGGCTTGTTATACGATATATATCATTCTCAACATCAAACCACGATAAAATGTTTATATTTCTTTTTTTTAAAGATGAAAAACATAACAAACCATTTAAACAGTAACCGATAATAAATAAAAACAATAATTCAACACTCAACTAGTCATAAAATCCAACAACATTATAAACTGTCCCAAATAACTGAATAATAAACTCGAACTTATGACCATACAATAATCCTAAAGAAACTAAACTGACTGAAGTGGAAATTGTAACATATGCTAGAATCAAATGAATGGAAGTAATCGCCAAGAAAATATGACTGCAAGTCTGATCTCCTGTTAGTCCTATCGTTTCTGTCTACATAAATCGGGGGAGTTTTATAATTTGGGCTTGCGCCCTAGAGTTGCAAGAATTAACTTATTCAATGTGAAGTACAGTAAATACAGTCAATTCAAATTAATTATCCCCCATCGTCACTTATATGCGATTAAGATTTCACTCCTCAGCTAAGTGTGATATTACCCGCACCCAAACAAGTCCCGAAATAATATATGACAACCGGTGTCAATCAATACCAAATTCACTAACTATAGTCAACATGATAAAACATAATCCTCTACATTCATACAATCAAGGCCCCAAGTATCCCAGTCTTATATATCTCATGAAGGTGACATAGTCGTCTATTATGCACAATATAATATGGGTCTGTAATTGATTGTCTACATTCTTAAACAAATTAATTAATCTTAGTTAATTTATTTAATAGAATTATAATCATTTACATTCATGATATAACTTTCCATAGTATCCCAGTGATGTTACACGTAAAAGTGACACACACACACACACACACACACACACACATATATATATATATATATATATGTGTGTGTGTGTGTGTGTGTGTGTGTGTGTGTGTGTCCTTTCATATATGGGACTTACAAAGCCATCTACCAATGGTGTATCCTTCGTGCTCTATCGCTAAGTCCGAAGGAAATCTCTATCCATGTTAGACATCACAAAGCACACATAAGTGGGGCGATCCCTACGCAGTACACCAGTTCGCAGCTGATACCAAGTGGTGACAAAGGATCCCAGCATCAACACCTACCACTTGTAGATGGCAATGATACGTAGTACCTAAAATGACCTACACAACGCCTAGCCCACCTATACTGACATGTGCTACAATCCCGAATGCGCGAAACCCAAACCATAGGACCATCCACAAACATTGGTATGTCCACACAGATAAATATAAATACATATTATTATTCCCATATAATATGTGTAGGTAATTACCCTATAATTACCTAAAGTATTCCACATTATGTCCATAAATATCATCCATTAATAATTGACCATCTAGTTAATTATTTATTCATTCTTCTTTAAAAGATTATTTAACCATCTAGTTACATATAATTTCTCAATAATTATATGTGCCACATTTGCATTTTTAATAAATCCATCGTTGACTCAAACACCGTCCCACCAACTCGTATGGACTTTTATTAAAAATACCCCGACCCCAGTACCCACTCAACTTGTCCTTAGGACCGAATCGATTTGCTCCAAGGCCGAATCGATTCGAAATGGCACAGCAGCCCAGATCTGGTAGTTTTTTTATTACGAATTTTCTCAATTCCTTCCCAAGACTTCTTCCAATCGTTAATTCCTTTTCATAATCGTATGATTAGGTCCTCACCACTTAGCTACTCATATAAGAGAAATTAATTTCATGTATTAACCCCAATCTCATTATTTAAATTCCCAGAATTCATATATTAACCAAGACCATTAGCCCAAATCTTTTACGACAACATCAACTATATATAATTCTGATTTTTGGGGCATATAACATGGGTTCAATGTCACAAAATTCCGATCATAAACATGCATCAAAACCTCTATATGTGAATTTCAATTTCTCCAATCTTGTACCAAGAACCCTAAGGCATCTTTCATCTAATTAAAGAATTCGATTCTCCTCTACATGCATAAGATTAATCCCTAACGTCAAGTCACCAAATTACAACCTAAAACCTAAAAATCCTATGGGGCTTACTACAATGAATTAAGAAGCACATTTAACATTTAAATTAAGCAAGAAAATTCTTGTCTCGATAAATTGGTTAAATGATCTTTGGTTGAATCCCTTAGACTCCTCCTTCAGTTCTTCCCCTTGGATATTCAATATTCTCTCCCCTTTAGATTTTGGGGAGTCTCTTAACCTCCCTCCTTAATTTATATTACTCCAAATTCCGAGTTAGGACAAAAGTCACTTTTCTGGGCCCCCAAATGAGCTCAAATCCATAATCTAAATAGCCTAATAGCCTCTCAACTTGTATACCTATATCTCGATATCATTTCTAAATGTCTAAAATACCTAAACAAGTTCATAAGGTCCCCCAAAATGTTCCCCAATTATTTTTACCCAACATACACATTTTCATTTCGCTGGATCACTACATGACCATAAGTTTATTTACGTTCAATTTATTTTCATGAGTTAGCCCATTATGCTCGATTGAGATTAAATCAATATGAAATCATGAAAAATTAATTTAATCTCAAATTATATTCCACCAATTTAACTTAAATTATACTAATTTAAATTTTTTCTCGAATTTGTATAATTAAATTCCTTCAAAATATTTTATTCCAAAAATACGAGGTATTACACCTTCCTCATCCAAGCCATTTATCTGTGGCTTTAGTCTTAGGAGGAGGGGCTTCTAGTGATGGGCCCTCCTCGCCCAAGCCATTTACCAGTGGCCTTGTTCTTGGGACGAGGGGCTGCTCGTGAGAGGCCCTCCTCATCCTCGTTTTACTCAATGTTAATTGGGCTTTGGGACGAGTGGTTGCTTATGGTGGGTGATAATATGCATATATCGAGTATTTCACCCGCCGAACCTACGCATTTTAGCCCCCTTAGGTGCCTTAATCTCTATATTTAAGCCCGTTAACCAGACAACCTTGGTTTATATTGATAACATGCTATATGAGGTATAATTGGGCTTTTGTAGGTATTTAGGTACCAAGTATGGGATTCAGATGCATTTATTTTAATTTTTGTACGCAACCGCACGTTCAAGGGCAATCCGGTCATTTCATAGCTTGGGTACCTGGCCTGACATCTACACAAAAGTTGTAGCCCTCCTCACAAACTTCGCGTGGCCACAAACGGTGCGCGATTCTGAGTCCGTATGACAAAGTTATGGTAATTTGAGCGGAGAAGAATTGCATGCCAAAACAGGGGAAACTGCAGTCTGCCCTGCTTGATCGATCGATCGAGCCTGGGGGTCGATCGATCGACCCTTCATATTTTTTCCACGATTTTAACAGTCGATCGATCACCTATTTTTTTCTGCAGATATTTTCTTTTCATTTTCTTTCTTCTTTTCTTTTATACCAACTTACTACTTAAGCCAATTTTTGTTGTAATAATACATAGAGATATTCATATTCTGATAGATATAGTTTTAGGAGACATTTTTGGTTAGGGTTTGGTTTGGAGAGTTCATTTTCTCTTCTTTTTGGATTGACAACCAATGAGTTTTGTAAGATTGAACTATTCATTTCCATCTCCTTTAATATAGCTTTGTTCTTCATCTTTCCTTGCTTTGTAATTTAGTTTCCATGCTTTCTAACTAGTTTACATGCTTTAATTCTTGCTTTCCTAGTTTAATTAACATAATTTAGTTTAATTCATCATGCACCCTTAGATAAATAGGGTCGGGATTTCATTTTCGCCATTTTCAGGCCCCGAGCTCCGAAAATTAGGTTTTGTGTAAAATTGCGTTTAATTGAACCCGCATGAATTAAAGTCGGATTATTATGCGTTTAACTTTCTATGTCATGCATCATTAGTGTTTATAGAGATAATCCGAGTTTAATATGCGTGTGACCAATTTTCGGTTAAGTGTTTATTCTCGCAACTTTGGCTTAAATTCCTTATTGTGTGAAGTTTATGTTTAATTGATAATGCTCAATTAAATTGCTTTCGAGCCGGAATCTTGATTAGTAGTTGTTTCGATTCGTATGGTTGGATGATATCCTGATTCTTGCTTTACTTTTATTTAGACTTAACTTATTCTTTTCTTTCTTTTACAACCAACCATCACCTTTTTACACTTTTATTCTTGAATTAATAATCTGTTGCGATCTATCGAACACTCTCTATGGATTTGATACCGGACTTATCGCTATACTCACCAGTTGAGTGTAGTCAGAATTTAGGTTTTTGTATAGTTCAGGTGAGCCGAATATAAAACAACCGGCGTGTAGGTGACTCTTGCGCCGCGACGATACCCTGCCTATCAAATGGCGCCGTTGCTGGGGACTATTTTGTTATAGATTGTAACCGACTTATTAGTTCGTAGTATTTTTTCTTTGTGTTTGTATTATTTCTTTTAACCCTTTTTTGCAGGACCTCTACATTTGAGCATCTAGGAACGCTTGAATTATCCCGTCGCACATTACTTTGTGGAAATAGTCTTCTCGAGCCTTCGTTGGGGTAAGCATGTCTTATTCTAACTTCTCTGGTAATCCTAATGATAATTCTCAAAATTCCAGTAAACCTTTGACTTTTGGTCAATACTTGCAATCCCCAAAAGTTGCAACATCTAAAATGACATTGGGTGAGTATTACGAAAGTCAAAGTTTGGATTATAGCAATTTTGTGCATGATCATTCTGATTTTGGGTCGCAAGATCCTTATGATAAGAATTTTGAAACAAATTGTAATCATTTTCAAAATTCTTATGTTAATGATTTTGAGTGTAGTCCCGAGAACAATTTCCAAACTTCCCATTTCCAAGAATTCGCTCCTCGCCCGATGACTTTTGGTGAGGGATTGCACATGCTTGAAAATGAGAGGATTGAAGAACG
This sequence comes from Sambucus nigra, assembly GCA_949130495.1. NCBI lineage: Eukaryota > Viridiplantae > Streptophyta > Magnoliopsida > Dipsacales > Adoxaceae > Sambucus > Sambucus nigra. The sequence continues at coordinate 1,225,243 of CASBWL010000014.1, forward strand.
TTATAGGGAAGAAATGTTGGGAACACGAGTTGGATTTACTATTTGAATCCGACGACGACTTTTCTTCGGAGACTGCTGAAGTTGAGGACTGTTTTGAACCAAATGAGGACTTCGTTCCTACTTCGGAACAAATCATCCTTGACTTGAACCACGGTATATTAGAGAATAAGAATGAGGATGAAAAAGAAATAGTATCCATTTGCAATGAATTCGTTTCTTCTTTGATTTTCAAAGAAGAAAGTTTCATTATAACCGATCCTATTTCTACCGAAATTCAATTTTCAAGTGATGATCACTCATCGCCTGAGATTGAATTTCTTTCATCCCCATCTTCATTATATACCGTCACACCAATTCTAGTACCCGATGAATCGGTTCAAAACTTTACAGTTCCAAATCGTTTCACCGACGAGGAGTACTCGCTCGAGCCGCTTTCCATGACGGCATTTTCGCCTTCATGTGCGCCGCCTCCCATTCCAACTTTAAAATACTTGGGAGATGATTCATGTTTTCTCGGCCCGCATGTGTATTTGTTCTCCGTCCTATCCAAATCCCCCATCCTCCCTCCCAAAGTTTCAATTGGGGATGGTTCACTTTTACCGCCTTACACATGCCTTCCGTTGTTTGAACGAAATTTCTATTTTTCGGGAGGCATGCATGTTCGGGAGGGTCCAGCGTTGATCCGCCAAATTCAAATTGTGTTTTGGATGGACCCTCAGAAGTTTTAACTTTTAGTATATAGTTAATTACACATCCTAAGTGTAGGTTGTATATACTAACTTCTTCATTTTTATTTTTTTCTTAATAGTAGCTTAGTGTAATTAGTTAATCTCTTTTTTATTTCTTTTTATATGCTTGGTTCTAACTCTTTTGTAGGTTCAATGGACTTGAATTTGAATGAGATATGCGCCCCGGCACACATTTGTTAAGAAAACAATAAAAAAAGTCACAAAAACATTTTTCCTTTGTTTTTCACACACGCATCCTCACACATTTGCATTTGTTTTTCTTTTTTCTTTTCTTTTATTTTTCATTTTTGTCGTGAACATGCGTGTGTGTTGCTCGTTGTACGTATTTTTTAATTTTTGGTTAGCATAGGCCTATGTATGTGTATATTTAGCCTATGTCTATTTAATTTAATTTTTATATTTTTATTTCATATTTATATATATATATATTATACTTAAACCCCCTAATTATCCCATAATTCCATTTCTCCCCCCTTTTAAAACAGCAAAGCAGTGTGCATTTTGCTGCTCAATCGATTGATCGAGCAGTATTAGGCCGAAAGTTGCTTTTCTTTTTTCCCCTTTTCCTTATTCTCTCCTCTTTTATTACACTGTTTCGTGCCCTAGAATCCCCCCAACACATTTCTTCATTTCTCATCCATTTTCTACACTACAACGGTATAATCCTTCCTACTTTGGCTCGTATTTGTAGATTTTGGTTCCTTTTTGTCATGTATTCCATGTTTTATCCACATTTTGACATATTTTGAATGTGTTGTTTTCCCCCCCCGATTTGTGTTGTTCCAACCATTTTTTCTTGTAAATGATGATGTATATCCACTCATGAACACTTGTATATTGTTGCATTGTTGTTTTGTTCATGAGTGGGGCTCTTTGGTTGGTTCAAAATGGTATTTTTCACCCTTGACGCACATTGCGCATACCAAGGGTTCGCTAAAATGCCCAAAACAGTTTTCAATCCAATTTTTGGCACACACTTGGGTGATTTTCACTCCTTGTCACATTCCGACATTTTTTATCGCAATGTTGCAATTTTTACATCGGTTTTGCGCACTTGCACCCCCATTTCAACTTGTACACTAACTAACCATTAATTGTTCTTACAATCTTTTTTGTATTGCTTAATTCTTATTTTGTAGGTTGAAATGGCACAACTAAAAAAATACAAGTATACTAGGTGCTTGCCCGTCGGGGGCGTTGAGAGGGATTTCGCTGCGACCAGGAGCGAGATTGGTACCGCGCCCATTTTCACACATCCGAGCGTCCACTTGGTTACCATTTTGCGTGGACCATTGATCATATACCGAGGGAGGCGCGTGTTCTTTTGCGCCGTCAGGGATGTGAGCCCTTTCTCGCTACCAACGAGCGCATCAATGAAGAGCTAGTCCGTATTTTTTATGCGACGTTGGTAGAGGTAAAGGGAGACGGGCCGACTACTTATGAGGCTATGGTCCGTGGGGTGAGGATACCTTTCAGCATTTCAGACTTGGCTGACTATATGGGTGTGCCAAACCCCGTTGATTCTGTTAGTTTTCTGGATGGGAATATCTTCGACCGTGGGACATTGATACAGGCCCTTGCACCGGGGGAGGCATGGAAAAAGGGTACTTTTCGCTCGGCCTCAATAGAGGACTTACCCAAATTACTTCACTATATCACTGTCCACTCTTTTATGGTGACGAATAACCGTTCAGAGGTGCGTCACAAGCACCCTGCATTGATCTACACACTGATTAATAATTTGGGCAATATCAACTTGCCCAATATCTTTATGGATATGATGTGCGCGACCGTAAAGGAGATTGCCTGGAGGTATTCTTTTCCTTTTCCTGCTCTCATTACGAAGATTTGTATATCGCACGGTTGCCCAGAGTTTGACGCTGATCGCAAGCACGAGCCACTCTGGCTTCTCTCCAAGGATAATATTTTAAAGATGCTAAAACATGAGTGGGGGAAACCGGGCAGCAGCAAGAGGCAGAGGGTAGAAGTGGCTGATGAGCCAGACGCCGAGGAGGACAAGATTAGGGGGATGGAGCAGGGTGAGGGTTCTCATGCGCCACAAATTGATTATGATGCCTGCTTTGAGGCATTTCAGGCCGTGCAGGACCAACGCTGGGAGGAGACCCAGATCAAGTGGGCTACATGGGAGTCCCGCCTGGACCAGCAGCAGGTCAAGCACCAGCATTATCAGGTCGAGCAGCGGCAGGAGTGGGCCCAGCAGAGGCAGGCTAGAGCGCAGCACAGACATGAGTATAGGATGATGCAGCAGATGATGAGAGATTTTTATTTGCAGCGGCATGATTCCGACACGGCACTACCTCCTCATTTTCAGGACCCTTCTGATCCTAGTGGTTCTGGCCACTAGGTACTGTTGTACTTGGTCGTTTTTGGCATTTCTGGGGTCGGATATTATTGTACTTTTTATTTTTTTTATTTTTTTTGTATTTCTTGCATTTTACTAGTTGTAATGTATTAAGTGATTTTGTATTGAACTTATGGAATGAGAAATGAAAATGTAGTTTGTGGTTGTTTATTGGATTTTGATGTGTGTGACCTTCCATTTTATAAAATCAAAAAGTTCACCATCAATTTATCTAGTATTTGCACTTCAGCCCCTCTATATTATTGTGACTTGTGACATAGATTCTCTTAACTTAATACATCGGTACATATTCTTCCTAGGCTTTGTACTAACTTGTTTTGCAGCTTCATTTGGACTTGTACTTATGGAGATCGCTCCAAATTTGGGTAATATCATTCTTTTCCTATTTTTGTGTTGTGTTCTTTAATGGACGCATTGGGGACAATGCAACATTTAAGTTAAGGGGTGTAGGATATTCTATCCATTGCATGTTTAGTCCTTGAATTTGATTACAATTTAGTTACAAAGCATGTTTTTGTTAAAAATTTGAAAATTTTCAAAAATATTTTCTTTCTTTTTTCTCCTTTATTGGGCATTTTGCCCTTATTTTCGATGATAAATTTTAATAATTGCCCGATCAAATAGACAATTCAACGATGCATGTTCTCGATTTTAGAAGTTATTAGACTTTAGTCCTAAATCATTAATATTATGAATAACTTCATGAATTAAGCTTTATCCTTTGAGCACATGCACCATTCTTGTTATATTGATTTGGTTTAAGATTTTTATAACCCGGTATGCTTTTGTTGCATTGTATATACTTACACCGAGTGAGATTAGAGACTTATCTTCATTTGTGAGTGTATACACTTTTCTTTCCTCTTTGAAAACGTTACAATCGTTGGTAATATCTTTATTCTTTTATTGACCGTTCATTAATTGAGTTCATACTTGAAATGTGTTACTTGAGCATGATTTTCATATGTTGTTTGACTCGAGAATTGCGTAAACTTTGTGAAATGATCATAGGCCATCTTTGTCTATCACCCATATGACCTTGACCTCACCCTTTATATGTTCCCTAGTCAACCCACTTGATCTTAAATACTTGCCTTTCGTTTCATTACCCAAAATCCCATATCCAACTCCAAATTGGAGTTCTATACCATACATATTACCTTATATACCCTTGTTTGGATTGTTGCTTGGGATTAAATGTTATTATTGTGTTGTGGTTGCAATTAGAGTATGAAAAGAGTGAAAAAGAGAAAGTTAAAAACAAAAGAAAACAAAAGAAAAAAATGAGAAAAAGAAGAAAGGAAAAAGAAAGAGAAAGTTGTTTATATTGTTTGTAGTGTTTCAATAAGCTTTGATTACTCTCTCAATTGTTATATCTAATGCTCGTTTGGAAATCATTTGTCCACTTTTGATATTTCTCGCATTTTCTCATTATCCCGAGTTTTCATCCCAAACACTTTGAATCCGTATATACATCCCTTTCATTTCGTACCTTAACCTAGCCTACATTACAACCCTATTAAAGTCCTATGTGATCTTAAGTAGATGTAATTCAAAGGTTTAAATAGTTTTGATAATCTGTGAAAATGCATTTCGCCTCTTTTATATGTGCGGTATCCTTTCACTGAAATTGCAATTTTTATTTCCTATATAGCGTTCTTCATTTGTGACGTGTGCACGGCCTAGTTTCCCTTTACATTTACTCCTTATGCCCGCATGTCCCGTGTGTTACCTTCCTGTTTCAAGTGAATTCATTTGATGAGTGTAATGCTCGTGAGGATTGACTTTTATGCATGCTTTGATATTTAGTATCCGAGTTATTTAAGTTTTTATCCAAATCATACTTTTCATATGCTCACTCCCCTCCCACATGTTAGAGTTTCAATTCATTGAGGTGCATTCGATAATGTTAATAACTACGAACTTTTCACGCGAATTCTTTTACTATGCTAATAACATGTTGAAATCTTATTCGTATTATTGAGTTTTTCGCATGCTTGATTCGACATATTTTGAGGAAACTTTATGATGTTTGTGGGTTTCATCCCTAAAAAACCTCATGAGACGACACTCGTCCATTAGGGAAACCTAGGGGTTTAACCGCTTATTACATACGCTAAACGCAATCGAATCACCCGCAAAAGTGGCTTTATGTTTTTATACCATATTTTTGTACTTATCCTGCTTTTGGTGCTTGTTGTTCTTGTTGTATCCTATTTCATTACTAGGGACTAGCAATGTGTAAGTTAGGGGGTGTGATAATACGCAAATATCGCGTATTTTATCCGTCGAACCTACGCATTTTAGCCCCCTTGGGTGACTTAATCTCTATATTTAAGCCCGTTAACAAGACAACCTCGGTTTATACTGATAACATGCTATATGAGGTATAATTAGGCTTTTGTAGGTATTTAGGTACCAAGTATGGGATTCAGATGCATTCCGCGCAATTTTCGTACACAACCGCATGTTCAAGGGCAATCCGATCTTTTCACAGCTTAGGAACCTGGCCCAATATCTACATGGAAGTTGTATCCCTCCTCACAAGCTTCGCGTGGCCAAGAACGGTACGCGATTCCGAGTCCGTATGAAAAAGTTACGGCGATTTGAGCGGAGAAGAATTGCATGCCAAAACAGGGGAAACTGCAGTCTGCCCTGCTTGATCGATCGATAGAGCCTGGGGGTCGATCGATCGACCCTTTATATTTTTTGCCACGATTTTAACAGTCGGTCGATCGACCACAGGGGTCGATCGATCGATCCCCTATTTTTTTCTGCAGATATTTTCTTTCTTCTTTTCTTTTATACCAACTTACTACTTAAGCTAATTTTTGTTGTAATAATACATAGAGATATTCATATTCTGATAGATATAGTTTTAGGAGACATTTTTGGTTAGGGTTTGGTTTGGAGAATTCATTTTCTCTTCTTTTTGGATTGACAACCAATGGATTTTGTAAGATTGAACTATTCATTTCCATCTCCTTTAATATAGCTTTGTTCTTCATCTTTCCTTGCTTTGTAATTTAGTTTCCATGCTTTCTAACTAGTTTACATGCTTTAATTCTTGATTTCCTAGTTTAATTAACATAATTTAGTTTAATTCATCATGCACCCTTAGATAAATAGGGTCGGGATTTCATTTTCGTCATTTTCGAGCCCCAAGCTCCAAAAATTAGGTTTTGTGTAAAATTGCGTTTAATTGAACCCGCGTGAATTAAAGTCGGATTATTATGCGTTTAACTTTCTATGTCATGCATCATTAGTGTTTGTAGAGATAATACGAGTTTAATACGCGTGCGACCAATTTTCAGTTAAGTGTTTATTCTCGCAACTTTGGCTTAAATTCCTTATTATGTGAAGTTTATGTTTAATTTATAATGCTCGATTAATTTGCTTTCGAGCCGGAATCTTGATTAGTAGTTGTTTTGATCTGTATGGTTGGATGATATCCCGATCCTCGCTTTACTTTTATTTATACTTAACTTATTCTTTTCTTTCTTTTACAACCAACCATCACCTTTTTACACTTTTATTCATGAATTAATAATCTGTTGCGATCTATCGAACACTCTCTGTGCATTCGATACCCGACTTACTGCTGTACTCACCAGTTAAGTGTAGTCGTAATTTAGGTTTTTGTATAGTTCAGGTGAGCCGAATATAAAACGACCGGCGCGTAGGTGACTCTTACGCTACGGCGATACCTTGCCTATCAGTGGGCCCTCCTCGTCCTTGCCCTATTTTTATAGCTAAGGTTTTGTAACGAGGGCCCCCTTTTGGTAGCCCCTCCTCGTTCAACTGACTTTTTATTTTGATTTTAACATCTTTTGGAAGGGTTGTTCGTGCGCCTCGCTATTGCCTTCTTTCTATAGCTTCCCAACTTGGGACTGGGTCCCATTGCTCTAAAACTTTTATTGATAATTTTGGATAGAGACACCCCCTTCATATGGGCCTGCTCGCCATTGTGAAGTTCAAATGGATGAACACCTCTCTACAAATACAATTTAAAAAAATACATGGGAGCCTAACAAATTTGTAACAATGGGACTAAATCCTAAATCTCGAAAAAAAACTAGGGTAAATTACTTAAATAGCCCCTAATGTCCGTTAAATGTTTCTATTGAACTCCTAGTGTATTTTTTTACCTAGTGACTCTTAATGTTTATTCCTTGTTTCTAATTAGCCCTCCTTTTTGAAAAGCTAGTAGATTTTACCTAATATATATATATATATATGCCTTTATTTTAACGCTTTTTTTGTATCTTATTAAACCTTTCGATTCTTTTTTTAATATTTAGAATTAAAAAAATGTAATTAAATTAATTTCAAACTTTTTACATTTACTACCAGAAGGATTTAAGTTAGAAAATTAACATTAATATTCGTTACATTAACCAAATGAATATTAGGAACTTTTAAAAAAGTATAATGTAAGGCATATGAAACTATTACATTTTAATGCGTTACACAAACGTGGCAGTGTATAATGAAGGGCATGGAAACGTGTTAACACTACAAGTACATAATTGTCCCCGTTGCAATTAATTGTAGTGATGTAGAGACTGTAATTTTACTTGTAACTTTTAACGGAAAACATGGGACAAGGTGAGGAGTTGAAGATTAGAAGTGAACCCTGGAGATTCGTGTGTTTATATGGTAACCAAGTGGTTAGGGCTAGCAAAATTGGTTTTACAGGGACAAAACCTCCCACTCTCCACCCTAGATAATACATACAACTTGGGTTTTGTGATTTATTCGGGGGGTAAAAAATGGGTTGAACGTCCAACAACATTGGATTGAGGCGGGTTGTTTACGGGTCACAAAGGGTAGAGAGGCCTCTTATTTATACCAACCACTGCAATCTCAAATGATTTTCCCATCTCTATTTTTTAAGCTATTAATTTCAAATAGACGAAATCAATTTTCCGGGTCTACCTGTGGTACAAGTTGGTCACTGGGCAATCTTGATGGTGGATTGGATTTAGTCCCGCTTCTATCAAAATCAAAATTACGGGTGATAATTTTAGAAACGACACGAAATTGATCCGAAATTGACACGATATGTCGTGTTCGTGTCGTATTTTTTTTAACACGAAGTTGTGACGTGTTCATGTCTGAATTATGAGTCGTGTTGTGTTATCGTGTTTTTAGGGGTGAAATTTAAGAAATTATGGTATTCGTGTCGTGCCGTGTTGTTTTTTATTCGGGCCGTGTTCGTGTCAACCAAAAAAATAAGAATTCGTGCCGTGTCGTGTTCGTGTCCAAAAAAATCTTGTCGTGTCGTGTCGGTCCGAAATACGATCCGTTGACCCGATTTGCCATCCCCAATCAAAATAATGTTTGGCCAGCGAAAGTCACGAATCGTGAACTTGAATTAGTTGAGGTGTTCTTAAAGATGGCCCGGACACCAGTTGATATGATTAAAAAAAATGGGTTTATTTGGTACCATATGACAATAATAAGTTTATTATGTCACACTAAGTTTATTAAATATTTATGTTTTAGTCGGTATATCGTACTAGTAATGACAGTAAAATCCGACGAAATAAGTCTTAATTCGCACTTGAAAAGTGGAACATGTGGGTGTTGTTCCCCAAAATTTTGTATCAAACACCCCTCCATACCTAGCCTGGCCCGTTAATTACTCGTACGAAAATTCTATTTGTACATAAGATTCGTATTTACAAAATCGTATATATATAAAGCGTGTCATGACCATTTTTGTCTGTATTTTGAGACGTGTCGTGTCTGGTTCGTATTAAATGCGGACCAATACAGACCTGATACATACGATTTTGTACTAGGATATGTCATTCTGAATACGATTTTGTACTACAAATGACCTCTGGATGGTAGACAAATTTAAATAATATTCATACAATAACTTTTTATTTTAGCAAAAATAGCTCGGTCTTGTGAGTGACATCATGTTCATTGGCCACCATGTGGGTTTTGTCATCCACCACTCTCGAGTATTCGTGAAATATGGGTGGTCGGTTTGGGAAGGATTTGGGAACTTGACTAACCTTCAATAAAATTTGCCGCTCTTTTCCCGAATGCTGATTTTTTTTCTTCATTTCGATAATATTGTAATGTAAAAATTAAGTAGCAAAAAATATCAAATGAATTGTATATATGGAATAATTCTTTGGCTCTTTGAAAGAGGGAGGTGTGGAATGTGATTATAAAATTGGCCAGAAGTTATATTTGTAGGGGGATGAAAATTGTTTTCTAATTTCTATTCGCATTTTTCATCTCCATTTTTAATTTTATTTCCAATAGAATGTTTTGGAAAACTTGAAATGTTTTCATATGGTGGAAATGCATTATTTTTTCAAAATGTAGTTTATAGAATATTTTGGGGTCAAATGTAATTTACAAAAAGTCAAGGGTTATAATGTAATTATAGAAAATTAAGGATCCAAATCTAATTCATAGATAGTCAAAAGTCCAAAATAAAATTTATTGAAAGTTCAGGGAACCAAAATGTAATTCTCAAAACTTCAACGACAAACTGTTTTTTTTAGAAAATTAAAAGATTAAAATGTAGTTTCCCAAAAGGTAAGGGTCTAGATATAAGTTATAGCAAATTCAAATTTTGATATTCTGAAAAAGTGCTTTTCCAATTTCGTAGAAAATTGGAAAATATGGAAAATTGTTTTTCAATGTTTGGTTTTAGAAAAATATCAAACTTAAATTGATTTTATAGTTTTCTATTTTTTGAAAAATCTGGAAAAACATTTTTTAATTTTTCGTTTTGAGAAAATATCAAGCTTAAAAGAATTTTCTACTTTTCAATTTTTGTTGAAAAGTTTTGAATTCTTTTTTTAAAACAGCCTTATTTTTCGCAACTAATTTATGTATACTTTTGTGGGACAAAAACATGCAGGAAAGAGGAGAAATGTTTACAGGCCAAAAGTGGAAAAAGAAGAAGCACACACTGCTGATGATGTTCAACGTTTGTACATAGTGCTAAGGCCCAAGTCTGGTGAGAGGGCTATTGAAGAGAAGCAAGATCCTCATTCTGGTGCTAAGGCCCAAGTCTGGTGAGAGGGCTATTGAAGAGAAGCAAGATCCTCATTCTGGTAAAGAAGGTGCAAAAATTGAATCTTTTACTGGCAAGAAAGATAAAAATACTCAAGGTGGACATGGTAGCCAGGTTAGTGTGATTTATGCATACATGCTACTATGTTAGTTTCATTGATGTGTTAGGGGTCAATCTAAGTGGAAAAGGAACTCACTGTACAAGTTTTTTAGTATATTACCACTCTTATCTCTTCATTAACTTTGTCATGATTAAGGGTAAAAAGGGTATTTTGTGTTCGTGATAGAAGAAATAAGCCTAACAAATACTCCGGCCTTCCTAAATTAATAATTATCATTTGAAAGTGAAAGTCAATAATGGTCTCAGGTTCGAGACTTGGAAGGGTCTCTTCATATTATAAAACAATATGGGGGTAGCTGACATGTACCTCTTCCAGACTCTCCAGTGAAACGAGAGCCTTGTGCATTGGGTATGACCTTTTTTATCAAGACTTTTTCACCATCGGGACGAAGAGAAAGCGGATTATTAATTGGGGACGTTTCGAAAATGAAATCACGATTGCTAGTTTGGGATGGAGGAAGTAGTAGTAATTTTTTGTACTTGATAGTTAAGTAATTCCTAAATATGATACTTTGTGCTACATAATGTTTATGAAATTAGATTCTCACTTTTAATATTAGGGCATGATTAAAGACTTCAAAAATAAGACCCATTTGTGTTAGTGTATAAGTAAATATTGTGTCAATGTGCACACAAGTTTTTGTACTGTTTTATAAGGATTTTTGTAATGTTTTACCCTAAGGAATTTACAGTAGATTTTTGTACTTTGTGCTATGTAGTGTCACAAAATTAGATCACCATTTTTTGGCTTTATTCCCTAGTAAATAAATTTTTTATTTTTTTAACTGTAGCATAGTGGAAAACATAATAATTAGGACCCTTTTTTATAGTGTTTACGTAAATATTGTTTTGACAAATTTTTTATTGTGATCGAATTTTTGACATTATTTTTATGGATACACTGATGTGGAGGCTTTTTATTGGTTGGTTTTGGGGATCCATTCTAGTGGGACCTAGAAACAAACCAATAAAAAGTCATCACACCAATGTGTCGATCAAAATTATGTCAAAAATTAGACCATAATAGAAAAGCTTTGTGTCAATAAATACACAAGTTTTTGTACTATTACAGGTTAGTGCCGGGAAAAAAATATGTTTTGGGACTAAGTTGAGAAGCTCTCTTCAATAATCCTTATGAATATAGTTATGTTAGATTAATTGGCATGTTGGGAAAAATATAGGTTCAATTTAAGTAAAAGAAACACCTTGTACATGTTTTTAGATGAGGCTAAAGTGATTAATTTGGTGCAGGAGGTGAATATCGAGAAGCAACCGCTGCTGAGGTTCATCGTGATGGGACGAAAAGGCCTTCCGGATCTCGGGAAGAAGAGTCGACCTTATTGGGGTTTTGTGGAGATGGGAACCACAAACATTGAGGATGTTAAGACTGCTCTCAAAGGAGGTTAGTTAGCATACATTACGAGAAATAACAAGTAATTTTTTTCCCCTATGAAATGAAAAAATTGAGGATGTAAGTTCTTTAGTTATGGAAATAAACACAATCCATGCCATCCAACAAGTTGATTCGAGACATTTTGTCATGTATCGGGCATTTTCTGCAATTTTCTAGCTACACGGAGGAGTAGCTAAAGTCTTCGCCCCGTGACATATCGCCATTAATCTCGGGCATAAAAAAGTAAATTGTCTTGGTAAAGTCCATTGATTAGGGTAAAATTGTATCCTTAGGAACACTATAAGCGCCTTTTCACGCATAAGAGTCAGATATTAAATTGTGAAAAGTATATCCGTTAATAAACTATTTGAAAAAGCCCTATGATAACATATTTTTTCTTATAAAATTTCTAGTATGCTACGGTTCAAATATTTGAATTTCGTGATGGTTTAGTTTTTACATACTTGAAAATAGAAACGTTTTTCATGATTTGGATTATAATATAAAACGCTATGAAATATTTATCTGCACACCTACTTATGTATATATGTTGTTGTTACGTATATAATTAGTGAAATTTTTAGTACCCCTGCACTTTTGTAAATTTTTATTGTATAATATTAAAATTAAAGGACCTGTGGTTAATAATCTGCGTATTGGAGATCATGGATATATTGCAGCCTTACCCCTGCCTTAGATTAGTTGCAAGATTTACGTAAATTTGCAGATAGCTATGTTACGAAAAAGACAATTCATTACGTGTTTGCTTAGTGTTTGTTTTATATAATTAGTGTAAATTTATAATTAAGTTTTCAGTATCTGGATGCATATTGATATTGTTATATGCAGAGGAATATGATACTGCAGCAAGAGGACATTATAACACCCCGCCTAATTAAATACCGGGTGGCCAGTACCATACCAAATTAAAATAGAATATACAGTTGGCTTATTCTTAGCATCACTGTCGAAAACATTAACTAATCACCCAATACCCAATTAAGCTGGTGTTAAAAACTTCCAAATTTTAATTCAGCAAAAATCATTTTTAGTTTACGAATAATCCTACACATATTATTCTACAACACTAATAACCGAACAGATAACACAAAAGAATCTAAATGTAACTGGAATAAACATTCCCAAATAATTTCTCAAAACAGTAAACTCAACAATAATAAATGTATTAAAATAACACGAGTACAAAACTGTTTTACTCAGATGGAAAGGAGATAACTGAATTCCTTTGGGCAACATGCCCTAAATAAAAGAACACTATGAATCAAATGAAGATAGGCGTCTAAGCAATACTCCATAGCTCGTTATAATCCTCTAAGGTTGGCGTCCCTGCTACTGGACCCCTGATATAGAAGGTACAATAGAAAAGAGAATATGCAAGGAAACGGGTCAGAGCCCGATGTAAAAATAGTTTTGAAAACAGAAAGTATTTAACAAGTGCAATAAAGCATTTATTATGTACATGTTAGTATCGAGACTTTCACTTGATATTCTCACCTCTCATCTAGAGTGCACGCTTAACGTTTCCTATTAACCTCCTATATAATGGTTCCTCCTAACTAGTTTTCATAATATGATTCTATCCCATATCATAGCCCCGTATGTCCCATACCATACGTAGTATAATCATTCATATACGTTTCTCAATAATATGAATTAAGCTTTTCAAATCTATAAGAATAAATATTCATTAACTTAATTCAATTGTTTTTCTCTATTCACCGCCATCTACAATTATCACACAGTAGATTGATCTAACCACTATATATACATTCATTTAATTCATTATATATATACATATATAATACAGCACCCCGAGACACAACTGCGGTGCATGCATTACTCTGCTATCACGTCCCAGTATCGCTGGTCGCTGAATAGGGGACTAAAGGTTCGGTAAGGATTCCTCGAACCACAAATATCAACACAAAAATTAGAGGCGAACATAGTTTTCATACCCACGGGTCACGTACATATCTACGTTCCCATAGTCAGTGGACTTATCAACTCACCGATAAGTCTTTCATAGTCCTATGTTCTTGAGCAACAAATCAAAAATCCCATGGATTCATCCATGACACCCCGACTAATTAAATACCGTGTAGCTACTCCTTTATTCAAATTAATACAAAATGTCAAGTTGGTTCAGTTCATGGCATCACTATAAAAAAAAGTTTTAATAATTACTAGCCACCAAATATTTAAAAAATGAGTTGTCAATTTTAATTAAATCCGATTAACATACAATCCATTTAAATTACGAAATACTATTACCACAACCACAATAAAATAATAATAGAATGATAATGAATCTGGAGGAATACACCTCTAATAACCCAAATACTGAATACAACCAAATACAAAGTCTGAATCACAAATTAATTACAACCCAAAATCAGAAATAAAACTGAGTAAGTAGGATGTCTCTAAAAGAAAATGGGCGACATGCTCTACAGATGAGTAAAATAGACTCAAGGTAGAAAGTGGATGCGTCTACTATCGAGGTCCTGTAACTTCCACAGCAGCTATAGCACGTCACTGGAATGGAACTCCTACACTTGGTGTCCTTGTGGCTGGGCACCTAAAATGTTTTTACAAGAAAATAGATTTGAAAGCAAACGGGTCAGAGCGCGATTGTGAAAACACTTTAAAATACAACAAGTGTTTAATATCATTAAACAGTGAATATAATATACATTATAGTGCGTGCACTCACATGAGTCCCTCACCTCTCACCTAATTGTGCACACCTATCGTACCCTTACTCGTTCTAGTTATACTACTATCGAACTAGTCCAATCCATGACCTGACATTACTTTACAATTCAAAGTTCATTTCCCAATGTCTTAATATAAACTGGAGGTCTTACTGTTTTTGCTCAGAATTAGTTATAATAATTACTAAGAGTTTATTCATTCTTAACTCTACAAAGATGTTACATTAATTCACATTTGTACTTATATAAACAGTTCATTTCAATAATTCGGTATATCAATCTCATCATAATATACAATAATGGCACCCGTAGACTAAGCTGCGGTGCACACATACTCTGCTATCAAATTCCGGTACATCACGTACATAAGGATCACATATTTCGAATCTCTCAGGAATCGTTTCGACAAGTATCAAACACACATAATGGAGGCGAACATAGTTCACATCACATGGGTCACGCACATACCTACGCTCCCATGATCAACAGACTTATTAACTCCTCAATAAGTCATTCTCTGACCTATGTCCTCGAGGTACCAACCTAAATCCCCCCGTAGGCACACAAAGATTAGATGGCCCTAATCGAACGACGACCTCCCGTGATACCAAGTATGGTAGGTATGTTATACACAGATAATCACATATACTAAGCATTCACACATCTTAGATATCTTATAATATCAATAGAGGTATATTTTACATTCCTATACCGTCATTAAATGTTGTACTTTTACAAATCCCCGAATAATATACATTAAAAGTTATCAACCCTTCTCACGTCGCAATTTTAAGTACTTATTTCCTAACCCATAGACGTCACCAGGTTCACTACAAAATTCTACGTTTTAATCCTCAATGTACCCCAATCTCACAACTATACCCACTAGTTAATAAGGGAAGGTTAACACTCAATTAAATAAGTCTACTAGAAGTTCGAAATAAAATCGGGCCTAAAGAGGCCATTCTGTCAACTTGTTAGAAATCTCGCTCGAACGAGGTCGTTCGAACTACTGTCGTTCGAATGAATGGCTTCGAACGAACTACCAACTCGTTAGAAGGAACACTGTCATCTCGTTAGAAGCTCGTTCGAACGAGGTCATTCGAACGACCTGGGCAGGTCTTCTAACGAGATGGCAGAAAACGCCCAGAAATTTCCCAACTCGTTTTTCTTCATTTTTCTCTTCTCTGAATCCATCTTAAGATCTTCCAAATTACGTTTTAATTTTTGTGAACTATTTTAAGTCATCCTAGGTCATTCCTTAACATATTTTTGGGGTCAAATCTTACTAATCAACATGTAACAATCATAAATCCTCAATTCTTGCCCCAAACCCTATGAACATGAACCATAATATAATTGACTACAAAGACTCCTTATAAATTCATTTTCAAATCATCAAAAGTTATTTTTGTGTATTGAATTCGTCCATAAGTATTCTACATGCAATTTCTATCCCAAAATCATAAGTTTCTCAATAATCCCATTGGTTTTCATCAAAACTTTCAAGGCAAATACAGTTTCTACACTAAACATGGAAGAAATATTCATTGAACTTAATAATATCAAATCACTTGCCTCAAATCCAATGTTTTGGTTCATTGTTGATGATCAAGGTTGGATTTCTCTCTTCTTTCCGGTCACAAATCCTTTCCAATTTCTGGTGATGGGAGATAGTTTGGTTTGGAACCTCCTTTACCCTCTTTCTAACTTCTCTCAAAACTCCCGTAGCCCACTCTCTTGCCTTTTGTTGGTAATGGCCTTAGTGGCCCCTTTAAAAATCTAAAAATAAACTCTAAAATTCGTGGGTTTTAATTCCTCAATTTTTAAAATTACTAAAATACCCTTCTAGGTTGCCAGTTTGGCCTAAAAATGCCCCGGGACCCAAACTAAACCCCCGGCTAGTGTTTTCTGACTATTTTGACCCTTCCGAACGCGTTGGCGCACTCAAAATGATCATTCGGTTGATAAAAATATAATTTAATTTTTAATTTAAATAAATTCATTCCTGACGCGACTGACATGCGTGTTCCAATTAAATTTCCCAAACGTATTTTTGCCTCTTGACAATTTAAATATTTTCCATACTCATATATTACCATATATATTCAGAAATATTCAATTTTAACATCATAATCAAATACCAACTCACATCTCGCTAGTATTTATATCCGGATTAATTCCCAATTAATTATCATTTAATTCAATTAATCCCTTAAATACAAATTAATAAAATTACGGGGTATTACATACTTCCCCCCTAATAACAGAATTTCATCCCGAAATTCGAAACTAATGAATACTTGGTAAAAATAGCTCTGGATAACGTTCGCGCATGTCATTTTTGAGCTCCCATGTGGACTCCTCGGCATTATGATGCCGCCACTGCACGCGTACTAATGGTACTATCTTCGACCTCAATTTCCTCTCGCTGTGGTCCAGAATAGCAATCGGCCCCTCCTCGTAGGAACTATCAGGCTGAAGATCGATGTCCTTTAGAGCAATTTGAGTATGGGCTAAGTCGTCCCTAAGATATTTCCTTAGCGAGAAAATATGGAACACATCATGAATCCTATGCAAGTGCTCTGGTAACCCAAGTCTATACGCAACTGGCCCAGTCCTCTCGATGATAGGAAATGACCCCACATATCTTGGTGCCAGTTTCCCCTTCTTCCCAAAATGCATAATCCCCTTCATAGGAGATATTCCGAGTAGCACTTGGTCCCCTACCTGGAATTCTCTGAAGAACCTCTTGGCATCAGCATAGCTCTTCTGTTGGTCCTGAGCTACCCAAATACGGCTCTGTATCATCTCTATCCTTTTCGAAGTATCCTGAATCACTTTCGGCCCAAGGAGTTTGTTATCCCCCACCTCTAACCAATATGTTGGGGAACGACAAGGTCTACTATACAACGCCTCAAATGGAGCCATGCCAATGGTGAACCGGTATGCGATATTATAAGCAAACTCAACCAGTGGAAGGTACTGCTCCCAACTACCTCCAAAGTCTAGGATGCACATACGCAACATGTCCTCCAACATCTGATTTGTCCGCTCTGTTTGCCCATTAGTCTGCGGGTGATACGCCGTACTCAGCCGCAACTCCGTACCCATTGCCTTTTGGAAACTCTCCCAACATCGTGAAACAAATATCTTGTCTCGGTCAGATACGATATTTAGAGGCACCCCGTGAAGTCTCACTATCTCCGCAATGAAAATCTGGGCATACTGTCCCGTAGTGTAGTCTGTCCTCACTGGCAGAAAATGAGCAACTTTGGTCAACCTATCCACAATTACCCATATGGAGTCATGACCCCTCTGTGACGTAGGTAACCTCGTGATAAAGTCCATGGATATGCTCTCCCACATCCACATCAGAACTTCTAACGGTTGTAGAAGTCCTGTCGGTTTCTGATGGTCCACCTTTACTAGCAGACAAGTGGCACATTTAGAAACGAACATGTCAATATCCCTCTTCATCTCGCTCCACCAATACTGTCGTCTCATGTCTTGGTACATCTTATCCACACCAGGGTGTACCGTGAATCGCGAGTCGTGCGACTCTGCCATTACCTTGTGTCGCAAGTCTCCCCCTTCCGAAACTACTAGTCTTCCATTGAAGCGTAATCCCTCGTCTGAACTTACGGTATAGGACTTGGCTCCCTCTACTAGTAATCGAACTATCTGCTCCTGACAGAATGAGTCTTTTGCCTAGGCCTTTATCACTCTCATAACAATCTGAGGTGTAACTATCATCACAGACATAAATGATCGGGCCACTGCATCTTGGTGTCCCAACTCCTTTCACTTAGCTTTCCACACCTCGGCCACCTCATCTACTGGCCTACGACTCAACGCGTCTGCTACCACGTTGGCCTTCCCTGGGTGATATTGGACATCAAACTGATAATCCTTCACAGACTCAAGCCACCGATGTTGACGCATATTCAGTTCCTTCTGCGTGAAGAGGTATTGTAGAGACTTGTGGTCTGTGAATAACCAAAATTACTCCCCCAGGAGATAGTGTCTCCAAATCCGAAGAGCGAATACGACTTTCGCTAACTCCAAGTCATGGGTGGGGTAATTCTTCTCGTGAGGCTTAAGCTTACGGAAAGCATAAGCTATAGCCTGACTCTCCTGTTGCAGTACACCTCCAAGTACTTGTAAGGACGCATCGGTGTAGACTAGATATTCAACTCCCGATCTTGGCAATGCTAACACAGGCACAGAGGTCAACTTGTCCTTCAACTCATCGAATGCCAAATGATAGGCATCACTCCAGATGAATGGCACACCTTTGCGAGTCAGATGAGTCAAAGGACTCGCTATTTTTTAGAAACCCCGAATAAATCTCCTGTAGTATCCTGCCAAGCCCAAGAAACTACGGATCTCAGTCGGTGTAGTGGGCTGTCCCCACTCCCTCACCGCCGATACCTTTTCCGAATCAACTGATATCCCTTTGTCTAAAATGATATGCCCTAAAAATTGTACCTCCTTCATCAGAACCCACACTTCTCGTACTTCACATATAGCTTGTTCTGACGCAGCGTCTGCAAAACCTGTCTCAAATGCTCGACATGATCCTCCTCTGTTTGGGAGTAAACCAAGATGTCACCGATAAAGATGATGTTGAACTGGTCTAGGAACTCTCTGAACACCCTATTCATCAAGTCTATAAACACGGCTGTAGTGTTGGTTAGTCCAAAAGGCATAACCCAGAACTTATATATGAACCATATCTCATCAAGAAAGCAATCTTCGAGACCTCCTGTTCCCTGATACGCAACTGATGGTATCCCGATTGCAAGTCAATCTTCGAGAATAAGGAAGCTCCTCTCAACTGATCGAATAAGTCATCGATTCGGGGCAACGGATACTCATTCCGTATCGTGAATTTATTCAACTCCCGGTAATCTACACACAACCTCAACAATCCATCCCACTTCTTTACGAACAACATAAGGAACCCCACGGTGAAGGACTCCTTCGAATAAACCCCTGACCCAACAACTGCTCTATCTGATCCCTTAGCTCTCTCATCTCCACTGGAGCCATACGCTACGGTGCGCGGGCAATTGGCCGAGTGCCCGATGTCAAATAGATAATAAAATCTATCTCTCTACTAGGAGGTAATCCAGGTATATCCTGAAATACATAAGCGAACTCCCTAACAACTGGAATCGAATCGAGTGGTAATACCACTTCCTTAGAGGTCTCCTCCTCTATATAGTACAAGTGAGTGGACGATACTCCCTCAGGGCGAGGCATTGCCACTAAAAACATCTCCTGCCCGGGTATGGCAAAAATGATACTCCTACTGAAACAATCAATCATGGCTCGGTGCATAACTAGCCAATCCATACCAACAATCGCATCATACTCAGTCATCTCTAATACTAACATATCACCAGATAAGGTAAATCTCCCGATCTCTATACCCACACCTCTACAAATAAAATAAATCATAGAACCCCTACTCAACGGTGAATCTACGCAAGTAATCGTGCTCTCTGCAGTGTCTAATAACCCCAAAATGAGTGCAAATATTGTGGCGATAAAATAGTGTGTGGCCCTCGTATCAAATAAAATACGCCCCATAGTCTCCTGAATAGAGAACATACCCTCAATAGCAGGTGGGTCCTGTGGGCCTGCGGCCTGCTGGAGCTGATAAACTCATCCGTACTGGAGTTGTTCCTGTTGGACTGGGACCACGGGAATGGGTGGCAAAGATGGCATCTATGGTGGTGCTGGGAGGGCGGCGGGAAACATAGGTCTTTGAGGCTCGTGTCGAGCACTTGTTGTTGTTTCTGTGGGGCCCTGCCCTTATCAGGACACTCCTGGCGCTTATGGCCAATTTTTCCACAAGTGAAACATTTCCCCTGAAAATTTCCCCCTCTCGAACCCTGTTTCCCACGGCCCTGGTGGCTGTTGCCATTCCTCCCTTGGCCGTGCTGGCCCTGATGAAACTGTTGCTATTGACCATGCTGGACCTACTGACCCTGATGACCGTGCTGACCCTGCTGGACATGACAAAAACCTCCCTGACCATTTCTAAAACCCCCAGATCTAAACCTCTTAAAATCCCCCTACTGGGAACCCTGATCCCCCTGCATGTGCTGACCCTGAGCAGATTGTGACCTGCTGACACCATTCCCCCCTGTCCTACCCTGATGGCTGGACTCTCCTGATCGCTTACCCTCTGACAAGTGGAAGCGGTGGTCCTGGCAGTGAAGCAGTGCTGCGTTAACCACATCAGAATAAGTGGCCAACGAGAGATTACCCAAAAAGTGCTGACGGATCCTCCAGGTCAACCCATCTATGAACTTCGGAATCTTTTTCTCCTCGGTCGGAATCTCATCGGGAATGATGTTCAAGAGATTAGTGAATTCGACCTTATACTCAACCACGGTCTTCACCTCCTGCTTGAGGTTCATTAACTTCCTCCTCATTTCGATGAGAACGGCTGATGGAAAATACTTGCGATCGAAACGCACCCAAAACTCCTGTATAGAAAGGACATCTCTCTCCTCCGTGGTGGTAATGGACTCCCACCACTGCAACGCTGATCCTACTAGCTTAAAAGTAGCCAGTATCTATTTCTGTACCTCCGTGCACTCGTACATCCTCAGGTGCCTTTGGATGTCCTTCTTCCACTGACTGGACACAACGACATCGGAGCTACCTGCAAACTCTGGAGGGTGTGTTTTCTGAAAAGCATCACGAACACGTTCACAAGCAGACGGGAATGCATGAGCCTGTACAGGTGCTACTACTGGCGCCTGGGGTGGTTCCTGCTTCACAACTATTAGGGCGGCGTTTATCGCTTGGGCTACAATGGAGGCAACCTCTGCTGCATTCATGGAGCCCTGAACTCGTGCACGCTGTGGCTCGGGCTGAGCATCCCTGGGAACTCGCTGTGCACGTCGTGGAGGCATCTGAAATGAGAGTAAAGTCTTATAAGTTCACAGTTATTATGTCAAAATAGATGAAGAGCGAAACATACACAAAAGAATACAGCAATCCTAATATATAGGGCTCTATATCAAAGAACGCTTAGCGGAAATATAATAAGCCGTACAGATCTTAAGGACACTAGAACCTGATGCTTTGATACCACCTGTGACACCCCGACTAATTAAATACCGGGTAGCTACTCCTTTATTCAAATTAATACAAAATGTCAAGTTGGTTCAGTTCATAGCATCACTATAAAAAAACATTTTAATAATTACTAGCCACCTAATATTTAAAAAGTGAGTTGTCAATTTTAATTAAATCCGATTAACATACAATCCATTTAAATTACTAAATACTATTACCACAACCACAACACAGTCATAATAAAATAATAATATAATGACAATGAATCTGGAGGAATACACCTCTTATAACCCATATACTGAATACAAAGTCTGAATCACAAATTAATGACAACCCAAAATCTGAAACAAAACTGAGTAAGTAGGATGTCTCTAAAAGAAAAGGGGCGACATGCCCTACAGATGAGTAAAATAGAGTCAAGCTAGAAAGTGGAGGCATCTACTATCGAGGTCCTGTAACTTCCACAGTAACTACAACACGTCACTGGAATGGAACTCCTACACTTGGTGTCCTTGTGGCTGGGCACCTAAAATGTTTTTACAAGAAAATCGATTTGAAAGAAAACGGGTCAGACCCCGATTGTGAAAACAGTTTAAAATATAGCAAGTGTTTAATATCATTAAACAGTGAATATAAAATACATGATAGTGCGTGCACTCACATGAGTCCCTCACCTCTCAACTAATTATGCACACCTATCGTACCCTTACCCGTTCTAGTTATACTACTATCGAACTAGTCCAATCCATGACCTGACATTACTTTACAATTCAAAGTTCATTTCCCAGTGTCTTAATATAAACTGGAGGTCTTACTATTTTTTATCAGAATTAGTTATAATAATTACTAAGAGTTTTCTCATTCTTAACTCTACAAAGATGTTACATTAATTCATACTTGTACTTATATAAATAGTTCATTTCAATAATTCGGTATATCAATCTCATCATAATATACAATAATGGCATCCCCAAACTAAGCTGCGGTGCACACATACTCTGCTATCAAATCCCGGTACATCACGTACATAAGGATCACATATTCCGAATCTCTCAGGAATCATTTCGACAAGTATCAAACACATATAATGGAGGCGAACATAGTTTACATCACATGGGTCACACACATACCTACGCTCCCATGATCAACAGACTTATTAACTCCTCAATAAGTCATTCTCTGGCCTATGTCCTCGAGGTACCAATCTAAATCCCCCCGTAGTCACACAAAGATTAGATGGCCCTGATCAAACGCCGACCTCCCGTGATACCAAGTATGGTAGGTATGTTATACACAGATAATCACATTTACTAAGCATTCACACATCTTAGATATCTTATAATATCAATAGAGGTATATTTTACATTCCTATACTGTCATTAAATGTTGTACGTTTACAAATCCCTTAATAATATACATTAAAAGTTATCAACCCTTTTCACGTCGCAATTTTAAGTACGTATTTCCTAACCCATAGACGTCACTCGATTGACTACAAAATTCTAAGTTTTAATCCTCAATGTACCCCAATCTCACAACTATACCCACTAGTTAACAAGGGAAGGTTAACACTCAATTAAATAAGTCTACTGGAAGTTCGAAATAAAATCGGGCCTAAAGAGGCCATTCTGTCAACTCGTTCGAACGAGTGTCATTCGAACGAATGGCTTAGAATGAACTACCAACTCGTTAGAAGGTGTACTGTCATCTCGTTAGAAGCTCGTTCGAACGACCTGGGCAGGTCTTCTAACGAGATGGCAGAAAACGCCCAGAAATTTCAGAACTCGTTTTTCTTCATTTTTCTCTTCTCTAAATCCATATTAAGATCATCCAAATTACGTTTTAATATTTTTCAACTATTTTAAGTCATCCTAGGTCGTTCCTTAACATATTTTTGGGGTCAAATGTTACTAATCAACATGTAACAATCATAAATCCTCCATTCTTGCCCCAAACCCTATGAATATGAACCAGAATTTAATTGACTATAAAGACTCCTTATAAATCCGTTTCCAAATCATCAAAAGTTATGTTTTGTGTATTGAATTCGTCCATAAGTATTCTACATGCAATTTCTATCCCAAAATCATAAGTTTCTCAATAATCCCATTGGTTTTCATCAAAACTTTCAAGGCAAAGACATTTTCTGCACTAAACATGGAGGAAATATTCATTGAACTTAATAATATCAAATCACTTGCCTTAAATCCGATGTTTTGGTTCATTGTTGATGATCAAGGTTGTCTTTCTCTCTTCTTTCCGGCCACAAATCCTTTCCAATTTCTGGTGATGGGAGATAGTTTGGTTTGGAACCTCCTTT
This sequence comes from Sambucus nigra, assembly GCA_949130495.1. Classification (NCBI taxonomy): domain Eukaryota; kingdom Viridiplantae; phylum Streptophyta; class Magnoliopsida; order Dipsacales; family Adoxaceae; genus Sambucus; species Sambucus nigra. The sequence goes on from CASBWL010000014.1 coordinate 1,249,092, forward strand.
ACCCTCTTTCTAACTTCTCTCAAAACTCCCGTCGCCCACTCTCTTGCCTTTTGTTGGTAATGGACTTTGTGGACTATTTAAAAATATGAAAATAAACTCTAAAATTCGTGGGTTTTAATTCCTCAATTTTTAAAAGTACTAAAATACCCATCTAGGTTGCCGGTTTGGCCTAAAAATGCCCCGGGACCCAAACTAAACTCCCGGTTAGTGTTTTCTGACTATTTCGACCCTTCCAGATGCGTTGGCAGAATCAAAATTATCATTCGGTTTAATTTAAATAAATTCATTCTTGACGCGACTGATACGTGCGTTCCAATTAAATTTTCCAAATTGTCGTATTTCTGCCTCTTAACAATTTAAATACTTTCCATACTCATATATTACCATATATATTCAGAAATATTCAATTTTAACATCATAATCAAATACCAACTCACATCTCGCTAGTATTTATATCCGTATTAATTCCCAATTAATTCTCATTTAATTCAATTAATCCCTTAAATACAGATCAATAAAATTATGGGGTATTACATCATCAGGATATGACTGCCCTCACGCGCAAACCTCCCGTCGATAGCAAGTGAGCTGGGTATGTCATACATATAAATCATGAATTAATCAAATAGGCATTATCATCTACCTATAGAAATAATATCAACAAGGTACTCACACTACCCTAAGAAAATTCCCATACGTAGCATTATATCTCTTAAATCCAACGTATTAAAATATTACGACTTTACTTCTTTAATTTAATTATTCCAGAGTCTCACTCATTACTCAAGGTTTAAATAGGTTTTCCTCAATATGTTTATTCAGTAAGAAATCACTAATATCCTAATGGTCCATATCATCTTATCTCCCGAATTACTATGAATTAAACTCTCCATTAATTAGGGTTCTAACCGATAGTTTCTAATATCTTATAAACAAATCTTCTATCACCTAGAATTAAACCCTCTAATAAACCTAAGGCTGCCCAGGTGATTTATTAAATTCCCCCTACTGGACTTATCCTTAATCCTCATGCATACAAATTATAATCCAACACATGAATCTAGCAACCGAAGCTTCTTCCAATTTAATTATCATAATTCTCATCAATTAAATCCCAATCACATTAATTCGGTTCTTATCTAGGGCTTACTGATCTTCCCTAAGTCCCTTTATATCCAATTAATAATCACCAAAGATTTACAAAAGATTTGGGATAAAAACAAGAATTAAAAAAAAACAACATCATCATTTCTGGGGAGGTCGATCGATCGAAGGTACGATCGATCGCCCATATATCAGCCCAGATTCTGCAATTCTTATACTACGGGTTTCATAATTTTTTATCATTCAAACCTCCATATTAACAACATAAATTCGTTATAATCCTTTCTACATGATATAGCAACATATGTAAATGATTTCTAATGATCTAAACATCCTAGAATTATCAAGAGTTTGAATTAAAAGCATATATTTGTCCTATTCTTCCAGAAAATTATATACATGATATCTTCAAGAACAAACCAATGATTCTCAGAATTTCTTCTACAAATTGATGATTATTTCGTGGATTACTATTTACCTACAACATGAGTTTGATTCCTATATATTTCCATTTTTCAAAAATCAATTAACAACTCTATCTTTATCTTCCAAACATGTAAAATCTCATTTTTAATAACTATCCTAACATGGAAATTATACTAACTAGATTGCAATTATCAAATAACTTGCCTCTAACGAAGGTCTGATCCTTTGGGGTTGTGTATCACAGGTGGTTCTCCCCTTCTCTGGTCAACTTTCGGTGGTGGTTGGTGGTGGTGACCGTTGGCCCTTGGTTCTCCTCCTTTCCAAGAAATCTTCTCTTCTCCCAAGCACCCTTTCACTCTCTCTAAAAAAGGTGACCTCTCAATTTTGTGTAGAAGATAAGAATGAACCTATGTACAACTAATCTCCAAATATTTATAATAAGACAAAATCCAAAATCACTATTCACCCCCTGTAAAAATGACCAAAATGCCTTTTCGGTTGTCTTTTCATTTCCAAATGACCCGACACCTAAAACCAACATCCAAATAGACTTTTCTGACTATTTCAACCCTTCCGGATGTAACGATGCACTCGAAATGACTATAAGGTTGGTGTAAAAATAAGTTTCCTAATTAATCTAACAAATTCGTCCCGACACGTCCCATACCGCGTCCGACTAAAAATTCAAATTACTGAATTAATAACTCACATCAATATCAATAACATCACATTCATTTTAATATCCAAAAATTCAGATTTAAACCCAATGAATTAATTTATAATAAAATCCAATTAATTCATTAATTTAAAATATAACAAATTTTAAAAGTCATTAAAATTACGGGGTATTACATACTCCCCCCCTTATAACAAAATTTTGTCCCGAAATTCAGAAAGATAAATCATACTGGTAAGGTCAACTCTGAGTATAAATGTCACATCGCAAGTAATCTATGTCGTACCGCCCATACAGTACATTATCGAAAATCCTTATTGATGTTATACGCCAAGACTCACCATATAGTTTCAACTGAATCGAATTTAAACTTTACCCAATCTTCCCTATACCATCCTCGTGATAAAGTTTGGGAAAAAGTGATCCTTAATCATTAAGTAAATAAATCCTGAAGTCACAATCTCTACGTTCCTTATCCTAAAAAATATATACTTACTATTTGACAATAATGAAAATTACTACAGTCCAACCATCCAGGGTGCCCTTACACCCTATTGTATAACTTCCATTATAAAATGGATATGGTTACCCGCATAATACTCTCATTTATCGCAAAGGTTATAAACTCATATCCTAAAGACCTAACTTACTTCGACTCCCAACGTTTGTTAGTTTCATACGTGGGGTGACTCGTGTGACACCCCGACTAATTAAATACCGGGTAGATACTCCTTTATTAAATTAATACAAAATGCCAAGTTGGTCCAGTTAATAGCATCACTGTCGAAAACATTTTAATGATTACTAACCACCTAGTATTTAAAAAGTGAGTTGCCAAATTTTAAGTTAACTCTGATTAACATGCAATAAAATGAATCATGATAGAATAACAACATTCACCATAATGAAACAATAGAATAACCAACAACATAATAATAAGTCCGGAGGAAAAATTCCTCACAACAGTCCCACAACTGAACTAAATAAAACAAAGTAATCTGAATTAGATACATGCCAAATAGTCTGAAAATCTGAAATAGGAAAATGTCTCTACTAGAAATGGGCAACATGCCCTACAACTGATGAATCCTGAATATGGAGTCAAGATGAAAGAAGCGTCTACTAGTAAGGTCCTGTAACTTCCACAAACAGCTACAGCTCGTCACCTGAATGAGAATCCTAAGCATGGTGTCCTTGTGGCTGGGCACCTAAAATGGTTTTTACAAAAATAGATTTGAAAGCAAATGGGTCAGAGCCCGAAAGTGGAAATCGTTTTAAAAACAGCAAGTGTTTTAATAACATTAAAACAATGAATGCAAAATACATGTTAGGACGTGCACTCACATGAAGTACTCACCTCTCGACTAATTGTGCACCCCTAACGTACCGTACCCATCTAAATGACATACATAACTATCCAGACCGTAATAAGTTCTACCCCTTACTACTCAATTCCCATTTTATTCTAGTGTTATCAATTTAATAGCGGCCTATACTTAACTCAGATTCTCAATTATTAGCAATACAATTCACTATCGGTTAACCCGTTATGTTTTCTCAAAACATTACCATAATTGTATTCACAATACCAACATGAAAGTTCCCATTATTTAAGTGTATATTATTCACGTCATAAATATACAATACAAGCACCCGAGACTAAGCTGCGGTGCACACATACTCTGCTATCCATCCCGGTACATCACGTACATAAGGATCACGCATTCCGAATCTCTCAGGAATCGTTCTCAGATAATAGCAAATCACAAACAATGGAGGCAAACACAGTCACATCACATGGGTCACGCACATACCTACGCTCCCACGATCAGCAGACTTATTAACATCCCAATAAGTCCTTCTCTGACCTATGTTCTCGAGGTACCAATCTAAATTCGGGCAACACAAGGATTAGAGGGCCCTAAGCGAACGTAAACCTCCCGTGATAGCAAGTATGGTAGGTATGTCATACACATAAAATCATATACATATACTAAGTATACACACATCTAAGTAATCATCGTAATTTATTTATGGTACACTCCTCATTCTCGTACTGACATATAACGTTACACAATTTATAAGTTCCCGATTAGTTCAATTATTTAAGCCATAAATAATTCTCATATCGTAAGAGTCACTCACGTCCTATTCCACAATTCCCATTCAATTCGAGTCACACTTCTATGTTTTACTCCTCAATATAACCCAAATGTACCAACTATATCAATTTATCATCGAGGGAATGCTATATCTACAATTAAACAAAGTTACGGGACATGCGAAATCAAAACAGGCCAAAAAGCCTAAACTGTCCTCTCGTTAGAAGTCTCGTTCGAACGAGGCTGTTCGAACGAGAGTTCGTTCGAACGAACTGGGCATCTAACGAGATCTCGTTCGAATGAAAGACATCGAACGAACATCCCTCTCGTTAGAAGGAAAACTGTCAACTCGTTAGAAGCTCGTTCGAACGAGCTCGTTCGAATGGCCTGGGCAGGTCTTCTAACGAGTGGCCAGTTTCGAGCCCAGAAATCCCTTTTTTTTGTTTTTCCAACTTTTATTCCTCTCTAATCTCCTCTAAACATCAATCCAACAATTTTTCAAGGTTTCTAATCATCCCTAATCATACTTAGGTCACATACTAACGTGTTTGGTGGTGTTAATTCATTCTAAACATCATCCAAATATCAAATTTATACATTTTTCCCCAATTTCAAGAACATGAACCCTAGAAATTCTTAAATCCCCAATGAGTCTAATTAAATCCGTTTTTGTTTCATCCAAAATATATTATCATTAGATTAATCACCTACATACAATTCTACATGCAATTCCTCATCAAAATACAAGTTTCTAATTCTAATTTAATGGGTTTTCATCAATCTCCCAAAACAATACAGTTTTATCAATTTCCTACGCATGGAAGAAACATTCTCTGCAACTAATGAAATTAAACCACTTGCCTTTGATATAACTCTGAATTTGATGTTGAAGATGAAATGTTCACTCTCTCTCTGCAGTATTCTCCTTTCTTTCTCTCTCTACCAGCTTTTCTCTAAGGATGACAATGGAGGTGGAGGTTGGTTTGGCAAGTTTAAGGTTTCTAAACTTCCCGTAGCCCACTACCTAGATTGGGGTTGGAAATGGCTTAGTGGGTTAAGACTAAGTCATATTTTTAACTCTAATTTTCGTGGGTTTTAATTCCCTAAATTCTAAAATTACCAAACTACCCTTTTACGTTGCCGGTATGGCCTAAAAATGCCCCGGGTCCCAAACTAAACTCCCGACTAGTGTTTTCTGACTATTTCGACCCTTTCGGATGCGTTTGCGCACTCAAAACGACCATACAGTTAATAGAAATAAAATTCACTTTTTAATTAAATAATAATATTCCTGACGCGACTGTCACACGCGTCTCAACAAAATTTCCAAATTGCCGTATATCAATCTCACGACAAATTTCTTAATTCAATATTCATATATAGCCATATATACTCATTAAAATCAAATACCAACTCGCATCTCGCTAGTATTTTTATCCGGATTAATTCCCAATTAATACACATTTAATTCAATTAATCCCATAAATAAATATCATAAAAATACGGGGTATTACATACTTCCCCCCTAATAACAGAATTTCGTCCCAAAATTCGGAACTAGAAAGTACCTTATAAGAACAACTCTGGATAACGTTCGCGCATCTCATCCTCGCGCTCCCATGTGTATTCTTCGACATTATGATATCGCCACTGAACACGCACTAACGGAACTATCTTTGACCGTAATTTCCGCTCACTTCGGTCCAAAATAGCAATCGGCCCCTCCTCGTAGGAGCTATCAGGCTGGAGATCGATGTCCTCCAAAGCAATGTGAGAATGAGCCAAATCGTCTCTAAGATATTTCCTTAGTGAGGAAATATGAAACACAACGTGAATTCGATGCAAATGCTCCGGTAACCCAAGTCTATACGCAACCGGCCCAATCCGCTCAATAATAGGAAATGGTCCCACATATCTCGATGCCAACTTCCCTTTCTTTTCGAAACGCATAATCCCCTTCATAGGAGATACTCTGAGCAAAACCTGGTCCCCCACTTCAAATTCCCTGAAGGATCTCTTCGCATCAGCATAGCTCTTCTGCCGATCCTGAGCTACCCGAATGAGACTTCGAATCAATTCTATCCTCGCCGAAGTATCCTGAATCACTTCCGGCCCAAGTAGTTTGTTGTCCCCAACCTCCAACCAACATGCTGGGGAACGATAAGGTCTACCGTACAATGCCTCAAATGGAGCCATGCTTATGGTGAACTGGTAGGAGTTGTTGTAGGCAAACTCCACCAGTGGAAAATACTGCTCCCATCCACCCCCAAAATCAATGATGCACATACGTAGCATGTCCTCCAACATCTGGTTTGTACGCTCGGTTTGCCCATCGGTCTGCGGGTGATATGCCGTACTCAATCGCAATTCCGTGCCCATGGCCTCCTAAAAACTCTCCCAAAACCGTGAAATAAATATCTTGTCTATGTCAGACACGATATTCAGGGGCACGTCGTGAAGTCTCACTATCTCTGCAATAAAGAGCTGGGCATACTGTTCCGTAGTGTAGTTTGTCCTTACGGGTAAAAAATGCGCGACTTTGGACAACCTGTCCACAATTACCCAAATAGAGTCGTGACCTCTCTGCGACGTAGGCAACCCCGTGATAAAATCCATGGATATGCTCTCCCACATCCACATCGGGACCTCCAATGGCTGTAGAAGTCCTGCCGGTCTCTGATGATCCATTTTTACTAGCTGACAAGTGGTGCATTTAGAAATAAACACGGCAATATCTCTCTTTATCCCGCTCCACCAATACTGTCGTCTCATGTCTTGGTACATTTTGTACCCATCGGGATGTACCGCGAACCGTGAGCCGTGAGCCGTGCGACTCTGCCATTACCTCATGCCGCAATTCCTCCCCTTTCGAAACTACCAATCTCCCATTGAAGCGTAATCCCCCGTCTGAGCTAACGGTATAGGACTCGTCTCCCTCTATTAATAATCGAACTATCTTCTCCTGACAGAACGAGTCATCTGCTTGTGCCTTTACCACTCTCGTGACAATCTGCAGTGTAACAGTCATCACCAATATGAATGATCGGGCCACTGCATCCTGGTGTCCCAACTCCTTCCACTTTGCCTTCCACACCCCTGCCACTTCATCTACTGGCCTACGGCTCAACACGTCTGCTACCACGTTAGCCTTCCCCGGGTGGTATTGGATATCGAACTGATAATCCTTCACGAACTCAAGCCACCTCCGTTGCCGCATATTCAACTCTTTGTGCGTGAATAGGTACTGTAGGGACTTATGGTCTGTGAACAATCGAAACTTCTCCCCCAAAAGATAATGTCTCCAAATCTGAAGGGCAAATACAACTGCCACCAACTCCAAGTCATGAGTGGGGTAATTCTTCTCGTGAGGCTTAAGCTTACGGGAAGCATAAGCTATGGCCTGACTCTCCTGCTGCAATACACCTCCAAGTACTTGCAAGGATGCATCGGTGTAGACTAGATACTCAACTCCCGGTCTCGGCAATGCTAACACAGGTGCTGAGGTCAACTTATCCTTCAACTCATCAAATTCCAACTGACAGGCATCACTCCAGATGAATGGCACAACCTTACGAGTCAGATGTGTCAAAGGACCCGCTATCTTCGTAAATCCCCGAATGAACCTCCTGTAGTATCATGCTAGGCCCAAGAAACTACGGATCTCAGTCAGTGTCGTGGGATGTCCCCATTCCCTCACCGCGAATACTTTTCCCGAATCAACAGATATCCCCCGGTCGAAAATAATGTGTCCTAAAAACTGGACTTCCTTAAGCCAAAACCCGCACTTCTCATATTTTGCATACAGCTCGTTCTGACATAGCGTCTGCAAAACCTGCCTCAAATGCTCGGCGTGCTCCTCCTCTGTCTGGGAGTAAACCAGAATATCGTCAATGAAGACAATGACGAACTGATCAAGGAACTCTCTGAACACCCTATTCATCAAGTTCATAAACACGGCTGGAGCATTTGTCAAGCCAAAAGGCATAACCCGAAACTCGTAGGAACCATATCTTGTTAAGAACGCAGTCTTCGAGACATCCTCTTCCCTGATACGTAACTGATCGTATCCCGATCGCAAATCAATCTTCAAGAAGAAAGAAGCTCCCCTCAACTGGTCGAATAAGTCATCGATTCGGGGCAACGGATATTTATTCCGTATCGTGACCTTATTCAACTCTCGGTAATCCACACACAACCTCAACGATCCATCTCTCTTCTTCACGAATAACACAGGGGCACCCCACGGTGAAGTACTCCTCCGTATAAACCCCTGCCCCAACAACTGTTCAATCTGATCTCGTAGCTCTCTCATCTCTGCCGGAGCCATACGGTACGGTGCGCATGCTATAGGTCTCGTATCTGGTAATAAGTCTATGACAAAGTCTATCTCTCGACTGGGGGGTAGGCCTGGTATCTCCTGAAACACATTTGAGTACTCCCTGACAACTGGGATCGAATCTAAAGGAATCACAACCTCCTTAGACTATGTAATACAAATGAGTGGTCGAGCCTCCCTCTGGGCGAGGCATCGCCACTACAAACATCTCTTGCCCCGGAATGGAAAAAATAATGCTCCCACCAAAGCAATCAATCATGGCTCTATAAGCTGCGAGCCAATCCATACCGATAATCACATCGTGGTCATGCATATCTAATACCAGCATGTCTGCAGGTAATACCAAACTACCAATATCTACCCCCACTCCCCGGCATATAAAGAAAATAAGTGACCCACTCCCCAATGGTGAGTCTACACACGTCACTGTGCTCTCTGATGTGGCTAACAACCCTAAGGCTTTCGCAAAACGTGTAGCTATAAAACAATGCGTTGCCCCCGTATCAAACAAAACCCGACCCATAGTGCCATGGATAGGAAACATACCCTCAATCGCGGGTGGAGCCTGTGGAGCTGCTGCCTACTGAAGCTGGTATACTCTCCCATACTGCAGCTGTCCCTGCTGGACTGGGACCGCTGGAATGGGTGGTAATGCTGCCATCTGTGGTGGCGCCAGGAGGGCGGCGGGAAACACGGGTCTCTGCAGCTCCTGTCAAGCACCCTGCTGCTGCTGCGGGGCCCTGCCCCTATCAGGACAGTCCTGACATTTATGGCCAGTCTTGCCACAAACGTAACACTTCCCCGGGAAGTTTCCCCCTCTCTGTCCCTGCTACCCCCGGCCCTGGTGGCCGTTACCGTTCCTCCCCTGGCCCTGTTGGCCCTGCTGAAACTGCTGCTGTTGACCATTATGACCCTGCTGGCCCTGATGGCATTTCGGACCCTGATGGCCCTGCCGGAAACCTCCCTGTCCGTGCCTGAAATTTCTCGACCTGAACCTCTTGTGATCCCCCTACTGGGAACCCTGGTCACCCTGTCTCTGCCCCTGAACAGAATGTGCCCCACTGGCACCATTTCCTCCAGTCCTGCCCTGATGGCTGGACTCTCCTGACCTCTTGCCTTCAGCCATGTGAAAGCGGTGATCTTGGCAGTGTAACAGTACAACGTTAACCACATCAGAGTAAGTGGCCAACGATAGATTCCCGAACAAATGCTGACGGATCCTCCAAGTTAACCCGTCTATAAATTTCTATATCTTCTTCTCTTCCGTCGGTATCTCATCCGGAACAATATTCAACAGATTTGTGAATTCGGCCTCATACTCGGCCACAGTCTTGCATTCCTGCCTGGGATTCATCAACTTCCTCCTCATTTTTGTGTGAACAGCTGACGGAAAGCACTTGCGGTCAAACCGCACCCAAAACTCATGGATAGTGAGAGTATCTCTCTCCTCCACGGTGGTAATAGACTCCCACCACTACAGTGCAGACCCCACTAGCTTAAAGGTAGCTAGTATCTGCTTCTGGACATCGGTGCACTCATACATCCTCAGGTGCCGCTGAATGTCCTTCCTCCACTGACTCGAAACTACAACATCGGAGCTACCTGCGAACTCCGGTGGGTGTGCTTTTTGAAAAGCATCACGTACACGTTCCCAAGCATACGGGAATGCATGTGCCTGAACTGGCGCGGCTACTGGCGCCTGAGGTGGTGCCTGCTGAACTACGGCTAGTGCGGCATTTACCGCCTGGGCCACTATGGCTGCAACCACGGCGGCATTCATCGTGCCCTGAACTGGTACGGGCTGTGGTTTTAGCGTATCATCCCTGGGAACCTGTTGTGCACGTCGTGGAGGCATCTGAAATAAGAATAAAGTTTATAAGTTTGCAGTTATAAACTTAAAATAGCTGAAGAACGTAGCATATACAAAAGAATACAACAGTCCTAAAATATAGGGCTCTACATCAAAGAAAGCTCAGCGGAAACATAATAAGCCGTACAGATCCTAAAGGACACTAGAACCTGATGCTCTGATACCACCTGTGACACCCCGACTAATTAAATACCGGGTAGCTACTCCTTTATTAAATTAATACAAAATGCCAAGTTGGTCCAGTTAATAGCATCACTGTCGAAAACATTTTAATGATTACTAACCACCTAGTATTTAAAAAGTGAGTTGCCAAATTTTAAGTTAACTCTGATTAACATGCAATAAAATGAATCATGATAGAATAACAACATTCACCATAATGAAACAATAGAATAACCAACAACATAATAATAAGTCCGGAGGAAAAATTCCTCACAACAGTCCCACAACTGAACTAAATAAAACAAAGTAATCTGAATTAGATACATGCCAAATAGTCTGAAAATCTGAAATAGGAAAATGTCTCTACTAGAAATGGGCAACATGCCCTACAACTGATGAATCCTGAATATGGAGTCAAGATGAAAGAAGCGTCTACTAGTAAGGTCCTGTAACTTCCACAAACAGCTACAGCTCGTCACCTGAATGAGAATCCTAAGCATGGTGTCCTTGTGGCTGGGCACCTAAAATGGTTTTTACAAAAATAGATTTGAAAGCAAATGGGTCAGAGCCCGAAAGTGGAAATCGTTTTAAAAACAGCAAGTGTTTTAATAACATTAAAACAATGAATGCAAAATACATGTTAGGACGTGAACTCACATGAAGTACTCACCTCTCGACTAATTGTGCACCCCTAACGTACCGTACCCATCTAAATGACATACATAACTATCCAGACCGTAATAAGTTCTACCCCTTACTACTCAATTCCCGTTTTATTCTAGTGTTATCAATTTAATAGCGGCCTATACTTAACTCAGATTCTCAATTATTAGCAATACAATTCACTATCGGTTAACCCGTTATGTTTTCTCAAAACATTACCATAATTGTATTCACAATACCAACATGAAAGTTCCCATTATTTAAGTGTATATTATTCACGTCATAAATATACAATACAAGCACCCGAGACTAAGCTGCGGTGCACACATACTCTGCTATCCATCCCGGTACATCACGTACATAAGGATCACGAATTCCGAATCTCTCAGGAATCGTTCTCAGATAATAGCAAATCACAAATAATGGAGACGAACACAGTCACATCACATGGGTCATGCACATACCTACGCTCCCACGATCAGCAGACTTATTAACATCCCAATAAGTCCTTCTCTGACCTATGTTCTCGAGGTACCAATCTAAATCCGGGCAACACAAGGATTAGAGGGCCCTAAGCAAACGTAAACCTCCCGTGATAGCAAGTATGGTAGGTATGTCATACACATAAAATCATATACATATACTAAGTATACACACATCTTAGTAATCACCGTAATTTATTTATGGTACACTCCTCATTCTCGTACCGACCTATAACGTTAAACAATTTATAAGTTCCCGATTAGTTCAATTATTTAAGCCGTAAATAATTCTCACATCGTAACAGTCACTCACGTCCTATTCCACAATTCCCATTCAATTCGAGTCACACTTCTATGTTTTACTCCTCAATATAACCCAAATGTACCAACTATATCAATCTATCATCGAGGGAATGCTATCTCTACAATTAAACAAAGTTACGGGACATGCGAAATCAAAACAGGCCAAAAAGCCTAAACTGTCCTCTCGTTAGAAGTCTCGTTCGAACGAGGCTGTTCGAACGAGAGTTCGTTCGAACGAACTGGGCATCTAACGAGATCTCGTTCGAATGAAAGACATCGAATGAACATCCCTCTCGTTAGAAGGAAAACTGTCAACTCGTTAGAAGCTCGTTCGAACGAGCTCGTTCGAACGACCTAGGCAGGTCTTCTAACGAGTGGCCAGTTTCGATCCGAGAAATCCCTTTTTTTTGTTTTCCCAACTTTTATTCCTCTCTAATCTCCTCTAAACATCAATCCAACAATTGTTCAAGGTTTCTAATCGTCCCTAATCATACTTAGGTCACATACTAACGTGTTAGGTGGTGTTAATTCATTCTAAACATCATCCAAATATCAAATTTATACATTTTCCCCCAATTTCAAGAACATGAACCCTAGAAATTCTTAAATCCCCAATGAGTCTAATTAAATCCGTTTTTGTTTCATCCAAAATATGTTATCATCAGATTAATCACTTACATACAATTCTACATGCCATTCCTCATCAAAATACAAGTTTCTAATTCCAATTTAATGGGTTTTCATCAATCTCCCAAAACAATACAGTTTTATCAATTTCCTACGCATGGAAGAAACATTCTCTGCAACTAATGAAATTAAACCACTTGCCTTTGATATAACTCTGAATTTGATGTTGAAGATGAAATGTTCACTCTCTCTCTGCAGGATTCTCCTTTCTTTCTCTCTCTACCAGCTTTTCTCTAAGGATGACAATGGAGGTGGAGGTTGGTTTGGCAAGTTTAAGGTTTCTAAACTTCCCGTAGCCCACTACCTAGATTGGGGTTGGAAATGGCTTAGTGGGTTAAGACTAAGTCAGATTTTTAACTCTAATTTTCTTGGGTTTAATTCCCCAAATTCTAAAATTACCAAACTACCCTTTTACGTTGCCGGTATGGCCTAAAAATGCCCCGGGTCCCAAACTAACCTCCCGGCTAGTATTTTCTGACTATTTCGACCCTTTCGGATGCGTTGGCGCACTCAAAACGACCATACAGTTAATAGAAATAAAATCCACTTTTTAATTAAATAATAATATTCCTGACGCGACTGTCACACGCGTCTCAACAAAATTTCCAAATTGCCGTATATCAGTCTCACGACAAATTTCATAATTCAATATTCATATATAGCCATATATACTCATTAAAATCAAATACCAACTCGCATCTCGCTAGTATTTTTATCCGGATTAATTCCCAATTAATACACATTTAATTCAATTAATCCCATAAATAAATATCATAAAAATATGGGGTATTACATCTCGCAAGCGAAATCCAAATAAGGAACCCCCCCGATACACTACTACCTAAAGTAGTCGGTCATCAAAACTCCTCAGGTCCTTAGTCAATAGTCTATAAATTATCTACGGGTCTTATCGATTTTAAATAAAAGTCTACTCATCTACTCTCTTGTTAAAGACAAGATACTGGCTATAGTAGTCCATACGCTCTCAAATACCACAAGTCAATCCATGCCGATAGTCACATCATGTTCGGACATGCCTAAAGTAAGTAATTCTGTGATATAAATTAGACCCACGTGATGACATGAAAAAATATAGGTGTCCCACAACCCCTCGGCGAGTCTACGTAAATAATAGTGCTATAGGCTAAGTTTAGTAACCCTTTAGCCCATACAATATTAATTGCTACAAAAATCAGTATGCGCCTCATAACTCCTTAGATAGAAAACATACCCTCATTCGCGGGTGGTGGTGGTTGAATTTCTACCTGATGGACGTTATATACACGCCCATACTGACCCTGTTGCATGGGAGCTACTGGAATGGGAGGTAATGCTAGCACCTGAGCTGGAGCTGGAAGAGCAGCTGGTGGAAACACTGGTATCTGTGGCTCCTGTCGAGCATTTTGTTGCTGAGGGAGTTTATCTTTATTAGGAAAATCTTGTCATTTATGGCCATACTTGTCGCACATGAAACATTTTCCAACAAACTTTCTACCATTTTATCCTTGTTGACCTCAACTATGCTGGCCATTACCCCCTTTCCCTTGGCCCTGGTGAGCCTGCATCTGGCCCTGATGTCCTTGCCCATTACCTCTATACTTAAATCGAGAATCTCCAGATCATAAACGCTTAGCATAATCCCCTGGCTGGGAACCTTGCTCACCCTAACGCTGATGACTCTGCCCTGACTGAGTCCCACTAGAACTGCCCCCATTAGTCTTGTCTTGTAATCTTGAACCAAACCCCCGCTTGACACCCTGATCATGTACGCGATTATCCTGGCAGTGAAGCATTGCAGCATTAAGAACATCTACATAAGTTCGTAGTGAAAGATTTCCCAGTAAAGGTTGGCGAATCTTATAATTCAACCCATAAGTGAACATTTGAATTCTCCTCTCCTCTGTGGGTACCTCTACTGGTACCAAATTAGTTAGTCACATAAATTCTTCCTCATATTCTGCCACTATTTTCTCTCCCTGTTTCAAATCAAGTAATTTCCGCCTCGTCTCTGTCTGGATGGCGGAAGGAAAGTACTTCTGATCAAACCGTATCCAAAAGTCTTGGATAGTCACTGTGTCTCTCTCCTCGATAGTGGTCGTAGCCTCCCACCACTGCAAAGCCGCCCCTACTAGCTTGAATTTGGCTAGTATTTGACGTTGAACCTCAGTACATTCGAGCATTCTCAAGTGCCTTTGGATATCTCTCTTCCATTGGCTAGCAGTCACGACATCTGATCCTCCCTGAAACTCAGGTGGGTGTGCCTTCTGAAAGGCATCCCTCACTCGTTCCCATGCAATAGGAAACACTTTCCCTTGCGCGGGTGGCACAACTGGTGCCTGTGCTGGAGCCTGTTGAACAGCAGCTAGAGCTGCATTGACTGCCTGAGCGATAATTGCAGCAACTTCGGCCGCAGTTATTGTACCCTGAGCTGGGGCGGGCTGAGGTGCACGTCGAGGAGGCAGCTGAAATGAGAGTATACTATCATTATTTGGCATAACAGAATAGCTGAAGATCGTAGGCGTAAATAGAAAAGCAATAATCCTACTGATAGGGCTCTACATCAAAGAACGCTAAGCTGAAAACACAGTAAGCCATACAGACCCTATAGGACACTAGAACCTAATGCTCTGATACCACCTGTAACACCCTGCCTAATTAAATACCGGGTGGCCAGTCCCATACCAAATTAAAATAGAATATACAGTTGGCTCATTCATAGCATCACTGTCGAAAACATTAACTAATCACCCAATACCCAATTAAGCTAGTGTTAAAAACTTCCAAATTTTAATTCAGCAAAAATCATTTTTAGTTTATGAATATCACTGCACATATTATTCTACAACACTAATAACCGAACAGATAACACAAAATAATCTAAATGTAACAGGAATAAACATTCCCAAATAATTTCTCAATACAGTAAACACAATAATAATAAATGTATTAAAATGACACGAGTACAAAACTATTTGACTCAGATAGAAAGGAGATAACTGAATTCCTTTGGGCGACATGCCCTAAATAAAAGAACACTATGAATCAAATGAAGATAGGCGTATAAGAAATACTCCATAGCTTCATAGCTAAGCATAATCCTCCAAGGTTGGCGTCCCTGCTGTGGACACCTGATATAGAAGGTACAATAGAAAAGAGAATATGCAAGGAAACGGGCCAGAGCCCTATGTAAAAATAGTTTTGAAAATAACAAGTATTTAACAAGTGCAATAAATCATTTATTATGTACATGTTAGTATCCAGACTCTCACTTGACATTCTCACCTCTCATCTAGAGTGCATGCTTAACGTTTCCTATTAACCTCCTAGTTAATGGTTCCTCCTAACTAGTTTCCATAATATGATTCTATCCCATATCATATCCCCGTATGTCCCATACCATACGTAGTATAATCATTCATATACGTTTCTCAATAATATGAATCAAGCTTTTCAAATCTATAAGAATAAATATTCATAAACTTAATTCAATTCTTTTTCTTTATTCACCGTCATCTACAATTATCACAAAGTAGATTGATCTAACCACTATATATACATTCATTTAATTCATTATATATATACATATATAATACGTCACCCCGAGACACAGCTGCGATGCATGCATTACTCTGCTATCACGTCCCAGTATCGCTGGTCACCGAATAGGGGACTAAAGATTCGGTAAGGATTCCTCGAACCACAAATATCAACACAAAAATTGGAGGCGAACATAGTTTGATACTCACGATTCACGCACATGCTTACGTTCCCATAGTCAACGGACTTATAAACTCACCGATAAGTCTTTCATAGTCCTATGTTCTCGAGCGACAAATCAAAAATCCCAAGGATTCATCAGGATATGACTGCCCTCACGCGCAAACCTCCCGTCGATAGCAAGTAGGCTAGGTATGTCAAACATATAAATCATCAATTAATCAAATAGGCATTATCATATACATATAAATATAATATCAACAAGGTACTAACACTACCCTAAGAAAATTCTCATACGTAGAATTATATCTCTTAAATCCTACTTATTAAAATATTATGACTTTACTTCTTTAGTTTAATTATTCCAGAGTCTCACTCATTACTCAAGGATTAAATAGGTTTTCCTCAATATATTTATTCAGTAAGAAATCACTAATATTCTACTGGTCCATATCATCTTATCTCCCGAATTACTACGAATTAAACTCTCATTTAATTAGGGTTATAACCTATAGTTTCTAATATCTTATAAACACATCTTCTATCACCTAGAATTAAACCCTCTTGTAAACCTAAGGCTGCCCAGGTGATTTATTAAATTTCCCCAACTGGACCTATCCTTAATCCTCATGCATTCAAATTAAAAACCAACACATGAATCTAGCAACCGAAATTTCTTCCAATTTAATTATCATAATTGTCATCAATTAAATCCCAATCACATTAATTCGGTTCTTATCTAGGGCTTACTGATCTTCCCAAAGTCCCATTATATCCAATTAATAATCACCAGAGATTTACAAAAGATTTGGGATAAAAATAAGAATTAAAAAGAAACAACATCATCATTTCTGGGGAGGTCGATCGATCGAAGGTACAATCGATCGCCCAGATATCAGCCCAAATTCTGCAATTCTTATACTACCGGTTTCATAATTTTTTATCATTCAAGCCTCCATATTAACAACATAAATTCCTTATAATCCTTGCTGCATGATATAGCAACATATGTAAACGATTTCTAATGATCTAAACATCCTAGAATCATCAAGAGTTTGAGTTAAAAGCATATATTTGTCCTATTTTTCCAGAAAATTATATACATGATATCTTCAAGAACAAACTAATGATTCTCAGAATTTCTTTTACAAATTGATGATTATTTCGTGGATT
The DNA here is from genome assembly GCA_949130495.1 of Sambucus nigra. NCBI lineage: Eukaryota > Viridiplantae > Streptophyta > Magnoliopsida > Dipsacales > Adoxaceae > Sambucus > Sambucus nigra. The sequence goes on from CASBWL010000014.1 coordinate 1,266,793, forward strand.
AATATTTACCTACAACATGAGTTTGATTCCTATATATTTCCATTTTTAAGAAATCAATTAACAACTCTATCTTTATCTTCCAAACATGTAAAATCTCATTTTTAATAACTATCCTAACATGGACATTATACTAACTAGATTGCAATTATCAAATAACTTGCCCCTAATGAAGGTCTGATCCTTTGGGGTTGTGTATCACAGGTGGTTCTCCCCTTCTCCAGTCAACTTTCGGTGGTGGTTGGTGGTGGTGACCTTTGGCCCTTGGTTCTCCTCCTTTCCAAGCAATCTTCTCTTCTCCCAAGCACCCTTTCACTCTCTCTAAAAAAGGTGACCTCTCAATTTTGTGTAGAAGATAATAATGAACCTACGTACAACTAATCTCCAAATATTTATAATAAGACAAAATCCAAAATCACTATTCATCCCCCTGTAAAAATGACCAAAATGCCTTTTCGGTTGTCTTTTCATTTCCAAATGACCCGACACCCAAAACCAAGATTCAAATAGACTTTTTTGACTATTTCAACCCTTCCGGATGTAACGATGCACTCAAAATGACTATAAGGTTGGTGTAAAAATAAGTTTCCTAATTAATCTAACAAATTAGTCCCGACACGTCCCATACCGCGTCCGACTAAAAATTCAAATTACTGAATTAATAACTCACAGCTATATCAGTAACATCACATTCATTTTAATATCCAAAAATTCAGATTTAAACCCAATGAATTAATTTATAATAAAATCCAATTAATCCATTAATTTAAAATATAACAAATTTTAAAAGTCATTAAAATTACGAGGTATTACAGACACCGGCACACTTATCCGTCTATGTCATTATGTGAAGACATATACCGCATCCTAAAGCACCACGCTGCCAATTTGAAAGGGAAGGCCATGAAAATGCACACTCATTTGGTTTACAAACTCGAACTCCCAACCGAACACCAAAAAAATGAACCCCAAGAGTCGCTCAACATCGAATGCGAAGGCTTGTTCATAATGGAAATAAAGAACCCCGACCAAAACTCTTCATCTTTTGACTCGTCGTTTAGGGGACTTCAAAGAAAGCGTAAGGCCGTGTTTCCGGCCCACCTGGAGGGGCAGTTTGGGAAATTGAGGTATAGTCCGACATACCCTCCGGACTTATTGAACTACGAAGGGTGAGAGTTTTTGCTCATATCGGTGTCGAATAACGTAAGGGAGGAGCTCAGGTTGGAGCTGAAAATAGATGAGGAAGGTAAAGAAGAAGAAGAAGCATACTCATGTTATGATCTGATACATACTTTTGGGGAGACTGCTTCAGCTGCTGTCCTTCTCAAAGGCACTTGGGTTTAAGTCATATATTTATGTGTAATACTTTTCCATCCAACTTTGTAGTCGTAAAACTTATAGGCTTTAGTTTGGGGTTTTTATATGATGTCCATTTAGGTTCATGTTTGTATGATATTGTGTAATGTATTATAGCTTGTAAAAATGGTTTTTACATATGGTTCATGCATTTTGGTTTTGGATATTATGGCTCTGTTTAGTTTTAAAATATAAAGGTTGTTTTTTAGAAAGATTTTTTTTAACGAAAATAGAAAATTAGAAAATGAGATCAGGTTTCATATTGTTTCAAAATGAAAAATTGAAAAATAGTTTTCAATTTTTTCTTGAAATTAGTTTGACAAGTTTTTTGTCATTTTTTAGTATTCCTAAAATTATATTTTTATCTTGAATTTTTCATACGTATATCTAGACCCTTGACTTTTTAGTAAATTATATTTTAGTCTCTTCATTTTTTAAAAAGATATTTTGATCTTAAAATTGTTGAGAATTACATATTAGCCTAAACTTTTTATAAATTTTATTTGATTCCTTGTGACTGTTTATATATTATATATGGATTCTACACTTTTATAATTATATCATAATAATAAAGTTTTGAAAATTATATTGGACTCCTAAATTTTTTTTTAAATTTATTTTGAAAAAAAGATATCTATCATATAAAGGCATTTTTTAGTCTTCTAAAAAAATTCATGAAAAAAGAAAATTAGAAATCGAGATGAAGATTGAAAATAGAAAACATAAAATAATATGATTTAGTTACGTACAATGTTCAAAATATGCCCAAATGCTACAAATTTCATGTTATTGCATTTTAGAAAATGTTTAATCCCAACAAAATTGCTTAAACAATTGGAAATGATAAATTATCAGTAATCATACGCACCATACTAATTTAAAATGCGTAAAAATGCCTAAGACATGTTCGTAATGTAATTTAATAGTAGAAATGTCTCCCATAATCTTACTTACCAAAATACAAATAAAGTTAACTATCCAAAAATCACGCTAATTTTCATTTGGTTTTCGATAACCTTTATATACACACATGAGCATATATATAAAGGGGACATCAAGATTGTTGAAAACTCAACTCAAATAAGAGCTACAATAACAACCATAGCTAACTCGAGCTTACACAAATAATACATTGGGGACGCTTCACTTGGAGAAGGCATAGGTAGTATATTCACGGGAACTTGACGGGGAGGAGATGGAGATGGAGTCGTCGAACCTTGAGAAGAGGGTAAAGCAAGTGGACTTAAAGTTGGAGTTATCGGAGTCATCGAAGATTCGTTAACCACATTGATGTCCACCTTTTGTCCAACTGGGCAATGAGTTTGACCCCCACAAATGAAGTAATGGTGCCAATATCATTGAGGGTGATCGAGTCATTTCCTAAATTGTATGTGACGTGCATGGGGGCCGACGCGACGCATGATTCATACACATCTTGTGGAACCTGTATCAAGTTGTGGAGTTGCGTGTACTGAAAAACTCTTCACAACATTATTGTATAATCATTACCTATCTAAACATAACGTTTTTAGCATATTATGTAGTATAGATCACTTTTAAACCGTCTATGGAACTAATCAAAAATCTCATTTGGTTTAATAATGTGGTAAAACGAATTAACTCGTCTCAATCAAATAATAATCTCTCAAATTATGCACATTTATGTATCCAAACTTACTTTTTGGTTATTTCCAAAAATTCTGCATAAAGTTGTGATTTTGCCATGACAACTACAAAATGAAATCAACTTAATTGAAGTAGCTAAAGTCGCATAATTGAAAAGTAAATGCCCATATAAAGTGACTCAAAGAAAACATTGTCATGTTTTAAGAAATTACTACATTGTATTAGTAATAAGATTTTCAAGAATTTACTACTTGTTAAAATATTATGCTTACTCCATCCCAAATTAAGAGTCCATTATTTTTTTTTGGTTGTTCCAAATTAAGGGTCCACGTTCCTTTCAACTTGGATTTAATAAAAAAAAGATCATAAATGAGAAGAAAAATTTTCAACAAAATTCTAAATATCTATATTTATTTTGATGACCTCAAATCAAGACCATTACAATTTTCTTAGAACAATGATACACTTAATCCAAAATTATCGAAAATACGCTTTAAGGGTTTGTACCCTGAGAGGACCCACACCAGAGTACAAACCCTTAAAGCACATTTTCGATAATGTAAGTCTAACATTTTTTTATTTTTTATAGTTATAATCAATGAGGCTCTTCAACATATATTATTAAATTAAACATACCTAAAAAAATATAAAATTTTGAAATTACCAAAAAAAATATTTTGCTGATATGGTATATATATGAGAAACATAGTAAAGAGATTATATACAAAATATTTCATCAAAAAATTCAATCTGAATGTAGGTGAAATGAAATGGGGGTGTATATATGTATTTTTTTACTATTCAAACTTTTGATCATCACGTAAGCACTTCCGGATTGAATTTTTTGATGAATGTGTTGTACATAATCTCCTTGATATGAAGATCGTCTATGGTTAAGAGATTACATATATTTTTTTGTATTTTTCAAAAATTGGTATATTTTTTAGGCTTGTTTAATTAGATATGTTGGAGTGCCTCAATGCATAAATAATAATATTCTTTGTACGAATAAAGTATCTCGTCCACTATAATATGTAATACCCCGTACCTTTGGCTATATTTATTTTTGGGATTAATTAATTAAATGCGTATTAATTGGAAATTAATCCGGGTTATAAATACGAACGAGATGCGAGTTGATATTTGATGATTATGTGCATATATGATTATATATGAATTTGGAATTATGAAATTTGTCGTGAGATTAATATACGGCAATTTGAGAATTTTATTGAGACGCGTGTGACCGCCGCGTCATGGTATATTATTTTAATTATAAAAGTGATTTTTATTTCTATTATCCGTATGGTCGTTTTGAGTGCGCCAATGCGTCCAGAAGGGTCGAGATAGTCAGAAAACACTAGCCGGGGGTGTAGTTTGGATTCCGGGGTATTTTTAGGCCATACCGGTATCATAAAGGGTATTTTGGTAATTTTACATTTTGAGGAATTAAAAGTGACGAAAATTGGGAGTCTTAATCTGATGTGGATTTAACCCACTAAACCCACTAACCAACCCATATTAACCCTTTAAGCTACGGAGGCTATCATTAGGTTTACAACTTTCCCAAAGAAAACCCTAGCCACCTTAAGCCACCATTGGAGAAGAAGCTTGGAGAAGAGAAGAAATTCTGCAGAAATCTTCATTAAACCTACACCAAACCCAGAGATAATCCAGGCAAGTGTTTTAATTATATTTAAATTCGTAGAATGTTCCTTCTATGTTAGAAAATTGAAGAATATCAATTGTTCTTGAAAGATAATGAAAACCCATGTGTCTTGAAGCTTAGAACTTGAAAATCTTGAGGAGAATTGCATGTAGAATGATAGGTAGATGAGTATTCCCATATTATTTGTGATTGGAAGAAATTAAAACGGAATTATATTGGATTAATTCATGATTCATAAAGTTAGGGTTCATGTTCTTGATAAATTGGGAAAAAGTGTAGAGATTTGTAAATTTGGTTGATGATAGGATGGATTAATCCTTCAAAACGTGTTAGGATGTGATTATAATATGTTTAGGATTGTTAGAGACCTTAAAACGATTGTTGGGACTTAGTTTAGAAGATATTTGAGGAGTAAGAATGGTGAAAAAACGAGATTAGACAAATCTGGGACGAATCTGGTAGGTCGTTAGAAGCCCCTGCCCAGGTCGTATGAACGAACTCGTTCGAACGAGCTTCTAACGAATTGACCAGTCGTTCTAATGAAAGGGAGCCTCGTTCGATAACTTTGTTCGAACGAGATCTCGTTAGAAGGTACAGTTCGTTCGAACGAACTGGATCTCGTTCGAACAGCCTCGTTCGAACGAGACTTCTAACGAGTTGACAGAGGAATCTCGTTCGAACAGTCTCGTTCGAACGAGTTGACAGTTTGGGCCTTTTTGGACTGTTTTGATTTTTGGAGACCCGTAAACTTGTTTGAGGATATAGATAACATTCCGATGATAATATAAGGATAGAATTGGGACTTTTGTGTATTTAGGAGAAGGAAATTATATACGAGAGTTATATTAAATGGACAGTTTGGGTTGAGACGTGAGTGTCTACTACGACGAGAGAATAAATTATGGTGCGTATGATTATAAACCGGAATAGTATAAATTGTGATAATTATAAGTTGGTACGAGAATGCGATATGTACTACGATTAAACTACGAGATTACTAAGATGTGTGTTTACTTAGTATTGGTATATGAATTGTGTGTATGGCATACCTACCATACTTGCTATCAAGGGAGGTTTGCGTTCGCTTAGGGCCCTCTGATCCTTGTGTTGCCCGGATTTAGACTGGTTACCTTGATGAACATAGGTCATAGAAAGACTTATTGGGATATTAATAAGTCCGCTGATCGTGGGAGCGTAGGTATGTGCGTGACCCATGTGATGTGACTGTGTTCGCCTCCATTATTTGTGATGTTGTTATCTGTGAACTATTCCTGAGAGATTCAGAATATGTAATCCTTACGTACGTGATGTACCGGGATGGATAGCAGAGTATGTGTGCACCACATCTTAGTTCTCGGGGTGCTTGTATTGTATATTTATGATGTGATTAATATACACTTAATTAATGGGAACCTTCATGTTAATGTTGTGAATATAATTACGGTATTGTTTCGAGAAACATAACTAGTTAGCTGATAGTGAAATATATTGCATATTGAGCATCTGAGTTTACGTTAAACCCCTACTTAATTACGAGCGTTATAATGTTAATAGAACTGAGTAATATGGGTAGGACCTATGATAGTCTAGCTAGAGATGATGTCACTTAGCGAGTGGGTTGTGTCGCTGTAGATGGGTACTTACGTTAGGAGTGCACAGTTAGACGAGAGGTGAGAATATCATGTGAGTGCACGTCCTAACATGTACTTTGCATTTAATGTTTTAAATGTTTTTAAAGCACTTGCAGGTTTTTAAAATATAACTCCACATTCGGGCTCTGACCCGTTTGCTTTTCAAATCTATTTTTCTTTGTAAAACCATTTTAGGTGCCCAGCCACAAGGACACCATGCATAGGATATTCATTCAGGTGACGAGCTGTAGCTGTTTGTGGAAGCTACAGGGATTTGTTTGTAGACGCTTCTATCACTTGGATTCCAGATTCATCATCTATCAGTTGTAGGGCATGTTGCCCATTTTTATTAGAGTTACATTTCTATTTCAGTTTTCAGACTTTGGCATGTATTGTTTTAGTTTTCGGTTTACTTAATTCAGTTGTGGGATTGTAGTGAGGAGTTTTTCCTCCGTACTTTATTTACGTTATGTAATGGTCCTTCTATTTACTTCATTATGGTGAATGGTGTTATTATTCTTTATTACACTTGTTACATGTTAACCAGACTTTAATTAAAATTTGGCACTTACTTTTTAAATACTAGGTGGTTAGTAATCTTTAAAATGTTTTCGACAGTGATGCTATTAACTGGACCAACTTGACATTTTGAATTAATTTAATAAAGGAGTAGCTACCCGGTATTTAATTAGTCGGGGTGTCACAGGTGGTATCAGAGCATCAGGTTCTAGTGTCCTTAAGGATCTGACGGCTTATTATGTTTCCGCTAAGTTTCTTTGATATAGAGCCCTATATTTTAGGACTGTTGTACTCTTTTTGTGTATGCTTCGTTCTTCAGCTATTTTAAGTTTATAAACAACAAACTTATAAACTTTGTTCTTATTTCATATGCCTCCACGACGTGCACGACGAGTTCCCAGGGATGCAACTCCCGAACCCCAGCCCGCTCCAGTTCAGGGCATGATGAACACCGCTGAGGTTGCAGCGATAGTAGCCCAAGCGGTAAATGCCGCAATTGCCGTTGTTCAGCAGGCACCACCGCAGGCGCCGGTTTCCGCGCCAGTATAGGCTAATGCATTCCCGTCTGCTTGGGAGCGTGTACGTGACGCTTTTCAAAAAGCGAATCCACCAGAGTTTGCTGGTAGCTCAGATGTGGTAGTCTCGAGCCAGTGGAGGAAGGATATGCAGAGGCACTTAAGGATGTATGAGTGCACGGATGTCCAGAAACAGGTGCTAGCTACTTTCAAGCTAGTCGGATCTGCGCTACAGTGGTGGGAGTCTATTACCACCATGGAGGAGAGGGATACTCTCACTATTCAGGACTTCTGGGTGCGGTTTGACCGCAAGTACTTTTCGTCTGCTGTTGACACGGAAATGAGGAGGAAACTTATGAATCTGAGGCAAGAGGGTAAGACTGTGGCCGAGTATGAGGCCGAGTTCACGAATCTGTTGAATATCGTTCCAGATTAGATACCAACAGAGAAGAAGAAGATTGAGAAGTTCACCGATGGGTTGATATGGAAAATCCGTCAGCATCTGCTAGGGAACCTATCGTTGGCCACCTACTCTGATGTGGTTAACGCTGCATTATTACACTGCCAGGACCACCATTTTCATATGGCCGAGGGCAAGAGGTCGGGGGAGTCTAGCCATCAGGGCAGGACTGGAGGACATGGTTCCAGCGGGGCACAATCTGGTCAGGGGCAGAGACAGAATGATCAGGGCTCCCAGCAGGGGGATAATAAGAGGTTCCGGTCAGGGAACTACAGGCAGGGACAAGGAGGTTTCCGTCAGGGCCATCAGGGTCCAAACGGCCATCCGGGCCAACAGGGGCAGAATGGGCAGCAGTTTCACCAGGGCCAGCAGGGCCAAGGGAGGAACGGTAACGGCCACCAGGGCCGGGGACAGCAGGGACAGAGAGGAGGGAACTTCCCAGGGAAATGCTTTGTTTGTGGCAAGACTGGCCATAAGCGACAGGATTGTCCTGATAGAGGCAGGGCCCCACAGCAGCAGCAGCAGGGTGCTCGCCAGGAGACACAGAGGCCTATGATTCCCGCCGCTCTTCCCGCACCGCCACAGATGGCAGCATTGCCACCCATTCCAGCAGTCCCAGCTCAGCAGGGGCAGATACAATATGGACGTGTCTACAACGTCCACCAGGCTGCAGTTCCACAGGCACCGCCCGCGATTGAGGGTACGTTTCCTATCCATGGCACTATGGGTCGGGTATTGTTTGATATGGGGGCTACACACTGTTTTATAGCTACACACTTCGTGAAAGCTTTAGGATTGTTAGCTAGGGCAGAGAGCACAGTGACGTGTGTCGACTCACCATTGGGGAGTGGGTCACTTATTTTCTTTATATGCCGGGGAGTGGGGGTAGAGATTGGTGGTTTGGTATTACCTACAGACATGTTAGTGTTAGACATGCATGTTCACGATGTGATTATCGGTATGGATTGGCTCGTAACTTATAGGGCCATGATTGATTGCTTCAGCGGGAGCATTGTTTTTGCCATTCCGGGGCAAGAGATGTTTGTAGTGGCGATGCCTCGCCCAGAGGGAGGATCGACCGCTCATCTGTATTACATTGAGGAGGATACCTCTAAGGAGGTAGTGATTCCTTTAGATTCTATCCCAGTAGTCAGGGAGTATTCGGATGTGTTTCAGGAGATACCAGGCTTACCCCCCAGTCGAGAGATAGACTTTTTTATAGATTTGCTACCTGGTACGAGACCTATAGCACGCGCACCGTACCGTATGGCTCCAGCTGAGATGAGGGAGTTACGGGATCAGATAGAGCAGCTGTTAGGTCAGGGCTTTATTCGCAGGAGTACCTCACCTTGGGGCGCTCCAGTTCTGTTTGTGAAGAAGAGGGACGGTTCACTGAGATTGTGTGTGGACTACCGAGAGTTGAATAAGGTCACGATACAGAATAAGTATCCGTTGCCTCGAATCGATGACTTATTCGACTAGTTGAGAGGAGTTTCTTTCTTCTCAAAGATTGATTTGAGATCGGGATACCATCAGTTGCGTATCAGGGAGGAGGATGTCTCGAAGACTGCGTTCTTGTCGAGATATGGTTCTTACGAGTTTCGGGTTATGCCTTTCGGTTTGACCAACGCTCCAGCAGTGTTTATGGACTTGATGAACAGAGTGTTCAGGGATTTCCTAGACTAGTTTGTCATTGTCTTCATTGATGATATTCCGAGCATTTGAGGCAGGTTTTGCAGACACTTCGTCAGAACGAGTTGTATGCAAAATATGAGAAGTGCGGGTTTTGGCTGAAGGAAGTCCAGTTTTTGGGACACATTATTTCCGACCAGGGAATATCTGTTGATCCGGGGAAGGTATCAGCGGTGAGGGAGTGGGGACAGCCCACGACACCAACGGAGATTCGTAGTTTCTTGGGTCTAGCAGGATACTATAGGAGGTTTATTCGGGGTTTCTCGGAAATAGCAGGTCCTTTGACACATCTGACTCGTAAGGGTGTGCCATACATCTGGAGTGATGCCTGTCAGTTGGCATTCGATGAATTGAAGGACAAATTGACCTCAGCACCTGTGTTAGCATTGCCGAGACCGGGAGTTGTGTATTTGGTTTACACCGATGCGTCTTTGCAAGGACTGGGAGGTGTATTGCAACAGGAGAGACAGGCCATAACTTATGCTTCCCGTAAGCTTAAGCCTCATGAGAAGAATTACCCCACGCATGATTTGGAGTTGGCGGCAGTGGTATTTGCCCTACGGATTTGGAGGCACTATCTTTTGGGGGAGAAGTTCCAATTATTCACGGACCACAAGTCCCTACAGTACCTGTTCACGCAGAAGGAGTTGAATATGCGACAGCGTAGGTGGCTTGAGTTTGTGAAGGACTACCAGTTCGACATCCAGTACCACCCGGGAAAGGCTAACGTGGTAGCAGACGCGTTGAGCCGTAGGCCAGTAGATGAGGTGGCAGAGGTGTGGAAGGCTAAGTGGAAGGAATTGGGACACCAGGATGCAGTGGCCCGATCTTTCATGTCTGTGATGACCGTTACACCGCAGATTGTCACGAAGGTAGTACGGGCACAGGCCAATGACTCGTTCTGTCAGGAGTAGATAGTTCGATTACTAGCAGAGGGAGTCGAGTCCTATACCGTTAGCTCAGACGGGGGATTACGCTTCAATGGGAGATTGGTAGTTCCGGAAGGGGATGAATTGCGACACGATGTGATGGCAGAGTCGCACAGCTCACGGTTCGCGGTACATCCCGGAGGGGATAAAATGTACCAAGACATGAGACGCCAGTATTGGTGGAGCGGTATGAAGAGAGATATCGCTGAGTTTGTTTTGAAATGCGCCACTTGTCAGCTTGTAAAAGTGGATCATCAGAGACCGGCAGGATTGCTACAGCCATTGGAGGTCCTGGTGTGGATGTGAGAGAGCATATCCATGGACTTTATTACGGGGTTGCCTACGTCGCAGAGGGGTCACGACTCCGTTTGGGTAATTGTGGACAGGTTGTCCAAGGTCGCTCACTTTTTACCCGTAAGGACTGACTACACTACGGGACAGTATGCCCAGCTCTTCATTTAAGAGATTGTGAGACTTCACGGTGTGCCCCTAAATATCGTGTCTGACAGAGACAAGATATTTGTTTCGAGGTTTTGGGAGAGTTTCCAGGAGGCCATGGGCACGGAATTACGGTTGAGTACGGCTTATCATCCGCAGACTGATGGGCAGACTGAGCGTACAAATCAGATGTTGGAAGACATGCTACGCATGTGCATTATTGACTTCGGGGGTGGATGGGAGCAGTAACCTTCCACTGGTGGAGTTTGCTTACAACAACTCCTATCAGTTCACTATTGGCATGGCTCCGTTTGAGGCATTGTACGGTAGGCCTTGTCGTTCCCCAGCATGTTGGTCAGAGGTGGGGGACAACAAGCTGCTTGGTTCGGAAGTGATTCAGGATACTTCGGCAAGGATTGAATTGATTCGGAGTCGCATTCGGGTAGCTCAAGACAAGCAGAAGAGTTATGCTGATGCGAAGAGATTTTTCAGAGAGTTCCAAGTGGGGGACCAGGTTTTGCTCAGAGTATCTCCTATGAAGGGGATTATGCGTTTCGGGAAGAAGGGGAAGTTGGCACCAAGGTATGTAGGGCCGTTTCCTATTATTGAGCGGATAGGACCGGTTGCGTATAGACTTGGGTTACCGGAGCATTTGCATCGGATTCATGATGTGTTCCATATTTCCTCGCTAAGGAAATACCTTAGAGATAATTTGGCTCACTCTCACATTGCTGTGGAGGACATCGATCTCCATCCGGATAGCTCCTACGAGGAGGGGCCGATTACTATTTTGGACCGAAGCGAGAGGAAACTGCGGTCAAAGATAGTTCCGTTAGTGCGTGTTCAGTGGCGACATCACAATGTCGAGGAATCCACATGGGAGCGCGAGGATGAGATGCGCGAACGTTATCCAGAGTTGTTTTTAGCAGGTACTTTCTAGTTTCGAATTTCGGGACGAAATTCAGTTATTAGGGGGGGAGTATGTAATACCCCGTACTTTTGGCTATATTTATTTTGGGATTAATTAATTAAATGCGTATTAATTGGAAATTAATCCGGGTTATAAATACTAACGAGATGCGAGTTGGTATTTGATGATTATGTGCATATATGATTATATATGAATTTGGAATTATGAAATTTTTTGTGAGATTAATATACGGTAATTTGAGAATTTTGTTGAGACGCGTGTGACCGCCGCGTCATGGTATATTATTTTAATTATAAAAGTGATTTTTATTTCTATTATCCGTATGGTCGTTTTGAGTGCGCCAATGCGTCCGGAAGGGTCGAGATAGTCAGAAAACACTAGCCAGGGGTTTGTTTGGATTCCGGGGTATTTTTAGGCCATACCGGTATCATAAAGGGTATTTTGGTAATTTTACATTTTGAGGAATTAAAAGTGACGAAAATTGGGAGTCTTAATCTGATGTGGATTTAACCCACTAAACCCACTAACCAACCCATATTAACCCTTTAAGCTACGGAGGCTATCATTAGGTTTACAACTTTCCCAAAGAAAACCCTAGCCACCTTAAGCCACCATTGGAGAAGAAGCTTGGAGAAGAGAAGAAATTCTGCAGAAATCTTCATTAAACCTACACCAAACCCAGAGACAATCAAGGCAAGTGTTTTAATTATATTTAAATTTGTAGAATGTTCCTTCCATGTTAGAAAATTGAAGAATATCAATTGTTCTTGAAAGATAATGAAAACCCATGTGTCTTGAAGCTTAGAACTTGAAAATCTTGAGGAGAATTGCATATAGAATGATAGGTAGATGAGTATTCCCATATTATTTGTGATTGGAAGAAATTAAAACGGAATTATATTGGATTAATTCATGATTCATAAAGTTAGAGTTCATGTTCTTGATAAATTGGGAAAAAGTGTAGAGATTTATAAATTTGGTTGATGATAGGATGGATTAATCCTTCAAAACGTGTTAGGATGTGATTATAATATGTTTAGGATTGTTAGAGACCTTAAAACGATTGTTGGGACTTAGTTTAGAAGAGATTTGAGGAGTAAGAATGGTGAAAAAATGAGATTAGACAAATCTGGGACGAATCTGGTAGGTCGTTAGAAGCCCCTGCCCAGGTCGTTCGAACGAACTCGTTCGAACGAGCTTCTAAAAAATTGATCAGTCGTTCTAACGAAAGGGAGCCTCGTTCGATAACTTTGTGCAAACGAGATCTCGTTAGAAGGTACAGTTCGTTCGAACGAACTGGATCTCGTTCGAACAGCCTCGTTCGAACGAGACTTCTAACGAGTTGACAGAGGAATCTCGTTCGAACAGTCTCGTTCGAACGAGACTTCTAACGAGTTGACAGTTTGGGCCTTTTTGGACTGTTTTGATTTTTGGAGACCTGTAAACTTGTTTGAGGATATAGATAACATTCCGATGATAATATAAGGATACAATTGGGACTTTTGGGTATTTAGGAGAAGGAAATTATATACGAGAATTATATTAAATGGACAGTTTGGGTTGAGACGTGAGTGTCTACTATAACGAGAGAATAAATTATGGTGCGTATGATTATAAACCGGAATAGTATAAATTGTGATAATTATAAGTTGGTACGAGAATGCGATATGTACTACGATTAAACTACGGGATTACTAAGATGTGTGTTTACTTAGTATTGGTATATGAATTGTGTGTATGGCATACCTACCATACTTGCTATCAAGGGAGGTTTGCATTCGCTTAGGGCCCTCTGATCCTTGTGTTGCCCGGATTTAGACTGGTTACCTTGATGAACATAGGTCATAGAAAGATTTATTGGGATATTAATAAGTCCGCTGATCGTGGGAGCGTAGGTATGTGCGTGACCCATGTGATGTGACTGTGTTCGCCTCCATTATTTGTGATGTTGTTATCTGTGAACTATTCCTGAGAGATTCAGAATATGTAATCCTTACGTACGTGATGTACCGGGATGGATAGCAGAGTATGTGTGCACCACAGCTTAGTTCTCGGGGTGCTTGTATTGTATATTTATGATGTGATTAATATACACTTAATTAATGGGAACCTTCATGTTAATGTTGTGAATATAATTACGGTATTGTTTCGAGAAACATAACGAGTTAGCTGATAGTGAAATATATTGCATATTGAGCATCTGAGTTTACGTTAAACCCCTACTTAATTACGAGCGTTATAATGTTAATAGAACCGAGTAATATGGGTAGGACCTATGATAGTCTAGCTAGAGATGATGTCACTTAGCGAGTGGGTTGTGTCGCTGTAGATGGGTACTTACGTTAGGAGTGCACAGTTAGACGAGAGGTGAGAATATCATGTGAGTGCACGTCCTAACATGTACTTTGCATTTAATGTTTTAAATGTTTTTAAAGCACTTGCAGGTTTTTAAAATATAAATCCACATTCGGGCTCTGACCCGTTTGCTTTTCAAATCTATTTTTCTTTGTAAAACCATTTTAGGTGCCCAGCCACAAGGACACCATGCATAGGATATTCATTCAGGTGACGAGCTGTAGCTGTTTGTGGAAGCTACAGGGATTTGTTTGTAGACGCTTCTATCACTTGGATTCCAGATTAATCATCTATCAGTTGTAGGGCATGTTGCCCATTTTTACTAGAGTTACATTTCTATTTCAATTTTCAGACTTTGGCATGTACTGTTTTAGTTTTCGGTTTACTTAATTCAGTTGTGGGATTGTAGTGAGGAGTTTTTCCTCCGTACTTTATTTACGTTATGTAATGGTCATTCTATTTACTTCATTATGGTGAATGGTGTTATTATTCTTTATTACACTTGTTACATGTTAACCAGACTTTAATTAAAATTTGGCACTTACTTTTTAAATACTAGGTGGTTAGTAATCTTTAAAATGTTTTCGACAGTGATGCTATTAACTGGACCAACTTGACATTTTGAATTAATTTAATAAAGGAGTAGCTACCCGGTATTTAATTAGTCGGGGTGTCACAGGTGGTATCAGAGCATCAGGTTCTAGTGTCCTTTAGGATCTGACGGCTTATTATGTTTCCACTAAGTTTCTTTGATATAGAGCCCTATATTTTAGGACTGTTGTACTCTTTTTATGTATGCTTCGTTCTTCAGCTATTTTAAGTTTATAAACAGCAAACTTATAAACTTTGTTCTTATTTCATATGCCTCCACGACGTGCACGACGAGTTCCCAGGGATGCAACTCCCGAACCCCAGCCCGCTCCAGTTCAGGGCATGATGAACGCCGCTGAGGTTGCAGCTATAGTAGCCCAAGCGGTAAATGCCGCAATTGCCGTTGTTCAGCAGGCACCACCGCAGGCGTCGGTTTCTGCGCCAGTATAGGCTAATGCATTCCCGTCTGCTTGGGAGCGTGTACGTGACGCTTTTCAAAAAGCGCATCCACCAGAGTTTGCTGGTAGCTCAGATGTGGTAGTCTCGAGCCAGTAGAGGAAGGATATGCAGAGGCACTTAAGGATGTATGAGTGCACGGATGTCCAGAAATAGGTGCTAGCTACTTTCAAGCTAGTCGAATCTGCGCTACAGTGGTGGGAGTCTATTACCCCCATGGAGGAGAGGGATACTCTCACTATTCAGGACTTCTGGGTGCGGTTTGACCGCAAGTACTTTTCGTCTGCTGTTCACACGGAAATGAGGAGGAAACTTATGAATCTGAGGCAAGAGGGTAAGACTGTGGCCGAGTATGAGGCCGAGTTCACGAATCTGTTGAATATCGTTCCAGATGAGATACCAACAGAGAAGAAGAAGATTGAGAAGTTCACCGACGGGTTGACATGGAAAATCCGTCAGCATCTGCTAGGGAACCTATCGTTGGCCACCTACTCTGATGTGGTTAACGCTGCATTATTACACTGCCAGGACCACCATTTTCATATGGCCGAGGGCAAGAGGTCGGGGGAGTCTAGCCATCAGGGCAGGACTGGAGGACATGGTGCCAGCGGGGCACAATCTGGTCAGGGGCAGAGACAGAATGAGCAGGGCTCCCAACAGGGGGATAATAAGAGGTTCCGGTCAGGGAACTACAGGCAGGGACAAGGAGGTTTCCGTCAGGGCCATCAGGGTCCAAACGGCCATCCGGGCCAACAGGGGCAGAATGGGCAGCAGTTTCACCAGGGCCAGCAGGGCCAAGGGAGGAACGGTAACGTCCACCAGGGCCGGGGACAAGGGACAGAGAGGAGGGAACTTCCCAGGGAAATGCTTTGTTTGTGGTAAGACTGGCCATAAGCGACAGGATTGTCCTGATAGAGGCAGGGCCCCACAGCAGCAGCAGCAGGGTGCTCGCCAGGAGACACAGAGGCCTATGTTTCCCGCCGCTCTTCCCGCACCGCCACAGATGGCAGCATTGCCACCCATTCCAGCAGTCCCAGCTCAGCAGGGGCAGATACAATATGGACGTGTCTACAACGTCCACCAGGCTGCAGTTCCACAGGCACCGCCCGCGATTGAGGGTACGTTTCCTATCCTTGGCACTATGGGTCGGGTATTGTTTGATACGGGGGCTACACACTGTTTTATAGCTACACACTTCGCGAAAGCTTTAGGATTGTTAGCTACGGCAGAGAGCACAGTGACGTGTGTCGACTCACCATTGGGGAGTGGGTCACTTATTTTCTTTATATGCCGGGGAGTGGGGGTAGAGATTGGTGGTTTGGTATTACCTACAGACATGTTAGTGTTAGACATGCATGTTCACGATGTGATTATCGGTATGGATTGGCTCGTAACTTATAGGGCCATGATAAATTGCTTCAGCGGGAGCATTGTTTTTGCCATTCCGGGGCAAGAGATGTTTGTAGTGGCGATGCCTCGCCCAGAGGGAGGATCGACCGCTCATCTGTATTACATTGAGGAGGATACCTCTAAGGAGGTAGTGATTCCTTTAGATTCTATCCCAGTAGTCAGGGAGTATTCGGATGTGTTTCAGGAGATACCAGGCTTACCCCCCAGTCGAGAGATAGACTTTGTTATAGATTTGCTACCGGGTACGAGACCTATAGCACGCGCACCGTACCGTATGGCTCCAGCTGAGATGAGGGAGTTACGGGATCAGATAGAGCAGCTGTTAGGTCAGGGCTTTATTCGCAGGAGTACCTCACCTTGGGGCGCTCCAGTTCTGTTTGTGAAGAAGAGGGACGGTTCACTGAGATTGTGTGTGGACTACCGAGAGTTGAATAAGGTCACGATACGGAATAAGTATCCGTTGCCTCGAATCGATGACTTATTCGACTAGTTGAGAGGAGTTTCTTTCTTCTCAAAGATTGATTTGAGATCGGGATACCATCAGTTGCGTATCAGGGAGGAGGATGTCTCGAAGACTGCGTTCTTGTCGAGATATGGTTCTTACGAGTTTCGGGTTATGCCTTTCGGTTTGACCAACGCTCCAGCAGTGTTTATGGACTTGATGAACAGAGTGTTCAGGGATTTCCTAGACCAGTTTGTCATTGTCTTCATTGATGATATTCCGAGCATTTGAGGCAGGTTTTGCAGACACTTCGTCAGAACGAGTTGTATGCAAAATATGAGAAGTGCGGGTTTTGGCTGAAGGAAGTCCAGTTTTTGGGACACATTATTTCCGACCAGGGAATATCTATTGATCCGGGGAAGGTATCAGCGGTGAGGGAGTGGGGACAGCCCACGACACCAACGGAGATTCGTAGTTTCTTGGGTCTAGCAGGATACTATAGGAGGTTTATTCGGGGTTTCTCGGAAATAGCAGGTCCTTTGACACATCTGACTCGTAAGGGTGTGCCATACATCTGGAGTGATGCCTGTCAGTTGGCATTCGATGAATTGAAGGACAAATTGACCTCAGCACCTGTGTTAGCATTGCCGAGACCGGGAGTTGTGTATTTGGTTTACACCGATGCGTCTTTGCAAGGACTGGGAGGTGTATTGCAGCAGGAGAGACAGGCCATAGCTTATGCTTCCCGTAAGCTTAAGCCTCATGAGAAGAATTACCCCACGCATGATTTGGAGTTGGCGGCAGTGGTATTTGCCCTACGGATTTGGAGGCACTATCTTTTGGGGGAGAAGTTCCAATTATTCACGGACCACAAGTCCCTACAGTACCTGTTCACGCAGAAGGAGTTGAATATGCGACAGCGTAGGTGGCTTGAGTTTGTGAAGGACTACCAGTTCGACATCCAGTACCACCCGGGAAAGGCTAACGTGGTAGCAGACGCGTTGAGCCGTAGGCCAGTAGATGAGGTGGCAGAGGTGTGGAAGGCTAAGTGGAAGGAATTGGGACACCAGGATGCACTGGCCCGATCTTTCATGTCTGTGATGACCGTTACACCGCAGATTGTCACGAAGGTAGTACGGGCACCGGCCAATGACTCGTTCTGTCAGGAGTAGATAGTTCGATTACTAGCAGAGGGAGCCGAGTCCTATACCGTTAGATCAGACGGGGGATTACGCTTCAATGGGAGATTGGTAGTTCCGGAAGGGGATGAATTGCGACACGATGTGATGGCAGAGTCGCACGGCTCACGGTTCGCGGTACATCCCGGAGGGGATAAAATGTACCAAGACATGAGACGCCAGTATTGGTGGAGCGGTATGAAGAGAGATATCGCTGAGTTTGTTTTGAAATGCACCACTTGTCAGCTTGTAAAAGTGGATCATCAGAGACCGGCAGGATTGCTACAGCCATTGGAGGTCCCGGTGTGGATGTGGGAGAGCATATCCATGGACTTTATTACGGGGTTGCCTATGTCGCAGAGGGGTCACGACTCCGTTTGGGTAATTGTGGACAGGTTGTCCAAGGTCGCTCACTTTTTACCCGTAAGGACTGACTACACTACGGGACAGTATGCCCAGCTCTTCATTTAAGAGATTGTGAGACTTCACGGTGTGCCCCTAAATATCGTGTCTAACAGAGACAAGATATTTGTTTCGAGATTTTGGGAGAGTTTCCAGGAGGCCATGGGCACGGAATTACGGTTGAGTACGGCTTATCATCCGCAGACTGATGGGCAGACTGAGCGCACAAATCAGATGTTGGAAGACATGCTACGCATGTGCATTATTGACTTCGGGGGTGGATGGGAGCAGTACCTTCCACTGGTGAAGTTTGCTTACAACAACTCCTATCAGTTCACTATTGGCATGGCTCCGTTTGAGGCATTGTACGGTAGGCCTTGTCGTTCCCCAGCATGTTGGTCAGAGGTGGGGGACAACAAACTGCTTGGGTCGGAAGTGATTCAGGATACTTCGGCAAGGATTGAATTGATTCGGAGTCGCATTCGGGTAGCTCAAGACAGGCAGAAGAGTTATGCTAATGCGAAGAGATTTTTCAGAGAGTTCCAAGTGGGGGACCAGGTTTTGCTCAGAGTATCTCCTATGAAGGGGATTATGCGTTTCGGGAAGAAGGGGAAGTTGGCACCAAGGTATGTAGGGCCGTTTCCTATTATTGAGCGGATCGGACCGGTTGCGTATAGACCTGGGTTACCGGAGCATTTGCATCGGATTCATGATGTGTTCCATATTTCCTCGCTAAGGAAATACCTTAGAGATAATTTGGCTCACTCTCACATTGCTGTGGAGGACATCGATCTCCATCCGGATAGCTCCTACGAGGAGGGGCCGATTACTATTTTGGACCGAAGCGAGAGGAAACTGCGGTCAAAGATAGTTCCGTTAGTGCGTGTTCAGTGGCGACATCACAATGTCGAGGAATTCACATGGGAGCGCGAGGATGAGGTGCGCGAACGTTATCCAGAGTTGTTTTTAGCAGGTACTTTCTAGTTTCGAATTTCGGGACAAAATTCAGTTATTAGGGGGGGAGTATGTAATACCCCGTACTTTTGGCTATATTTATTTTTGGGATTAATTAATTAAATGCGTATTAATTGGAAATTAATCCGGGTTATAAATAGTAACGAGATGCGAGTTTGTATTTGATGATTATGTGCATATATGATTATATATGAATTTGGAATTATGAAATAATTTGTGAGATTAATATACGGCAATTTGAGAATTTTGTTGAGACGCGTGTGACCGCCGCGTCATGGTATATTATTTTAATTATAAAAGTGATTTTTATTTCTATTATCCATATGGTCGTTTTGAGTGCGCCAATGCGTCCGGAAGGGTCGAGATAGTCAGAAAACACTAGCCAGGGGTGTTGTTTGGATTCCGGGGTATTTTAGACCATACCGGTATCATAAAGGGTATTTTGGTAATTTTACATTTTGAGGAATTAAAAGTGACAAAAATTGGGAGTCTTAATCTGATGTGTATTTAACCCACTAAACCCACTAACCAACCCATATTAACCCTTTAAGCTACGGAGGCTATCATTAGGTTTACAACTTTCCCAAAGAAAACCCTAGCCACCTTAAGCCACCATTGGAGAAGAAGCTTGGAGAAGAGAAGAAATTCTGCAGAAATCTTCATTAAACCTACACCAAACCCAGAGACAATCAAGGCAAGTGTTTTAATTATATTTAAATTCGTAGAATGTTCCTTCCATGTTAGAAAATTGAAGAATATCAATTGTTCTTGAAAGATAATGAAAACCCATGTGTCTTGAAGCTTAAAACTTGAAAATCTTGAGGAGAATTGCATGTAGAATGATAGGTAGATGAGTATTCCCATATTATTTGTGATTGGAAGAAATTAAAACGGAATTATATTGGATTAATTCATGATTCATAAAGTTAGGGTTCATGTTCTTGATAAATTGGGAAAAAGTGTAGAGATTTATAAATTTGGTTGATGATAGGATGGATTAATCCTTCAAAACGTGTTAGGATGTGATTATAATATGTTTAGGATTGTTAGAGACCTTAAAACGATTGTTGGGACTTAGTTTAGAAGAGATTTGAGGAGTAAGAATGGTGAAAAAACGAGATTAGACAAATCTGGGACGAATCTGGTAGGTCGTTAGAAGCCCCTGCCCAGGTCGTTCGAACGAACTCGTTCGAACGAGCTTCTAACGAATTGATGAGTCGTTCTAACGAAAAGGAGCCTCGTTCGATAACTTTGTGCAAACGAGATCTCGTTAGAAGGTACAGTTCGTTCGAACGAACTGGATCTCGTTCGAACAGCCTCGTTCGAACGAGACTTCTAACGAGTTGACAGAGGAATCTTGTTCGAACAGTCTCGTTCGAACGAGACTTCTAACAAGTTGACAGTTTGGGCCTTTTTGGACTGTTTTGATTTTTGGAGACCTGTAAACTTGTTTGAGGATATAGATAACATTCCGATGATAATATAAGGATACAATTGGGACTTTTGGGTATTTAGGAGAAGGAAATTATATACGAGAGTTATATTAAATGGATAGTTTGGGTTGAGACGTGAGTGTCTACTACGACGAGAGAATAAATTATGGTGCGTATGATTATAAACTGAAATAGTATAAATTGTGATAATTATAAGTTGGTACGAGAATGCGATATGTACTACGATTAAACTACGGGATTACTAAGATGTGTGTTTACTTAGTATTGGTATATGAATTGTGTGTATGGCATACCTACCATACTTGCTATCAAGGGAGGTTTGCATTCTCTTAGGGCCCTCTGATCCTTGTGTTGCCCGGATTTAGACTGGTTACCTTGATGAACATAGGTCATAGAAAGATTTATTGGGATGTTAATAAGTCCGCTGATCGTGGGAGCGTAGGTATGTGCGTGACCCATGTGATGTGACTGTGTTCGCCTCCATTATTTGTGATGTTGTTATCTGTGAACTATTCCTGAGAGATTCAGAATATGTAATCCTTACGTACGTGATGTACCGGGATGGATAGCAGAGTATGTGTGCACCACAGCTTAGTTCTCGGGGTGCTTGTATTGTATATTTATGATGTGATTAATATACACTTAATTAATGGGAACCTTCATGTTAATGTTGTGAATATAATTACGGTATTGTTTCGAGAAACATAACGAGTTAGCTGATAGTGAAATATATTGCATATTGAGCATCTGAGTTTACGTTAAACCCCTACTTAATTACGAGCGTTATAATGTTAATAGAACCGAGTAATATGGGTAGGACCTATGATAGTCTAGCTAGAGATGATGTCACTTAGCGAGTGGGTTGTGTCGCTGTAGATGGGTACTTACGTTAGGAGTGCACAGTTAGACGAGAGGTGAGAATATCATGTGAGTGCACGTCCTAACATGTACTTTGCATTTAATGTTTTAAATGTTTTTAAAGCACTTGCAGGTTTTTAAAATATAAATCCACATTCGGGCTCTGACCCGTTTGCTTTTCAAATCTATTTTTCTTTGTAAAACCATTTTAGGTGCCCAGCCACAAGGACACCATGCATAGGATATTCATTCAGGTGACGAGCTGTAGCTGTTTGTGGAAGCTACAGGGATTTGTTTGTAGACGCTTCTATCACTTGGATTCCAGATTCATCATCTATCAGTTGTAGGGCATGTTGCCCATTTTTACTAGAGTTACATTTCTATTTCAATTTTCAGACTTTGGCATGTACTGTTTTAGTTTTCGGTTTACTTAATTCAGTTGTGGGATTGTAGTGAGGAGTTTTTCCTCCGTACTTTATTTACGTTATGTAATGGTCATTCTATTTACTTCATTATGGTGAATGGTGTTATTATTCTTTATTACACTTGTTACATGTTAACCAGACTTTAATTAAAATTTGGCACTTACTTTTTAAATACTAGGTGGTTAGTAATCTTTAAAATGTTTTCGACAGTGATGCTATTAACTGGACCAACTTGACATTTTGAATTAATTTAATAAAGGAGTAGCTACCCGGTATTTAATTAGTCGGGGTGTCACAGGTGGTATCAGAGCATCAGGTTCTAGTGTCCTTTAGGATCTGACGGCTTATTATGTTTCCACTAAGTTTCTTTGATATAGAGCCCTATATTTTAGGACTGTTGTACTCTTTTTATGTATGCTTCGTTCTTCAGCTATTTTAAGTTTATAAACAGCAAACTTATAAACTTTGTTCTTATTTCATATGCCTCCACGACGTGCACGACGAGTTCCCAGGGATGCAACTCCCGAACCCCAGCCCGCTCCAGTTCAGGGCATGATGAACGCCGCTGAGGTTGCAGCTATAGTAGCCCAAGCGGTAAATGCCGCAATTGCCGTTGTTCAGCAGGCACCACCGCAGGCGTCGGTTTCTGCGCCAGTATAGGCTAATGCATTCCCGTCTGCTTGGGAGCGTGTACGTGACGCTTTTCAAAAAGCGCATCCACCAGAGTTTGCTGGTAGCTCAGATGTGGTAGTCTCGAGCCAGTAGAGGAAGGATATGCAGAGGCACTTAAGGATGTATGAGTGCACGGATGTCCAGAAACAGGTGCTAGCTACTTTCAAGCTAGTCGGATCTGCGCTACAGTGGTGGGAGTCTATTACCACCATGGAGGAGAGGGATACTCTCACTATTCAGGACTTCTGGGTGCGGTTTGACCGCAAGTACTTTTCATTTGCTGTTCACACGGAAATGAGGAGGAAACTTATGAATCTGAGGCAAGAGGGTAAGACTGTGGCCGAGTATGAGGCCGAGTTCACGAATCTGTTGAATATCGTTCCAGATGAGATACCAACAGAGAAGAAGAAGATTGAGAAGTTCACCGACGGGTTGACATGGAAAATCCGTCAACATCTGCTAGGGAACCTATCGTTGGCCACCTATTCTGATGTGGTTAACGCTGCATTATTACACTGCCAGGACCACCATTTTCATATGGCCGAGGGCAAGAGGTCAGGGGAGTCTAGCCATCAGGGCAGGACTGGAGGACATGGTACCAGCGGGGCACAATCTGGTCAGGGGCAGAGACAGAATGAGCAGGGCTCCCAGCAGGGGGATAATAAGAGGTTCCGGTCAGGGAACTACAGGCAGGGACAAGGAGGTTTCCGTCAGGGCCATCAGGGTCCAAACGGCCATCCGGGCCAACAGGGGCAGAATGGGCAGCAGTTTCACCAGGGCCAGCAGGGCCAAGGGAGGAACGGTAACGGCCACCAGGGCCGGGGACAGCAGAGACAGTGAGGAGGGAACTTCCCAGGGAAATGCTTTGTTTGTGGCAAGACTGGCCATAAGCGACAGGATTGTCCTGATAGAGGCAGGGCCCCACAGCAGCAGCAGCAGGGTGCTCGCCAGGAGACACAAAGGCCTATGTTTCCCACCGCTCTTCCCGCACCGCCACAGATGGAAGCATTGCCACCCATTCCAGCAGTCCCAGCTCAGCAGGGGCAGATACAGTATGGACGTGTCTACAACGTCCACCAGGCTGCAGTTCCACAGGCACCGCCCGCGATTGAGGGTACGTTTCCTATCCATGGCACTATGGGTCGGGTATTGTTTGATACGGGGGCTACACACTGTTTTATAGCTACACACTTCGCGAAAGCTTTAGGATTGTTAGCTACGGCAGAGAGCACAGTGACGTGTGTCGACCCACAATTGGGGAGTGGGTCACTTATTTTCTTTATATGCCGGGGAGTGGTGGTAGAGATTGGTGGTTTGGTATTACCTACAAACATGTTAGTGTTAGACATGCATGTTCACGATGTGATTATCGGTATGGATTGGCTCGTAACTTATAGGGCCATGATTGATTGCTTCAGCGGGAGCATTGTTTTTGGCATTCCGGGGCAAGAGATGTTTGTAGTGGCGATGCCTCGCCCAGAGGGAGGATCGACCGCTTATCTGTATTACATTGAGGAGGATACCTCTAAGGAGGTAGTGATTCCTTTAGATTCTATCCCAGTAGTCAGGGAGTATTCGGATGTGTTTCAGGAGATACCAGGCTTACCCCCCAGTCGAGAGATAGACTTTGTTATAGATTTGCTACCGGGTACGAGACCTATAGCACGCGCACCGTACCGTATGGCTCCAGCTGAGATGAGGGAGTTACGGGATCAGATAGAGCAGCTGTTAGGTCAGGGCTTTATTCGCAGGAGTACCTCACCTTGGGGCGCTCCAGTTCTGTTTGTGAAGAAGAGGGACGGTTCACTGAGATTGTGTGTGGACTACCGAGAGTTGAATAAGGTCACGATACGGAATAAGTATCCGTTGCCTCGAATCGATGACTTATTCGACTAGTTGAGAGGAGTTTCTTTCTTCTCAAAGATTGATTTAAGATCGGGATACCATCAGTTGCGTATCAGGGAGGAGGATGTCTCGAAGACTGCGTTCTTGTCGAGATATGGTTCTTACGAGTTTCGGGTTATGCCTTTCGGTTTGACCAACGCTCCAGCAGTGTTTATGGACTTGATGAACAGAGTGTTCAGGGATTTCCTAGATCAGTTTGTCATTGTCTTCATTGATGATATTCCGAGCATTTGAGGCAGGTTTTGTAGACACTTCGTCAGAACGAGTTGTATGCAAAATATGAGAAGTGTGGGTTTTGGCTGAAGGAAGTCCAGTTTTTGGGACACATTATTTCCGACCAGGGAATATCTGTTGATCCGGGGAAGGTATCAGCGGTGAGGGAGTGGGGACAGCCCACGACACCAACAGAGATTCGTAGTTTCTTGGGTCTAGCAGGGTACTACAGGAGGTTTATTCGGGGTTTCTCGGAAATAGCAGGTCCTTTGACACATCTGACTCGTAAGGGTGTGCCATACATCTGGAGTGATGCCTGTCAGTTGGCATTCGATGAATTGAAGGACAAATTGACCTCAGCACCTGTGTTAGCATTGCCGAGACCGGGAGTTGTGTATTTGGTTTACACCGATGCGTCTTAGCAAGGACTGGGAGGTGTATTGCAGCAGGAGAGACAGGCCATAGCTTATGCTTCCCGTAAGCTTAAGCCTCATGAGAAGAATTACCCCACGCATGATTTGAAGTTGGCGGCAGTGGTATTTGCCCTACGGATTTGGAGGCACTATCTTTTGGGGGAGAAGTTCCAATTGTTCACGGACCACAAGTCCCTACAGTACCTGTTCAAGCAGAAGGAGTTGAATATGCGACAGCGTAGGTGGCTTGAGTTTGTGAAGGACTACCAGTTCGACATCCAGTACCACCCGGGAAAGGCTAACGTGGTAGCAGACGCGTTGAGCCGTAGGCCAGTAGATGAGGTGGCAGAGGTGTGGAAGGCTAAGTGGAAGGAATTGGGACACCAGGATGCACTGGCCCGATCTTTCATGTCTGTGATGACCGTTACACCGCAGATTGTCACGAAGGTAGTACGGGCACAGGCCAATGACTCGTTCTGTCCGGAGTAGATAGTTTGATTACTAGCAGAGGGAGCCGAGTCCTATACCGTTAGCTCAGACGGGGGATTACGCTTCAATGGGAGATTGGTAGTTCCGGAAGGGGATGAATTGCGACACGATGTGATGGCAGAGTCGCACGGCTCACGGTTCGGGGTACATCCCGGAGGGGATAAAATGTACCAAGACATGAGACGCCAGTATTAGTGGAGCGGTATGAAGAGAGATATCGCTGAGTTTGTTTTGAAATGCGCCACTTGTCAGCTTGTAAAAGTGGATCATCAGAGACCGGCAGGATTGCTACAGCCATTGGAGGTCCCGGTGTGGATGTGGGAGAGCATATCCATGGACTTTATTACGGGGTTGCCTACGTCGCAGAGGGGTCACGACTCCGTTTGGGTAATTGTGGACAGGTTGTCCAAGGTCGCTCACTTTTTACCCGTAAGGACTGACTACACTATGGGACAGTATGCCCAGCTCTTCATTTCAGAGATTGTGAGACTTCACGGTGTGCCCCTAAATATCGTGTCTGACAGAGACAAGATATTTATTTCGAGATTTTGGGAGAGTTTCCAGCAGGCCATGGGCACGGAATTACGGTTGAGTACGGCTTATCATCCGCAGACTGATGGGCAGACTGAGCGCACAAATCAGATGTTGGAAGACATGCTACGCATGTGCATTATTGACTTCGGGGGTGGATGGGAGCAGTACCTTCCACTGGTGGAGTTTGCTTACAACAACTCCTATCAGTTCACTATTGGCATGGCTCCGTTTGAGGCATTGTACGGTAGGCCTTGTTGTTCCCCAGCATGTTGGTTAGATGTGGGGGACAACAAACTGCTTGGGCCAGAAGTGATTCAGGATACTTCGGCAAGGATTGAATTGATTCGGAGTCGCATTCGGGTAGCTCAAGACAGGCAGAAGAGTTATGCTGATGCGAAGAGATTTTTCAGAGAGTTCCAAGTGGGGGACCAGGTTTTGCTCAGAGTATCTCCTATGAAGGGGATTATGCATTTCGGGAAGAAGGGGAAGTTGGCACCAAGGTATGTGGGGCCGTTTCCTATTATTGAGCGGATCGGACCGGTTGCGTATAGACTTGGGTTACCAGAGCATTTGCATCGGATTCATGATGTGTTCCATATTTCCTCGCTAAGGAAATACCTTAGAGATAATTTGTCTCACTCTCACATTGCTGTGGAGGACATCGATCTCCAGCCGGATAGCTCCTACGAGGAGGGGCCGATTACTATTTTGGACCGAAGCGAGAGGAAACTGCGGTCAAAGATAGTTCCGTTAGTGCGTGTTCAGTGGCAACATCACAATGTCGAGGAATCCACATGGGAGCGCGAGGATGAGGTGCGTGGACGTTATCCAGAGTTGTTTTTAGCAGGTACTTTCTAGTTTCAAATTTCGGGACGAAATTCAGTTATTAGGGGGGGAGTATGTAATACCCCGTACTTTTGGCTATATTTATTTTTGGGATTAATTAATTAAATGCGTATTAATTGGAAATTAATCCGGGTTATAAATACTAACGAGATGCGAGTTGGTATTTGATGATTATGTGCATATATGATTATATATGAATTTGGAATTATGAAATTTGTCGTGAGATTAATATACGGCAATTTGAGAATTTTGTTGAGACGCGTGTGACCGCCGCGTCATGGTATATTATTTTAATTATAAAAGTGATTTTTATTTCTATTATCCGTATGGTCGTTTTGAGTGCGCCAATGCGTCTGGAAGGGTCGAGATAGTCAGAAAACACTAGCCAGGGGTGTTGTTTGGATTCCGGGGTATTTTTAGGCCATACCGGTATCATAAAGGGTATTTTGGTAATTTTACATTTTGAGGAATTAAAAGTGA
The DNA here is from genome assembly GCA_949130495.1 of Sambucus nigra. Taxonomy (NCBI): domain Eukaryota; kingdom Viridiplantae; phylum Streptophyta; class Magnoliopsida; order Dipsacales; family Adoxaceae; genus Sambucus; species Sambucus nigra. Next base: position 1,294,654 of record CASBWL010000014.1, read on the forward strand.
CGAAAATTGGGAGTCTTAATCTGATGTGGATTTAACCCACTAAACCCACTAACCAACCCATATTAAACCTTTAAGCTACGGAGGCTATCATTAGGTTTACAACTTTCCCAAAGAAAACCCTAGCCACCTTAAGCCACCATTGGAGAAGAAGCTTGGAGAAGAGAAGAAATTCTGCAGAAATCTTCATTAAACCTACACCAAACCCATAAACAATCAAGGCAAGTGTTTTAATTATATTTAAATTCGTAGAATGTTCCTTCCATGTTAGAAAATTGAAGAATATCAATTGTTCTTGAAAGATAATGAAAACCCATGTTTCTTGAAGCTTAGAACTTGAAAATCTTGAGGAGAATTGCATGTAGAATGATAGGTAGATGAGTATTCCCATATTATTTGTGATTGGAAGAAATTAAAACGGAATTATATTGGATTAATTCATGATTCATAAAGTTAGGGTTCATGTTCTTGATAAATTGGGAAAAAGTGTAGAGATTTGTAAATTTGGTTGATGATAGGATGAATTAATCCTTCAAAACGTGTTAGGATGTGATTATAATATGTTTAGGATTGTTAGAGACCTTAAAAAGATTGTTGGGACTTAGTTTAGAAGATATTTGAGGAGTAAGAATGGTGAAAAAACGAGATTAGACAAATCTGGGACGTCGTTAGAAGCCCCTGCCCAGGTCGTTCGAACGAACTCGTTCGAAAGAGCTTCTAACGAATTGAACAGTCGTTCTAATGAAAGGGAGCCTCGTTCGATAACTTCGTTCGAATGAGATCTCGTTAGAAGGTACAGTTCGTTCGAACGAACAGGATCTCGTTCGAACAGCCTCGTTCGAACGAGACTTCTAACGAGTTGACAGAGGAATCTCGTTCGAACAGTCTCGTTCGAACGAGACTTCTAACGAGTTGACAGTTTGGGCCTTTTTGGACTGTTTTGGTTTTTGGAGACCCGTAAACTTGTTTGAGGATATAGATAACATTCCGATGATAATATAAGGATAGAATTGGGACTTTTGTGTATTTAGGAGAAGGAAATTATATACGAGAGTTATATTAAATTGGCAGTTTGGGTTGAGACGTGAGTGTCTACTACGACGAGAGAATAAATTATCGTGCATATGATTATAAACCGGAATAGTATAAATTGTGATAATTATAAGTTGGTACGATAATGCGATATGTACTACGATTAAACTACGGGATTACTAAGAAGTGTGTTTACTTAGTATTGGTATATGAATTGTGTGTATGGCATACCTACCATACTTGCTATCAAGGGAGGTTTGCGTTCGCTTAGGGCCCTCTGATCCTTGTGTTGCCCGGATTTAGACTGGTTACCTTGATGAACATAGGTCATAGAAAGACTTATTGGGATATTAATAAGTCCGCTGATCGTGGGAGCGTAGGTATGTGCGTGACCCATGTGATGTGACTGTGTTCGCCTCCATTACTTGTGATGTTGTTATCTGTGAACTATTCCTGAGAGATTCAGAATATGTAATCCTTACGTACGTGATGTACCGGGATGGATAGTAGAGTATGTGTGCACCACATCTTAGTTCTCGGGGTGCTTGTATTGTATATTTATGATGTGATTAATATACACTTAATTAATGGGAACCTTCATGTTAATGTTGTGAATATAATTACGGTATTGTTTCGAGAAACATAACGAGTTAGCTGATAGTGAAATATATTGCATATTGAGCATCTGAGTTTACGTTAAACCCCTACTTAATTACGAGCGTTATGATGTTAATAGAATCGAGTAATATGGGTAGGACCTATGATAGTCTAGCTAGAGATGATGTCACTTAGCGAGTGGGTTGTGTCGCTGTAGATGGGTACTTACGTTAGGAGTGCACAGTTAGACGAGAGGTGAGAATATCATGTGAGTGCACGTCCTAACATGTACTTTGCATTTAATGTTTTAAATGTTTTTAAATCACTTGCAGGTTTTTAAAATATAACTCCACATTCGGGCTCTGACCCGTTTGCTTTTCAAATCTATTTTTCTTTTTAAAACCATTTTAGGTGCCCAGCCACAAGGACACCATGCATAGGATATTCATTCAGGTGACGAGCTGTAGCTGTTTGTGGAAGCTACAGGGATTTGTTTGTAGACGCTTCTATCACTTGGATTCCAGATTCATCATCTATCAGTTGTAGGGCATGTTGCCCATTTTTATTAGAGTTACATTTCTATTTCAGTTTTCAGACTTTGGCATGTACTGTTTTAGTTTTCGGTTTACTTAATTCAGTTGTGGGATTGTAGTGAGGAGTTTTTCCTCCGTACTTTATTTACGTTATGTAATGGTCATTCTATTTACTTCATTATGGTGAATGGTGTTATTATTCTTTATTACACTTGTTGCATGTTAATCAGACTTTAATTAAAATTTGGCACTTACTTTTTAAATACTAGGTGGTTAGTAATCTTTAAAATGTTTTCGACAGTGATGCTATTAACTGGACCAACTTGACATTTTGAATTAATTTAATAAAGGAGTAGCTACCCGGTATTTAATTAGTCGGGGTGTCAAATAATATTTCTAATTTTACTACTAATCTCAAAATACCTAAACTATATCAACTAACAACATAACATCCCTAAATACAAATACAAAGATTCTTATATAAAATTTCATATTTTTCATACTTCCTCACGAGGAAACAACAAATGGAATGAAGCTCATTGTTTGGTGATTTTTTTTAACTTAAAAGAGTCTTATGAGAACGCCTATTGATGGAGACATTAAATAATTACATAAGACTGAAATGGAGAATTTAAGAGTTTTTTTTCTAACAATGAATCACAACATTGGTGAAGGTTGAGAATTGCTGATGCAAAGGGTTTTCTAGATAACAATGGTTGCCCAAAGTTAAACACTTGTTTAAAGATTGTAAATTATAGGAGAAGCCCACTGAGGGAGACATTAAAGGATAACATAAGACTGAAATGGAGAATTTAAAAGTTTTTTTTGTTTTGTTTTGTTTTAAAATTTTATTTAAAAAATATATATTTCATAAAATAACGCTTCGTTAAATATACATGGGAGAATGCTACACGTTAAAAGATTGCATCTCGATATCTCTATTTTTACATAAAATCAATTTTAAGCGGCATGAAATAAAATGCACCTACCAAAAGTTTAAAAAAACCCGTATGCGAAGTGAAATTTTTAGAATATAATATTTTGGCATACATTTTTAATAGTGCAATACTCCGAGTGCTTTTTGCACTTTACCCATCAAACTTTAGTGATGCGAATTACCGTTATTTTGTATATCAAAATACCGTACACTGATTCAGGGTAGTTTTTGACGATTAGTAGTAATGGCAAAACTATGGACTGGACCAAATATGAGAGGGTCAAATATGAGTTAGGCTAAATATGGGTTGGGCCAAATATGTGTATACATCGTCGATTAGGTACCGATGGTTAGTTGATGATGACTAAATGCATTAAATGTCGACTACCTCTCTCTCTCTCTCTCTCTCTCTCTCTCTCTCTCTCTCTCTCTCTCTCTCTCTCTCTCACGCACACACATGCACGCACACACACCTTACATAATATATAGATTTGAATATTTTGGAGTGTTGTAATTTGTTGTATTTTGCAGAGATTTTGAACAAATTCTAATCATTTGTTGTAATTATTTACTTTGTATTCTTGAGATTTGTTAAAAAAAACACTGGCTATTTTGTTATAGTTTATTTGCAATAAAAGATTTTGATTGAAGTTTTCGTCATTGATTTCCTGGACAAAAAGAGAAGATATAAGAGAGGGAGTTAAGGGTGAAGTTATAATGTTTATTTTTTAAATAAGTAGATTGACAGACACCTATTCATTTGACCAACTGTCGAATTCGGGGATAATCCTCAAATATTGAAACTTAGAATGTTAAATTCTAAGCAGAAAAATGATATATATATATATATATATATATATAAGTTATGATTTGGGTCTGTTAAGAATAAATTGTAGAGTGGATTTCAATATGTATAGTGATTACATGGACTGAATACGGTGGGGTCGGATTTTGTAGAACGAGACCCGGGTGAAAACCCAAATCGGATATACTTAGGGTTTTGTATAAATTTGTTGATGGATTAAGGTCTCTAGGGTGTTTAGAACCTTTTCTTGTGTGAAGAATATGTTGGTTGTAATTTGGGTAAAGGTTTGGGAAGAAACCAAAAGCTTCAGGGTTCGTTAATGGCTGAAACAACAAGCCGAGGAAGACGATCACCTACTCGATCGATCGATCGACCCAGAGGGATCGATCGATCGACGGTCCCAGAAATTTGACAGTTCGGCCAGTTTGTATATAAAGAGGATTTTATTTAATATTTAATCACTTACTTTTATTTAGTGATAAATTCATATGGGACACATATTTCCTTAACAATTATAGGGTCATATAATTGGGTTTAGGAGGGTGTGAACGGTATGTCATGAGAGGAACGAATTTGGGGAAATAATTCAGAAGTAGTGATATTGGGCCGATGAATAATATTCGGGTATTGTAGTTGGGTGACGCTACATTATTAAAGGGATTGAGGTGAAATATTTAATTATGGACCAAGTGGGCAAGTCCGGGTATGTTGATAATTATAGGTAAATATAATTGGGAAATTTATGGAGATGAATGTGTGACACATTGTGGGCAAAAATGTGGGAATGAAATTATGAGATGTAAAATGGACCAAGTGAGCGATTTCGGGTACATTCATTAAGTGACACCAAAGTAGTAAATTAATTATTGAGAGATTAAATTAATTTGGAGTCAAAACATAGACTCAGGAAGTATTAAGGTATGGACCAAGTGAGCGAGTCCGGGGATAATGGTTGGGTGACACCAAGTTATTAAATTAATGGATGTGTTAATTAATGAAAGTAGAGTCGGAAGGTAGACTTGGAAAAGTATTAAATTAATTGATGTTGTAATTAATTAACTTAGAGTCGGATTGTAGACTCAGGAAGGGTATGGATTAATTAATGTGTAAATTAATTAAATGAGAGTCGTACTATAGACTCAGATCGGTATTAAATTAATAGGTGTGTCAATTAATTTAATTAGAGTCGGACGATAGACTCGGGAATGTATTAAATTAATAGGTGTGTTAATTAATTTAATTAGAGTCGGACCATAGACTCGGGGAAAATAGTATATTAATTGAGGTGTGAATTAATTATATTAGAGTCGGACCACAAACTCGGATTTGTGTTAATTAATTAATGTGTAAATTAATTAAATGAGGGTCGGACTACAGACTTGGATTTGTGTTAATTCATTAATGTGTAAATTAATTAAATGAGGGTCGGACTACAGACTCAGATTTGTGTTAATTAATTAATGTGTAAATTAATTAAATGAGGGCCAGGCCATAGACTCAGGTAAATTTCTTATAAATTATTGTGTAGAGTATTATTATTTAGAGTCGGGCTAGAGACTCGGGAAATTACAGGCTAGTGTTACGGGTTGTGAGTACATGGTGAAGCCGGGGTTTATTTTATATATATATATATATATATATATATATATATATATATATATATATATATATATATATATATATACGGTGTAGTGATAGTATATATATGTGTATATATTGTGTGTGCTATTAAATATCAGTGATTAGATATTTACTTAATGTATATACTCTAGTGCTATCAAGGGAGGTTGCGCGATGTGGGTGAATCCCCTAGCTCGAGGAGTAGGGTGAGTATATCCCCAGGTCATAGCATCCAGTATATGGGTGAGGGGACTATCTCACTTTCAGGGAAGGAATATGATCGCCTCCACTTCGTTTATGTTTTGGGCCAGGTTGGTGAGCGATTCCAACTTGGGTAACTAGGTTATGTGAGCACACCTAGTGAGATAGCACTTTAGAGGGAATCATCCAACGAGGGTATACTCGGAGGGATGGATATACGTATGTTATATATGTGGATGTTTTAGTAAAGGTACATATATAATGGTATTCAATATTATATGCGGGTAATAATACAGTGTAAGATGTATTTACTTTATATAACTTGTGACATGGTTATATACTACTATTTAAGAAGGAATTAATTAAGTTAATTGTGAGATAACTTATAATTCAAGAATCATTGTACGTGGGTTAGAGTAGTATGGAAAGGGGGAGGTTATACCAGGACTAGTTGGACGGGGTAGTACAACTAGGTGGGGGTTAAAGTAACTGATAGGTGTGCACAATAGTGGAGGGGTGAGAATGTACAGAAGGGAGTGCGACACTAACTTAAATATGAAGTGCATTCATGCATTTTAAATTACTGCAGTTAATTCACTTGCTAAATATTTTCAAAATGTTTTGGGTTCTAACCCTTGCTATAAAACTATTTTCAAAACCTTTGAGGTGTCCAGCGAAAGGGATGTCAGGATTGATATTCTATTCCAGGGACACGGAGCTGCGGCATATGTGGATGCTAGCAGGAGTTTGGATTAGACACATCGTTCATTTATTCCTAGAGTAGGAATCATGTATCAGTTTTAGTTTATTTAGGTCTTGTCGCCCAGACTTCTCAGTACAGTTTTCAGATGTATTTATTCAGGTGTTGAATATTTGTATTGGATTTCACTTTGGTAGCCGATGGTTTATTCGGCAAATTTGTTTAATTTCAGTTGAGTTTTATTCAGTTGTGTGAATGGTTTATTTTTATTCCGCATGTACTGGTTTGTTTAATTAAAAAGATAAAATTTGGCACCAGCTTTTTGGAATACTAGGTGGTTAGTAAGATTTAAAAAGTTTTCGACAGTGATGCTAAGGATGAACCAACTGGGATTCCTGTTAAAATTTGGTATAGGACTGATCACCAGGAATTTTATTAGGCGGGGTGTCACATATGAAATTCTCGATCGTTGTCCAGTATGCGATGAACCTAGATATGTCCAATCTACTGGCAAGGAAGGAACAAGCTCAAAAGTGCCTCAAAAAGTGTTGAAATATTTTCCTGTTGGGCCTAGATTAAAGTGGTTTTTCACAGTACCATGGATAGCGGAGGCAATGACTTGGCATGCTAGGGCAGAAGTAGGGGATAATCTCATGCGTCATCCTCTTAATTCTACATCTTGGATTGGGACGAGTTATGAGTATCCCAATTTTTCTCGAGAACGGCGTAACATTCATTTTGCTATATCAATATATGGTTTCAATCCATTTGGAAATCTAAGCACCAATTAGAGTGCATGGCTAGTGATCCTAGACCCACTCATCCTCCCTCCTTCACAGTATGAGACTTGAATTTTTGATGTTGTCTTTGTTGATACCCGGGCCAAAGGCACCAAGTGATGTCATCGATGTCTACCTGGCTCCTTTGGTAGAAAAATTAAATGTATGACAACCCGAATATAATTATGATAAATTATGTTTAAATCATGATTAGCTTATGTGATATGAATAATATGCTATTAGTATATATATAATGTTAAGTCATTATGTTTAGTCTAATCCTACCTTCATAAAGCATGAAATATCGAATTAGTTACAAATGTGAAATTTTGAAGTTTTCGGTAGGAATGTTCTTATTGGAGGCTAGTTTTGACCATTATAGCATAACAATTGACTTGAGGTGAAAACTAGATAGGGGTAGACAAGTGATTTATGGTTGTAACACAATAAACGGTGTGTGAAACATAGGTATGAGTAAACAGTTATACGAAAATTACTAACCAAGGGCAAATATGTCCATTCGTTTAAGTGGTAATTTGTCCTTTATGCCCAATAAGTGTCTTAAAAATATTGGTTAGAGGTGGAGGTTGTTTTGGCTGACTTAAACCCTTGAGATATCCTCCTTTCTTCAGCAAACTCAGTTTGGGAGAGTTTTTGTCTTAGGAAAAACAATTGTGGGGATTAGGAAGAAGAAAGTGAGGAGAAACATTCAGAAAAATTCATAAAAATTATGTAAAAGCCCCTAAGGTAATTCCACCCATGAATCTTGTTATTTTTATTGTATTTATGATTTATATTATATAAATCCTTGATTTTTTATTGAACTTTCATCCTTGGGTGCATATGTAGGGATATATGTAAGTTTAAACAAAGTTGAATGTGTAAACCGTTAAATTACTTTGTTTAGTAACCCTATTTATTCAAACTTCCATTTCTTTTTGTATGATTAATAAAATTGATTAATTCTAGTTGGAGGTTAACATAGACCCATATATTCATAACATATCCTAAAATTATATAAAACTAGCAGGAAATGAATCTTGGGTGAAGGTTTGAAGTTGGGTATGAAATCTGCCCCAAAAGAGTAAATATGCATACCATATGTTTGATGTTTTGCTTGACATAGCAAATGAACTCAAAAAATTATGAAATTTTAATCTTGTATTATTCAATATGTTTTTTGAAATTGGGTGAAATATCATAGAAAGTTATGATGTATAAAAATTATTAAAATTCTTGGAAGACGACTGAACCATAGATGAGCCTATAAGGCGGATTTGCTATGTGGTAAAGAAATGGGCATATCTTGCTCTAGGAAACTTAGAATGACGTGTCGTCAGTTGTGTTGGAAACCTAATATGATAAGGATTGGATTACCAAGAAGAATTAAAGTAGGTTTTGAATATAATTTGAATATATTAGATATAATTACATGAGTCTAGATGAGACTTCATTTAAAAGGAATAATTTGAATTGAATCTTATGATGCTTATGAATTAAGTCATGTTGAAGTTATTCTTTGAATTGTTAATATTCTTATGATGATACTAATATTATAAGAATGATAGGAAGAGAATAAGAACCGGCTGAACAAGAGCCAGATAAAGGAAAAGGGAAAGCTTGTTAAATTTCCAAGGTGAGTGTACTTATGATTGTTTCATATATACAGATATATGAATATAGCTCTAAGAGAAGGATTTGTTTGAATACTCCGGTATCCAGGATTTGTTTGGATATTCAAATATCCAAGATTTGTTTGGATCTTATGATCCAGGATTGGAATTAGATAAAGATCCAATGATTTGATTTGTCTTATGACAAGGATTTGTTGGAACTCATATTCCAGGATTTGTTATTGCCAATGGGCAGAATTATTTGGATCTTATTATTCAGGATTTATTATTGCCAATGGGTAGGATTGTTCGGATTTTTTATCCACATATTCGATATAGAATTGTTATTTCATTGTAGGGAAGGAGTACCTCACTAAGCTTAATGCTTACAGTTTATATTTTAATAATTTCAGGTTTGTATGCTGCCAGTTAGGATACCATATGACCGGTAACTTTGAGAGTTGCACCGTTGGAAAGATATCGGGTTTAAATATGTGGATTTTATCATTGTCACACTGAAGATTTTAATATACTCACGCATTGTATATATTGCGGTAGTATTGATTGAGTTGATGATTTTGAAATTTTATCATAGTTAATCATAGTATTGTATGTCCGCTTAATTATGACTCTGATATTGATTTCATTATGGTATACAAATAATAGTATGTTCATTATGCACATTATGCAAAAAAATATTGATAAATGAATTATATTTCCAAGGGGCTCAAGATCATGATCCAATTATTCTAATAACAAATGATTAGTGGGACATTGGGTTTGGGGTGTGACAAAATGAGTTGTGGGAAGAGGAGGTGCAAGCATTTGACTCTTTTAGAAAAGAAGAGTTTACGCTGAAAGCTATGTTGATGTGGGCAATTCATGATTTTCCATCTTATGGGATATTATCCGATTGTGTAGTACATGGTTATTTGGGGTGTCCTATTTGTGGAGAGGATACTGAATCTCTTCGTCTCCCCGCTAGCTCAAAAAATGTACACCATTGCCATATGAGGTTTTTACCCCCGACTCATAGTTTTAAATTTGAGAAAGGTTCCAATTTTTTATTGGGCAGGATTGAACTTAGGCTACCGCCGAGAAAACTTTCAGGTTCAGAAATTTAAAGTAAATCTTCTGATTGTGGCCCTAATATGCCAGGTAAGAATCCTAAATTTAAGAATGTGAAGCATAAGAAGACCCCAGCTGGGAATGAAACTGAGACAAGAAAGGCATGGTCTAGGATCTCCATTTTATTTAACTTGCCTTATTGGAAGAATAACCCGGTGTGCCATGTATTGGATGTGATGAATGCAGAGAAGAACCTCGCTTAATATATTGTGGGCACATGCCTTGGGGAGAGTCATTAGAAGGATGGAGAAAATGCACGAAAAGACCTTAAATCGTTGAAACTTAAGCCACAACTATGGTTATAAGAAGATAGTAGGGTAAGGACAAACTTAAGCCACAACTATTAGTCACAGTTTGATGCTGACAAGGAATCTTTGTCCACGGACGCACTCAGCCAAGTTCTTAGCGCTGATTGCAAGGGGAGGACAAGGAGGTGAGGTCACGGGTGGGAAAATATTGAATCATCGAAATGGAGATGAGCAACATTGGGTTAGCTCATCAAGTGGACACGCATGATGCGAAGCAATCTATGTTGGAGGCAACGGTCCTAGATATGTACGCATTCATGAAGCGTTCGTTGGGAAAGGGGATGGAGAGGGTGGTGGAGGAGGAGGTGGAGGAGGACGTTGCTGCTTCATCTTCGACATGCGCAGACTCACTGATTGGTGATCCAGTCCTCTACTTGGCTCTCGTTGAGCGGCCTATGTTAACTATTGGTTGGCCGAACATGTTTATACTCGACGTATTTGATGGAAAGCGGATAGGGAGGGGCAAGGGACTCGAATACCATCCCGGGTATGCTGGTTTATGGACGTAACCTTCAAGACATTGAGGCCAAGGTTCTTTTCATGCATGTGATAACCGAGAAGGAGAACTCCCCATTGTGGTTGTGCGAACAATGTGGCGTGACGCATATTGAGGGGTGCCTCAACGCGTATATCATTTGTCCTTCCTTCCTCCTCCAGCCTACCGATGACTCTATGCCTTGACATTATTTGTATCTATTTTATTTGGACACTTGGATTATATTTGTATTGTTTTGATTTGTTACATTTTGGTTTGGGTATGGATTTTATTTGGATATTGAATAATATATGCAATGATTTGGTGCATTATTTCTATTTTATTTGGATATATGTTGTTTGAATAGGTACAGTTTTTCTATAACAGGTACAAATGTACAGCTGGGCAGTGGCAGTGGCCAAACTGGCTAGCAATTTTTTTTTCAATTATGCCCAGATTTGTCACGGTCATTGACCGTGACAAGTCCGTGACAAATCAAACTTGTCATGGTCAATGACCGTGATAATTTTTTAAAATGTGTCATAGGTTTGTCACGGTCTTTAATCGTGACAAACCTTGTCAAGGTCAAAGATCGTGATAGGATTGTGACAAGTCTAATGAACTTATCACGATCAATGACCGTGATAAGTCCGTGACAACAAAAGTTGTCACCCCCAGAATTGTCACGATCATTAACCTTGATAAGTTGGACTTGTCACGGTCAATAACCGTGACAATTCGACAAATTTTGTGTAATGTTCTCGGACTTTAAGTATGATGGTTGTAGGCAAACTAATTACTGGACTTTGTAAAATGTTTCAATGGATGGCGTTCTTATGGATAGTTTGAAAAACTGTGAATCACCAAAATGCACTCTGGTTTCTCTACCCTTGATGCCGCTCTTGCTGGGGTGGATAAGGCCGAGGAAAAATGCTCTATAAAATCATTCCTAAGACCTTTGTTATTTCCTCATAGTGATTGTTTATGCTATTGTACTGTCTTGCTGAAGCCATTGGTGTTGGAATAATATGGTTAATCTGTATTTAAGCATGTGATTAGTTTTTAATCAGCTTGACGACTAGGTAACCTATGTAGACTAGCTAGTGGGGTCAGTGATGATTGTAATGTCTTAGATTCTACTAATGTTGTTCGTAGATAAAAAAACTGTAAATAGTTTTGTTAAGTTGTAGCATTAGTTATCTGTGGCGACCAAATGTATCGGGACTGTGTCTTCTCTTAATCTGTCTAAAGATTAGTTAATTAGCTTGCCAACTAGTTAACCTTCTCAAATGATAAGTTTTTATTCATGATTGAATATGTCTGTACGACCTTAGATTCTACTAATGTACTCAGGTAAAACTGTAAATAGTTTTATTGATCCAAGTTGTAGCATTAGTTATCAGTGGTGACTAAGTGTACTAGGAATGTATGTATGTATGTATGTATGTATGTATGTATGTATGTATGTATGTATGTATGTATGTATGTATGTATGTATGTATGTATGTATGTATTCCTGTGTTTAGGAATGTATACATGTATTCGTGTATTTACCCAGTCGGAGGACCAAGTGTATTAGGAATGTATGTATGTATTCACATGCTTAGGAATGTATACATGTATTCCTTTATTTAACCGAATAGGGTAAAATTTCTTGTGTTTATAGATGAAGTTTTATAGGCTTCTCATTCGTGACCCGTCAAAAGGCAAAATTATACAAGAATTAATGATCATTAGGCACTTCTTACTCGTGACCTAAAGTCATACATGAAGTAATGACCATTAGGGAAGCAGGTGTTAGGAACCTGATTAAAGAGTTGGAATAGTCATTTTGTCTTTTGGTCGACAGAGACCAAGAAAAGAAAAAAAATTGAAGTTAGATTTTAGCAGAGTCGATGAGGTGCTTTATTTGCTCTCTTACTCGATTATTGTTGTAGTGAATTCATTCAAGTTAACATATCTATGAAGCCCTCAGTTGGGGTTACGAAGAAAAGCCTGAATACTAATAAGAATGACTGATAATAATAATGTCCTATGGGACTTTGTGGCGATATAATATCTGTTATGTAGAGTGTTTGAAATGATCAAATAATAAGCATGATCGAGCCTCTGGAGTGAATCACAAATATAATGTTGATGTAAACATTAGCTGAGGCTAAATTAAATAGGAATGGTAATGCCCAACAGTCCGTTAGGGGCTAAATTAGAAATCCAGAGAAATAATAAAAAGGGCTGACCATTTGTTGGGGCTAAATTAAATAATGCCAGAGGGGACCAAGTAATTATTAAGAATGATTATTAGGAGATCGAGTAAATATTACGAATGATCCATTTATTGGGACTATATATAGATAAAGATTATCCCGACCAACCATCCGTTGTAGATAAAATACAACTTGACCAATTATCGGGATTGAATATAGATAAATATTCTCCCGACCAACCATCCATTATAGATAAAATACAACTTATGTGGAAGATGTCTTCAGGATTATATATAGGGCAATAAATATTTTATTGATCCTCTGTCGAGACGAATAAATATTTTGTCGATCCTCTGTCGAGACGAATCTTGAGTATCCATAACCATCATTCAGGTTAAGAATCAGAGTCGAATAATTGAAGAAATATCATCGCCATAGCATCCGTCGATTATAAGAAATAATCTCACATAACCATTTGTTGGGTCTTAATGTGTTGCAGTGTGCATGACTATTCATCAGAGCATTAATAAGATTTCTAAGAGTTTAAGAATGTGTCTGAGTAACTATTCATGCTTAAGCATATGTCGGAGCATCAATAATATTTCCAGGAATTACTGGCGAGATGTTTATATCACCATACCCTGAAAAAGAAAACAAAAAATAAGGCATAATTTGAATTGTTTAAGATATCTCCCATGGGAGACTGCTCGTTAGGGTGAACTGTGAGCTCTCTTCCAAAGAAATCTGCTCGATCTGCTTAAAATGTGAATTGAACTGTGAGCTCTCTTTTGGAGAAGTCTACTCAGCTGCTTTGATGCTAAGCTCTCTTCTTGAGAAGTCTCCTTAGCTGAATTTCTTCATATGTAAATTCTATACTGAAATCGGTCTCTTGGTAAATGGCTGGAGCCTCCATTTTTTTGAAGAGGTGATTGAATAATAGTAATAAAATAAATGGTGCTTGGCTAATCTGTCAAGGCAAAATTGTACACTACCGAGTAGATATAATGAGCATTCCGTACTCGAGCATTTATCAAAGCATTAATAAGATTTCCAAGAGCTTAAGATTGTGGCCGAGCATTCATCGGAAATAAATCTTGTACCAATGGAAGTTAATAAGATGAACGACCATCTGTTGAGGTTAAATAGAAATTATCATGATATCAATTTATTCGTCCAAGAGATATATGATATGTATCTGCTCGAACATTAGGCAATAAAATTTTTAGAATATGAAATAATAAGTTTTATGCCGCATACATGTCATGCATGTCAGATAAACATATTTTCATAAAAAATATACAGGATATAAAGACTAATTGATCAGTCTAGAATTTTAGCAGAATTATTTGAACTCTAAGAAAATACTCAAATATAAGTTGGTTTCAAAAAACTTATTTCCGCATGAAGATGTGAAGTTTATGGTGAAGATGTTCTGAAGTATAGGAAGTTGGGTGTAATGAACCAAAATTTTAAACATCCAGTGTTAATTATTAAAGTAAAACATGTATAATATACAAACGTCCTAAATTTTTTTACGTGTTTTATCTTCTGATGTCGACCAGTGATGGTGGTTATGACGACCTGGTCAATAGTCATCCGACTATGATTTTTGGCTTGCAATCCGAGTATAGGTTTCCTAAGGTGATGATCTACTTGTAGGAGAGAAGATCCAACGTGATACGAGGATAAATTACCATACACATAAATGGTTTAATATATATATTTCTTCATAGTAAGAGATGGTCGAAAAACCCCAACTTGTGATGACAACTTCCGCCGACCAATAACCAACTTATGTAACACCTATGCCGACTAATAATAAGTGGTAACAATATATGCCGTCGACATGTGATAAGTGCCTCTGACTAATAATAAATGCTGTCGACCTGTGCAAAAGATTGGTATCGCGATTATGTTGGTCGGGGAGGAAAAGTTTATGGATCTGTCGATGAAGATCAGATGTGGTAATGGATGGTCGCTGATTAATAATAGGTTGGTACCACTGTAGTATAAAGGTTGTTGATCACAAAGGTGGTCGGGTGATGCCAACACAATTGTTGCCAACCAAGAAATAATAAAATCATGGACCCGGATTCACGTGCCAACCAAAAATGATAAAATTCTAGTACCAAATTTGTGGGATCTTTGTGATCAATGATGGATCTCCTGTTGGTGCTGGTAGACTTCGTATCGGAGAGTGACAAAATTCGATGACCGAAATTTTTTATTGATCTTAAAATAATGATTATACAAAGTTGTGACTCCAATGGATATGAGTGGATTGCTCAGGTGGATTTGATTCTACCCAATGTTATTGTGAATATGCTGGTAATTACTTGTTAGAGCCATAAATTGAGGCGGTTCCTTATGTTGTTGTGGATATACTGGGAACAAATAAAGCCAAAACTCTGTTCAACACCATGGTTAATCAGTTCATAACTCGAACCTCAGATTGAGGTGGTTCCCTCTGATTATCAGTAGTCGTAGTCATGTTGGTTTATTTTTAGGAAAGATAAAGTTATCCTTGAACTTTTATCTTCCTATCTTCCAATTGCAGGTAGAAATATATAATGAACAATCATATCACACCTACAATTTATCCAGTAGATAGACGTGTTGCCCTACTTTCATGGATTAAGACTTATGGTTATGAAATCAAATGTTTTGCAGATTTTTAAATTGATCAAACAGTTTATGAATATAAATGCTTAAGAATCTTGATTGAGTCAAAATATTTTGGCACTTAATCAAACAGTTTATGAATATAAACATATAAGAATCATGATTGAATCAAAAGACGTGGGCACAACATATAATTGTTTATACGCAGAGACAGAAAAACTTAACTTTTGATGATGATCTTTGTTTCTTCTAATAAGAAGGAAAGATTTTTGTGTCGATTCCCACAGACGGCGCCAATCTATTGATGCTAAAAAATGGTCGTGATCCCATTTTCATGATCACAGATAAATAGATAAAAGTAATCCAATCAAACATATGAGAGAGAGATTTTTAAAGTGGTTCGGCTGTAAGGAAAGCCTACGTCCACTGTTATTTTATTCCATGGGTTTACAATAGCACAGTAGGGTGTGTTGTGAATGATTGAATTTTCCCTTTAACTAAGGGAGAGCATGTATTTATAGGGGTTGTTATGAATCCAAGAGATTGAATGCCTTTATATCTCTAGGCATTTACATCTCTATACAATGAATGAGACCCTTGATATTCATGGGTGTATAATGACTCCATACCAATGTCTCTTAATATTCATGATGGTTCATATTCTCTAGGTTGGTTGGTCGGTCAGTCGGTTAGCCGATCAACTGTCTTCTGAGCCAACCAAGTGAGTAATAAATATAAATATTGCCACATAGGAGAACATGTGTCCATTTCTCATTAGTCCACGTAGATGGATAATTTTTAGCGTCAACAATAACATGTGTATCATTTTGTATTTTATTTTTCATTTATTTGAGTCTTATTGAAAAATACGAAAAGATTTTACTTTTGTTTTATTTTTGAAAAACTAGAAAAAGATTTTTGGTTTTATATATTTTTCGAAAATACAAAAAGATTTTGTTTTGTTTGAGCCAAAATATGTTTGAAAACCCCAAAAAGATTTTTGGTTTTTGAGTTTTGAGTTTACATGTTTGATATGGCGTATTGGTATGCTTGGACCCCCATTGTTTCATTATCCATATGGCTAGGACATTTGGCCATAATTATTGATGCTTAGAATGATCTTAACCATTGATTAATGGGGTAGTTTTGAAGTTGATTTGCATTTTTATTCAACTTTGTATATATGCCTTCTTTGTACACATGCACGAGATTTTATTAATGTTTAACTTCTCATGCATATTTGAGTTTGGTGAGACGTTCTCCTCTCAATTTTGTCATCTATGCGCGAGATAGACTTAGGAGGAGGTGTGCATGTAAGAACCGTTGCCCGTGGGGGTTATAAGTTCTATATTGAAAATATGATGAGTTTGCATAGGAAATGATTGCGAGAAGATAATAACTTCATTGTGAAAGTCACCATTTGAAAAGATCCCAAGAAAAAGCTAAGGAATTAAACAGATACATATATGGCAATTAGGGGCTAATAGGCTTTCTCAAGTGAGTGTACAACCTTAAAAGCAATAGAAAATAAAATACGATTATATGAGGGTCTTTGGATGGAAAAGTACAATGGGTTTGCACTACGAATCCTAATGTTAAATAAAAACAGGTCATGACGCTATTATTTGTAGAATCGTTAAAATTCTAGATTTGTGTGCATGTTGTTCGTTTAGTTCATTAAGCTTAATATTTTAATTCTCACCTATGGATAAAACAAAGTTTAATAAATTTAGCTTTCAATTTAGAGCTTCTTGATCATTTCGATGTGTTGGAATTGTGATTCATTTGTTGTAATTCACGCCTATATATTCCATATCCATGTTTGAGCACATCGATAATATGTTATCGTTTAACTCATATGATTTTCGTTTGTTTTATATTTTCGGTTTTGAGTCGGTTTTGCTATTGTTTCGTATTTCCAGTTGTTGTTTTCAGGAAATTTTTTCGCTGGGCAAAACTTCAACATATCTGGAACTGGAATACATACATTTTTATGTCGTTCAAACGACATCTAGATTTCGTTCGAGCGACAAGTCCATGTCATTCGATGTATAGATATCGCGACATTTAGAAAAGTGTTAGGTATAGGTCACGAGAATATCATTAGAAAGGTTTCATCATGTGACATGCTACTGGTTTGTATTTGTTTTGGTTGTTCGAGACTTTTTTCGTATCATAGTGATTGTCTGGCTTAGGCCATCCGAGGTTTTTTCCCTTAGTGGCTTCCCCGTACATCCGGCGTCACTTTTGTGGACTTGAATTATTTTACTTGATTTAATTAACTAGATGCATGTTTTGGATTAAACATGATAGAATTTGATTTAACTTAGAAATTGGTTCACAATTAGTGCGTAATTAAAATTGGTGTTTTGTTGAGAAAACTGAATTTGGCTTATAACACACTTTGAAAGAAAAATGGTCCTACGCATTCTTACAAATTGGTACATACAACCAAAATCTTGCTTGGCGAGTGGAACCATAGATATACTGTGGAAGATAAAAAGAAGTATATTCCTTTCTATGCAATTGATATCATTATGTTGATAAAATGGGTACAGATAAGAAAGTCTTCCCAAATAAGTTGTATAAAATTTTTATATTGTTATATTGACAAAATGAGTTGTGCTAACCTTGATGATAAAAATGGCCTACAATGAGGAGAGTGTTTCAGATTCTTAATGATGAGGCAGAGGGTATTGTGGTGCCGAAGACGAAACCAACTCTGACTTTTTCTAATACACTACACTAAAAACAGGAATCTGGCATGATTTAAAACTGTGTCAGATCAAATCTGGACTGTGCCAGAATCAGGTGTTCCAAAATGGCCATTTTTTTCTGGCACGATTTAAAAGTGTGCCAGATTTGACCAAACCGGAACACTTTTGGCACACTTTTAAACTGTGCCAGAATTTGATATTTTTGGCACACTTTTGGCACAGTTTTGAACTGTGCCATATTGAGCACATTTTGATAAACTTTTGGCACTATTCAAAACCGTGCCAAAATTTGATACACTTTTGGCACGGTTTTGAGTTGTGCCAAATTTTTGGATAATTTTTTTTTGATTTTTTGAAAACTAGAAAATTCACAAATTGCATATCTTGCACGTTGTTAATAAACTAATGTACATACAAACTTCAAAATATTACAAGTGTTTAGTAGTTCACAAACAAAAAAAAATTGGGCAGAGTTTCCTCTATTTTCTGGACATTCTAAAACCTAGATAACATAAAGCCCACACGGCCACAAAATATAAAAAATAAACTTACAAAAGCTCGCACGACTATAAAAGTTTATAATAAAACTACAAAAGCATGCACGGCCATAACACAAAAAAAATAATCTTGAATAAACCCCTTGTTATAAACCATTGAGTTCTCCATGTGTCTTTTGAATAAGTGCTAACGATAAAATGTTATCTTGCAAAAAAAATAGGATACTAAAAAGATACGATATTAGTCGCCAAGTAATTTGTAAAAAAAAGCTTACAATGGTCCCATGCTAGGTGTTCGTGACTACGCTGTCAGTTCGTACAAGTTATGATATTAGTATCTTACACAAGTTATGATTACCCGAGAGGCCCGTGACTACGCTGTCAGTTCGTACAAGTTACAATGGTCCCGTGCGAGGTGTTCGTGCCTCTTACGAGGCCGTTTGGGAGCTGGTTTGGGTTTTCATCCTTTAAAGGCTTATTTTTAAGCTTAATCGATATATTTTCAAATTATCATCATATTCACAAACCGAGAGGCCCGTGACTACGCTGTCAGTTCGTACAACTTACATTGGTCCTGTGTGAGGTATTCGTGCCTCTTACGGGACCGTTTGGGGGCTGGTTTGAGTTTTCACCCTCAAATGGGTTGTTTTTAAGCCCAATCTACGTATTTTGAAATTATTGTCATATTCTCAAACTGGGATACTCGTGACTACGCAGTCAGTTCGTACAAGTTACATTGGTCCCGTGCGACGAGTTCGTGCCTCTTACGGGGCCGTTTGGGGGCTGGTTTGGGATTTCACTTGTTTAAGGGCTTGTTTTTAAGCTTAATGGATATATTTTCAAATTATCATCATAATCTCAAGCCGAGAGGCCCGTGACTACGCTGTCAATTCGTACAAGTTACATTAATGAAGCTCTGGGCCATCTTGATGCCAGACTTAAGTAGTCAAATAATGAAGGGTACATGGGGGCTAGATGAATGCTCTTATAATAATGAAGGTCGAGAAGAGAAATGATTTGTGGAACTGGTATGATCCTGAGCTTCTTAATCTCCCAAAACCACCCTTCAAGTTGGATGTTGATTGGATCCCTGTTCGCTCTATTCCTCAGTGCTTGATTACAAAATACCTGGGTAATTATGGTTTGTACGATGAGTTAGAGATTTCTCGACCTCTCCACTTGTTGGACCGACCAAGTGTCAGTAGTAGCAGAATGCTTCAGGACTTAAACTTTATCAATTTGCCCTATGCTTTGGATGATCCCTCGGCTGGCATGGATCATGATTCTAAGGCTGAAGGAAAACATTCTGTAGAATAACTTTTTGTATTCTGTTTCAGCATTATTACTAACAATTATCATTGTAATATAAAAAATTGAATCAACTTTTGTTTATTTAATCTTGGGAATAGATCAACCTTTAATTTGACAATCTTTGAATGAATTTTTGAATTGTGTCTGGCTCAACATATGTTAAACTTTGTATATGGATCAAATATTTTTCAACCTCTGATTTTTCATCGATTCTATTAATACCTTTAGGATTTACCTTAATGTATCAATTACCAAGGCATCACCATGGTTCTATTAATGTGTCTAGATGTTTAGACAATTTCATTAGTTACCTTGGTTCCTAGGCAGTGGAATTTTTATCCATCTTTTAGCCCAGTTTAGATTATCTTTCTGTCACCTGAGTTTTTGATTACCAAGCATTTAAGACTTAAAATGTACCCTTGCTTGATTATTTTTATGTGCCGATGACCAATATTTTTGGTGTCTTTTATTAATGCCGACCAACATTTAGTTAGTGGTTGTTGATGCCGACCAATATTTAGCTGGCAGTTGTTGATGCCGACCAACATTTAGCTGGCAGTTGTTGATGCCGACTAACATTTAGCCGGTTGTTGATTTTTAAAATGCAGTGTAGTGTGTAACACTAGTACTCTGAAAAAAAAACAATAAAAATTTGGGGAAATCATCTTCTCATTCATACTGAAATAATTGAGTACATTTTTAGTTACGTCACTGGTAATATTTCCTCAAGTGCTCTGCATTCCAAGGGTTTTTGAACTCTTTACCTTCCAATGTCTCAATTTTATATGTGCCTGGTCGGCTTGATGTCTCAATTGTTATGATAATTTCAAAATACAAGTTACATTAGTCCCGTGCGAGGTGTTCATGCCTCTTACGGGGCCGTTTGGGCGCTGGTTTGGGTTTTCACCCTCAAATGACTTATTTTTAAGCCTAATCTACGTATTTTGAAATTATCATCATATTCTCAAACTGGGAGACCCGTGACTATGCGATCAGTTCGTACAAGTTACATTAGTCCCGTGGGAGGTGATCGTGCCTCTTACGGGGCCGTTAGGGGGTTGGTTTGGGTTTTAACCCTAAAACGGGTTGTTTTCAAGCATAATCTACGTATTTTGAAATTATCATCATATTCTCAAACCGGGAGAACGTGACTACGCGGTCAGTTCGTACAAGTTACATTGATCCCGTGCGAGGTGTTCGTGCCTCTTACATAGCCGTTTGGGGGGTGGTTTGGGTTTTCACCCTTTAAGGGCTTATTTTTAAGCTTAATCGATATATTTTCAAATTATCATCGCATTCTCAAACTGAGAGTCCCGTGACTACGCTGTCAGTTCGCATAACTTACATTGGTCCCGTGCGAGATGTCCGTGCCTCTTACGGGGCCATTTGTGGCTGGTTTGGGTTTTCACCCTCAAACGGCTTATTTTTAAACCTAATCTATGTATTTTGAAATTATCGTTATATTCTCAAATTGGGAGACCCGTGACTACACGATCAGTTTGTATAAGTTACATTGGTCCCGTGACAGGTGTTTGTGCCTCTTACGGAACCATTTGGGGGCTGGTTTGGGTTTTCACCCTTTAAAGGCTTGTTTTTAAGCTTAATCGATATATTTTCAAATTATCATCATATTTTCAAATCGAGAGGCCCGCGACCGCGCTATCACTTCATAAAACTTACATTGGTCCCGTGCGAGGTGTTCGTGCCTCTTAGGGGGCCGTTAGGGGGCTGGTTTGGGTTTTCATCCTCAAACGGGTTATTTTCAAGCCTAATCTACGTATTTTGAAATTATCATCATATTCTCAAGCCAGGAGACCCGTGACTACGCAGTCAGTTCGTATAAGTTACATTGGTCCCGTGCGAGATGTTCGTGCCTCTTACGGTGCCGTTTGGGGGCTGTTTTGGGTTTTCACCCTTTAAGGGATTGTTTTTAAGCTTAATCAATACGTTTTCAAATTATTATCATATTCACAAATCGAGAGGCCCGTGACTACGCTGTCAGTTCGTACAACTTACATTGGTTTCATACGAGGTGTTCGTGCCTCTTACGGGGCCATTTGGGGGCTGGTTTGGGTTTTCACCCTTTAAGCGCTTGTTTTTAAGTTTAACGGATATATTTTCAAATTATCTTCATAATATCAAATCGAGAAGCCCATGACTATGCTGTCAATTCGTACATATTACAATGGTTCCGTACGAGGTGTTCGTGCCTCTTACGGGGCCGTTTGGACACTGGTTTGGGTTTTCACCCTCAAACGACTTGTTTTTAAGCCTAATCTATGTATTTTGAAATTATTGTCATATTCTCAAATTGGGAGACCCGTGACTACGCGATCAGTTCGTATAAGTTACATTGGTCCCCTGCGAGGTGTTCGTGCCTCTTACGGGGCCGTTAGGGCGATGGTTTGGGTTTTCACCCTCAAACGAGTTATTTTTAAGCATAATCTATCTATTTTGAAATTATCATCATATTTTCAAATTGGGAGACCCGTGACTATGCGATCAGTTCGTACAAGTTACATTAGTCCCGTGCGAGGTGTTCGTGCCTCTCACGGGGCCGTTTGGAGGGTGGTTTGGGTTTTCACCCTTTAAGGGCTTATTTTTAAGCTTAATCGATATGTTTTCAAATTATGGTCATATTCTCAAATCGAGAGGCCCGTGACTACGTTGTCAGTTCGTACAACTTATATTGGTCCCGTGCGAGGTGTTCGTGCCTATCACGGGGCCATTTGGGGGCTGGTTTGGGTTTTCACCCTCAAACGACTTGTTTTCAAGCCTAATCTACGTATTTTGAAATTATCGTCATATTCTCAAACCGAGAGGCCCGTGACTACGCGGTCTGTTCATACAATTTACATTGGTCCCGTGCGAGGTGTCCGTTCCTCTTACGGGGCCGTTTGGGGGCTGGTTTGGGTTTTCACCCTTTAAGGGCTTATTTTTAAGCTTAATCGATAAATTTTCAAATTATCATCATATTCTGAAACCGAGAGGCCCGTGACTACGCTGTCAGTTCGTACAACTTACATTGGTCCCGTGTGAGGTGTTCGTGCCTCTTACGGGGCCATTAGGGGGGTGGTTTAGGTTTTCACCCTCAAACGGGTTATCTTTGTACAACATGCTTTGACATTTAAAATAAACTCAATAGCAACAGAAAATTCCAAAACCAAACCACCAGCAAATCCCTTCCACCAATTTAACTAAATAAGCTCATAAAGTAAGCCATGAAATGATTTTCAAAGTTTAAAAGGAATGATCAGATATAGAATGAAAAAGACAAACTATAAATGCTGTGTAGAAATAATTCATATCATTTTAAAAGGTTAATAAATGGGTACTAAATAATAGTTACTTCTAGTAACTTGATTATGATTGGATGGAACTGACCTGAGTTGAACCTTTATAAAACAAAACCAAACAAATCACTGGCAGCCTATGCTGGCCTTTTGATCTCTAAACCTCCCCAAGACCTGCATTCAATTCCCACCCAGCACTAGATCAAGCTCTTTAATATTAGAGTACCCATATATGATTATACACACACGCGTGTGAAATTGATAACATGTACCTTTTTTTAGTATAATTGGGTATCATTACGTGCCATTAGGACACGTGTTATATTGTGCTTTATTATATGGATATGTATCGATATAAATTAACACATTTGTGCATATAGTGAATAATCTACCTTCGTTTGCGCTTAAGATGTATTGAATTGATCTAGAGATCAAAGATTGTGATTGAAGATAATCGCGGTTAATCTTTTTAAGAAAGTAGTCTATGAAAGAACAAAGGAGTGAAAGCTTGCATCCTCCACTTCAAGGTGATCAAAACAAGAAGCTCCATTCTTTGTATGGTTTTTCCTTCAAATAAAAACTTGGGATCTCCTACCTACTCACCAAAATCCATATATCCATTACATATAAGAACATATCAGAAAGGCAAATGGTTCAATATATAATGAAATAAATAAATATTCACATTAATTTTTCTCACCTGTAAATCAACAATGGGAGGCACTTCAATCTCCATTTTTGTTGCTAGTGAGAAACAGGCCACAGCTAACAATTGGACTATCCAAACTTTAGCCCTCTATGTGAACATTAACAATGTCACAAACATGAACAGGCACAATCATCATTTAAACACTTAAATATTAATACATATACATTTAGCTATGTTATGAACTTACAGGTAGTTCAGAAGCTAATAGGAACCGATCGAAGTAATTTATTGAGAGACAAAAGCTCAATGGTCCAAAACTGTAATGTAGCCCTTTAATTGAAAGTGGAAGCATAAACCTCTGACATATTTTCTTGTTTTTGTTGCTCTATTTTCATTATCGCAATCGAAACTAGGGATTATGTTTTAATCGATAACAATGATTAAGACTATTGACAATTGAGGTATTTATTTGGTTTACATCACTTAATATTAATATGTAAGCGATAATAATGAGTCGCTGACCAATTTTTTAATTCCTAGTTACTATCATCTATCTCCCATTCCCTTGATTAAGCCCCTTAAACTCCTATTGACTAAGTTGAATCAAAGCTAAACCAATAGAACTCAAGTTAATGTAACTGGTCTAGTATATTCTTCATTATGAACAGGTTTTATGTGTAACACATAACTATATTAAACTATAAAGTGTTGATGGAATTAAATGCAAGAATTAAATGGAAACAAAACTCCCAAACTATGCATTATCTGCAAGAAACTAGCTTGAACCATTCCAAAACAAAAAACCCATTCCAAAACATAATATTTTACATTAAGGAGGATTTAATAAAAAAAATGCAAAAAAATAGACATTTGCATTCCGGAAATGTAGTGTGTTTTTACTGGGAAAAGACAAGGCCCCCCACCCACCCATTATACATGCGTATACTATTTAGACACTCAATTGACACATAAAATAGGAAGGGATCCCCAAAATATGTGTCTTAAATACATTCTAAAGGCAACCCATTTCCAAATCTCATATCATAGCCATTGTTATCCCATAAACTGAATAATTATTAAAGTAGTTTATTTGGGCGAATATCTTAAGAGGGAAAGAGAAAGAGAATGGAAACGTTGAAGGAGGATGAAGCGTACAACTGGAGCGAAGTGAAGCTAAGCTACTATCTTTAAGGGCAGCGGAGCCTTTCGGGCGTGACATTGTGATTGTAGTGGATCATGGCCCTAAGAGAAAAGTCGCCTTCGATTGGGCCCTCAACCACCTCTGCCACCAAGGCGACACATACAACATCTTAAGAAACCCCCACAGTGCATAATTTGAACCAAGTTATATGTTTTTGGATCATGTTCATTCGTTCTTAACAGGACTTTAAGTTTGTTATCTCAAAATTCAAGGTAGTCTACAAAATCGAGTTATGAATCAAGCTTTATTTATATAAGCCATGATAGAAAAATTGAACAACCAACCAACTGCTTTACTTGACCGCAGTGAATTGAGTGTAATGTATTGGTACATGGAGTAACAGATATTTGATTTGCATACCTTTTAAGGCAAAAACGGAGAGAGACTTGAAATCCCAGCATTCTTATCAATATCATCAGCTAAGTTATTTAACCCTTTCTTTTATATCGTACTCTATCTACAACCTAACCCACCCCGCCAAAACAAGATTAACACTATACTGTATAAAAATATCATTCCAAAAAATGGAATATTAAGAATATAACATATCTACCTCTACTTTTTTTTGTCCTCCTGATTTTGAATCAGAGGAAGCCATAGCGATGACAAACTGGAGTCTCTTTGTTTGGAATTACATATTCATTTTCATATCCATAGGTTTGTAACAAATATGCGTAAGATAAGAGGAAGACTTACCAAGGACGAAGGGTAAATTGAGAAATGGTTGGGTCTTGAGAGCTGCAGAAGTTGGGGGAGAATCACAAGAGACTTGCCGGACGAGAGCGATTTACCATAGAGCGATGGCCGGAGGCTTGCCTGACGGAGTGGCTGGATGCCATAGTAGAGAGAGAGAGTGTGATATTGGAGCCGGTAAGTGGGTGAGGGAAGGGAGAGAAGCGGGGAGTGGGAGATTGAAAGTTGAGAGAGGAAAGAGAAGAGGGAAAGTAGACATAATAATTTTTTTAGGGTCTTTTATATTTTAATCAAGTGTACTCAATTTTGGCACACTTTAAAACAGTGCCAAATTTTGGCACTATTTTAAAGTGTGTCAGATTGTCATTAAACCGTGCCACACTCTAGCAATTTTTAATATCAGGGTGTGCCAAATTGTTGTTTTTGGTGTAATGATAGTGCCTCTAAGTCTTCAGGAATTTTTTTTGGATGGTGAAGATATTAAGACACGTGACTTGATATTTGAGACCAGATTTGATTAAAGTGAGATGCTTATGTTCGGTTACCATCTAAGTTATTTCGTTCCATTGTTTTATTTTTCCCCATAGGTAGTAGCTTAGTTGCTATAGGTAGTTCAACCATTTGGGAGGGTATGAGTGCTCACTCATTAGTGTTGTTTTATTGCGAAAATAAAATCCATAGAAACCAATAAATATGGGGAATATGCCCTCTGCATACATAATATATGTTTTAATTGTTAATCATAACTTTTATTTAAGAACTTTCTCAATAATTTGCATTGTGTAAGAACCATGGTTTAAAAAATTGAGGTATCTTGCACAAATTTTCATTTCCCTATATGTCAATACGATATTACGGTGCGACTCACATTCTCACAAAATATAGGTCACATGAAAATCACTTAACTTTGAAATTTTCTACCCAATTCTTATTGTATCGTGACATGTTAAAATATATCACAAGAATTTCTACTTTTCTGAAAGTTGCATGTCTCTTTATTTTCTCCTTTCATTTTTTTGTTCGGATAGATTTCGAAAAAATGTCCAGACTGAGCATTAGATGGGAACTAGATTGTTAGTAACTTACCATTGTAACTCAAGAGCCTTGTATAAAGAAGTTGTTGTGTACAAGAATGAGGCATTGAATTATAAATATATAACAATGTCATGAGAGACAATCGAGGATGATAAATTGTATGCAATATGTAGAAACTTATTCAACTAATCTCAATAATTTTTTATTCATTAGTAGGGTAAAGAAAACGAGGTTGTTTTTCACCCCTTTTACCTTCAATACAACCATTGATGTTACCATATATGTCTGCAAAGCTGTCGAATTTTGTACAAACAGATCATAGGTATTATAGTGGGTGGTTGGGTCAGATTGGTGTGGAAACCAAGGTTTATTGGTTTTTATGATCATCCTAATTAGATAGATTCCTTGAATATTTAGATTTCACAAATTTTTATACAATTTCTTTGGGAAGACTTTATTATTTGTACTCGTTTTGTCAATATAATGATATCAATTGGATGGAAAGGCATTAATTTCTAGAAGTCGAGTGGATGAATCATTGAACTCAATGGACAGTTTTGAGGTATAGATTGATTTGGTAATGTTTCAAGTCTACTGTCCTGTTTACAGACCTTAACAACCTCTTTTTTATTGTTGGTAAACAGAGGGATGGTGAAAAGAAGAGGTAGGATTATTTCCAGGAGCGAATAGGCAGAGCACTAGAGCAAGTCTTGAGGTGATTTTGGTACTTTTAATACAAGCCTTACGTATGCTTCATTATTGTCACAAAACATTTACAATAGTAATGTTTTGTAAAAACTTGTCACAATATACATATTAAGACTTCAAGGACACGCTCATTAGATTGCGGCAGTTTTTTTATCGATTAGGAGAAATTAGGAGTCATTATTTGAAAATCATTTTTTCTGTTTATACCAATTTAATCTAATCAATGGTCATTTACAAAACTTATTCCAAAATTATGAAATTTAATACACTAATTTCACAACTTGACTCTTATATTCCTATTGATACCCAAAATAATTCACTCATGTGGACCAATTAGAAATGGACATGTGTCACCCAATGTGGCAATAATCCTAGTCAGCATGGCATAGTCACCTACCAAGACCTGGAAGGCCGACCAACATGAAGAATGCCGACCAAATTCGAGAAGCCTGAGCAACAGTAAGAAGGCCAACCAACCTGGTTAGTAAAGCGCCAACATCCATATACATAATAAATGTTATGTACTGATGTAAATGCCTAGTTTATAAAGGCATTTCATCCTTTCACATTCCATTTCTCTATATCCTTCTGAGACTATAAATACATTGTAATCCCTTTATCAAGGGTATGCTGAGTATGCTCAAAACATACAAGGCAAAGGCAATAAGAAGAGCAATGGACGTAGGCTTTTCAAATTGGTCAAACCACCTTAAAAACTCTTGTGTCTTATTTATATTTATTTGTGATTAAAAGATTAGACCCAGTCTAGTTTTTTACATTAATAGATTGGTGCCATCTGTGGGAACATATTTCTAAACGTTTTCACTCATTCGTTCACCAGCATTCCACAAATGGCTAACATTCTTGAATCCAGTGCCAGAAATGGTGGTAATCCACCTATTCTATCTGTTCCTCTAATGAATAATGATCTGACAGGAATCTTATTTAGTCTTGCCAGCGGATAGGATGTTATGCAGGATACTATTAGGCAATTGGCCCAAACAGTACAGGTTGGATCTCCCACCTTGTCTATTCACGGGAATAGGAGTATGCTACCACCGCCTATAAGAACCAGCAAGCACAGCCAATCCAGGACTACCAAAGACACGTCCTACCATCCAGGAACAAGTTCTTCTCTTAGGACTGCAGAGCCTTATAATGAGCAATCCTTTAATCCTGAAAGATTAAGTGCTTTAGAAACTGTAACACTCCGTGATTTTATGCATTTAATAGTTAATTAATTCGGGAAAAAATTAAATTACTAGTGTGTCGTAATTTAATGGAATTAATTATGGAATTTTTATATAAATATTAATCGAGAGAATAATTGGTTAATATTTATGGGAAATTAATTTACTAGGCAAATAGTATAATTTAATTTCGTCTTAAGAGTGTTAATGACACGGGGTTTACTTATCTCAACCGCGAGTCGGTTCCAGACAAAGTTAGGTGGGAGATGAGAAATTTTATAAACTTATCCGGATGCCAATTCTGAGTGAACGGTTGAGTCCGGAAGGGCCAAGATAGTCGAAATAGAGTGCCAGGGGGTAGTAAATGGGTCTCGAGGCATTTTTAGGCATAACCTGGTCCACACAGAGGTATTTGGGTCACTTGGGCTTGTCCCATTAGGAAAAAAATGGAATTAAACCTAATTACTTAATTTAAAGAAAAAGGGGAACAACTGATTATACTGTGGAAAACCAAAGTGGGAGAGAATACCCTAAGGAGCAGTTAAAGGCACTGGGAATCATTTTGGGAGACAAAGGAAAGAACAAAAGGGGATTTCTTCATCATCCTTGAGAATCACAACTCCGGATCAAACCCTACGAAACCATAAGGCAAGTGGTTAAATTGTTGTAGCATCTATTTATGTTTTCAAGTCATATTTATGTGATGTGAATATCTAAAATTCGTTTTGGGAATAAACAGGTACAAAAATGGGGTTTTTGTAATTTGAACACAAGATGAGAATTGGTGTAGAAATTTATTGTGTTACATGATTCTGAGTAGATATTTACCTTAGATGTGATAAACCCATATGAATTATGAACGAAATTGAGATGGTAATTTGGTGTTGAGACTGATTAACGAATAACTCGGGTTTTTTCCCAATTCAGAAAATAGGAAAGAACGAAAATTAAACGGGGTTTGGGGACTTTATGGGGGTTCCTTATGATGTTCTTGGTGTATTATGTTGATGAGAGTAATTGGGTTAAACTGTAGAAGGAGTTGGACATTTAAGGTTTTCGTCCATGGCAGAAACAAGCTTTCGGAGAAGACAAAGATCTGTTCGATCGATGGTTGGGATCGATTGATTGATAGTCGAGGATTTTTGGCAGGTCGGCCAGTTTTAGTTTATTAGGGAAACTCACTTGAAAATCCTTTTCCCACACCTTATTTAGTGAGAAATAAATACAAGACATAAATCCTTAACAATTATGAGGAAAAGTAATTGGGATTTGGAGGGAATTTATGGGTGACACATTGTGGTTATTTTTGGAGAAATATATTCCAAAATATTAAAATTCGGATCAAGTGGGCGAGTCCGGGTACAATGGTTGAGCGATACCAAAATAATTAAATTAATTAATGTGCAAATTAATTAATAATCTGAGTTGGACCATAAACTCAAGTTATGACATATAGGCTAATGTCACAGGTTTAGTACACAGTAAAACCGGGATTGTTTATATATATATATATACGGTGTGCGATAGTATATATATATATGGTGTGTAAATTAATATTAGTGGCTAGATATTATTATATATATACTCTAGTGCTATCAGGGGAGGTTGCGCGTAGAGGGTGAATCCCCTATCTCTAGGAGTAGGGAGAGTATATCCCCAGGTCATAGCGTCCATTATATGGGTGAGGGGCATCTCACTTTCAGGGAAGAAATATGACCGCCTCCATTATATATGTTATTAACCAAGTTAGTGAGCGATCATGACTTGGGTAACTAGGTTATATGAATACACCTAGTGGGATAGCACTTTAGAGAATATACATCTACTGAGTTATTACTTGGGAGGATGTTCATTATTATATATTATTTCAACATATGTGCGAATGTTGTAATATGACTATACGTATATAATGAGATAAATAATTATATACGGGTAATTTAATACATGCCGTGAATTATATTACATGTATAACTGGTGTGACAGTTATATGAATTTAAAAGAGGGATTAATTA
Organism: Sambucus nigra; assembly: GCA_949130495.1. NCBI lineage: Eukaryota > Viridiplantae > Streptophyta > Magnoliopsida > Dipsacales > Adoxaceae > Sambucus > Sambucus nigra. The sequence goes on from CASBWL010000014.1 coordinate 1,325,511, forward strand.
AGTTAATGTTGATAATAACTTAGAAGTCATAATTAATGCATATTAGGTTAGAGTAGGCTGGTTGCAAGGGGTTATATCGGTTATCTAGCTATGGAATAAATAACTAAGGGAATTAAATTAAGGTGTTAGTCGTGCACATTAAGGGAGGGGTGAGGATGTACTCAAGGGAGTGCGACACTAACTAAAATATGAAGAGCATGCATGCATATTTATTACTGCAAGTTAGTCATTAGCTAAATATTTTTCCAAATGTTTTGGGTTCTAGCCCTTGCTATAAATATTTTTAAAAACCTTTTAGGTGTCTAGCCATAGGGACGCCAGGCTTGACTCATTTCAGGGATCCGTTGCTGCAACATATGTGGATGTTGTAGGAGTATGATAGGCGCCTCATTCTTTTCATGTTCAGTGTAGGAATTTCCTATCAGTTACTCGAGCATGCCGCTCATAGCTTTATTTAGTATTTATGTCAGACTTGTTGAGATTTATTATTATCTGCCTTTACTTTTGTTGAGTCGATAGTTTATTCGGCCAGTTTATTTAGATGGGAATAGTTAAATTCAGTTAATTGTGATTGTTTAAATTATTTTGTTTCCACATAAGTATTTCATTAAATTAATGGAAGATAAAACTTGGCACCAGTCTAATTTTCTCACATAGATGGTTAGTAATTAAAAAGGCAACAGTGATGCTAAGAATGAACCAACTGAGAAACCTGTTCTAATTTAATTTAGGACTGATCACCCAGGGTTAATTAGGCGGGGTGTCACAGATGGTATTAAATCATCAGGTTATAGTTTCCTTAGGATCTGTGCGGCTTACTACGTTTTAGCGTAGCGTTCAGTTGGTATAGAGCCCTATTATTAGGACTGTGGATTCATTTTCTGCTTTTGAGATATCAATTTTTTGCTATTAGATTTTTGTATAAATTGCATACTTATACGATTTGATTGATTTTCAGATACCACCGAAGAGACAGAGAGCGAAGAGGGCTGAAGCCAGGGATGACTTAAGAGAGGCTCAATAGGATCCAAAAGTACCGCCACCACCCGAGTTGATCTCCACTACTTAGGTGGCCGTGATAGTGGCTCAGGCAGTCGAGACAGTAATAAGGACTATGGAAGCCCATTTTCCTCAGCCCAAGGCACCGCCTCCAGTGGCACCAGCAATTCAGGCTCTAGTGGGGCCATCGTCTTGACAGGGAGTTAGAGAGACCTTTCAGAAGGGTCACCCACCTGAGTTTCAGGGTAGTATCGATGTGGTAGAGGCTTATGACTGGAAGAAGAATATTCATCACCATCTGCGTTGGTGATGTATACAGATGTCGTTAATGCCGCTATTGTACATTGCCAAGATCATCGCTTCCACGCGAAGGGGAGCAAGAGGGTAGGGGAGCTGAGCCAGTAGGGCAAGGCAGTTGTTGGTGGTGACACAAGTGGTACTCAACAGCAGACTAGCAGTCAATAAGGGAATTAGGCTAAGAAATTTAATCCTGGGGGATTCCGACCGGGAGGACAGGGATTTAAACAGGGTCAGCCGGGCCCAAATCAGCAGCAGCAGGTTCCTCAGGGCAGTCAGGGCCAAGGGACCAATAGGGGAGGCTAACAGGGCCAGCCATGTCAGGGACAACAACAGAGAGAGGGTTAGAGACACTATTTTGTTTGCGACCAGATAGGAAACTTTAAGAGGGAGTGCCCACAGAGAGTTAGAGGCCAGCAAAAGGGTGACCAACAGGGGCAGTAGGGACAGATGCCACCAGCATCACCGGCTCCACCAACCCCATAGCAGCAAGGACAAATGCACTACGGGCGTGTGTATAACATTCGAGATGTTCCCAATCCTCCATCACAGCAGGCGCCGTTATCGGTTGTGGGTATGTTTCTAATCTATAGTCATGAGGGTATAATACTTTTTGATACGGGAGCATCTCATTCATTCATTAAATCTAAATTTCCTAGACTGGTCGGGTTTCTAGAGACTGCGAGTAGTCTTCATTTATGTGTAGAGTCGCCAGTAGGCAGCGGGGCATTTATTCACTCGATATGTCGAGGGGTGGACATTTTAGTCGGGAGACTTAGTTTAGCGGTGGACCTCTTAGTGTTAGATATGGAGGGGTACGATGTCATCCTAGGTATGGATTGGTTGGCAGGATATCGGGCGATAGTAGATTATTAAAAGAGGACAATCGTGTTCTCCATTCTGGGACAGTATATGTTCCTAATAGCAATGCCTCTACCTGATGGAGGTTCGCGCACACACTTGTATTATATCGAGGAGTAGACCTCATAGGAGGTGGTAGTTCCGTTGGATTCAATTCCGATAGTGAGGGACTTCGAGGATATGTTCCAGGAGATACCAGGGTTGCCGCCTAGTAATGAAATCAAGTTTGTAATCGATTTAGCATCAGGGACAAGGCTGATTGCTCGAGAACCTTACCGTATGGCCCCTTCAGAGATGCGTGAACTGAGAGAGCAAATTCAACAACTCCTGGGTTAGGGTTTCATTCGACGGAGTACATCGTTGTGGGGTGCACCAGTGTTATTTGTAAAGAAGCAAAATGGCTCACTTAGGTTATGTGTGGACTACAGGGAGCTAAATAAGGTGACAATACAGAATAAGTATCTGTTGCCTAGGATTGATAATTTATTTGACCAATTGAGAGGGGCGTCTTACTTCTCCAAGATCGATTTGAGGTCAGGGTATCATTAACTGCGTATCCAAGAGGAGGATGTTCCTAAGACCTCTTTCCTATCGCAATATGGATCTTATGATTTCAGGGTGATGCCATTCGATCTCACCAATGTGCCAACAATGTTCATGGATCTTATGAACAGGGTTTTCATAGAGTATCTTGACCAGTTTGTCATCATGTTCATTGATGACATCCTGATCTACTCGCAAACTGAGGGGGAACACACAGAGCATCTGCGTATGGTTCTATAGATGCTGCGGGATCACCATCTTTATTCCAAGTTCGTGAAATGTGGATTTTGGCTGCGGGAGGTACAATTTCTTGGTCATGTGGTGTCAGACCGGGGTATTACTGTGGATCTGAGTAAGGTGTTGATGGTGAGGGAGTGGGGACAGCCCATGACACCGACCGAGGTGCACAGCTTTCTAGGATTGGCATGTTACTATATGCGGTTCATTAAGGGATTCTAAAAAATTATGAGACCTTGGTGGCTTTTATTTGGAGTGATAATTGTCAATTAGCTTTCGATGAGTTAAAAGATAAGTTGACATCTGCACCCGTACGTTCTTTGCCGAGGGGAGGACTAGAGTATCGAGTTTACACCGATGCATCCTTATAGGGACTCAGGGGTGTGCTTCAGCAAGAGGATGGGGCGATAGCTTATGCATCCAGAAAGATAAAGCCTCACGAGAGGAATTAACCCACTCATGACCTAGTGCTAGCAGCGATCATTTTTACTTTAAGGATATAGAGATATTATTTGCTAGGAGAGCAGTTCACCTTATTCATGGATCACAAGTAACTTCAGTATCTCTTCACATGAAAGGATATGAATATGAGACAGAGGCGGCGGATAGAATTCGTGAAAAACTACCATTTCGATATTCAGTATCATCCTGGTAAGGCTAATGTTGTGGCAAATGCATTGAGCCAGAGACCGACTGGGGAAATATCAGAGGTCTAGAAAGCAAAGTGGAGAGAGCTTCGATATGAGGATGATGTACACAGGGCCTGCATGTCAGCATTATCCATCACACCTGAGAGCATTATGTGAGTTATGAGGGCTCAGGCGGAGGACCAGATCTATCGGGATAGGGTACTCCCATTGTTAGCTGAGGGAGAAAAGGGTTACATAATAAGCTCGAAAGGAGGCCTATCCCTAAATAAAAGGTTAATTGTGCCAGAGGATGAGGAGTTGAGGCACGCTGTTATGACAGAGTCCCATGGTTCAAAATTTACGGTACATCCCGACGTGTATAAAATGTACCAGGATATGAGGAGGCAGTATTGGTGGGAAGGAATGAAACGGGACATATCAGAGCTTATCTCAAAATGTACCATTTGTCAGCTCGTGAAAGTTGACCATCAGAGACCTCCAGGGATGATACGACCACTAGAGATTCCCATATTGAAGTGGGAGTGCATCTCCATGGACTTCATTACAGGATTACCTACATCGCAGAGGGGTCACGACTCCATATGGGTCATTGTGGATTGATTGACCAAGGTGGCCCACTTCCTGTCAGTTCACACAGACTTTGAGACAATGCGTTATGCATAGTTATTCATAGAGGAAATTGTTAAGCTGCACGGAGTGCCGGTAAATATTGTGTTTGATAGAGACAAAATTTTTGTGGCCCATTTTTGGTAGAGATTTTAGGAGTCCATGGGCACAGAGCTCCGTTTGAGTACAACCTATTACCCACAGACCGAAAAGAAGATTGAGAGGGTCAATCAGATGCTAGAAGACATGCTCAGGATGTGCATTTTAGACTTTGGGGGAGTATGGGAGAGATATCTTCCTTTGGTAGAGTTCACGTATAACAACTCTTACCAATTTCGATTGGCATGGCACTATCCGAGGCACTGTACGGGAGACCTTGTCGTTCACCCTCCTATTGGTTAGAGGTGGGGGACAATAAGTTATTGGGGTTAGAGATTGTCCATGAGACTTCTGCCAAGATAGAGCTGATTCGAGGACGGATTTAGATAGCTCAGGATAGGCAAAAAGTTATGCGGATGCTTCGCGGAGACATGTGGAGTTAGAGGTTGGGGATCAGGTATTAGTCTGGGTGTCCCCTATGAAAGGGGTGATGAGGTTCGAAAAGAAGGGTAAATTAGCATCGAGGTATGTGGGACCCTTCCCTATTATTGAGAGGGTGGGATTGGTAGCATATAGACTGGGATTGCCAGAGCATCTTCAGCTGATACATGACGTGTTCCATGTGGCATCGCTGAAGAAATATCGGAGGAGCGAGAGGGCCTTCTGGCACATTCCACTTGAGGAAATTGATTTACAGCTAGGCATATCGTATGAAGAGAGATCGGTGGTTATTCTGGACCGTAATGAACGTATGTTACGATCCAAGGTTGCTCCACTAGTTGGAGTACAGTGGGGTCATCACAACGTGGACGAGTCTACCTCAGAGCGGGAGGAGGATATGCGGGAACAATATCCAGATCTATTCACCACAGGTACGACCTAATTTCGGGGATAAAATTCCTTTGTAAGGGGGAGAGTATGTAACACCCCATGATTATATACATTTAATAGTTAATTAATTGGGGAAAACTTTAAATTACTAGTGTGTCGTAATTTAATGGAATCAATTATGGAATTTTTATATAAATATTAATCGGGAGAATAATTGGTTAATATTTATAAGAAATTAATTTACTTGGTAAATAGTAATATTTAATTACGTCTTAAGAGTATTAATGACGTAGGGTTTACATATCTCAACCGGGAGTCGGTTCCAGACTAAGTTAAGTGGGAGATAAGAAATTTTATAAAATTATTCGGATGCCAATTATGAGTGCACGGTTGAGTCCGAAAGGGCCAAGGTAGTCGGAATAGAGTACCTGGGGGTAGTAAATGGGTCTCGAGACATTTTTAGGCATAGCTGGGCCCACACGTGGGTATTTGGGTCACTTGGGCTTGGTCTATTAGGCAAAAAATAAGATTAAACCTAATTACTTAATTAAAGGGAAAAGGATAATAAATGATTATACAGTGGAAAACCTATAGTGGGAGAGAATACCCTAAGGAGCAGTTAAAGGCACCGGGAACCATTTTGGTAGACAAAGGAAAGAACGAAAGGGGATTTCTTCATCAACCTTGAGAATCACAAATTTGGATCAGACCTTACGAAACCATAAGGCGAGTGGGTAACTTGCTATATCATATATTTATGTTTTCAGATCATATTTGTGTGATGTGAATATCTAAAATTCATTTTGGGGATAAACGGGTATAAAAATAGGGTTTTTGTAATTGGAACACAAGATGAGAATTGGTGTAGGAATTTATTGTGTTATATGATTATGAGTAGATATTTACCTTAGATGTGATAAACCCCGACGAATTATGAACAAAATTGAGATGATAATTTTGTGTTGAGCCTGATTAACGAATAACTCGGGTTTTCCCCAATTCAGAAAATAGGAAAGAACGAAAATTCAACGGGGTTTGGGGACTTTATAAGGGTTCCTTATGATTTTCTTGGTGTATTATATTGTTGAGAGGACTTGGGTTAGGCTGTAGAAGGAGTTGGACATTTAAGGTTTTCATCCATGGAAGAAATCGACTTTCGGAGAAGACAAAGACCTGTTCGATCGATCGATCGATGGTTGGGATCGATCGATCGATGGTCGAGGATTTTTGGCAGGTCGGCCAGTTTTAGTTTGTAAGGGAAATTTACTTGAAAATACTTTTCCCACACCTTATTTAGTGAGAAATAAATATAGGACATAAATTCTTAATAATTATGAGGGAAAGTAATTGGGATTTGGAGGGAATTTATAGGTGACACATAGTGGTTATTTTTGGAGAAATATATTCCAAAATATTAAAATTTGGATCAAGTGGGCGAGTCTGGGTATAATGGTTGAGAGATACCAAAATAATTAAATTAATTAATATGCAAATTAATTAATAATCTGAGTTGGACCATACACTCAAGTTATGACATATAGGCTAGTGTCACAGGTTTAGTACACGGTAAAATCAGGATTGTTTCTATTATATATATAATATGGGACAATGGTGTTTTACTATTCATCTTATGTTTATGTTTATAAAAGTAATCAAAGGGTCTAAATTTTGCCAGGTGTACAATCTAATGGTTGCTAGGAAACCAAAATGGGTCTCACAACACACCCCCTCACAACACGCGTTTCTCCCATTCTCACAAAGCCCTCATAAAACACCCCCTAACAAATTCACTCTCATAGCTTCACGTCGGTGCCTCCCTTAGCTACCCATTGCCTCCCTCTCCTTCACCACCATCCGAGCTCCAAGGCTTCCGCATCTGATCTATGCTGTCACCCTAACCTCCTATTGAGTTCAGCACACCGCTACGATCTCTCCTTCACCACAAACTGCACTTTCTCACCCCTCTTATGTTGAACCTAAAATCGCTCAGGTATACGGTTTCCCCTTTTGCCTTTAAGAGTATTTTCCAAGGTAATTTAAAGACTTCAAAACCCTATTCATGTGTGAATAAATGTTTTTGACTTAAAAGCCCTATTTATGTGCGAATTTCTCCAGATCTGTTGTTGATTTTAATTTGTTGTTGATTTATGATGAGTATTTATTTTGTTGATGATTTTTTATCAGGTATACGATTTCCCCTCTTGCCCTTGAGAGTGTTTTCTGAGGTAATTTTGAGACTTAAAAGCCCTATTTATGTGTGAATCAATGTTTTTCACTTCAAAGCCCTATTTATATGCGAATTTCTCCAGATCTGTTGTGGATTTTAATTTGTTGTTGATTTATGATGAGTATTTATTTTTTTGATTATTTTTTGTTAATCATTTTGTGTCTAAAGTTATAGAATAGGGGTTGGGGTGGTGCGATTTTGTCATAAAACTGATTTGTGTGTTGATTTGATCTTTGATTTTACAGAATAGGGGTTGTGTGGTGAGATTCACACACAGAATAGGGGTTCTTGGGCCATTCTTGCAACTCCTTCCTGTTCACTATTTTTATTTATCATTATAGAATCTTAGTTTCTATGTTTGTATCTGTACAGTTGTATTTTTTTTATCATTAATGAATCTAGAGGTTCTATTTTTGGAGGTCTATAGTTTTGAGTTCTAGTTTGTATGTTAATTTCTCAGATTTGTATGGTAGTTTGTATGGTAGTTTTGAGTTCCTATTTCCATATTTGCATGGTAATTTTCAAATTTGTACAGTTCTGTTTCATCAATGTCACATATCTGAGTCCGTTTTATGAATGATGTGAATGCCTCAGATGCGAATACTTAAATTCATTCAGATAGTTATGTTCCGTGTATGTTCCATGTTCGAGTCTTTAAATAGACCTGTATGGTAATTTTGAGTATCATTTTCAGATTCCATCTCAAATAGTTAAGTTTTATTTACTAGAATTTTGTATTATAATGATATTTTTGTTTCAATTACTTGAATTTTATATTAGAATGATAGTTTTGTTCAAGCATCTTTTGTGGTAATGTTGTATCTAACATATGTTTGAAAGATCCTCTATTTTTTTATCAATCTAATATATTTTCGATACACTTTGGAATTTGTTCTTTTTAGAAATGTCGAGTTATCGTTATGACCACGCCCACGATTCGAGGCTGTTGAAGGGTATGGACTCTTCTTTCTCTCCTTTCGTTTTAATGACTTATGTATGATATTAATAATTGTTTTGTTTCTTGGTTATTTCTTTTGTTTTTTGCTATTTGAACCTCCAGATATTCCTTAACTTTGTAGTTTCAACACTTGCTTCCCAAAGCTCAAGTTATTTAGGGGAAATACACGATTGTATATACTATTTTTCTCCTGTAATTAATTATTGAATGAATATACACACTATATATTACATGGGTTTTGTTTACTTCATATAGAAGTTCAATGGGACATCAAATTCAAAACAAATATTTAGAATTTTGTCAAAATTTGGACTTCCTACATACATGATTTTACATTGTAGAATTGTTACGTTTGCCCATATTTTGGGGATATATGATGGTTGGTATTGTACAATGTAACTAAATATATTGGAAATATATTGTATTATATAAATTTTAGAACCAACTTATGGCAGTTTGAGGATAATTGTCTTTTTGGGCTATCGTATGTTTGTCGTCCGAGTTTCAAAAGTCATTTTTGCTTACAACATGCTGTTTGTACACCATGCATTTGAAGTAGACAAAATATAGTTTTTTCTCTTTGATATTTCAATTTTATCTTTGTTTTGTCTAGCTGTACCATTCTGTCCCTAGAGGTTTTCAAATAAAGAGCCTTTAAAATGCTATTATTCCAGTTTTCAGCATATGTATTTTTGCGTAGGTGATATTTAGGTTGTTTTCAAATGCCATTTTTTAACGATTGAGCTATATCCTATACTACTGCTATGGTTATTGACACTAAAATGGCAAGTTTGTGGTTATTGACACCAAAATACCTAAAATAGTTGTATGTTTGTGGTTATTACTAGCATATTCTTCATTCCAAAAATGTTGTTTGTTATTTAATCATTTCTGCAACTATATTCTTATGTTATGGGTTTGAACTTTCATTTCGATTTGAATTATTTCTCTTGCATCATGTCCTGTTTTCTTTTTCATTATTTCTTCTTAGTAATTTGAGGTCGAATAAGCTGCAAGATGTCATTCCACCCTTGTGTAGTTACTGAGTAGCAAACAGTATTTGTTGAGTTTGCTATCTTGGCCATTCATATATCAAACCTATTATATATGAATCATTATCACTTTTCATTTGAATTTGGTTTATGGAGTTTCATGTGAATATCTAAAATATTACAAAACACATTACAACATTTATATCTACACCCTCACTAACTACTATGGGTGTCAAACTATTTATTTCTTGCACTCCTCGCCTTCTCATATAACCCCAAGAGTTATAATCAATCTACTGCTACAAAAATGTTTGTGTGTCTCTATCCTCACTATTTTTCTATCCATTTTTATTTTCTTTTTCTTCTAAAAACATTTAGAACACATCTATTTTTTTCACTTTCTTTCTTATGCAAGAGATAATGCATACATAGACTGTAGATGGTGCCTCATTACTTTTGACAAAGTAGGTGAATATACATGCTTCCTAAATCCATTATCTCTGTTCCATTTGTAGAGCTCTTTTTTTATGACTATTTTCTATTTCGTAAAAATACCTCAATTAATTATGTTTTGTGCCATTTAGTATCTCAAAGTAAATTTGTTTATACTTACATTTCATGTGATGGTATTTTCACTTCTTTGTATTATTGTTGAATGGTATAATTTGAAAGAATATGGAATCATATTACTTTTTTTCGATCTATTGGATCTTGAGATTGTCAAATGACTTCATACAGTCAGTTGAGAAGTCAAATGGTTGAAGTTAAAGAAATTTCATTAGAATAGTAAGGAAATTAAGAAGATGGATGGTTTTAAAATTGTCTGATTTTGTCCCGATTTATTTCTCAACACCGTGTCTAGCCCCCAACATTTAATTTCCCGGCCTTTCAAAATTACCTTCTGCAACATGTGAATTGCGACCAGATACCAATAATGAAAACTTGTGATTTATGATATTGATATAAAACTTGGGATTAAGTTTATGGAGAAATGAGCTTATTGATTTGTTTGCCACTGTTTCCACTAAAAGAAACACCATGGAATTGTGTCGCCTACTCAATTTTGGGGATAGGATGTCTGATCTTATTCAAAAACTCATTTCCAAGGGCAAAGCAGTTCTGGTTGTTTGTTTTATTTTTTAATTGGGGATCTGAAAGTGCAAAGTAGTAATTTCCTTGATGCGGAAGCGTTGAAGGATGATGGTTCACAAAACCAAATTTTAATTTCTTCAAAAACAAATTAAACTTAGTTAATCAATCCAATTCAAGTCCTAGAATTTGCCTAAGTCATAATTATAAATTATCCATAGTTAGGCGAAACCAATTTTAGCAAAAGATTTGAATGAACCAAATTTACCCAAAATATAATTAAATATAGTCCAATTTAAATTAGTGTGATAAATAAACCGAATTTTATCTTGAAATTATCCTAAGCATGGATTCTAGTTTTAGTGCAAGATAAAATAAACATTGTCACACTACGCCGCGACGTACGAGGAAAAACCCAAGACGGGAAAAAACCTCGGACGACCCTAGCCACAAGTCCACTAGATACGGAATTACAAATTACAAGACAAAAGACTTACATCCTCGACTCAAACCCTCTCAAGCCTTGTTGCTCCTTCTTGTAAACACCTATTCCTAGCGGACAACCTTGGAACTCCACCGCGGTCTCGGAATCCACCGATAGGACTTTAAACGGTCACCGTCACCCGAACATGGAGCCTTTCTCCAAACGGGTAGAAATGAAATGAACTTCTCTTAAATTCGGTGTAGAGAAAAACCGGTGCCAAAACAACCTCCAAGCAATTGATATTTATGTAGGAGAACTTGGATAAACAATTAATTGGGTGTAAACTAGAGTGTGTATGAATTTTTCTTTAAGAACTAACACTCAAAAACTTGAACTTTTTCCCTAAATAAATTAGCTCTCAAACTCTCTCTATGAGATGGATATGGAATGAAAAAGTTAATTGGAAAAATGTGTTTCCCGCACATATTAAGTCTGGAAAAAGTTGGTTAAAAAACAAGTGGGGAACATGGGTGGAAACTGCCAAACAACTGCTCAAAACTGTTCCCCCCTGGCATCTCGTTCGAACGAACTTGACTCTCGTTCGAACGAGACTTCTAACGAGCGACCAGACTGGGCTCGTTAGAAACTCGTTATATACCTCGTTAGAACGAACAAACTCATTCGAACGACATATCGAACGACTGACCAGTTTAGGTTCATTGGCAAACTCGTTCGAACGAAACCTGGTTCGAACGACAAACTCGTTCGAACGAAAACATGGTTCGAACGAAAAAAATCGTTCGAACGAGACTTCGAACGACTTCCAGAAATTTTTTGATAAATTCAATTTTTGGCCCAGAAACTTTATGTACTTTATATTTTAAAGTTCCAATTAAATTATTTTGAAAGTAAAACATGGTTTTTTATTAAACCTAACACCCAATAAATATTGTTCCAAGCTCCTATATAAATATAATTACATTCATACCTTGGGAGCATGGAACCTTAGATGATGACGTAGAAATGAGGCACACAAACCGGCATTTTGATGAACCTTTATATTCTTTGCCGCTACGTCTTCAACACACACTTCATAGGCTTGAGAGTATTACAATAAATCACTAACCTATGAATAAATGTTTTTGTCCGGAATTGAGCCAAAACTATATATGGACTCAATTGGAAATTTGTGTCCTTACAAATCTCCCCCTTTGGCTATTCCGGGACAAAAACCAAAACAAAAATCCTAAAGGGCCGTCAAGCTCACTAGACTCAAAACATAACCCTCCCAAACTTGACTCAACCCAAGGATTAAACTCTTTGCCTTTTAAAGATGCCGCTTTAGTAGAATGCCTGCACACTTAAGCAAACTCATCAAATGCATAGGGAATATCAAAATATTAAATGCAATTAAATAATTATTCCCCCTAAAATAATTCTCCCCTTTATCAAACAAATGACATTTACTTAGAAAGACGTCTCCCCCTAAGATAAATCTCCCCCAAACTAAGATACAATAATAATAGGTTTAATAGGTTTAGATACCATATCTCCCCCTATCATTATTCTCCCCCTTTTTTGTTCAGGAATAGGCAAAGGATAAAGAACTAATAAATAGCATGTTGAAGCTTAAAGAAAAGACATGACAGCATATGGGTAATAAAAGCAAGGCAAAGATAAACAAATATCATATATATATATACTATAAATATACCAATAAGTACGGGCATATATAGATAAATATAAACACACACATGACACAAAATACAATAAGTTTGCACACTCGTATGGCAAAAATGTGTCATATGGAAACGGAAGTGTAGGGGTGTGTACTAGCAACAATTAAATTTAGACCCAAACACTTAAGAAACGTTCATGGAGTTCTCATTTGATTGCAAACTTCATCACAGTTAAATATAACCTCATGTGACAATATAAAGATTGAACTCAATGAACAAACATACACAATGCATACAAGCCTAGCATGATGATGATTCTACAAACCAAATAGAGTCATGACATTAAAGACAACTAGGATAAACGGACATTGTGCAAACCGTTGATATACCATCCAATTCTCCCTCAATTAGCATATATTTTCTTTTATTTTTGAATGAATATATCAAACAAACATAGGCCTTGGCAGTTGATTTCTTTTTGATGCCAAATATTCTGTTTTTAGGCATTTGGATCACGTATTTCTTTTAGATCCAATAAACGGTGGCTTACTATCGCAAAGGATTTAATTCATCCTTTCGGAGCCCTTCCCCGTGCACATTTTTATTTATCATGTTTTCATTTTCACACAAATCTCACATGCAACGGATTTTGACATGCACTTGTCCTCCTAGGTCATAGATATGTAGATGACTAGATTGGTAGGAGAACACCTCAAAAAGCTCAAATATAACATGTGACATTAAGATTTCAAAAGAGCTCGTGCATGTGTGAATAGAGGCATATAGAAATAGAGTCCATTTAAACAACACAAAATCCAACTACTCCATATAAAGCATGGTAAAGAACATTTTAAGGATTGAAAATCTAAACCAAAAGTTCTAGCCTCATGGGAGCGTAAACGATGGGATTCAAACACAAATATATGCCACTTAAAGTGTGTCAAACTAAAATACACACAAAACAAAATCTTTTTGAGTTTTTTTAACATATTTAATCAAAAGTAAATATTTACTCAAAAGGACAAACAAAAATCATTTGTATTTTTCATTAAGCTTAAATGAAATAAATAAAACACAAATGGTAAACAAAACTCTTTTTATATTTTCAATTAAATCAAACACAAAATATAATAAAAAAAGATAAACAAGTCATAATTTCTAGCATGTGATATGAAATAAGGCAATGACTAGAAAATGACTAAAACAAGCATACATTTAGCATGTGAATATAGAAAGAAGTACAAACGCTAAAGTATGGAAACACTAACACATTCATCCTTTAGATTTAGCAAGGAAGGAAGCATGTGAAAGTGAATGAGAATCAACAACCCTATTTTGTAAGGCAACCAAGTCGGATTTCCTAACCCAAATTAATGAGGAATGACTATCTTGGAGTGTAGGAACGTTAACTACCGTGGCTACTTTACTATGGAGTTTTCTAGGAATTCGTTTAAGATCTAAACCAAATTTCCTAAGATAACCTTGTTGACCACAATGTGTACAAGTGAGAACATGTCGAAAAGATTTACTTAAGGAGTGATCTTTAAAAGTATTCCTAGTTGATTCTCCTAAAACATTGGTTTGGGCATTAAGAGTAAATTCATTACAAGGATTGAAGCCTAAACCAAAAGTGTCATTTTTAATTTGGACCGTTCCGAACATTTTATCTAGTCTTTCTGAACGACATTCCAAATCAAATTTGACATTACTAGAATCTTTTAATTTATTTTCCAATTCTACAATGTTAGATTCTAGTAAAACATTTCGCTCTTCAAAAGCAAGAAGCTCCTTTTTCAAGGATTCCATTAAACTCCTAAGGCTATTTCTTTCGCCTTCTACGTATTCTAGCTTCACACGAAGAGTCCTCTCACATGTCCTAAGGTCTTCTATTAAGGCACTATCATCAACGACCTTGACACTCTTTCATAAACAAGCTTCTAACTTCAAATTAGTTCTTTTCAAATTAATAGATTCTTTATATAATTCATGAAAAGCATTTTGAAGTTCATTCACATCAACCTCTTCTTCATTTTCACTCTCTCTTTCTTCTCCACTCTCACTATCATTAAAAACAAGGGAATCATGAACAATGACCTTGGAAGTGGCATGTGCTATCGTGTCATCAATCGATGAATTCTCATTATCACTCACATGACTAGCCATAAAAGCCAAAAAAAATTTCTTAGTGGGGGAATCGGGCGTTTCTTCCTTATCACTATCACTAAGGGTTGCATTATATGCAGTGGGTCGTTTACCCTCTTTTCTTAGTTTAGTGGGGCACTCATAAGCTCGATGGCCATAACCTTCACAACCATAACACTTATTAGACTCGTCCCTATCAACATTGTCATTGCTAGGTTTAGGGATTTTCTCGGCTTTAGAAATCTTCTCGCTTTTATCATGCTTAGAAGATTCAAATTTCTTAAAATCATTATTAAATTTATCTTTGTTGAATTTAAGAAATTTTCTAAATTTACGAGCAAATAAAGCCATATCTTCTGAGTCACTATCACTCTCGCTCTCTACTACTTGTTTAACCTCTTTTCGGGCTTTTAAAGCAACGCCCTTTTCGATTTTCTTTTCATTTTTAGAGGGAAACATATCTAGTTCATAGGTTTGTAAATCACCTACAAGCTCTTCTAATTTCGTAGAGGCTAAAGTGGGTAAAAAATTTAAAACGGTCACCTTTGGAATAAATCTATCGGGTAGGGACCTTTTGCAACATGTGAATTGCGACCAGATACCAATAATGAAAACTTGTGATTTATGATATTGATATAAAACTTGCGATTAAGTTTATGGAGAAATGAGCTTATTGATTTGTTTGCCACTGTTTCCACTAAAAGAAACACCATGGAATTGTGTCGCCTACTCAATTTTGGGGATAGGATGTCTGATCTTATTCAAAAACTCATTTCCAAGGGCAAAGCAGTTCTGGTTGTTTGTTTTATTTTTTAATTGGGGATCTGAAAGTGCAAAGTAGTAATTTCCTTGATGCGGAAGCGTTGAAGGATGATGTTTCACAAGACCAAATTTTAATTTCTTCAAAAACAAATTAAACTTAGTTAATCAATCCAATTCAAGTCCTAGAATTTACCTAAGTCATAATTATAAATTATCCATAGTTAGGCGAAACCAATTATAGCAAAAGACTTGAATGAACCAAATTTACCCAAAATATAATTAAATATAGTCCAATTTAAATTAGTGTGATAAATAAACCGAATTTTATCTTGAAATTATCCTAAGCATGGATTCTAAGTTTTAGTGCAAGATAAAATAAACAATGTCACACTACGTCGCGATGTACGAGGAAAAACCCAAGACGGGAAAAAACCTCGGACGGCCCTAGCCACAAGTACGGAATTACAAATTACAAGACAAAAGACTTACATCCTCGACTCAAACCCTCTCAAGCCTTGTTGCTCCTTCTTGTAAACACCTCTTCCTAGCGGACAACCTTGGAACTCCACCGCGGTCTCGGAATCCACCGATAGGACTTTAAACGGTCACCGTCACCCGAACATGGAGCCTTTCTCCAAACGGGTAGAAATGAAATGAACTTCTCTTCAATTAGGTGTAGAGAAAAACCGGTGCCAAAACAACCTCCAAGCAATTGATATTTATGTAGGAGAACTTAGATAAACAATTAATTGGGTGTAAACTAGAGTGTGTATGAATTTTTCTTTAAGAACTAACACTCAAAAACTTAAAATTTTTCCCTAAATAAATTAGCTCTCAAACTCTCTCCATGAGATGGATATGGAATGAAAAAGTTAATTGGAAAAATGTGTTTCCCGCACATATTAAGTCTGGAAAAAGTTGGTTAAAAAACAAGTGGGGAACATGGGTGAAAACTGCCAAAAAATTGCTCAAAACTGTTCCCGCCTGGCATCTCGTTCGAACGAACTTGACTCTCGTTCGAACGATACTTCTAACGAGCGACCAGACTGGGTTCGTTAGAAACTCGTTAGATACCTCGTTTGAACGAACAAACTCGTTCGAACGACTGACCAGTTTAGGTTCGTTGGCAAACTCGTTCGAACGAAACCTGGTTCGAACGACAAACTCGTTCGAACGAAAACATGGTTCGAACGAAAAAAATCGTTCGAACGAGACTTCGAACGACTTCCAGAAATTTTTTGATAAATTCAATTTTTGGCCCAGAAACTTTATGTACTTTATATTTTAAAGTTCCAATTAAATTATTCTGAAAGTAAAACATGGTTTTTTATTAAACCTAACACCCAATAAATATTGTTCCAAGCTCCTATATAAATATAATTACATTCATACCTTGGGAGCATGGAACCTTAGATGATGACGTAGAAACGAGGCACACAAACCGACATTTTGATGAAGCTTTATATTCTTTGCCGCTACGTCTTCAACACACACTTCATAGGCTTGAGAGTATTACAATAAATCACTAACCTATGAATAAATGTTTTTGTCCGGAATTGAGCCAAAACTATATATGGACTCAATTGGAAATTTGTGTCCTTACAGGATCACTGACAAATTCCCACCAATACCCATATTAAAAGCATATGTTAAGGAGTCGTAACAAGTTGATGAGATTCTTGAAAGTGGGAAACCCTCCCAGTTATAGAATGAAAATATCGCACAAGAAATCAGTGATTTGAATTTAGTTATCAAATGCATTGAGAAACACAATCTTGAATCAGAGTATCCAAAGAATAACCTCATGAAGCATGTTGAAAAGATGGAGAAGTTAAGGGGAGACAGGAAACGACCCGCACCAGCCAGTACCACCAACCATCGTCAGCAATAAAAGTTATTAAATTTCAGCTTTCCAAGTCGACCCTATACCTGGGCAGACTCCAATCTCGAATATGGATCCCACTATTCTGGATACAATATTTATCATACATACAATCTGCTTATTATGATAGGCAAGTTGCGTATGGTGAATATAATTTGCCACCTCAATACCATCTATCTTGCTATCCTTAATAGTCTGTTGCTGTTACTTTTTCCACCTCAAGATATCATTAGCTTTTACCTTATACTCAAGAACCAGTTATCACAATCCATCTTTTTCGGTCTATTGGTTTTGCATGAAAAGTAGGAAGCTTATTGTGCCTAAAAAAAGTTTGTTGAGATACAATTTTATTCGTTCATAATTGGTTCTATCTTGAATTTATGACAGGGAACAACATCTACTATACATGTGCTATGTTACATATGTTATACATTTGCTATACATCTGATTTATACACAATACATTAAAGGATATGTTATGATTTTGATTTTGTTTTGTTCTTTTGCATAATTCAGCTCACTGCATCCTAATCATTCTTCTTCACTCTTTTTCTCTCAATGCTGCGAAATGTTTTTTTATATTAAACGAGTTTATTTTCACCTTAAATGTATTGAATAGTATTATTTCATATTGGTGATTTTGGTTCGTACACCGAGTCGTAAGTTCTTCATTCGATTATGTTAAATTCATTGGTTCGTACACGAGTTTTACTTATATGTTACGTTTTATTTGGACTTCTTTAAATGAGTGTATTTGTTGTTTTGTATTAGTGCCAAACTTTGAGGACTACAATGCATATCAATGATGTTGTAGATGAAATCAGTTATGGACATGTTACAGTTATGGACCTCAATTACAAAACACTTTAGTTTTTCAATGAAATCAGTGAGTTTTAAAATCCAATAGCTTTGTGGTATCCAGTTGCAAATGCATGTTCCAATAGAGCCATTTTCATTTTATCCTAGTTATTATTCATTAAATGTTCACAGTATAGATTAGTTCTTATGCACATGACCTTTATTTCGGGATATGTAACCTTCGAATCATAGCATATTTTCTACGAGAGTGAGGATATGTGATCATCTCTTCTAAATTTTATATGAGATCAATTTTGTGAGTGTTTCTTCTCACTTTGAGTTTTATCTAAATAGTATGTGGCATGTTACAGTCATATATACATTGAGAACAAAACGTAAGTAGTGTTACAGTCATGTATACGTTGAAAATAAAATATAAGTAGTGCTTTCTCTTCAATTTAATTTGTAGTTTCATGTATTGTATATTACTTTGTGTATAGTGTTAGCATCTTTCAGTTTTCGATGAGTTGCCTTTAGTATAAAGAATATGGGCTCACTAAATGATACGATTAGAGAATCAATAGGTACAGATCCAAGACTGTAACGTGTGAACTGCCTCATTGAGGAGAAAACTATAAAAAATGGAGCCAGCTATCACAGTTGAATCAACAGAACCATCTATCACAGCTCACACGTTTTAATTTCAGATCCTACGCACAACAGGTGCTCTTGTTTTTTTAGGACTTTTTTCCCCTTTCTTTATTTAAATATTATATTAGACATTAGATTGTAATCTAATTAAAACTTTTTTTCCCTTTCTTTATTTTCAAGCAGATTCGTATGTGGCAGTAGGATTTAAGGGATGGAACGGTAATGGGCCTTGAAGAATTTTCATGTCCTATCAAAACTGTAATCCTCTTTAAACTGAAAAACAGGAAAAATGATAATTGGCTTTGTATTAAATGTTAATATTTTTTTGGGTATTTTTAATTTTAAAAAGTTTCAAAAACATTTATCTCCGTATCTCCTTTTAACTTATTTTTGAGTTCAACCTTCTCTTAGTCTTCGTATTGGAAACAATCTAGAGAACTGATAAAAACTTGAATGTATTTATAGGTGACGCATCTCCATCTTTTTGGTGTTCGATAAGCTCATAACAGTACCGATTCGGCCAGAACGACTGCATTAATTAGTCATAACAGTATCGATCCTATCCAAGGACTGCATTAACACCTGTAGGAAAGGTATGTACGGATAATTTCCCATATTCTACTCTGTGTACATTATTGAGGACGTTTCAATCACTTTTAATTAGCAAATAACAAATGTGTATGGTAGTTAATTAGTCAATCAGGTACAAAGCTCATTATTCTTGATTTTAATAATAATCTTTGAAATTGTCATCTTTTGAAGAATGTTAAGATGGTGGGATATGTTTTGGCACATGAGAATCTTTATGTGAATGATAGTAGGCGTACACAAATTAACTTCTAATATTGGATTTTGAATAATGCTTAATAGCAGTATAACTATGATTGAACGGGAAAAAAAGGCAGCTACATATGACAACCACTTGCCTAAGAGAATATTGTTTGAAGCCCTTTCCCAACAGATTTATCTTGTTATTTCTTTTGTTATAAAAAGTAGTGGTTCATAACTTGCGGGTGCCAAGTTATTAAGGAATCTAAGAAGATGAACTTTTGTTTTGGCTTTAACCAGCCTTTGTAAAAGGAAGAACATAATCAGGGTTGGATGTGTTCGTCCTATGAGGTACTCTAAAATAGTTTCCACCTGAATTGGTTGTGCGTTCATCCAATGAGGACTTAATGGTTGCATTCATCCCATGAATTGGTTTAGTTTTATTGTCCACCAAACTTACGGTCTCATGATTTTTATTTCTATACAAATTTTCTTAGGATTTGATTTAATTTTTATTTGTTGGTATATTTATATGATTTGACTGCAATTTCATGTAGTTGTTTCCGAATGAGTTCAATTCTTTGTAAATATATACAAACTGAAACCTATCTATTTTTCTATGAATCACGAGTGCAGTGGGGTGCATGGTTGGGTTGTTATGATTCGAAAAAGCAAGGCACAGGTGCGGGTGTATGAGTAAACAGGCCATTGGCAAACTTTCTATGTGACAAATTGACCAAGTGAGAATTCAAATTTCTATAGGTGTAAGATTATTGTCATGTCGTGTTATTTGAATTGAATACATGGTTATTCTAAAAAATTTGGGATCTTAGACCTATTGAGAATCAAATATCTCCACAAATTGGGAGCTTGGGATCTTTATTATGATCTAATATATATGAAGTTACATAAATATATTTGTAGATGTTCTAAATATTAGGATAATTTATTTTTAGATTCATATGTGGTAATTTGATGATTTTTGGTATTTTTTCAGCACAAGGCGTGTGGAAACTGACCAAACATAATAGTGCGCGTGCCATGCATAGCGTCTACAAGCATGGCTTAGGCTTCTTATTCATATGCTCGGGCTCTAGATGTTGTGTCACGCAGAATCACACTTTATCCTTAGGCTCAAGAAGTATGAGAATGATGAAAAATGTTACAATTTATTAGGTGAATCTTTTAGTCTCAAATACATGACGTGTTTTCTACTTATAGGGATGCGTTTTTTACTTATAGGGATTTGTTTATATGATGTGAAAAATATGTTTAATCTACGATTTTGTTTATAGTATGTTTCGGATGGACTTTTAGTAGTGTTGTCGGGTTATTTTTTGGTCTTTAAAATAAGTGAATAGTCCTATAAATAATGGAACTTTTGCCCTAAATTTCTAAAATTGCGTACATCATCATTATTATTATTATTATTATTATTATTATTATTATTATTATTATTATTATTATTATTATTATAATATTAACTATTTTACAAAACAATTTAGTCAATTCAAAACTTTGAAAGTATTTGTTGTGCCATCAGCAAAGTTGACCACGATTGATACTGTAATACAAAACTTTTATGATTTGACCACGATTGATATTTTGAAAAAAAATTGTCGTGCCTTCAGTGGTTGGACTTTCCTTAGACTTAGGCCCATAACTTATAGCCCCACTTTCAGCAGGACCATTTTTAACAAGAAGTTTATTGAGTTCATCCTTTGAACTATTATTTTTGTGAATTATTTTTGGGCTCTTTGAATATTGTTGGAAGTTTCGCTGTCCCTTAAGCACAATGGATAGTCCAATAAACAAGGGAGACTATGTCCACTTTTTTTTAAAATTGACATTTTGTTTATTTGAGGTACAATGTGAATTGGGTTGATTAATATTGTATATTTCATGAATTGTGTTAATTTGATGATTTTGTTTGTGCGATGTTTAAATTTGTATTTGATGTCTATAATGTTTATGTGAGGTCTAAGATGTACTATTACTATTTTATTGTGGACTATCTTTATTTCTTAACAGGGTGGATAGTCCTATAAATAAAGAAAAAATTTCCCAAAATTTCTAATTTGTTTTCAGATTTGTGTTGTAAAAAATTAACTCAAATTGTTTACACATTCAATACTTTAGATTACACTATGTTTTGTCGGTGAACGAAATTTTTGCCATTTTGCAATTGCTTACTTCGATTTTTTTTTTTCCGTTTTGTGATTACCTACTTTGAAGTTTTTTGCCGTTTTGCGATTACATATTTTGAAAAAATTTCGATGTGCCTTCAGTCACGGGCATATATATATATATATATATATATATATATATATATATATATATATATATATATATATATATATATATATATATATATATATATATATATATATGGTGTGTACATTAATATCAGTGGGTAGATATTATTATATATATACTCTAGTGCTATCAGGGGAGGTTGCGTGTAGAGGGTGAATCCCCTAGCTCGAGGAGTAGGGCAAGTATATCCCCAGGTCATAACGTCCATTATATGGGTGAGGGGCATCTCACTTTCAGGGAAGGAATATGACCGCCTCCATTATGTATGTTATTAACCAGGTTAGTGAGTGATCCTGACTTGGATAGCTAGGTTATTTGAATACACCTAGTGGGATACAACTTTAGAGAATATACATCCGGTGAGTTATTACTCGGGAGGATGTTCATTATTATTTATTATTTCAACATATGTGCGTATGTTATAATATGACTATACGTATATAATGAGATAAATAATTATATACGGGTAATTTAATACATGACGTGAATTGTATTATATGTATAACAGGTGTGACAGTTATATGAATTTAAAAGAGGGATTAATTAAGTTAATGTTGATAATAACTTAGAAGTCATAATTATTGCATACTTGGTTAGAGTAGGTTGGCTGTAAGGGGTTACATCGGTTATCTAGTTATCGGATAAATAACTAAGGGAATTAAATTAAGGCGTTAGTCGTGCACATTAGGGGAGGGGTGAGGATGTCCTCAAGGGAGTGCGACACTAACTAAAATATGAAGAGCATGCATGCATATTTATTACTGAAAGTTAGTCATTTTCTAAATATTTTTTCAAATGTTTTAGGTTCTAACCCTTTCTATAAATATTTTTAAAAACCTTTTAGTTTTCCAAGCACAGGAATGCCAGTCTTGACTCATTCTAGGGATCCGTTGTTGCAGCATATGTGGATGTTGCAAGAGTTTGGTGGGCGCCTCATTCTTTTCATTTCTAGTGTAGGAATTTCCTATCAGTTACTCGAGCATGTCGCTCACAGCTTTATTTAGTATTTATGTCAGACTTGTTGAGATTTATTATTATCTGTCTTTACTCTTGTTAGATTTGAGCTGATGGTTTATTCAGTCAGTTTATTTAGATGTGAATGGTTGAATTTAGTTAATTGTGATTGTTTAAATTATTTTATTTTCGCATGAGTATTTCATTAAATGAATGAAAGATAAAACTTGGCACCAGTGTAATTTTCTCACTTAGGTGGTTAGTAATTAAAAAGGCGGCAGTGATGCTAACAATGAACCAACTGAGAAACATGTTCTAATTTAATTTAAAACTGATAAACCGGGCTTAATTAGGCGGGGTGTCACAGAAACGTTGGGCAGAGCATCTCCCTTTGATCGCCTGGGACCTAGGGGGAATATAAATGTTCCCAAGGAATTATCGAGGAATACTCGATGACCAACCAATAACCGTGAGGGCTCAGCCCAATCCAGATCAAACTCCCAACGATTTGTCCATGCTGAGCACACCTCACAGGAGGAGAGCTTAACACAAACATTTGGTCTAAACAGCCAAGAGGCAACACATAAATCTGATGATGGCAATAATGCATGGAAATGATTTATTCAATAGTTGGGAAAGATGGTGAAGGCAAAGAACCCTTTACAACGAATTTTTGTGAAAGGGTCTCCTTTTGTACAAGATATTGTGAATTTTCCTACTCCTTTAAAGTTCAAATCTCATATGGTTACTCCCAAGTATGATGGGAAGACAAATCATGTTTTTCATATAGAGCAACACCTAGAAGCAACTGATAATTATATCATCCCAGACGAGATGAGATGCCTGGCATTCTCAGGTATAATCACAGGTCCTGCTCAAATTTGGTACAACAGCCTTCCTCGGGGACAAATTTTTAGTTTCAACCAGCTTGTCGAACTATTTATTGGTAAATTCTGCTTTAGAGTCAAATTGGTAAAAAATAGCTCACCTGCTAAGTGTGAGGCAGCGGGTAGGAGAACGTACAAGGGATTACATTACTCTCTTCAACAATGAGAAGTTGGAGGTCATTGATTACGAAGAGAAAATAACTATCACAACTCTCATGAGTGGATTGCTTCTCGAGAATCTTTATTACACTATTGCTAAAGATTCTCATATGACTATGACCGAATTAATGGCCAAAGCAACCAAGATAATGAATGACGAGGAAGCCATGGCAACGAAATAAGGCTCGGGCATAAAGTCTGAGGGAAAAACCGAGAAAAAAGAGAAGAAGGAACTAAGGAGCATAAGGATTCAAGGAAAAAGAAGACTGATGAAAGGCTTAGAAAGTACAATTATTATAGTCCATGAATAATGGGAATTCACCATATTTTGGAGGAAATTAAGCACAAGAAGGAAGTACGGTGGCCTGATATGCTAAGAGCACCTAGTGGGAAAAGTATAGGTCTAAATATTGTAGTTCCATAAGGACCATGGGCACATGACATATCGTTGTATTGCTTTGCAGAATGAGATAGAAACCCTCAATCGACAAGGAAAACTGGATAGGTTTGTTGATCGGTAGGATGACAGAGGATCTCAACAAAGGTCAAAATTTCCATGCAAGCCTAGGGATGAGAAAAAGAGAACTCATGAAGATGATCTCGATCTACCCAAGAAACCCAGGCAACCTGAACTTGAGATATTTATGCTTAGTTTTGAATATTTTGATTGACAGATGATTACAGGTGGAGATATTGGGGGAGGAGTTCTTACTATCGAAAGAAAAGCTTACCTCAATGAGGCTCAATCTTATTCTTATATTCAGAGGATTAACCTAGCAGAGGAACATAGGCCGAGAAAGGTCAACAAAGATAAACTGGTGATTGGTTTTCCTAAAAATGACCTCTTCGGAGTACTGTATCCCCATGAAGATCCCCTAGTAGTCAAGTTCAGAATGCAAGACATAATTATCTCCAAGGTACTAATTGATAACGGAAGCTTGGGGAACATCATGTTCTATCCCTGCATTGAAAGTTTGAACCTGAAGCTTGGCCAGTTGGAGCCTTATCACAAGCCACTTATCGGTTTATCTGGAGAGAAAATATATCCCCCGAGAACAATCAAGTTAGAAGTATTGATCGACCCATGGCCCGCAAGTCGGACAGAGAAAATTCATTTCTTTGTATTGGATAAGAATGTTCACTCCCCTTATAATATGATCATGGGTATAATAAGATTAAAGAAGTTCGAAGGTGTGCCCTTTATAGTCCATCAATACTTGAAATTCCTGACCAACTTTGGTGTAGGTGTGGTAAAGGGCAATCAAAAGGTATCCAAAGAATGTTATTACTCCTCTGACGAGCAAGAAGACTTGAATGAATTGAAGAAGAGGAACACCACTTACCAAGTGAACACCACTGAGCCCAATAGCGAGTCTGAGGTTGAAATCATAGATTCAAGAGAGGAGAAAAAATTGGTTAAAGGTCAGATTGTAGAAGCAACGGAGAATATCTTGTTGGATGATGACAAGCCATAACGAGCTACACAGATAGGTTCAACACTAGATCTTGTTCTTAAATAGGAGTTGGTGACGTTCCTAAGGCAAAGAAAGCACGTATTCACATGGAGTCATGAGGATATGCCTGGAATTGATCGTAATTTCCTTTTCCACAAACTCAACGTCAATAAGGAGGCTAAACCAGTAAAGTAAAGGCGCAAAGTGTTTAGACCCGATAAGAGCCAGGCTATCCAGGAGGAGGTTGAGAAGCTCTAAAAATCTTAATTCATTGACGACATGAAATATATAGACTGGTTGACCAACGTCATTATGGTCAAGAAGAAAAACAACAAATGGAGAATGTGTGTGGATTTCATAGATTTGAATAAAGCTTGAACAAAGGACCATTTTCCTTTACCCATGTTTGATTAAATTGTTGATGCCATATTGGGATATGAGCTATTGAGTTTTATGAATGCTTATTCTGGTTATAGCTAGATTAAAATGAAGCCGGAAGATAGGGAAATAACTTATTTTATTATTCCTCGGGACATTAATGCTATAATGTTATGTCATTTGGTTTGAAAAATCCAGGTGATACTTACCAGAGGTTGGTGAATAAAGTATTTATGGAACATATAGGAAAAAATATGGAGGTGTATGTAGATGACATGCTGACAAAGAGCATAAACGCCTCTAATCATATTGCTGACCTCAGTCAAACCTTTAATCATGTGGAGAAGCACCAGATGAAGCTGAATCCGACCAAGTGTGTTTTTGATGTCCAGGAAGGCATGTTTCTCGAGTACATAGTGAATTAGAGGGGAATTGAGGCAAATCCTGAAAAAATTAAGGCGTTGATTGAAATGCAGTCCCCGACCGGTAAGAAGGATGTGCAAAGGCTCACTGGGCGAGTAGCTGCTCTGAATAGATTTGTGTCCTGAGCTACAGACATGTGTTTACCATTCTTTAAAGTGATGAAGAAGACCTTTGAATGGAATGGTGAGTATGAGAAAGCTTTTTCGGAGTTAAAAAAGTATCTGGGATCACCCCCATTGCTCTCTTGACTAGTTTTGGGAGAAAAGTTATATTTATACTTAGTTGTTTCTGAGTCAACTGTATGTTTTGCTTTGATACGAGAAGATAATGAAGTTCAGAATCCAGTCTACTACGCCAGCAAAGCCTTCCGAGGAGCATAAATCAGATATCCCTGAGTGGAGAAACTTGCTTTGGTGCTCATTGAGGCATCCAGAAGAATGAATCCTTACTTCTGAGTGCATACTATTATGGTATACACTGACATACCTCTTCGACAAGCTCTGCATAAACCTGAGAAGTCTGGTAGATTAATGTATTGGACAGTAGAACTAGGGGAGTATGATATTGTATATGAGCCAATGTCCTAATTAAAGTGCCAAGGTGTGGAAGACTTCATTGTAGAATTTACTTATCCAAAGGTCCCCGAGCACCAAAGAGTTCTGGCAGAGCAAACCCCAACATGGGAATTCTTAACCAAAGTCATCACCGACCAACAGCCCGAGCAGACCCCAACAGCGAAGAGCTCAAAAGAAGTTGTTATCGACCTACCGAAATAATCAATCAAGATGCAAGAGATGGCTAAAAGATATGATAAGGCAAGAAAGAAGGTATTCCACTATGGAATATTATCAGACTAAGACTTTGACAAAAATATCCTAGTATGGAATTTATATGTGGATGGATCTTCGTGTGTGCTAGGAAGAAGAACAGGTATTATACTCGATACCCCTGATGGGATTGATATTGAGTACGCACTTAAATTATTTTATTTTCGCATGAGTATTTCATTAAATGAATGAAAGATAAAACTTGGCACCAGTGTAATTTTCTCACTTAGGTGGTTAGTAATTAAAAAGGCGGCAGTGATGCTAATAATGAACCAACTGAGAAACATGTTCTAATTTAATTTAAAACTGATAACCCGGGCTTAATTAGGCGGGGTGTCACAGAAACGTTGGGCAGAGCATCTCCCTTTGATCGCCTGGGACCTAGGGGGAATATAAATGTTCCCAAGGAATTATCGAGGAATACTCGATGACCAACCAATAACCGTGAGGGCTCAGCCCAATCCAGATCAAACTCCCAACGATTTGTCCATGCTGAGCACACCTCACAGGAGGAGAGCTTAACACAAACATTTGGTCTAAACAGCCAAGAGGCAACACATAAATCTGATGATGGGAATAATGCATGGAAATGATTTATTCAACAGTTGGGAAAGATGGTGAAGGCAAAGAACCTTTTACAACGAATTTTTGTGAAAGGGTCTCCTTTTGTACAAGATATTGTGAATTTTCCTACTCCTTTAAAGTTCAAAGCTCATATGGTTACTCCCAAGTATGATGGGAAGACAAATCATGTTTTTCATATAGAGCAACACCTAGCAGCAACTGATAATTATATCATCCCTGACGAGATGAGATGCCTGGCATTCTCAGGTATAATCACAGGTCCTGCTCAAATTTGGTACAACAGCCTTCCTCGGGGACAAATTTTTAGTTTCAACCAGCTTGTCGAACTATTTATTGGTAAATTCTGCTTTAGAGTCAAATTGGTAAAAAATAGCTCACCTGCTAAGTGTGAGGCAGCGGGTAGGAGAACGTACAAGGGATTACATTACTCTCTTCAACAATGAGAAGTTGGAGGTCATTGATTACGAAGAGAAAATAACTATCACAACTCTCATGAGTGGATTACTTCTCGAAAATCTTTATTACACTATTGCTAAAGATCCTCCCATGACTATGAACGAATTAATGTCCAAAGCAACCAAGATAATGAATCACGAGGAAGCCATGGCAACGAAATAAGGCTCGGGCATAAAGTCTGAGGGAAAAACCGAGAAAAAAGAGAAGAAGGAACTAAGGAGCACAAGGATTCAAGGAAAAAGAAGACTGATGAAAGGCTTAGAAAGTAAAATAATTATAGTCCATTAATAATGGGAATTCACCATAGTTTGGAGGAAATTAAGCACAAGAAGGAAGTACGGTGGCCTGATATGCTAAGAGCACCTAGTGGGAAAAGTATAGGTCTAAATATTGTAGTTCCATAAGGACCATGGGCACACGACATATCGTTGTATTGCTTTGCAGAATGAGATAGAAACCCTCATTCGACAAGGAAAACTGGATAGGTTTGTTGATCGGTAGGATGACAGAGGATCTCGACAAAGGTCAAAATTTCCATGCAAGCCTAGGGATGAGAAAAAGAGAACTCATGAAGATGATCTCGATCTACCCAAGAAACCCAGGCAACCAGAACATGAGGTATTTATGCTTAGTTTTGAATATTTTGATTGACAGATGATTACAGGTGGAGATATTGGGGGAGGAGTTCTTACTATCGAAAGAAAAGCTTACCTCAATGAGGCTCAATCTTATTCTTATATTCAGAGGATTAACCTAGCAGAGGAACATAGGACGAGAAAGGTCAACAAAGATAAACTGGTGATTGGTTTTCCTAAAAATGACCTCTTCGGAGTACTGTATCCCCATGAAGATCCCCTAGTAGTCAAGTTCAGAATGCAAGACATAATTATCTCCAAGGTACTAATTGATAACGGAAGCTTGGGGAACATCATGTTCTATCCCTGCATTGAAAGTTTGAACCTGAAGCTTGGCCAGTTGGAGCCTTATCACAAGCCACTTATAGGTTTATCTGGAGAGAAAATATATCCCCCGAGAACAATCAAGTTAGAAGTATTGATCGACCCATGGCCCGCAAGTCGGACAGAGAAAATTCATTTCTTTGTATTGGATAAGAATGTTCACTCCCCTTATAATATGATCATGGGTATAATAAGATTAAAGAAGTTCGAAGGTGTGCCCTTTATAGTCCATCAATACTTGAAATTCCTGACCAACTTTGGTGTAGGTGTGGTAAAGGGCAATCAAAAGGTATCCAAAGAATGTTATTACTCCTCTGACGAGCAAGAAGACTTGAATGAATTGAAGAAGAGGAACACCACTTACCAAGTGAACACCACTGAGCCCAATAGCGAGTGTGAGGTTGAAACCTTAGATTCAAGAGAGGAGAAAAAATTTGTTAAAGGTCAGATTGTAGAAGCAACGGAGAATATCATGTTGGATGATGACAAGCCATAACGAACTACACAGATAGGTTCAACACTAGATCTTGTTCTTAAATAGGAGTTGGTGACGTTCCTAAGGCAAAGAAAGCACGTATTCACATGGAGTCATGAGGATATGCCTGGAATTGATCCTAATAATCTTTTCCACAAACTCAACGTCAATAAGGAGGCTAAACCAGTAAAGTAAAGGCGCAAAGTGTTTAGACCCGATAAGAGCCAGGCTATCCAGGAGGAGGTTGAGAAGCTCTAAAAATCTTAATTCATTGACGACATGAAATATATAGACTGGTTGACCAACGTCATTATGGTCAAGAAGAAAAACAACAAATGGAGAATGTGTGTGGATTTCATAGATTTGAATAAAGCTTGAACAAAGGACCATTTTCCTTTACCCATGTTTGATTAAATTGTTGATGCTACATTGGGATATGAGCTATTGAGTTTTATGGATGCTTATTATGGTTATAGCTAGATTAAAATGAAGCCGGAAGATAGGGAAATAACTTATTTTATTATTCCTCGGGGAACTTCATGCTATAATGTTATGTCATTTGGTTTGAAAAATCCTGGTGATACTTACCAGAGGTTGGTGAATAAAGTATTTATGGAACATATAGGAAAAAATATGGAGGTGTATGTAGATGACATGCTGACAAAGAGCATGAAAGCCTCTAATCATATTGTCGACCTCAGTCAAACCTTTAATCATGTGAAGAAGCACCAGATGAAGCTGAATCCGACCAAGTGTGTTTTTGATGTCCAGGAAGGCATATTTCTCGAGTACATAGTGAATTAGAGGGGAATTGAGGCAAATCCTGAAAAAATTAAGGCGTTGATTGAAATGCAGTCCCTGACCTGTAAGAAGGATGTGCAAAGGCTCACTGGGCGAGTAGCTGCTCTGAATAGATTTGTGTCCTGAGCTACAGACATGTGTTTACCATTCTTTAAAGTGATGAAGAAGACCTTTGAATGGAATGGTGAGTATGAGAAAGCTTTTTCGGAGTTAAAAAAGTATCTGGGATCACCCCCATTGCTCTCTTGACTAGTTTTGGGAGAAATGTTATATTTATACTTAGTTGTTTCTGAGTCAACTGTATGTTTTGCTTTGATACGAGAAGATAATGAAGTTCAGAATCCAGTCTACTACGCCAGCAAAGCCTTCCGAGGAGCATAAATCAGATATCCCTGAGTGGAGAAACTTGCTTTGGTGCTCATTGAGGCATCCAGACGAATGAATCCTTACTTCTGAGTGAATACTATTATGGTATACACTGACATACCTCTTCGACAAGCTCTGCATAAACCTGAGAAGTCTGGTAGATTAATGTATTGGATAGCAGAACTAGGGGAGTATGATTTTGTATATGAGCCAATGTCCTAATTAAAGTGCCAAGGTGTGGAAGACTTCATTGTAGAATTTAATTATCCAAAGGTCCCCGAGCACCAAAGAGTTCTGGCAGAGCAAACCCCAACATGAGAAATCTTAACCAAAGTCATCACCGACCAACAGCCCGAGCAGACCCCAACAGCGAAGAGCTCAAAAGAAGTTGTTATCCACCTACCGAAACAATCAATCAAGATGCAAGAGATGGCTAAAAGATATGATAAGGCAAGAAAGAAGGTATTCCACTATGGAATATTATCAGACTAAGACTTTGACAAAAATATCCTAGTATGGAATTTATATGTGGATGGATCTTCGTGTGTGATAGGAAGAAGAATAGGTATTATACTCGATACCCCTGATGGGATTGATATTGAGTACGCACTTAAATTATTTTATTTTTGCATGAGTATTTCATTAAATGAATGAAAGATAAAACTTAGCACCAGTGTAATTTTCTCACTTAGGTGGTTAGTAATTAAAAAGGCGGCAGTGATGCTAACAATGAACCAACTGAGAAACATGTTCTAATTTAATTTAAAACTGATAACCCGGACTTAATTAGGCGGGGTGTCACAGAAACGTTGGGCAGAGCATCTCCCTTTGATCGCCTGGGACCTAGGGGGAATATAAATGTTCCCAAGGAATTATCAAGGAATACTCGATGACCAACCAATAACCGTGAGGGCTCAGCCCAATCTAGATCAAACTCCCAACGATTTGTCCATGCTGAGCACACCTCACAGGAGGAGAGCTTAACACAAACATTTGGTCTAAACAGCCAAGAGGCAACACATAAATCTGATGATGGCAATAATGCATGGAAATGATTTATTCAACAGTTGGGAAAGATGGTGAAGGCAAAGAACCCTTTACAACGAATTTTTGTGAAAGGGTCTCCTTTTGTACAAGATATTGTGAATTTTCCTACTCCTTTAAAGTTCAAATCTCATATGGTTACTCCCAAGTATGATGGGAAGACAAATCATGTTTTTCATATAGAGCAACACCTAGCAGCAACTGATAATTATATCATCCCTGACGAGATGAGATGCCTGGCATTCTCAGGTATAATCACAGGTCCTGCTCAAATTTGGTACAACAGCCTTCCTCGGGGACAAATTTTTAGTTTCAACCAGCTTGTCGAACTATTTATTGGTAAATTCTGCTTTAGAGTCAAATTGGTAAAAAATAGCTCACCTGCTAAGTGTGAGGCAGCGGGTAGGAGAACGTACAAGGGATTACATTACTCTCTTCAACAATGAGAAGTTGGAGGTCATTGATTATGAAGAGAAAATAACTATCACAACTCTCATGAGTGGATTGCTTCTCGAGAATCTTTATTACACTATTGCTAAAGATTCTCATATGACTATGACCGAATTAATGGCCAAAGCAACCAAGATAATGAATGACGAGGAAGCCATGGCAACGAAATAAGGCTCGGGCATAAAGTCTGAGGGAAAAACCGAGAAAAAAGAGAAGAAGGAACTAAGGAGCATAAGGATTCAAGGAAAAAGAAGACTGATGAAAGGCTTAGAAAGTACAATTATTATAGTCCATTAATAATGGGAATTCACCATATTTTAGAGGAAATTAAGCACAAGAAGGAAGTACGGTGGCCTGATATGCTAAGAGCACCTAGTGGGAAAAGTATAGGTCTAAATATTGTAGTTCCATAAGGACCATGGGCACATGACATATCGTTGTATTGCTTTGCAGAATGAGATAGAAACCCTCATTCGCCAAGAAAACTGGATAGGTTTGTTGATCGGTAGGATGACAGAGGATCTCGACAAAGGTCAAAATTTCCATGCAAGCCTAGGGATGAGAAAAAGAGAACTCATGAAGATGATCTCGATCTACCCAAGAAACCCAGGCAACCAGAACATGAGATATTTATGCTTAGTTTTGAATATTTTGATTGACAGATGATTACAGGTGGAGATATTGGGGGAGGAGTTCTTACTATCGAAAGAAAAGCTTACCTCAATGAGGCTCAATCTTATTCTTATATTCAGAGGATTAACCTAGCAGAGGAACATAGGCCGAGAAAGGTCAACAAAGATAAACTGGTGATTGGTTTTCCTAAAAATGACCTCTTCGGAGTACTGTATCCCCATGAAGATCCCCTAGTAGTCAAGTTCAGAATGCAAGACATAATTATCTCCAAGGTACTAATTGATAACGGAAGCTTGGGGAACATCATGTTCTATCCCTGCATTGAAAGTTTGAACCTGAAGCTTGGCCAGTTGGAGCCTTATCACAAGCCACTTATAGGTTTATCTGGAGAGAAAATATATCCCC
The DNA here is from genome assembly GCA_949130495.1 of Sambucus nigra. NCBI lineage: Eukaryota > Viridiplantae > Streptophyta > Magnoliopsida > Dipsacales > Adoxaceae > Sambucus > Sambucus nigra. Next base: position 1,358,577 of record CASBWL010000014.1, read on the forward strand.
CGAGAACAATCAAGTTAGAAGTATTGATCGACCCATGGCCCGCAAGTCGGACAGAGAAAATTCATTTCTTTGTATTGGATAAGAATGTTCACTCCCCTTATAATATGATCATGGGTATAATAAGATTAAAGAAGTTCGAAGGTGTGCCCTTTATAGTCCATCAATACTTGAAATTCCTGACCAACTTTGGTGTAGGTGTGGTAAAGGGCAATCAAAAGGTATCCAAAGAATGTTATTACTCCTCTGACGAGCAAGAAGACTTGAATGAATTGAAGAAGAGGAACACCACTTACCAAGTGAACACCACTGAGCCCAATAGCGAGTCTGAGGTTGAAACCTTAGATTCAAGAGAGGAGAAAAAATTGGTTAAAGGTCAGATTGTAGAAGCAACGGAGAATATCATGTTGGATGATGACAAGCCATAACGAGCTACACAGATAGGTTCAACACTAGATCTTGTTCTTAAATAGGAGTTGGTGACGTTCCTAAGGCAAAGAAAGCACGTATTCACATGGAGTCATGAGGATATGCCTGGAATTGATCCTAATAATCTTTTCCACAAACTCAACGTCAATAAGGAGGCTAAACCAGTAAAGTAAAGGCGCAAAGTGTTTAGACCCGATAAGAGCCAGGCTATCCAGGAGGAGTTTGAGAAGCTCTAAACATCTTAATTCATTGACGACATGAAATATATAGACTGGTTGACCAACGTCATTATGGTCAAGAAGAAAAACAACAAATGGAGAATGTGTGTGGATTTCATAGATTTGAATAAAGCTTGAACAAAGGACCATTTTCCTTTACCCATGTTTGATTAAATTGTTGATGCTACATTGGGATATGAGCTATTGAGTTTTATGGATGCTTATTATGGTTATAGCTAGATTAAAATGAAGCCGAAAGATAGGGAAATAACTTATTTTATTATTCCTCGGGGAACTTCATGCTATAATGTTATGTCATTTGGTTTGAAAAATCCAGGTGATACTTACCAGAGGTTGGTGAATAAAGTATTTATGGAACATATAGGAAAAAATATGGAGGTGTATGTAGATGACATGCTGACAAAGAGCATGAAAGCCTCTAATCATATTGCCGACCTCAGTCAAACCTTTAATCATGTGAAGAAGCACCAGATGAAGCTGAATCCGACCAAGTGTGTTTTTGATGTCCAGGAAGGCATGTTTCTCGAGTACATAGTGAATTACAGGGGAATTGAGGCAAATCCTGACAAAATTAAGGCGTTGATTGAAATGCAGTCCCCGACCTGTAAGAAGGATGTGCAAAGGCTCACTGGGCGAGTAGCTGCTCTGAATAGATTTGTGTCCTGAGCTACAGACATGTGTTTACCATTCTTTAAAGTGATGAAGAAGACCTTTGAATGGAATGGTGAGTATGAGAAAGCTTTTTCGGAGTTAAAAAAGTATCTGGGATCACCCCCATTGCTCTCTTGACTAGTTTTGGGAGAAAAGTTATATTTATACTTAGTTGTTTCTGAGTCAACTGTATGTTTTTCTTTGATACGAGAAGATAATGAAGTTCAGAATCCAGTCTACTACGCCAGCAAAGCCTTCCGAGGAGCATAAATCAGATATCCCTGAGTGGAGAAACTTGCTTTGGTGCTCATTGAGGCATCCAGACGAATGAATCCTTACTTCTGAGTGCATACTATTATGGTATACACTGACATACCTCTTCGACAAGCTCTGCATAAACCTGAGAAGTCTGGTAGATTAATGTATTGGACAGTAGAACTAGGGGAGTATGATATTGTATATGAGCCAATGTCCTAATTAAAGTGCCAAGGTGTGGAAGACTTCATTGTAGAATTTACTTATCCAAAGGTCCCCGGGCACCAAAGAGTTCTGGCAGAGCAAACCCCAACAGGGGAAAGCTTAACCAAAGTCATCACCGACCAACAGCCCGAGCAGACCCCAACAGTGAAGAGCTCAAAAGAACTTGTTATCGACCTACCGAAACAATCAATCAAGATGCAAGAGATGGCTAAAAGATATGATAAGGCAAGAAAGAAGGTATTCCACTATGGAATATTATCAGACTAAGACTTTGACAAAAATATCCTAGTATGGAATTTATATGTGGATGGATCTTCGTGTGTGATAGGAAGAAGAACAGGTATTATACTCGATACCCCTGATGGGATTGATATTGAGTACGCACTTAGATTCCAGTTCCAAGCCTCAAACAATGAAAAGAAGTATGAAGCTTTAATTGTAGGAGTAAGTTTGGCTCAATCACTAAACACTGAGCAAGTTGAAGTGCACAGTGACTCCCAATTAGTGATTAATCATATTTTAAGTTTTTATGGAGCCAAAGGAGACTTAATGACAAGGTACCTCGCCAAAGTACTAAAGGTCATAGCAAAATTACCAACTGTTCGGATGAGCAGAATTATAAGAGTAGAGAACGCCCGAGCTGATGCATTTTCTCGGCTACCATCAATAACCAGAATTGAGCTCAGGAGAACAATTCCTATTAAAATTCTAGCCAATCGGAGTATTGATTAAGACTTAATGATTAATTTCATTACCGTTTACATGGGACCTTCCTGGATGGATCCTATCAGAGCTTATGTCAAAGAAGGAATTCTGTCAGTTGATACAATTGACGTAAAGAAGCTTAAACAAAGCAACAAGGTACGTTCTGGATAAAGGTGTGTTATATACGAGAGGGTTAACAGCTACTTTGGAATGTTGTGTCCATCCAATGAAGGTTCAAGATCTGACAAAAGAAGTTCATAAAGGACCTTGTAGAGCTCATGTGGCAGGAAGATCATTACTACAGTGAATGAACACACAGGGATACTATTGGTTACCCATGAGGGCAGATTGTACAACTTTTGCATAGACGTGTGACAAGTGCCAGAAGTTTTCCAACATTCACAAAACTCCAACAAAGAGTATAATCCTTGACAATGAAAGGACATAAAGAACTACTCAAATCGGCTCCACATTAGTACCATCCATCAAACATGAATTAATCACATTCCTAAAGGAGCGAAAAATTATAGTTACTTGCAGCCATGAATATATGCCTAGAATTGACCCCAATTTCATTTTCCATGAGCTCAATATCAGCAAGGAAGCCAAGCCGATCAAACATAAGCATAAGGTGTTTAGTCCTGAGAAGAACACGACTATCCAAGAAGATGTAGACAAGTTCCACAAATCCCAATTAATTGAAGATGTTAAGTACCCCGAATGGTTAGCAAATGTGGTGATGGTTAAGAAGAAAAATAATAAATGGAGAATGTGTGTTGATTTTACGGATCTTAATATAGCATGTCCAAAAGATCATTTCCGTTTACCAAAGATTGATCAATTGGTCGACGCTACAGCAGGTCATAAGATGCTCAATTTTATGGATGCATATTCTTGTTATAACCAGATAAAGATGAAGCCTGAAGTCAGGGAAAATACTTCTTTCATTACCAACAGAGGAACTTACTATTATAATGTCATGCCCTTTGGGTTGAAAAATGATGGAGCTACCTATCAAAGATTAGTGAATAAGGTTTTTGAAGATCAGATCAAAAAAATATGGAGGTCTCTATAGATGAAATGTTCACCAAGAGCAAACATGCTGCCGACCACATTGCGCAATTAACTCGAACATTTAACCAGATGGAAATGCACTAGATGAAGCTTAATCTGACAAAATGTGTATTCGGTGTACAAGAAGGGATGTTCCTTGGTTATATTGTAAACCAGAGGGGAATAGAAGCCAACCCTGCTAAAATCAAAGCTTTGATTGAGATACAATCTCCCGTCGGCAAAAAAGATGTTCAAAAACTTATTAAAAGAGTGGATGCTCTCAATGGGTTTGTGTCCTGAGGAATGGATAAATGCTTACTAGTATTTAAGGTACTCAGAATTTTTTTTTGAGTGGAACAATTAGCGTGAAAAAACATTTTAGATGCTGAAGAAGTATTTGGGATCTCCACCATTATTGTCCCGACTAACTCTGGGTGAGAAATTATATTTGTATTTAGTTATTTCTGAATCTGCAGTTAGCTTAAAACTAATTCGACTAGAAGATGGAATTCAAAAACTAGTATACTACACCAATAAGTCATTTAGAGGAACACATATCAGGTATCCGCGCTTGGAAAAATTGGCTTTAGCTCTCATTGAAGCCTCAAGACGAATGAATCCTTTCTTCCAAGCACATACCATAGTGGTAAACACTCATTTACCTCTTCGACAGGCACTTCATAAATTAGAGGAATCAGGCAGGCTGATGTGTTGGGAAGTGGAGCCCTGAGAATACGAAATCATCTATGAGATAAGATCACTGTTGAAGGGGCAAGCTATAGAAGATTTCATTGCGGAATTTACATATCTAAAGGTCAACAGCTAACCAAACTTGCTTGCCGAGTAGACTTCTTCGAAAGAGAGCTCAGCTCCAAAGCAAACTAAAGTGGTAGACGATCAACCAGAATCATTAATTTTTCAAGAGATGACCCAAAAATATGTAGAAAAGAGTAAGAAAATATTCCAGAAAGGAGTTTTATCTACGGAAAGATTTGACAAAGATATTCCATTGTGGAAATTATACGTGGATGGGTCTTCATATGCAACATGTAGTGGATCTGGCATTATACTTAATACTCTTGACAACATTAATGTATAATGCACTCTTAGATTTCAATTTTAAGCATCAAATAATGGAGCCGAGTATGAGGCATTAATCACAGGCCTTGAATTAGCCTTGTCATTAGGTGTCGAACAGGTTATGGCATACAGTGATTCCCAATTGATTGTTAACTAAGTACTTCAAATATATGGAGTTAAGGGAGATTTAATGGTCAGATACCTGGCCAAAGATATGGGAGTTATCTCTAAATTTCCAACGATCCAAATAGTCAGAATACCAAGGATAGAGAATGCCCGAGCAGACGCACTTGCTCGACTAGCTTCAGCGACCAAGACGGTACTTATGAGGAGCATCCTAGTGGAGATTTTGACATATAGGTATAAACGCAAGAATTTCCTTTGAAGTAAAATTCAAGATGATGATGCGGAAGCGTTAGGAGATGGTTCAACAAAATTAATCAATTCATATGTTCACTAAAACCGATTAATTCAGTCCAAGTCCTAGAAATTTGCCTAAGACATAATTATCATTATTCCAAAGTAGGCGAAACCAAATTTTAGCAAATGACTTGAATTAAATAAATTTTACCCAATATTTAATATAAGTCCCAATTAAAATGAGTGTGCTAACTTAAACCGAATTTTATCTTGAATTATGCTAAGCATGCGTTCTACGTTATTTAAGCAAGATAAAATAAATCAATCACACTACGCCGCGATGTACGAGGAAAAACCCAAGACGGGAAACAACCTCGGACGACCCTAGCCACAAATCCACTAAATATGGAATTACAATTACAAGACAGATAGACTTACAATGCACGACTCGATCCCTCTCAAGCCTCGACGCTTCTTCTTATAGAAACCTCTTCCTAGCGAATAACCTTAGAACACCATCGCGGTCTCGAAATCCACCGATAGGACTTTATATGGTCACCGTCACCCGAGCATGGAGCCTTTCTTCGTGTGGGTAAATTAACATAGAAACACTTCTTCTTTCTTTGTGGGTGGTGGAAGCAAAACCCAAAACTTTTCTTCAATTCGGTGTAGAGAAAACCGGTGCCAAACTCCAAGCAATTGATAAGTATATAGAACTTGGAATAAACTCAATTGGGTGTAAACACTAGAGTGATGAAAATATTTCTCTAAAAATCTCACTCAAAACATGAACATTTTCCTAAACAATTTTTGCTCTCAAACTCTCACTAAGAGATAAACTAGGATGGAAAAGTTAGATTGGAAAATGTTATTCCCGCACATAATAAAGTCTGAAAAATTTGGTTAAAAACCAAGTGGGGAAGTGGGTGCAAAACTGCCAAAAACTGTTCCCGCCTGGCATCTCGTTCGAACGAAATCTCGTTCGAACGAAATCTCGTTCGAACGAGACTTCTAACGACGTTCCAGATTGAACTCGTTAGAATCTCGTTGGATATATCGTTAGAACGAACATTCTCGTTCGAACGACATATCGAACGATGGACCAATATACTTTGGTGGGAACTCGTTGGCAGGTTCGTTCGAACGACAATCTCGTTCGAACGACTCTATCGAACGAAAAAATAGAAAGTTTGAAAATTTCATTTTTAGTACAAAAAACTTTATAAACATTTATTTAAAGTTTTAATTAATTCTTTCTTAAAACAAAACATAGTTTTTTATAAAACCTAACACCCAATAAACTTTGTTCCAAGCTCCTATATATATACTATTGCATTCATACCTTAGGAGCATGGAACTATGATTGATGGCGTAGAAACGAGGCACACAAACCGGCATATTTGATGAAGCTTTATACTCTTTGCCGCTACGTCTTCAACAAACACATCATAGGCTTGAGCATATTACAATTAAATACTATCCTATGAATAAATGTTTTTGTCCGTAATTGAGCCAAAACTATATATGGACTCAATTGAAAATTTGTGTCCTTACAAATCTCCCCCTTTGGCTATTCCGGGACAAAAACCAAACAAAAATCCTAAAGGGCCGTCAAGCTCTACTAGACTCAAAACATAACCCACCCAAACTTGACTCAACCCAAGGATCAAATGCTTTGCCGTTTAAACAATTCCTCTTTAGAAGAAATCCTGCACACTTAAGCAAACTCATCAAATGCGTAGGGAATATCAAAGTATTAAATGCAATTAATTAATTACTCCCCCTAAATTAATTCTCCCCTTTATCAAACACATGACCTACTTAGAAAGAATTCTCCCCCTAAGATAAATCTCCCCCAAACTAAGATACGATAATAATAGGATTAGATACCATTTCTCCCCCTATCATCATTCTCCCCCTTTTTGTTCAGGAATAGGCAAAGGATAAAGAACTAATAAACATAAAAGCACGTTGTAGCTTAAAGTGATAAGACATAAAAGTAAATGGGCAATAAAAGCATAGGCAAAGACAAAACAAATATCATATATATATATAAACTAGAAATATACCAATAAGTACTTGCATATATGTATAGATAGAAACACACACATGACACAAAATACAATAAGTTTGCACACTCGTATGGCAAAAATGTTTCATATGGAAACGGAAGTGTAGGGGTGTGAACTAGCAACAATTAAATTTAGACCCAAGCACTTAATAAACATTCACGGAGTTCTCATTTGATTGCAAACTTTATCACATTTAAATATAACCTCATGTGACAATATAAAGATTGAACTCAATGAACAAACATACACAATGCATACAAGCCTAGCATGATGATTCTACAAACCAAATAGAGTCATGCCATTAAAGACAACTAGGATAAACGGACATTGTGCAAACCGTTGATATGCCATCCAATTCTCCCTCAATAAGCATATATATTCTTTTGATTTTGAATGAATATATCAAACAAACATAGGCCTTGGCAATTATATTCTTTTTAATGCCAAATATATTCTGTTTTTAGGCCTTTGGATCACGTATTTCTTTTAGATCCCATAAACGGTAGCTTACTATCGCAAAAGATTTAATTCATCCTTTTGGAGCCCTTCCCCGTGCACATTTTTATTTATCATGTTTTCATTTTTCACACAAATCTCACATGCAACGAATTTTGACATGCACTAGTCCTCCTAGGTCATAGATATGTAGATGACTAGATTGGTAGGAGAACACCTCAAAAAGCTCAAATATAACATGTGACATTAAGATTTCAAAAGAGCTCGTGCATGTGTGAAAAGAGGCATATGAAAATAGAATCCATTTAAACAACACAAGATCCAACTACTCCATATAAAACATGGTAAAGAACATTTTAAGGATTGAAAATCTAAACCAAAAGTTCTAGACACGTGGGAGCGTAAAAGATGGAATTCAAACACAAGTATATGCCACTTAAAGTGTGTCAAACTAAAATACACACATAAAAAATCTTTTTGAGTTTTTAACATTTTTCACCAAAAATAAATATATATACTCAAAAGAATAAACAAAAATCATTTGTATTTTTCATTGAGCTTAAATGAAACAGATAAAACACAAATGATAAACAAAAATCTTTTTATATTTTTCAATTAATTCAAACACAAAATATAATACAAAAAGATAAACAAGTCATAATTTCTAGCATGTGATATGAAATAAGCCAATGACTAGAAAATGACTAAACAGGCATACATTTAGTATGTGAATATAGCATGAAGTACAAAAGCTAAAGTATGCAAACACTAACACATTCATCCTATAGATTTAGCAAGGGAGGAAGCATGTGAAAGTAAATGAGAATCAAAAACCCTATTTTGCAAGGCAACCAAGTCGGATTTCCTAACCCAAATTAATGAAGAATGACTATCTTGGGGTGTTGGAACTTTAACTTCCGTGGTTACTTTACTATGGGGTTTTCTAGAAATTCGTTTAATATCAAAACAAAATTTTTTAAGATGACCTTTTCGACCACAATGTGTACAAGCAAAAACATGTCGAAAAGATTTACTTAAGGAGTGATCTTTAAATGCATTCCTAGTAGATTCTCCTAAAACATTGGTCTTGGCTTTATGAGAAGATTCATTACAAGTATTGAAGCCTAAACCGCAAGTGTCATTTTTAATTTGGATCGTTGCTAACATTTTATCTAGTTTTTCCGAACGACACTCCAAATCAAATTTGACATGACTAGAATCGTTTAATTTATTTTCCAATTCTGAAATGTTAGATTCTAGTAAAACATAGCGCTCTTCAAAAGCAAGAAGCTCATTTTTCAAGGATTCCATTAAACTCCTAAGGCTATCTCTTTCGCCTTCTACTTATTCTAGCTTCTCTTGAAGAGTCCTCTCACGTGTCCTAAGGTCTTTTATTAAGGCATTTTCATCAACGACCTTGACACTCTCTCTTAAACTAGCTTCTAACTTCAAATTAGCCCTTTTCAATTTAATAGATTCTTTATAAAGTTCTTAAAAGGCATTTTGAAGTTCACTCACATTAACCTCTTCTTCATTTTCACTCTCTCTTTCTTCTCCACTCTCACTATCATTAAAAACATGAGAATCATAAACTATGACCTTGGAAGTGTCATGTGTTAAAGTTTCGTCAATCGATGAGTTCTCACTATCACTCACATGACTAGCCATAAAAGCCACAAAATTTTTCTTAGTGGGGGAATCGGGCTTCTATTCCTTATCACTATCACTAAGGGTCGCATTATAAGAAATGGGTCTCTTACCCTCTTTCCTTAGTTTAGTGGGGCACTCAAAAGCCCTATGGCCATAACCTTCACAACCAAAACACTTATTAGACTCGTCCCTATCTAAATTTTCATTACTAGGTTTAGGGATCTTTTCGGCTTTAGGCATCTTCTCCGCTTTAGAAATCTTCTCGTTCTTTTCATGCTTAGAAGATTCAAATTTCTTAAAATCATTCTTAAATTTATCTTTGTTAATTTTGAGAAATTTTCTAAATTTGCGAGCAAATAAAGCCATGTCTTCCGAGTCACTATCACTATCGCTCTCTACTACTTGTTTGACCTCTTTTCGGGCCTTTAAAGCAACGCCCTTTTCGATTTTCTTTTCAGTTTTAGAGGGAAACATATCCAGTTCATAGGTTTGTAAATCACCTACAAGCTCTTCTAATTTCGTATAGGCTAAAGTGGGTAAAGAATTTAAAACGGTCACCTTTGGAATAAATCTATCGGGTAGGGACCTTAAAATTTTCTTTACAACACGGTCGTCAGGTATTTTCTCTCCCAAGTTAAATGATGAATTAACAATATCGGAAAGTCTAGCATAAAATTCATCAAAAGTTTCTTTTTCATTCATTTTGATAGTTTCAAATTGAGTGGTGAGGTTTTGGAGTTTTGAAGCTTTAACGACACTAGTTCCTTCATTAGTTAATTGTAAAATATCCCAAGCTTCTTTAGCGGTTTCACACGTCATATTACGACGGAATTCATCCGGTGTGACAGCGCTAAATAAGGTATTTAAATCACGGGAATTGAAATTAGCAAGTTTAAACTCATTTTCAGTCCATCTATCGGCGGGTTTGATAACACGTTCATTTTCAACTAAATAAGTTGGTGGGGACCACCCGTTAACAACAGACATCCAAACTCTCTCGTCGATAGATTTTAGTGCCGATCTCATACGCGCTTTCCAATACGCGTAGTTTGAACCATCGAAAATAGGAAATTTTGAAAATGGGGAAAAACCCATTTTAGCCAAAAATTTAAAGGATCTTAACGAAATAATTTATCGTTTTTGGCTCTGATACCAATTTTTAAATGCAAGAATTTCCTTTGAAGTAAAATTCAAGATGATGATGCGGAAGCGTTCCAAGTCCTAGAAATTTGCCTAAGACATAATTATCATTATTCCAAAGTAGGCGAAACCAAATTTTAGCAAATGACTTGAATTAAATAAATTTTACCCAATATTTAATATAAGTCCCAATTAAAATGAGTGTGATAATTTAAACCGAATTTTATCTTGAATTATGCTAAGCATGTGTTCTACGTTATTTAAGCAAGATAAAATAAATCAATCACACTACATCGCGATGTACGAGGAAAAACCTAAGACGGGAAACAACCTCGGACGACCCTAGCCACAAATCCACTAGATACGGAATTACAATTACAAGACAAATAGACTTACAACGCACGACTCGATCCCTCTCAAGCCTCGACACTTATTCTTGTAGAAACGTCTTCCTAGCGAATAACCTTGGAACACCACCGTGGTCTCGAAATCCACCGATAGGACTTTATATGGTCACCGTCACCCGAGCATGGAGCCTTTCTCCGTGTGGGTAAATTAACATAGAAACACTTCTTCTTTCTTTGTGGGTGGTGGAAGCAAAACCCAAAACTTCTCTTCAATTCGGTGTAGAGAAAATCGGTGCCAAACTCCAAGCAATTGATAAGTATATAGAACTTGGAATAAACTCAATTGGGTGTAAACACTAGAGTGATGAAAATATTTCTCTAAAAATCTCACTCAAAACATGAACATTTTCCTAAACAATTTTTGCTCTCAAACTCTCACTAAGAGATAAACTAGGATGGAAAAGTTAGATTGGAAAATGTTATTCCCGCACATAATAAAGTTTGAAAAAGTTGGTTAAAAACCAAGTGGGGAAGTGGGTGCAAAACTGCCAAAAACTGTTCCCGTCTGACATATCGTTCGAATGACATTTCTTTCGAACGAACGACGTTCCAGATTGAACTCGTAGAATCTCGTTGGATATATCGTTAGAACGAACATTCTCATTCGAACGACATATCGAACGACGGACCAATATACTTTGGTGGGAACTCGTTGGCAGGTTCGTTCGAACGACAATCTCGTTCGAACGACAATCTCGTTCGAATGACTCTATCGAACGAAAAAACAGAAAGTTTGAAAATTTCATTTTTAGCCCAGAAAACTTTATAAACATTTATTTAAAGTTTTAATTAATTCTTTCTTAAAACAAAACGCAGTTTTTTAAAAAACCTAACACCGAATAAACTTTGTTCCAAGCTCCTATATATATAATATTGCATTCATACCTTGGGAGCATGGAACTATGATTGATGACGTAGAAACGAGGCACACAAATCGGCATATTTGATGAAGCTTTATACTCTTTTCCGCTACGTCTTCAACAAACACTTCATAGGCTTGAGCATATTACAATTAAATACTATCCTATGAATAAATGTTTTTGTCCGGAATTGAGCCAAAACTATATATGGACTCAATTGAAAATTTGTGTCCTTACAAATAGGAGCATAGAAGAAGATCTTATGATCAATTTCATTAATGTAGATTTGGGACCGTCATGGATGGATCAAATTAAAGAATATATTAAGAAATGGATCCTACTAACCGATTTAAAAGATGCAAGGAAACTAAGGTACAAAGTAGTTGGGTATGTGTTGGAAAGAGGAGTCCTATACAACAGGGGATATACTATCTCTTTATTACGGTGTGTTCATCCTTTAGAGGTAGTTGAGTTACTCAAGGAGGTACATGAAGGGTCTTGTGGAGCTTATTCAACTTGTCGGTCCTTAATCCGACGAATTTCCATGCAAGGATATTATTGGCCGACCATGCAAGCAGATTGTAAAAGCTTCACCAAAAAGTGTGATAAGTGCTAGAAGTTTGCAACCATTCACAAAAGATCAGGGTTTGTGCTAACACCAATCACAAAAGGCAGGTTCAAATACTGGGTTGTAGCTATAGATTATTTCCCGAAATGGGTGGAAGCTAAACCATTCATAGAGATACCTTATGAGAAGGTGTTTCAGTTCATATGCAAGCATATCATATGTTAATTGGCATGCCTTATGCTTTCACTACCTACCATGGCACCCAATTTGACAATGATGAATTTGAAGCATATTGTGTTCAATCCAAGATCCAAAAACTTCACTCTGCTCCCGGACATCCACAATGCAACGACCAAATGGAGATCATAAATAAAACCTTCCTTTATGGATTAAAAAGGAGACTTGATGTTGCTAAGGGTAATTGGATCAATGAGTTGCACTCTATTATTTGAGCATATATAGAATGAATCTAAGAACAATAACATGAGAAACACCTCATATGCTTTCTTTTGGGACAGAAGACATAGTAACTGCGGAGATAGGACTACCAAGTCATAGAGTGTTAAACTTTGACTCCCCCAAAAGTGATCTCATGAGAAGGTTAGACTTAGATCTGATAGAAGAGGTTAGAAAAGACGTTGCACTTAGAGTTGCTGCTTATCAATAAAGAATTGCTCATTTTTATAACAAGAGGGTCAAGCCGACCAACTTGAAAGAAGGGGATTACATCCTCAAGAAAGTCATTCAGAAAGACAACAAGTTGGAAGCAAATGGCGTGGTCCTTATCGCATTTCGGCAGTTATCTGTCTAAGAACATTTTAATTGGAGATTCTTGATGGGGAAGAATTCAAGAACCATTGGAATGCCGTCCACCTTTGAAAATACTATCAATAAAATGAAGGCTTTATGTAACCTTTTTTCATTCGAGTTCAATAAAAATCTTAATTTATGCTTCCATTTTTTTGATTTTTTTTATATACGATGATATGTGTGATATACATACATCCCCAACCTAAAGCTCAACAATCTTTAACATTTTTCTTCTCTTGGTCTTCAGCCCTTGCCAACCAAGAAACCACAAATACTTAAGCAGGTTAAACTTATCAAATTCGAGATGCACCAACAACTTAAATTCATGTTTCCCGATTATGTTAAAGATTGGAATACATATATACATTCCTAAACACTGGGATATATATATATACATTCCTAATACACTAGATCGCCAATAATCATTAATTTTTATATGAGTTCGTCTTTAATAAGTAACGAACAAGAGGCCTATAAAACTTCATGTACAAACACAATAAGCTTTACCCGACTAAGTTAAAACACAGGAATACATGTATACATTCCTAATACACTTGGTCACCTGACTAAGTTAAAACACAGGAATACATGTATACATTCCTAATACACTTAGTTGCCAATGATAACTAATACAAATACTTAGTTCAAAACCAATTACAGTTTTACCGAAGTACATTAGTAGAATATAAGGCCATACATTCTAAGTTCAAATATTGAACCCATCACCTATTAAACAAAGAAGTTTACCTAGTCGACTAGACGACTAACTAATCCTAAGCTTAAAATAAGTCTCAAATTAAATGCATAAACAAAACATGTATTTAAGACAGTAAACAAAGTCTTTTTATTTCATTCAAATAAAAAGGTGTTACAATCAAAGTTGATCGTACAATAAGAAAAATTATTCTGCTGGACATTTCCCTTGTGCCTATCCATCCCTACAGGAGGATCAGCCAGTGTATATGGAGAATTTATGTAATTAAAATCTCTTAGCATTTCCCTATTGCTGTACTCGACCTATTAATCAAATAAGAAGGATGGGCTATTTCATGCTCATCATGAAGGCCATAATCCCCACGATACTTAGTTATCATACATTAAGGAATAGCATCAGGAGGGATCCATGTTGTGTCCAATTTGAATGGAGGCTTATCACAATCTAATAAACTAGGTTCATTCCAATGCCACAAGGTACTGCTTTGGTCATACTTTAGCAAAGTCAGCACATTGGTCCATCCCGATTTATAACCCTCACGATTACTTTGAGCAAAGTGCTCAACTATTTGGGCTAAGTCTTTATTGTAACCCTCCATCCACTTCCCTGGGCTATTTTTGGAATTGGAAGGTCAACCTCGCTACCTAGTTTTGAAGTTTCTTGAGGACACTATCTTTGAAATGTTATCTGAGAAACTTGATCGACAATAGTAGTATCTTTGGCTTTTAGCTGGGTATATTGGCCGGTAATAAGAATATTCTTTTCTTTCAACTGGGCAGCTTGGTTGGCCAGAGTTTTCTTAGTTCTTTCTTCATCAACAGTTAGTCGGATAACTATCCTCTGCTTAGAAGTTTGCCCAAGTTTGTTTTTCTACTGCAGTGCTTCTTGTTCCTCTAACCATATTACATTTTCAATCTCCAAAAATAAAGCATCTTCATCAGGACCACTGGTAGATGATTTCTTCAAATTATCAAGATCATCCCTCAAGGCATTATTTTCGTTCTCCAGCATAACAGAAATGTCTCAAGCACTCTCTATATCCTACTTTAAAGATAGTTCCTTCTTGTTCAAAGAAGAAGTGATGTCCTATAATTTTTTTGTTAAAACCCCATCCTTCACTTAAAGCCTTTACTTGTCTTCATAATCGGCGTGGAGTAGGGCTTTCAACTACTCGTGGTCTTCTTGCAGTTGCTCAATCATCTCATAGTTTGCAACATTATTGGCAATAACTTTGTCCAACAAGCAATGAATATGGATATATAATTCTTTAACTTGGTCAGAAACATTAGGACTAAGCAACCCATTTAAGCCTTCCTCAGAAATGGGAACATGACCAGCTTCTAGAAGATTCTTACTTCGTCTGAGTAGATCATATTTAGCAGAAATTATAGCCTTTATCCTAGCATCAAACTGAAAAATCACGGGTAAAATAATATAAAGACTGCAGTAGAGCAAATACGCAAGAAATATCACTTCATGAAAATAATGGCAATCAAGTAGGAAAAATTAAGTGTAGTAACCAGAATGCATCAAGTCAAAAGAAAATATTTTCATTGATAAAGGAAAGGTGTTACAACAAGATATTCCTATTACAAGGTATAAAGGAAGATACCAATAAATTACAAAAGAAAAAGAGGGCAGACTAAAGAAAAGTTATACCTTATCCTTATCTTGAGGATTAACTTGGTCAGAAAGTAGGTCAGATTGGACGATTGGTTCCAAGGAAGACTCAACAAGTGCCACCGAAGATTACCATGAGCCTTTTTCATCATCAAACTCCTCCTCTAAGTTTGGAGGAGTGCCCGAGTCATGCCTATGAAACAACTATGAGTGTTTCAGCTGTGTCGACCTCCTTAAGTACCTCCGACCAGCAATCCTTGAAAGATTTCTTCTTGACGTACTCAATCTTCACAGAGGCAGCTAATAGTGATTTTTACCAGACCTTGTCAAAAGAAATTTCCTTTATCTTCTTACTATTAGCCTTCTCTGCAACAAGATCAACAGTTATACCTACTATCTTCTCCTCGCCAGCTTTGAGAAGAGTCTGATTCCCCAATAGTTTATCTTCATCCACCTTGGCCCTATCCTCAGCCACCTTTAAATTATCCTCAACATTCTTAATTTTCTTTATCGCTGGCCTTCTTTAATTCTTCTTCCCAAGCCTTTGGCTTCAAATCTAAAGCTCGTCAGGAAGTTTCTAAAGATTTCCTTAGACCTTCAAACTCATCTTTAACTTCACCTGATGACGAATGCAATTCATCATGCCCTCTCCATTAGCTGGTTAAAATCCACCAAAAATCATAAAAAGAAAATATCAAATCATAGAAAGAGAAAAAGACGGTAAAGACAAGTAATGAAGGGAAAGGGGTTACCAAAATCAAATTATGGCAAGCTCTTTCTGTCAACCTTTATTGGGGCATGGGAACTGCAACTGCCCTATCAGCTGGGAGAGTCCCATCTTTTATCACATTTCTGGCCAGGCCAGAATTGACAGCCATAGATGATGAACCAATAACCTCTAAATTAGTTTGAATTTTTTTACAAACTCCTGTTGATCGACAGTCATTTTTTAGGCCTGTTTGTCAGGCAAAACTTTTTTATCCTCTTATATTGAGGTGCAAAAATGCCAACTTCCTCAATAACGATAACCTGATGCACTTTCTTAGCAGCCTTAGACACATTGTTAGTCACCTTCGACTTCTGGATATCAGCATCTTTGACAGTCTCCTCCGTGGCTTTCTTGGTGGTAGGAGACAAGGGCCCAACCATCAAATTAGGGAGCTTTCTCTTACCCATGACAGCTAGTGGAGAAGTAGGAATAGAAGAAATGTCTAAGGATTCAAAAGAAGAGGATGTCCCCAAATACTTCTCAACTCCAGTTGATTTTTCGTCTGAGGAGGTGGTAATTAGTTCTTCTTCTAAATTAACAAGGGTCGAAGGTATTATAGTAATGGGTCGGGCAACGAACGAAGTGACAAAGCTCCTATTATTCAGCAAATATGAAGCTGATCTTGGGTGTTCCTCACCAAACTTCTAATGAATGGACCACAAATATTTGAGCTCTTCAAGATTAATGTCCTTCTCCTTATGACACTTTTTCTTACTTTCCACTACACGAAAACACAAAAACAAGGCAAGAAGGTTAGTCGACATATCATCAAATAGGTAACCTACTGAAAAAGGAAAAGAAAAATTATAAAACCTATGCCTTGCCCTTCCTGGGGCATCTGAGTCCATTATACTCTTCCTCATAAAAAAGAGGAGCATGCTACCAATTCTTAACCACTACACCAAAGTCAAAGTAGTATTTATTATAATCTGGTAGATTGACTTCTAAGGACGTATTGGTAAATTTGGCGGGTCCCATGGATTTGATTAAGCCTATGAACTCCATTTAGTACTTTTTATGTATTGGGGGCTACCCTAGCAAGGACAACATCACAGTTTTGACAAAAAAAAAAAAAAAGAGATTGGGGGGGGGAAAGTAATGCCACATTCAATAATAAATAGATAAGGAATCCAATGGCCTTCAGACAATGACAAAATATCAATTGGAGGAACAACAGTATCTAAATCTACCCAGTCAGGGATTCCTCTTTCCCTCCTAAATTCGTTTAAAAAATCCCCAGAACAATGTAAACCATGTGGAAAATAGAGAGATAAATCAAAGAAGAGGAAAGAAGAAGGCTTACAGAGAAAAATGATGACAGAAGCAAGAATGGTGAAAATAGGTGTAGAAGAAAGGCTTGAAGGCAAAAAAAAATTTGAAGTTTGAAAGTTTGTGGTACAAAACCCTACAAAAACTGTCTTTTATAGCTTACCTTGAAAACGGTGAAAATAATGATTAACTGTACCAACGATTGACATTCTGATGGTTACAAACGCCAAAGGCAGGAAAATACCAATATGCCCTTTGACGGTTCATTAAATTTTGAATTATTCACAAAAATTCCATCGTCAAACAATGCTAGTAAAATTCTTACAAGTACGGAAGGTCGACATCCAACTAAAGACTAAAAAAAGCACGATGAGTAACCTCATGGGCTAAATATAACATACTTTCACTCAAGCATCAAGCATGGAGAATTGGGGGATTTTTTAGGGCTTTTGTCATTACAAAAAATTATCCATCTATGCGGATGATTGAAAGATAGACACATGTCCCCTACGTGGAAAGAGTCATAGTCAACATTCACTTGGTCGGGCAACAGATCGACCAACTTGAAGAATACAAACCATCAAAAAAGAAGAACAAATATCATGTGGGAAATAACTAAAAGACATTGTACACGTACTCAAGACTATCAACCATCCCTATAGACATCACATTCTAGGACCCCCTAAGTCTCTCCTTAGGTCCCTAACACCTCCCTGTTTCACTACAAACCCTAGGTCGTACTCTGAGTACCGATCTAGAGGCCATCAGGCGCTCCTGGGCCCCATTTGACTTTGATCAAATCTATTGTAAGAGAAAAAGCTCATTGAATCTTTGAAGGGATCTGAATACCCTTTCCAACGCCCCCCCCCCCCCCCCCCCGTGTGCAAATAGGCATAATGATTCGGACGAACGAACCGTTTTACAATCGAAAATCGATTCGGAGGCCACCACTGGTCGTACTCAGGCCCCAATTGACCCCAATAAACTTCATCGTCAAAGAAAAATCTCTTTGAATATTCTAAGGGCACTAAAACCCCTTTCCAACGGTCCACCCCATGCAAGAAATGGCATAACCGTTCAGACAAACAATCAATGTTCCCTTGAAAATCGATCCAGAGGCCACCGGGCGCTCCCGGCCCCCGTTTGACCAAGGTTAACTCTTTAGCTCAAATGAGACTGAATGAATATCCAGAGGGAACTAAATACATTTTCTAACGATCTACCCCATACATGATTCTGACCTATGGTACGGACGAACGATCCGTTTTACTCTGAGAGGTCACCGAGTGCTTTCGGGCCCCAGTTGACCAAGGTCAACATTCCAAATCAAGCGAAACTCTTTAGAATGTCAAAGTACATCTCCTAACCTTTCCAACAGTCCTCCATGTATGCGATTCTTACTTACCATGCAGACGAATGATATTTTTCCATCCGATGATCTCCCATCCAAAACACCGACGTGCGCTTTCGAGGCACATTTGACTCAAAGTCAACTCCCGAACTCGTGAGTGGTCCAAGGACTCTAGAAGGTCTCTGAAGTACCTTTTTAATGGTATGACCTGTGCATAATTTGGATTAATGAATTACATTCTATAATCATTTTTCTAGAGAAATCTGCACGAGACTGCCAATTAGCAGGCCCAGATCTATGCCTATCGGCACAGTGTCAAGGGTTACCTGCCGATAAGCACTCCTCCTAAAACACAAGGGATCCATCACCATCAGTGATCTCAACAACATTCCCTCAAAATCAACGAAGTTCCCCATGTGAAATTCCATTCAAGCTTACGGTCCCATCCTTTTCATCTCGATTTGGCAAAATATCATCCTCTCTCATCAACATTCATCCACACTCAAGGGAGTTCATCCAAGAACAAAGATCAAGCTTAAAAGAAGGTCCAAATCCTTCCCTATCTCTTTAAATTTCTTGTTTTTTCATAATATACATTCGATTCATAATCTTTACTTCATATAAATTAATATATACACTTTTATTAGTATATTGCACATACTTTATTTTCTACAAAATCTAAAAAAAAAAAGAGGGTTATACCCATAAATTTCGACTGGAATTATCCATCACCCTTTTTCGAAACTAAAAACACATTTTCTACATATACACATATAATATAATTTCGTTCAAATCCATGGGATAAACCCCACCCCCATGTTACATTCGAACTACGTGGACTTTGATGTCTTTATAGGCTATGTAGACATCTCAAACTAAAATTCGACACACGAGTTCAATTTTCCAATTTTATCAATTTTCCAAATTCCTAAATTTTCTAAAATCTCCCATTTTCATATTTATCATATTTTTGTATTCATATATATGTTATGCTTGTTTACGTTTCATCCTACACATATTGTAGTTTCGTAATAACGATCAATATCACGATAAACGCCCAAATCATATTTTCTATATACGTTATTTTGGGAACATTCATATGGATGACCTCACTCTACCTAGTCCAAGGTATGAGTTGAATGATTCCGATCTCCATTATATAAACACGCACACACACTTCATGGGGAAATAAAGGAAAACAATAACACTATCCCATGAGAGTTCGAAAGGGCGGGTTGGGTGCCTAACACCTTCCCATTCCATAACTTAGACCCCGAACCTTCAAACTATTGGTTTCATATGCATCAGTATGTCCTTGATGCCACCTCTCGAAGTGGTAACATGTTCTTTTGCCTATTTTATGCAAAATAGGCTGGCGAATCCATCTCTTTACATTTTCCCCACACCGACGATGGCCAAAGAATCTTTTAAAAAGGAGGTGCGAGACCGGTATATTTTTGAGGGATCCTTCCTTCCTCCTCGGCGAAAGGGATATTCCCTTCGAAAGCCCCGCCCGGGCTGGCCACAATATTGTTCATTATGTATTGGGTGTAAATGCCTGAATATATAAAGGCATTCCAACCTTTGGCTTTCGAGGCCACTATAAATACATTGTATTCCTTTTATTAAAAAAATAATGGAATTAGGATATTCTTACCCTACCAAGAATGTCTAACTTTCTGTAATCATAAATAATTCAACTACAGTGGACCTAGGCTTTTCTCGTAGTCGAACCACTTAAAAATCTCCGGTGTCTTACTTATTTCTATTTTATTTTTTATTTGTCATTATAAAATTGGGTTACGTGGCTAAGACAAAACATCTACCAATTTTAGACATCAATAATAAGCATCATATGAAGAATAAAAAATATCATGATAAATATAATCGATAAAGCACATGCGATGATAATCCAAAAGGTATACCAACTATTTTTGAAAATCTTCATATAAGGACATGATTTTATAAATTTCGATTATCAATTTAGTATGTCGCATACCGATACACCGTCGAAGAACGTTCAAGATCAAATATGCATCGAGACGGATCCGAATATCAACTTCTTCAACAATCAATCCCAACAAGGATGAATTTGGTAAAATGTGTTTAAAGTTCCATTTACATTTTACATTAAAAGTGTTTGAATATTTTTTGTGAAAAGTAAAATATTTTTCTAAATTTGAGAAATGATTTTTGAAATGTTTTTAAAAGGTTTTAATGTTTCAAAAATATTTTATTTCTGGATAAACTTTGTTAATCTCGTAAACAGTCTTAACAATTGAGGTTTCCAAGTTTTATAAAAGACTGAAGGATTTGGGGAAACTAGTATGATGTCTTTCGAATGACATCGTATCTCATTCGAATGAGATAGTATCTCTTTCAAACGACATCGTATGTCGTTCGAACGAGAACAGTTTTTACCTGACATGTCACTGCCTTGAATTTTAGTATTTAAAGGGTGTCAGGCTACTTCTTTTCGTGTGAAAAAGCACTGGTTTTTAAACAGCATACGATTTTGAGTATTTTGGTTTATTCTCCAAGATTTTAAGAGTTTAATCTCTTGTTTTACAATTCACAAATCTCAAATACTTTTGTGTGAGTTGTTTTGGAACCCAAGAATAGATCTTTGCTATTGTTCAACTCCTTGTAGAGAGGCTAAATCTACACCGGACTGAGGTCATTAGGGAATGCTGCAATATTCCTATGATGAAGATAGGACTGCGATTCTTGTGGAACTTCTGCGGTTGTTCTATTGTTGATGACATCGACCGACACCTACAGGTATTCATATCATTCTTTTACAAATTATAGTGAAAATAAAAAGGTTTTGCCCTTCAAGGATTTTATCCTAAAATTGGTTTTCTTTACATGCTTATTGATTTAATGCTTTCAAATCACCTAGATGCACGTGTTAGGGTTTAACAAGAATTTGGGTTTAATTAAAATTGGTTTATTTGAGAAGCTACATTTATTTCGCTATAGCACACTCTCACTTCAATTTTTTTCAAGTATAAAAGGTATAATAAGTATAAAAAGTATATATAGTACTTATAATAAGTGCATATATGTACATATAATACATATAGTTACATATAATAAGTATAAAAAGTAAATGTGGAACGAGTGACCCGATATGTGTGTTTTCAAATAAAACCAATTTTTTTTCGAAAAAGATCCAACTTTTAATTATGCAGCAAACCAAGTTGTGAAATCTCAATTCTTACTTTAAACCAATTTTATCTTGATTAATCCTAAACATGAATCTAGTGATTAAAGCAAGTAAAGTAAAGTAAAGAATACTCATAACGCCGGATGTACGAGGAAAAAACCCAAAACGAGAAAGCAACCTCGGACGGCCCAAGCCAGACAATCACTATGAATAATGGTTTTAAAAAGACAAATTAGCCTTACACTAAGACTCGATCCCCACGGGTCTTGACGCTCCTTCTAATCTTCGACTGTTCTTCAATAGTGCCCAAGCAGAAATTTCGTCTTCTACGATCTCTGTCCACAACACACGCATCCACGTATGTCTCGGTGTCCTCCGATATGACTTTGATACGTCTACGATGTCAAACACGATGTCCGTCGCTTATTCACCACAAAACCCTTTGTGTTCAATGTGTAGAACAAACAACTTTGGTGCAGCAAGATCACGTAAACATATAAGAATGATAACTCGGATCTTTTCAAACTCTAAGGATGTGTTTATGCTTTTTAAACCTTAGAAAACATGTGCAAACAAGGTTCTGGTTCGTAAAACTTTTTCCAGAAAGCACACTTACGAAATTATGATGCAAACTCTGTTTAAATAGGATTTAAACACCACCTCGAAAAACATGTCGTTCGAACGACTTAAGCATGTCGTTCGAGCGACATTGTATCTCGTTCGAACGAGATCCAATGTCGTTCGAGCGACCTCGCGGAGTTTGACTTTCTTTGACTTTCAGATAAAAACGTCTCTTAACAAAGAGATTCAATTTAGTCAAACTCTATTTCGAGCTTGTCATCATAAAACGAAGTTTAAACCTTTAAAACACTTTTAAAACATTTACAAATATTTTTCTTTATATAAAAAAAATTACATCCTTATCTTTTATAAAATAATCCCGAGCATCATTAATTATATGCATTCATACCTGAGTGATCTCGTAACGAAATTAACTTTCAAGACGATTAAACTTGCACCAAATAAACATTGGAATGATTATTTCTTCGAAGCTTTGCCGCAACGTCTTCAATTTCTTCAATACGTCATAGACCAAGTGGGATCGTGACAAAATAAAATTCTCCCTATGACATATTACAAACACAGTTTTGTTCACGGAATTAAGTCAAAATAATACAGGGACTCAATTAGAAATTTATGTCCTTACAAATCTCCCCCTTTGACTATTCCGGGACAAAACTAAACCAGTGAAATGCCTAACCGGGTCGTCAAGCCGTATGACACCTAAATCCCATCCCATAAACCCAAAATCACAAATACAGGACACAGACTAATATATATAACACCGGCAAGCATGAACTGTCTGAATATGATGTAGACTTGAAATCTCGAATAGCTGAAGCATACCTACACACATGAAACAGACAACCAAATACCAAGTGAAGTATGGAGGAACAAATGAAACCAATTTATATATACATATCATTTGAAACATGCGAGCAATTATTTGATACCAATATGAAACAAATATAAGTTCTCAACAAATCTCCCCCTACATCACAAATCTCTCCCCCTTTTTGTCTCGAATAGACAATCCGCTGAAAAGATAAACCAATATGAAATATCTAGAATGAGAATATGATACCAAATAGAAGCAAGTTGATACCAATTTTGAAAACAGAAAACCGCTAGATAAACATAAGAAAACCAGCTAAACAAGATCATGTAATGCCAAAATAGAATCTAGTAAACCAAGGAATCACACAAAGAGTATACCAATCAAATCAAGTGTGATAAACGGATATATATGCAAAATACCAATTTAGAACATAAAAAAACCTACATATAAACCAATAAAAAAAATGCTTCCTGCAGTACAAAAAATATATCAAATTAAGCCAGAGGACTGCAAACCAATCAGAATACATTTTTCACCCTGTCGTTCGAATGAGCCAGGCACTTCGCTCAAACGAGATGAGGAAGTCGCTCGAACGAAGACAAAAGTCGTTCACACGAGATGCAATGTCGTTAGAACGACTTCGCGCGACCTGTCAAAATTTCCCAGTTTCCCAGAAATATTATAAAGTATTGCCCAGTGAAAAAAATTTCACAAAAAAATTCCAGGAAGGGACTGACAGAAGCAAAACAGTGCTAAAACAGTAAGTTTTTAACACAAAACGCAAAAACTCATTAAAACTAAAATTGCGAGTTACATGCAAACATAATACCGATGTGCTCAAACATGGACATGGAATGAATAGGTGTGAAACTACAACAAATGAGTCACAATTCCAACACCTCGAAACGATCAAGAAGCTCTAATTGATAGCGATAAATCATCAAACTTTATCATAGCCAAATGACAATTAAAGAGTGAGCTTAATGAACTAAACATACTTCATGCACACAAATCCATAATTTTGACGATTCTACAAATAATAACGTCAAATTGCAATGTTTCAACATTAGGATTAGATGTGCAAACCCGTTTAAATTTTCTCCAACCAAACACCCTCATATAAACATATTTTTTTATGTTCTTTTGAGGTTTCTAGCATTCTCAACTTAGAGAAAATTTTATTGGCCCTTTTTTTTTAGCATCTAGCTTTTTCTTTTTGGGCTCTTTTAAATGGTGGCTTTCAGGACGAGTTAAATTTGAACTCTCGCAGCCCTTTCCCGTGAATCACTCATCATTTTTACCAATTTTAAATCCTCACGGTAAACGGTTATTACATGCACACTTCTCCTTAAGTTTATTTACATGATGACAAGATTGAGATAAGAACGCCTCACCAAATTCAAATATGCAAGAGAAGTCAAGGATCCATATAAACTTGTGCATGTGTTCGATGCTGGCATATATACAAAGTCGAATCAAAATGCATATCAACTTCGAAACCACCCCATATAAACAATGGTTAAGATCATTCTAAGTATCGATAATATGGACCAAATGTCCTAGCCACATGGATAATGAAACGATGGGGGAGGGGGGGGGGTCCTAGTACACCAATATGCCACATCAAACATGTAAACTCAAAAATAAAAACCGAAAATCTTTTTGGCTTTTCAAACATATTTTGACTCAAAGAAAAGCAAAATCTTTTAGATTTTCAAAAGTTTTCTCAAAAAACAAAATCTTTTTGTATTTTTCAAAATAGGACTCAAACTATAATACAATATGATACACATGTCATAATACTAGAAATGAGTATATCATGAAGCAAACTAGCATATGACAAACATGGCAACACTATCATCCTTTATATTTATCATGGGAAGAATTAAGTGCACCCAAACGAGAATCATGAAGTTTAATTCCTAAAGCCACTAAATCCGATTTCCTAACCCAAGTAGGTGTAAAACGACGCATGTGGGTGAGGGGAACTGGGGCAACTTTATTCCTAAACTTCCTGGGAGCTTGTCTAAGGTCGTAACAATAATGCCTAAGGTGACCTTTCCTACCACAAAATGTACAAGAGTAGTGGTGGTGGGAATGATTACCTTTATGTGGACCTTTTTTAACCATCCTAGTGTTTGTCACACGTGCGGGGGGAATGGGAACAACTCTCTCACCAAAACCTATACCTCCCCTATCTCCCTTAATTTGGACGGTGCCTAAGATCTTATCTAACTTCTCCGACCTAGCCTCCAAATCAAACTTGACTCTAGACGAGTCTTTCAACCTATCCTCCAACTCAAGAATCCTAGACTCGAGTAAACGCCTAGTCTCCTCAAACTCTAAAATCTCCTTTTTCAAGGACTCCATCAAACCACGGAGATTATCTCTCTCTTTCTCCACAAAGTCTAGTTTGTCCCTAAACTTCTTCTCTCGTGCCCTAAGATCCTCAATCAAACTATCATTATTTTCTATGGCACGCTCATTCAACTTATATTGCAATTTTGAGTTAACCTTTTTCACCTTCACCATTTCGGCATACAACTCATTAAATGCATTTTGCAATTCTTTTACATCTATCTCCTCCTCGTCACTCTCTTCACCCTCACTAACATGAGATACACTCAAAACCTCCTTAGAAGTGTCATTCACATGAGTATTGTCGTTGTCTCTCACTTGACATGCCATAACCGCAGTAAAGTTACGTTCAATGGGGGAACTCTCTCCATCTTCCGGTTCACTATCACTTAAGGTGGAACTATAGAAAATGGGTTGCTTGCCCCCTTTCTTAAGTCTAGTGGGACACTCCTTAACCTTCTGACCGTACCCCTCACACCCAAAACACTTATCCGACTCATCTCTCTTAGGTTTTTGAAACTTATCTTTAGAGGTGGGATCTACTTTTTTGTTCTTGAATTTTTCAAATTTCTTGGCATCTTTCGATTTCTTTTGAAACTTAATAATTTTTTTTAATTTCTTTACCAACAAAGCAACATCCTCAAAATCGGAATCGGAATTCGAAACTTTAATTTCCTCCTTCCGAGTTTTCAAAGCAATACTCTTTTCTTTCTTAGGCACTTGTTTGGAGGTAATAATGTCGATTTCATAGGTTTGTAAGTCACCTACAATCTCTTCAAGTTTCGTTGACTCTAACCTACCCAAGGAGTTTAAAATGGTCACTTTCGTATCAAACATACTAGGCAACGACCTAAGGATTTTCTTAATGACACGGTTGTCGGGAATTTTCTCACCTAGGTTAAACGACATGTTGACAATATTGGACAACCTAGCATAGAACTTGTCAAAGGTCTCACTCTCTAACATCCTAATAGTCTCAAATTGTGTAGTGAGATTTTGAAGTTTTGACGCCCTAACAGTGCTAGTGCCCTCGTGAGTGAGTGCCAAAACATCCCAAGCCTCTTTTGATGTTTCACAAGTCATAATTATGTTATATTCTTCGTGTGTGACATGTGAAGCAATAATGTGCAGACCCTTAAAGTTATATTGTGCAAGTCTTTGTTCAGTTTCGGTCCAAGACTCAACAGGCTTTAAACTAGTGACCTCACCTACAATAGTGACAGGGGGTGTCCAACCTTTTTCAACAGCAAGCCAAACTCGCTCATCAATAGTTTTTAACGCACATCTCATTCTCATCTTCCAATAAGCGTAATTAGTGCCATCAAAAACAGGAGTTCGAGAAAATTCATTATATCCAGAATTCATCTTTGAAAACACACGGGATTACAAAACAAATAAAAATGTTTTCTAGCTCTGATACCAATTCGGGTAACGAGTGGCCCGATATGTGTGTTTTCAAACAAAACCAATTTTTTTTCGAAAAAGATCCAACTTTTAATTATGCACCAAACCAAGTTGTGAAATCCCAATTCTTACTTTAAACCAATTTTATCTTGATTAATCCTAAACATGCATCTAGTGATTAAAGCAAGTAAAGTAAATGTGACACCCCGCCTAATTAAATACCGGGCGATCACTCCTTTATTAAATTAAATCAAGGTGAACAGTTGGTTCATTCTTAGCATCACTGTCGTAAAAATAAGTTTTCCAACTTAACACCCTAATTAATTAAGCTAAGTGTCAAAACCATATTCAAACATTCTTTCCAAATTTTATTTAAAGAAAAAATATTTATTTATTTATTTATTAACAACATTCAACAAGTAAGAGTCACAATACAATAACCCAGGAACATAATCCAATTAATTAAGACATTCCATCATCCGAAAATCCCAACAGTTTAAAACTTAAAGTAAAACATCCATACTGAATAAATCACGAGTAATAGTACTAGAAACAACTGAAGTACAAATGTCCCAATAAAACCGATAAACAATGGAAAGGGCGACACATGCCCAATAAATGAGAATGATAGAAGTGGAATCAATGAATGAAGTCGTCTACGCAAGTGGCCTGCAACTCCCACCTAAGCTGCAACACGTTCCTTTCAAGGGATCCTAAGCAAGACGCCCCTGTGGATGGGCACCTGTAATATATACATATATACAAAAGAGAAAAGAGAAATAGAAACGGGTCAAAGCCCGATAGTGTGTATGATTTAAAATTCGTTTAGCAAGTATTTAAATTGATTGCAGGCCAATGCAACAACATATTAGTGCGACACTCTCTTGAGAAATTCTCACCTCTCTTCTAATGTGCACACCTATCGCACTAACCTTCCCAACGGTTTATCTTATCATTTATCGCACTAATCTTCCCATTGTTTTAACTGATCTTGGATTACACGTAAGATTTCAAAACCGAACCATGTAAGTGTTCAAAAAGAGGGTTCCGCTTAATAACAATGCTCTCATTTTACTTCATTTATTAACAAAGTTTCCCAGTGTCATATTATACTTTTCAAACAAGTATTTTCGATTTAAGATATTATATCAGCCTTACTTACCATAACACAGTAGGTAGTATCAAATTTCATAATTTCACACATATATATATATATATATATATATATATATATATTAACTACTCGGATAATATATATATATTATAACAGCACCCCAAATAAAACTATGGTGCGGGCATACTCTGCTATCCAATCCCCGTATCGCTCACACTAAGGGAAATACAAGTTCGGAATCACTCTCGAACTGTATCAATATATATACAAACAAGATTGAGGCGAAGCGTAGATTCCAAGTCTCTAAGAGGTCAGTACATACCCCACGCCTCTTAGGACCGTCTGAACTATCGATTCGATAGTTTGTACCAAGGATATCTATCTTCTAGGGTACAAGTCAATATCCCCCATAAAGGTCCCATCTAGATAAGACTGTCCCAGCGCGGTAACCTCAGGGATAGCAAGTAGCGCGGGCATGATTTTTACACGTATATAATATATGCACACACAATCATATAAATATACCACTTTTATCATATCAATATAGGTTCCTCTCATCACCCATAATTACGACATTTATCCTTAATTTCACATTATTAGTATCACGCTGAACGATTCGTTTTAAACTTTGATTCGAGGTATTATTCCAACTTACTACGTAACACTCATGGGGTCTATTCTCCCAAGTATAAAATTCAGTAGGTATACGTATTTGTCCCATAGTAACTCTCTTACGTGTCACTCCCCTTTAATATATACTTACATTGTCGCTTACGTAAAGTATTCCAAAATGTAGACTTCGCCTTACTTCAAAGGTCTCTTATTCATAAATGAATCCTACTGGTCATCATTATCTCCCAAATTAATTTAACAAGGATGCCTAAGGAGTTTTATTTATTCCGAATCAATTCAACAATTTAATAAGGGGAAACTTAAGTCTTCCAGGAGGGGTCGATCGATCGAGGTTTGGGGCTCGATCGATCGAGCCTTCGATCGATCGAAGCTCTAGGCTCAATCGATCGATCAAGCAGGTCTGCGAAATATGCATAATTGCAGTTACGGGTTTTATCTTCTAACTCACACCAAATCCATATTTCACTATCCCAAACGTCTCAAAATTTGTACTACTAACATCCTAACATGATATTATACATTTCCTACGTAAAGCATGTCAATTTACGTCACTAAACACGGATTAATCATGCCAAAATTCATTTAATATTCAAGAACCCTAGAAATCTCTAAATCATGGTTCCAATCTGTTTTTCCCATAAATTTCCTTCTTATACTACATTAAAATTTCGTGGATTATTCTTCTACATCACCAATAATTTCCAGAACATCACTACATGCAAATTCCTATCACAACTTAGGTTTTCTTCCATGTAATTCATCCCTAATCATTCCTAAACTAATATGAAAGATGCACCAACGAAATAAGCAAGATAAACACTTACCTGGGATTTTCGGTAATCTGGTTTGGTGTCGAATTCGGTGTGGTTGTGTTCCCCGTCTCGCGATCTACCCGTTGGTGGTGGCGGCGGTGCAAACCGTTGAGTTTTGAGCCTTGGAATGCTTTGAGAGCTCTCTCCTCTCTTCTCCAATGGCCATTCTAGAGTTTTGAGCTTTCTAACCCTAGAAGGTAGCCTAGGTATCTGATATAACTCCTCTAATTTTCGTGGGTTTAATTACCCAAAAATGTAAAATGACCAAAATGCCCTCCCGGGTTACTATTTAGGCCTAAAAATGCCCCGAGACCCAAACTAAACCCCTGGGTACACTTTTCTGACTATCTCGACCCTTCCGGACGCGTTGGCGCACTCAAAACGACCATACGAACAACTTATAAAATATTCACTTTTATTAATCAAAATTTACTCCCGACGCGACACGAGCACGTCCCGCCTTAAATTTCAAAAATTGTCATTTAATTCACTCATGACATTCAATATAACCAATATTATATATTACTTGATCATTAGTAATATATTCAACAAATTTCGTATAATTACTAACTCTCGTCACGTTAATAATTATAATATAATTAATTTCCGAATTTTTATTAAATAATTAACTCACATTAAATTTAATAAATCCCCAAATTAATATAGCCTGAAAATACGAGGTATTACAGTAAAGTAAAGAATACTCACAACGCCGGATGTACGAGAAAAAAACCCAAAACGGGAAAACAACCTCGGACGGCCCAAGCCAGACAATCACTATGAATAATGGTTTTACAAAGACAGATTAGCCTCACACTAAGACTCGATCCCCACGGGTCTTGACGCTCCTTCTGATCTTCAACCATTCTTCAATAGTACCCACGCAGAAATTCCGTCTTCTATGATCTCTGTCCACAACACACGCCTCCGCGTATGTCTCGGTGTCCTCCGATATGGCTTTGATACGTCTACGATGTCAAACACGATGTTCGTCGCTTCTTCATCGCAAAACCCTTTGTGTTCAATGTGTAGAACAAACAACTTTGGTGCAGCAAGATCACGTAAACATATAAGAATGATAACTCGGATCTTTGCAAACTCTAAGGATGTGTTTATGTTTTGTAAACCTTAGAAAACATGTGCAAACAAGGTTCTGGTTAGTAAAACTTTTTCCAGAAAGCACACTTACGAAATTATGATACAAACTCTGCTTAAATAGGATTTAAACACCACCTCGAAAAATGTGTCGTTTGAACGACTTAAGCATGTCGTTCGAGCGACATTGTATCTCGTTCGAACGAGATCCAATGTCATTCGAGCGACCTCACTAAGTTTGACTTTTTTTTTACTTTCAAATAAAAACGTCTCTTAACAAAGAGATTCAATTTAATCAAACTCTATTTCGAGCTTATCATCATAAAACGAAGTTTAAACCTTTAAAATACTTTTAAAACATTTAAAAATATTTTTCTTTATATAAAAAAAATTACATCCTTATCTTTTATAAAATAATCCCGAGCACCATTAATTATACGCATTCATACGTGAGTGATCTCGGAATGAAATTTACTTTGAAGATGATTAAACTTGCACCAAATAAACATCGGCATGATTATTTATTTGAAGCTTTGCCGCAACGTCTTCAATTTCTTCAATACGTCATAGACCAAGTGGGATCGTGACAAAATAAAATTCTCCATATGACATATTACAAACACAGTTTTGTTCATGGAATTAAGTCAAAACAATACAGGGACTCAATTGGAAATTTATGTCCTTACAGTAAAAAGTACATATAGTACATATAATAAGTACATAAGTATATAATAAGTATATAGTTACATATAAAAAGTACATATAGTACATATAATAAGTCTAAAAAGTACATATAGTTACATACGTATTCCGAGAAACGAAATTCAAGCAATGGTTCTAATATGCACAACTTATCTCTTTTTACATGTGGTTCGTTATTAGGAAAGATTAAGATGAGAACACCGTATTCGAGACGTGATAAGCAAGTATATTGTTCAAAAAGTCCGTTCATGTGTGCAATAATGGTGGCAAAGAGTCTAGCATGAAGAAAGTAATCATTAATGATCAACGAAATGCTATTCACACTTTATTTAGCACACTAACGAAACAAAGCCATGTCTCAAAACACTATGAAAAAGTCACATGAATGGATGGAATGTAGGGGTGATCCAAATATCTTAAACGTACATCAATATACGGTGAAAAATGAAAATACAAAAATCTTTTCATCGTTTTCAAATATTATTCAAAAATAACATCTTTTTGAATTTTTCAAACTTTTTCTTAAAAATCAACAATCTTCCTGGATTTTTCGAAATATATCAATATGAAAAATTACAAGAATACAATAAAAACACAATCTTGCAATAAATATATAAAATATGATCATGATAAACACCATACACTAGATAAAGTAACTGAACTCAACCAAGGGAATAAATAACTAAACACTTCCTAAGATTCTTGAATCTAAGTTTATATATAGGTTTTGTGAAAATATCGGCTAATTGACATTCGGTGCTCACAAAGCCCAAGGACATGACCTTCTCCTCAACTAGATTACGAATAAAATTCTCATGTATCCCAATATGTTTTGTGTGGGAATATTGGACCGAACTATGGGATATTTGAATTGCACTCGTATAATCACACGGAGTAGTCATTGTTCCTTGGAAAATCCCACAATCTTCCAAAATTTGCTTCATCCATAAAAGTTGCATGCAAGAACTCCCGACGGCTATATACTCATTCTCCATCGTGGACAAAGATACATAGTCTTTCTTATTGATCAACCAAGAGACAAAAGAACTCCTAAAGTAAAAATACCCACCTAAGGTGCTCCTATAACCATCAACATCCTCAGACCAATCGACATCCGAATAGGCGAACAAATGATCATTGGTATAAAAAGAATACCAAATATAGTAAAAAATAGTGCCACTCATGTCTTTAATCATAAATTTAACTGCGAGCAAGTGAGGCTCTTTCGGGGATGCTAGGTATCTCGCACATACTCTAATACTAAAGGAAATGTCGGGATGACTAACGGACAAGTACATACGACAACATATCATGCTCCTATAAAGGGTTTTTTCTATGTCCTTTCCTAAAGAATCTTTGTTAACCTTAGTCAATGTACTCATAGAGATGCATAAGTGCTTTACGGAGTCTAAACCAAACTTATTTACTAGGTTCTTAGCATATTTGTATCGAGAGATACATATCCCATCCTTAAGCTAACGCACCAAAAGACTTAAGAAGAACATAAACTCACCAACCGTGCTCATCTCAAACTCTCTCTTCATATCCTCCTCAAAAGTGTGGGCATGTCGGGATCACCCCTTAGTGTGAGCATATCGAGATCAGGGGTGGACTCAAGCCTAGTAACATGAGCGAATGTCTTCTCAAAGTCTACAACCGCAATTTGTGTGTAGCCTTGAACGAATAACCTATCCATATTGCGAATTATGGTACTAGTTTTATCCATCTTATTCTTATAAATCCACTTGGTACCTATCACATTAGTTTCGCTAGGTTGAGGGACTAACTCCCAGACATCATTCCTACGAAACTGAAGCTACTCTTCTTACATAGTGGATATCCAATGCTTGTCCTTTAGTGTTTCTTTCACATTCTTGGGCTCGACTGGGGAAGTATAGAATAGGTAGCTAACCACATTCTCAAGTTGAGCGTGAATGTAGCATAACAAATATAGTGGAAGGTTTATGACTCTTTCGAACCCAAGAGGGTGGATCCTCTAAATTAAGCGCGGGGTCCGCTGGGGTAGTTTGAGGAATGATGGGATTATCACTAAGGGGTGCATCATCCTCACACTGGGGGCTAGGGTCAATAGATGCTGGTGGCTCGTTGTTTCTAGTTGTGACATTTATTGACTCTGTAACCTTAGATCTTGCTACGTTAAACACCCTATAAGCCCTACTTGACGATGAATAACCTAAAACTATATCCTTGTCGATCCATGTGTTAAAATTTCCTAAGTTCTCTCTATCTTTTAAGATATAACAAGTACTCCCAAAGATACGAGAATACAATAGGTTGAGTTTCTTCCTTGTCCAAAACTCACATGGCGTGTGTAGCGTTTGTGGAAAAAAATATACCCAATTCACCTTATGGCATGCAATACTCACAACCTTTGCCCAAAAATGTCTACGTAAGTATCTCCCAAGAAGCATAGATCTAACCATTTCTTGAATCGCCTGGTTCTTTCTCTCAACTATCTCATTTTATTGAGGAGTACAAACATCTAAAAACACGTGTTTAATGCCCACTCCATCATAATAGTTATTCATTCTGGCTTCTTTAAATTCAATATCATTATCAATATGCTTCCAATTAATAGTTACATCATGTTAGTTTTATAGGACACAATATTTGGTTGTGATGGTAAAAAAGAAGAAGAATAAGTGGAGGATATGCGTGAACTTCACAGATCTGAATAAAGCATGCCCGAAAGATCATTTTCCTTTGTCGAGAATAGATCAGTTGGTGGATGAAACTTCAGGACATGAACTGCTGAGCTTCATGAATGCTTATTCTGGATACAATCAGATTAAAATTAAGCCTAAAGACAGTGAAAGTAACTCTTTAATTACTCCCCGAGGAACATATTGTTACAATGTTATGCCTTTTGGTCTTAAAAATGCAGGTGATACTTATCAGCAGTTGGTAAATAAGGTATTTACAGAGAAAATCAGCAAAAATATGGAAGTATATGTCGACGACATGTTGACTAAAAGCAAGAAAGCTGCCGACCTTATTGTTGATTTAAGCCAAACATTGGATCAAATGGAGAAATACCAAATGAAGCTGAACCTAACCAAGTGCATTTTTGGCATACAGGAAGGCATGTTCCTCGGATACATTGTGAATCAAAGAGGTATTGAGGCAAACCCTGACAAGATAAAAGATTTGTTAGAGTTAAAGTCCCCAACCACGAAAAGGAAGTATAAAGTCTTACTGGGCGTGTAGCAGCTCTTAATAGATTTATCTCCCAAACAACTGATAGATGACTTCTATTCTTCAAGGTGCTCAGAAATACCTTTGAGTGGAACAACGAATACGAGAAGGCATTCTTAGAGTTGAAGAAATATATGGGGATGCCTCCTTTACTATCCAGGTCAGTGGTGGGAGAAAATCTATACTTGTACTTAACTATCTCAGAAAGTGCAGTTAGTTCAGCCTTGATAAGAATATAAGAGGGTGTTCAAAAGCTAATTTATTATACCAGCAAAGCATTGAGGGGAGCAGAAATCAGATACCCTAAACCGGAGAAATGGGCATTGGTTTTGATTGAAGCAAGAGGGAGAATGAAACCATATTTTCAAGCCCATATAGTAGTGGTGTATACTGGCATGCCACTCTAACAGGCTTTACATAAGCCAGAAAAGTCTGGAAGGTTCATGTATTGGGTAGTGGAGTTAGGGGAGTATGACATTATTTATGAGCCAAGGTCCTCTCTCAAAGGAAAAGCAGTAGCAGATTTCATCACTGAGTTTACTTATTTAGATGCCCCAAATTAACAAGAGGCTAGTGTAGAGAAACTCAAGGATGCTAGGGGATCTATTAAAAATACCCTCGATCAACTCTTAGCATCAAAACTGACAGAAGGGATAACAACTGATCAGCTAGAATCTTCTGATAAAGTACATGAAATGAAAAAGAAGTATGGGGAGATGAAGGGCAAAATATTCCATCCAGGAATTTTGTCAGACCAAAGGTTTGATAATAATATTCCCATATGGAATTTATATGTGGATAGTTCTTCATGTGGGACAGGCTGCGTGCTGGAATTATTCTTAACAATCGAGATGGTATAGACATTGAATATGCTTTGCATTTCTAATTCTAATCCTCCAATAATGAAGTTGAATATGAAGATGTGATAGTGGGCCTAAACTTAGCTAAATTATTGAATATAGAGCAAGTGATGGTATTCAGTTATTCGCAACTAGTGGTGAATCAGATGCTAAGTCTTTATGCAGCAAAAGGGGAGTTCATGTTAAGATACTTAGCCAAGGCTTTGAAGATTATAGCTAGCTTAATAACTATTCAGATGGTTAGAAACCCTCAATTGAAGAATGCAAGTGCAGATGCACTTTCTCAGCTAGCTTCAGCCACTCTCATCGAGTTACGATAAATAATCCCCAAATACTAGCTAGTAGAAGTATTGATGAAGACCTGATGGTGAATTTTATCGCCTTGGATATGGGACCATCTTGGATGGATCCCATTAGGGATTATATTGAAGAAGGGATTTTACCATCCGACCTACTTACAACTAAGAGGCTGAAGTACAAGGCTGTCAGATATGTTTTGAATAATAGAGTTTTGTACAGGAGAGTTCTAATAGCTGGTTTGTAAAGGTGTGTTCACCCTGCATAAGTTAAAGACCTAATAGAGGAAATTCATGAATAATCTTGTGGATCTCATGTAGCAGGAAGAACTCTATTATAGAGAATGAGTACGCAAGGGTACTATTGGCCGATAATGCACGCAGATTGTAAGGCCTATGCCAAAAAATGTGACAAGTGCCAGAGTTTTTCTACTATACTAAGAACTCCGCAGGCGTTGTTAACACCAATCACTTCACCTTGGCCATTACTATATGGGGAATAGACTTAGTTGGGCCTCTACCAACTATAAGAGGATGATTTAAATATTTAATGGTAGTTATTGATTACTTCACAAAGTGAGTGAAAGCTGAACCTCTCATTGATATGGCTTATGAAAGGTTTTATCAATTCATTTGGAAGACTATCATTTGTAGATATAGTCTACCCCATGCCTTTATCACTGATCACGGTACCCAATTTGACAATGATGAGTTTACAGCGTATTGTCTACAGTCTAACATTCAAAAAGTCCATTATGCTCCAGGTCATCCCCAAAGTAATGGATAAACAGAGGTGACGAACAGTACTCTACTAAATGGGTTGAAGAAGAGATTAGATGATGCTAAGGGGAATTGGATCAACGAGTTACAATCCATGTTATGGTCTTACCGAATAACCCCCCAAACAGTAACTAGAGAAAACCCATATATGGTGGCTTTTAGGAGAGAAGAAATGATACCTACTGAACTGGGATTACCTACTCGTAAGGTGCTCAATTTTAATTATCTGGTGAGTGATTTGATGAGAAGGTTGGATTTGGACAAGCTCGAAGAAGTCTGAGAAGATGCAGCAATTAGAAATGCATCCTTCCAGCAAAGGACTTCTATGTTCTATAATAAGAGGGTGGAGAAATGTGATCTCAAAGAAGGTGACTATGTGCTCAAAAAGGTAATTCAAAAGCACAATAAATTGGAAGCCAACTAGCATGGGAACTATCGCATCACATCAGTTATCTGACCTGACACTTACAAAATAAAAACTTTAGAGGGGGAAGAATTCAAGAATACATGGAATGCAGAGCACCTGAGAAAGTACTACCAATGGTGTGTACTCAATTCTTTCCATATGAATGAAAAAAATGATTTCCCAATTCGTTTGTTTTATTTTTTTCTGAGTACTAGTGCTACACCCTACGCTCAACCGCATTCAGCATTCACAGCAATTGAAAATGCAAAACCAAAATGTACTAAAAGTTGGTTAGCATCAACAACCGCCATCTAAAAGTTAGTCGGCATCAATAACCTCCATCCAAAAGTTGGTCGGCATCAACAATCGCCAACTACAAGTTGGTCGGCATCAGCAACCGCCAACTAAAAGTTAGTCGACATCAGCAACTGCCATCTATAATGATGGTCGGTATCAATAAAGACACGAATAATGTTGGTCATACCAAGAAGACAATCGAGCAAGGAAAAGTCCTAAACTCTTGGTTAAAATATGGGTGATGAAAGGGGCACCTAAACTGGGCTAGAAGTTGGATAAACGTCCACTACCTGGGACCCAAGGTAACTAATTATCTAAATATTATCTAGACATATTAGTGAGAGACATTGTGAAAATTGGGTGATCAAAAAGATCATTACAACTAGGCAGGAGCATGGGATAAATATTCCATTTCCTAGGCATTTATGGATGATGTAACATCAATTAAACTAGACAGAAGCATGGGATAAATATTCCATTGTCTAAGCCCCAAAAAACTAAAATGATAGATTGTCCATTCGTATTCATGTACATCCAAAGATTGATCAGATAAGTGATCCATCATTAGTAATTTACTAATATAACCTCATATTATTGATCTACTATTAAAATTGTAAAAGAACTCCATGTTCAAAATTAGGAATACAAAAGTTCATTTTCTTCATTGAAATAAACAACTGTTACTAAAAAGATCATTCTATTAGTTTTTTTCCCTCAGATTTTGATACATGATCCATTCCAGCTGGAGGATAATCCAAAGCATAAGGAGAATTGATAAAATTCAAGTCCTGAAGAATTCTGGCGTTACCTAAACTTGGTCGGTCTAGCAAATTAGGAGGTCGAGAAATTTCAAATTCTTTATGAAGACCGTGATCACCTAGGTACTTAGAAATCAAATAATGAGTAATGAAGCGAAGTCGAATTAAATTAACATCTAGCTGGAAAGGTGGTTTTGGTAGATCTAGTAACCCAGGGTCATACCAGTCCCACAGCTCAGTTCCCTGCTCAACTTTTATTACATTCAAAGCGTTCATCCATCCCTATTTGTACCCTTCATTATTTGACTGCTTCAATCTTGCATCAAGATGATAT
The DNA here is from genome assembly GCA_949130495.1 of Sambucus nigra. Lineage (NCBI taxonomy): Eukaryota > Viridiplantae > Streptophyta > Magnoliopsida > Dipsacales > Adoxaceae > Sambucus > Sambucus nigra. Next base: position 1,396,891 of record CASBWL010000014.1, read on the forward strand.
AAAGCCTCATTATCTCCCTCCATTCAGAACTCTCTAGGATGCTTGTGAAACTGATACGTTAATGGTTCAACATGGTGATGTAGTCTTGTCAGTTCACTTTCCTTACTCTGTAGCGAAGAACTCTAAGTAGATAGTTGTTCTGTAAGAGTTTGAATTTTCTAAGACATCTCCGCTAGAGCTTGATTTTTTTCCTTCAATTAAGCAACTTGATTTTCTAAGACCTGACGAGTTCTAGTCTCCTCAATATTGCTTCGACCTGCTCCCGCTCTACCCCGAGAAGTGGATACTGGTCTAATCCTTTTAAGAGTTTCCAACTCCTCTTTAATGAAGCATTTTTTATCTCCAAAAAGGAAATACCTTCATCATTAACTGGGACTATAACTTCAACTGTCTCAATTCTTCTCTCAACACGTTATTTTCCTCCTCCAGCAATTTAGCGAAGGTCCTGTTCTCCTTAATTTCAGATTTCAGAACGCTCTCTCTTTTATTATGGGCAGAAATGAATGTTTCATAGCCGCAATCATCGCTCAACTATTGGTATTTATTATCATAACCATCATAAAGAAGGGTAATAACTTCGTTGTGCTGAGCTTGGAGCTACTCAATCATTTCATAATAGGCCACGTTACTCGCCTCCGCTCGGTCAAGAAGAAACTTCAAGTATTGATAAGCCTCTTTAGCTTATTCTGAGGCATCATCACCTAATATTGCATTTATTTCTTCCTCGGATAAATTCATGTGACCAGCTTTGAATAAGTCAGTACACCTTCTCAGCAGCTCGGTATCATGAGAAGACAAAAATTCCATCCTAGCAACAAACCAACAAAGAAAAATAAAGATAAATCAACAACAGAAATAATGAATAACAGAAGAAGAAATTCATATAAGTAAAGAGTCAATTTTATTGATCAAAATAAAGTGGAGTACAATCAAAAATACAAAACAAAGGAAACACAGAGGAAAACAAAGTAAAATCACTTAACAACTTTACACCTTCTCCTTGTCCCCTCCCCCCCACCTTCTCAGCAGATTTTACAGTTGGAGTTGATGGCTGAGGCTGTTCAAAAGAAGGAGTTGGTCACTGAAGTTTCTCGGAAGGCACTTGATGTTGTTCAGAGGAAGGAATTATATGCTGGGCTTTCTCAGAAGACTAAGGGACAATAGCACCAGGTGTTTGCTCCGCCATTATCAAAGAAGATTCATTAGAGATAGCTTCATCTTCATCTTCTTCTCCAATGGTAGGAGGAGGGCCATGGACATGGACATGTTTCTGAAATATTTCAGAGTCTTCAGCAATGTTCAACTCTTTCATAGCCGCAACCCATCCATCCCTGAAGAACTTCAAACTTGAATACTCAATTTGAGCAAAGGCAATATTTAGAGCCTTATTCCACCCTTTGTCCTAGCCAGAGCTAAAGAAATTTTTCACAACAGACTTCTTCTTCATCCACTCCAAGGAAATTTTCTCCCTAAGTAGGTCTTTAAAAGATTTTACTCTCTACTCAATAGCTTTCTTACGTCGTTCAGCCTCTTCAAGCTTGCTCCCAGCTTCCTCTTTACTGGTAATGACAGCCTCAACTTCTCCTTTATCTCCTTGGCTGCATCCATAGCTTTTTGATGAGCCATTTTAGCATCCTTGATTTTCTTCTCCCATGAAGTTTTATCATCTTCATATTTTTGGAGGGAGTCCTCCAAAGATTTTGACAACCCAGCAAGGACCTCTTTTACTTCATTAGAAAAGGAAGCAACTCCGATAGCTTCATCCTTTTCCAAGATATTATTAAAGTACACCAAAAACCACAAGACAAAGAAAAACTCAAGTTAGTGTATGAAAATTAAACGAATAATTAAAATGTCAAGGTAAAATAACACTTACTGATGTAAGGTGTTGGGCTAGCAAATCAAAGACTTTCCCCCGAGGAGTAGAGGTCTCAGTAGCTCTGTGATCTAGAAGAGTTCCAGATGAGATCAATTTCTGGCCCTTTCAGTAGGACCCCTTCTTAGTCTTCTCAAAGGTGCAGCCTCTTCAATCAAAGGTACTGCCTCTTCAATCAAAGGTGCTGCCTCTTTTTGAGCAGCATGGGGATTCTTGGTAACCACCCTAACGGATGTAATTGCTCCCCCAGATGGAACAACATACTTTTTCTTAATCCCTTCAGCTGGGACATGTTCTTTGTTCTTCTTTACCCCTTAGGCACCAGGATAATCTTAGTAAAGAGATAGGAACTTTCCTCTTCTTCATCATCAAATCAGCAATGGCATTACACAAATCAGAAGAAGATTCTTCAACAACTGAAGAAGATGCTGGACCTTGCTTAAGATCAATCACCAAATAAGGAGGATCAATAGGCCGAGCAATGAAAGAGGAAGTGGTGTTCTTGTACTCTAGCAAATAAGAAGCAGATCCCACGTGCTCAGCAACTGACAGTTGAAGACCCCATATAAACTTCAACTCTTTTATATTAATATCACTCTCTTTTGAGGGTTTTCTTTTACTGTCAACTGCAAATTAAAAATGTAAAAAGCAAAAGTCAGTGAAACATTTTATAAAAAAAAACAGAACTAGTTTAAAAATAAAGAACAACCTATCCCATTGTCATAAGGTGGACATTTGGAACTTTGGTACATATCATCTCCATTTAATGGGGGATGTTGCCAATTTTTCATCACAACCCCATGATCAAAATAATCTCTATTAGAATCAAGGAGATTGACCACCAAGGCTCTGTTAACATACCTAGTTTTTAAATAAAAAGTGGTGTCACTAGTGACCCATTTATAACAAAACATAATTTCAGGAATCCCTAGATGGGTTCCATATATTTGTTTTAGCCTATGTACGCCATTAATTACCCTCCATATATTTGGAAATACTTTTGCAGATACAACATCAAAGTGTTGGCAAAATTCCAAACATAGGGGATTAGGCGGGAAAGAAAAACCACATTCGGCTACAAAAATAGAGAGAAACTAGTGTCCCTCAGCTAAAGAAAATAAATCACAAGGATAAGCATGTTCTTCCAAAACAACCCAGGAAGGAATTGCAAAATCGGTTCTAAACTTATCCAATGACTCAATAGAGAAAACCATGGTGACTAAAGCAAAGAAAGAAGAAGGAAGGAAGAGATTCTTACAGAAGATTAAGGAATCAGCTAAGACATGTGACAGAAAGAACGTTTGTAAGAAGAAAAATGAGAAAACAAGGACTCTGGAAACAAAGATGGCAAAAAGTAGAAGACAATCAGATTTTACAGCCTTTATATATGCCGCCTCGAAAAATAAGAAAAGTAATGATTAAAATAGATGACGATTGTGTTCTCGACGGCTCATCAAAGGAAAAAGATGCAAATACCCAAGTGTTCACTAGAGTTTAAAATATTTACAAATATGCCATTTCACGCTCAAAACTAAAAGTGCGTGGGTGAGCTTTTCTCGATCAAAGCTCTGATACCAATTTGAAAAAGCAAGGGCTTTTCTGAATCAAAGCTCTGATACCAATTCGAAAAAGTGTTACCTTTTTATGTAAATTCAAGATGATGCGGAAGCGTAAAATGTGTGAGATGGTTCAATTTAAACAACAACAAATTTTAATTTCTTACACAAATTAAAATTACACCAAGTGAAGTAAAATTAATCAATTAATATATTCACTTAAACCAATTAATTAATCCAAGTCCTAGAATTTGCGTAAGTCATATTTATCAATATTAGCAAATTAGGCGAAACCAAATTTTACCAAATGACTTGAATTAAATAAACTTTACCCATTATTTAATTTAGCACCAAATTAAATGAGTGTGATGATTTAAACCAAATTTTATCTTGAATTATTCTAAACATGCGTTCTACGTTATTTTGCAAGATAAAATAAATCAATCACACTACGCCGCGATGTACGAGGAAAAACCCAAGACGGGAAACAACCTCGGACGGCCCTAGCCACAAATCCACTAGATACGGAATTATAAGTACAAGACAAAAGACTTACAACACACGACTCGATCCCTCTCAAGCACCGATGCTTCTTCTTGTAGACACCTCTTCCTAGCGAATAGCCTTAGAACACCACCTCGGTCTCGGAATCCACCAATAGGACTTTATATGGTCACCGTCACCCAAGCAAGGAGCCTTTCTCCAAGTGGGTAGAATCGCAACAAAACATCTTCTTCTTTGATGGATGTAGAAGCAAACCAAAACTTCTCTTTGAAACGGAAGAGATAAACCGGTGCCAAACTCCAAGCAATTTGATATGTATATAAGAACTTGGATAAACAATATGGGTGTAAAACACTAGAGTGATGGATATTTTTCTCTTAAAATCTCACTCAAAACATGAACATTTTCCTTAAAATAATTTGCTCTCAAACTCTCTCTAAGAGATGAAAATGGTATGAAAAGTTAGGAAAAGTTAAGGTGGAAAATGTCATTCCCGCTAATTATAAAGTCTGAAAAAGTTGGTTAAAAACTTAGTGGGAAAGTGGGTGCAAAACTGCCAAAAACTGTTCCCGCCTGGCATCTCGTTCGAACGACATTTCGTTCGAACGAAATCTCGTTCGAACGAGACTTCTAACGACGTTCCAGATTGAACTCGTTAGAATCTCGTTGGATATCTCATTCGAATAGAAGGTTCATTTGAACGACATATCGAACGACGTGCCATAGGCCTATACTGGAACCTCGTTGGCAAACTCGTTCGAACGACCTATCGAACGAACTTCCAGAAAATTTATAAAATTCGATTTTGGCCCAGAAAACTTTATAAACTTATTTTTAAAGTTTTAATTAATTCTTTCTGAAAATAAAACACAGTTTTTATTAAACCTAACACCCAATAAACTTGTTCCAAGCTCCTATATATATAATATTGCATTCATACCTTGGGAGCATGGAACTATGGTTGATGACGTAGAAACGAGGCACACAAACCGGCATATTTGATGAAGCTTTATACTCTTTGACGCTACGTCTTCAACAAATACTTCATAGGCTTGAGAATATTATAATTAAATACTATCCTATGAATAAATGTTTTTGTACAGAATTGAGCCAAAACTATATATGGACTCAATTGGAAATTTGTGTCCTTTCAAATCTCCCCCTTTGGCTATTCCGGGACAAAAACCAAACAAAAATCCTAAAGGGCCGTCAAGCTCACTAGACTCAAAACATAACCCGCCCAAACTTGACTCAACCCAAGGATCAAACGCTTTTCCATTTAAACAATGCCGCTTTAGAAGAAATCCTGCACACTTAAGCAAACTCATCAAATGCATAGGGAATATCAAAGTATTAAATGCAATTAATTAATTACTCCCCCTAAATTAATTCTTCCCCTTTAACAAACACATGACCTACTTAGAAAGACGTCTCCCCCTAAGATAAATCTCCCCCAAACTAAGATACGATAATAATAGGATTAGATACCATTTCTCCCCCTATCATTTTCTCCCCCTTTTTGTTCAGGAATAGGCAAAGGATAAAGAACTAATAAACACGTTGAAGCTTAAAGTGTTAAGACATTAAAGCATATGGACAATAAAAGCAAGGCAAAGACAAACAAATATCATATATATATATATATATATATATATATATATATATATACTATAAATATACCAATAAGAACTTGCATATATATATAGATATAAACACACAAAATACAATAAGTTTGCACACTCGTATGGCAAAAATGTGTCATATGGAAACGTAAGTGTAGGTTCACGGAGTTCTCATTTGATTGCAAACTTTATCACATTTAAATATAACCTCATGTGACAATATGAAGATTGAACTCAATGAACAAACATACACAATGCATACAAGCCTAGCATGATGATGATTTTACAAACCAAATAGAGTCATGACATTAAAGACAACTAGGATAAACGGACATTGTGCAAACCGTTTATATACCATCCAATTCTCCCTCAATAAGCATATATATTCTTTTGCTTTTGAATTAATATAACAAACAAACATAGGCCTTGGCAATTGTTTTCTTTTTAATGCCAAATATTCTGTTTTTAGGCCTTTGGATCACGTATTTCTTTTCGATCCAATAAACGGTGGCTTACTATCGCAAATGATTTAATTCATCCTTTCGGAGCCTTTCCCCGTGCACATTTATATTTATCATGTTTTCATTTTCACACAAATCTCACATGCAACGGATTTTGACATGCACTAGTCCTCCAAGGTCATAGATATGTAGATGACTAGATTGGTAGGAGAACACCTCAAAAAGCTCAAATATAACATGTGACATTAAGATTTCAAAAGAGCTCGTGCATGTGTGAAAAGAGGCATATAAAAATAGAATCCATTTAAACAATACAAAATCCAACTACTATGTATAAAACATGGTAAAAAACATTTTAAGGATTGAAAATCTAAACCAAAAGTTCTAGCCATGTGGGAGCGTAAAATATGGGATTCAAACACAAATATATGCCACATAAAGTGTGTCAAACAAAAATACACACGAAAAAAATCTTTTTGATTTTTTGACATTTTTAACTAAAAATAAAGATATATACTCAAAAGAATAAACAAAAATCATTTGTATTTTTCATTAAGCTTAAATGAAATAAATAAAACACAAATGATAAACAAAAATCTTTTTATATTATTCAGTTAATTCAAACACAAAATATAATACAAAAAGAAAAACATGTCATAATTTCTAGCATGTGATATGAAATAAGGCAATGACTAGAAAATGACTAAACATGCATACATCTAGCAATGATATATAATATGAAGCACAAAAAGCTAGAGTATGCATAAAACACTAACACATTCAACCTTTAAATTTAGCAAGGGAGGTTTCATGTGATAGTAAATGAGAATCAACAAATCTTGTATCTAGCGCATTTAATAATGATTTCCTAACCCATATAGATTTATATTTAACATGATGGGGATTAAGAAATAATGAAATGCTAGATAAAGATTTCCTTGGAATTCTTTTAAGATCAAAACAAAATGACCTATGGTGACCTTTCCTACCACAATGCAAGCATGTGTAAATACGAGGAATGTTACCTAAGGTGTGACCCTTTTTAAAGACCTTGGACAAAGCTGACCCTCTAAAACAAACAATGGTTTTAGCTTTAGCAATGGAAGAATTTGAGCATGATGTGCTAGAACCATTAGAACTACTACTAGAGTCTTGAGAATCATTTTTCAATTTTAAAATTTCGGACTCAAGTAATAAATTAGACTCCTCAAAATTATGGGACTCCTTCTTTAAATTTTCAATAATTCCTAGAAGGTTAAAACGCTCTCCCTCAATATGAGCAAACTTGTCCCTAAGAGTCTTTTCACGATTTTCACTCTCTTTCTTGGACTTTTCTAAAATATCAAAATTTGAATGTAAGTCCATGAGCTTTTCACGAAAAATATCTTTTTGAGATAAGGAGATTTGCAAAGACTCAATGTGAGCTTTAAAACAAGAATTTTCATTTTCAAGAAATTTAATTCTTTTTACAAATCTCAAATTTAATTCCTTTAAATTTTCGTTACAGTTGTTAAGCCCATTTAATTCCTCTCGAAAATCAAAAATTTTATTTTCATTAACATTTGACAAATTTTCATTAAGACGTCCCATTGAGAGAAAAAAAATACGAGAGTGATAAAAAATTGAACCACCTAAAAAGGTAAGGAAATACAAAAAGCCAAAAAATGGATCTTTAACGCGATAACTTAGCGCTCCGGCTCTGATAACAACAACAAATTTTAATTTCTTACACAAATTAAAATTACACCAAGTGAAGTAAAATTAATCAATTAATATATTCACTTAAACCAATTAATTAATCCAAGTCCTAGAATTTGCGTAAGTCATGTTTATCAATATTAGCAAATTAGGCGAAACCAAATTTTACCAAATGACTTGAATTAAATAAACTTTACCCATTATTTAATTTAGCACCAAATTAAATGAGTGTGATGATTTAAACCAAATTTTATCTTGAATTATTCTAAACATGCGTTCTACGTTATTTTGCAAGATAAAATAAATCAATCACACTACGCCGCGATGTACGAGGAAAAACCCAAGACGGGAAACAACCTCGGACGGCCCTAGCCACAAATCCACTAGATACGGAATTATAAGTACAAGACAAAAGACTTACAACACACGACTCGATCCCTCTCAAGCACCGATGCTTCTTCTTGTAGACACCTCTTCCTAGCGAATAGCCTTAGAACACCACCTCGGTCTCGGAATCCACCAATAGGACTTTATATGGTCACCGTCACCCAAGCAAGGAGCCTTTCTCCAAGTGGGTAGAATCGCAACAAAACATCTTCTTCTTTGATGGATGTAGAAGCAAACCAAAACTTCTCTTTGAAACGGAAGAGATAAACCGGTGCCAAACTCCAAGCAATTTGATATGTATATAAGAACTTGGATAAACAATATGGGTGTAAAACACTAGAGTGATGGATATTTTTCTCTGAAAATCTCACTCAAAACATGAACATTTTCCTTAAAATAATTTGCTCTCAAACTCTCTCTAAGAGATGAAAATGGTATGAAAAGTTAGGAAAAGTTAAGGTGGAAAATGTCATTCTCGCTAATTATAAAGTCTGAAAAAGTTGGTTAAAAACTTAGTGGGAAAGTGGGTGCAAAACTGCCAAAAACTATTCCCGCATGGCATCTCATTCGAACGACATTTCGTTCGAACGAAATCTCGTTCGAACGAGACTTCTAACGACGTTCCAGATTGAACTCGTTAGAATCTCGTTGGATATCTCGTTCGAACAGAAGGTTCGTTCGAACGACATATCGAACGACATGTCATAGGCCTATACTGGAACCTCGTTGGCAAACTCGTTCTAACGACATATGGTTCGAATGAAAAACTCGTTCGAATGACCTATCGAATGAACTTCCAGAAAATTTATAAAATTCAATTTTGGCCTAGAAAACTTTATAAACTTATTTTTAAAGTTTTAATTAATTCTTTCTGAAAATAAAACACAGTTTTTATTAAACTTAACACCCAAGAAACTTGTTCCAAGCTCCTATATATATAATATTGCATTCATATCTTGGGAGAATGGAACTATGGTTGATGACGTAGAAACGAGGCACACAAACCGTCATATTTGATGAAGCTTTATACTCTTTGCCGCTACGTCTTCAACAAACACTTCATAGGCTTAAGAATATTACAATTAAATACTATCCTATGAATAAATGTTTTTGTCCGGAATTGAGCCAAAACTATATATGGACTCAATTGGAAATTTGTGTCCTTACAAAAACTATTATATAAAGTGGAAAAAATTTACAAGTGTTGGAGGTCTGTAAGTAACCAAGACATAGGAAACATGCCCGAGAAACTTTTTGAGCAAAATAATCCACACTCTCGCATCAAGCTTCAACTGTGAAACATTGGGGGCTTCTGTTGATAAACAAATTAATCAGCTGACGTGGACCAATTATATGAAGACATACATCATCCAACATGGCACAAGTTCAAGTGTCGAGCTACTCAGCATGCAGAGCTATTCAACCTGACGAGCTACTAAGAATACCGAGCAACTTACTAGGTGATATGCCATGAATGTACCCCCTCGGCTCAGAGACATCAGCCTTGGCCATGGAGATGGAAAATGTTAGAGGGACCTTGGATTCATCGCTAGAAGTCTCGTCCTAGGTAAGGTCGGCCACGGCCGACGTTGCTAGCTACCTCGATAGGTGAGGTCACCATGATCCAGGGAAAATTATCCACTCCATGGATCGCAACCTCAGCTCGAAAGATGGAGAGATTACCATCCCGTCATCATCATCAATCTTGGTTAGGGATCGGCCGACGTTCCATCTTTGCCACCTCTACCTCGACCCAGGCCGATGTCATAGCTCAACGTCTTACTTCGGCTATCCACCTGAACCAAGGTCACCACCTCGTCCTCTTCCAGGCCGAGGTTGGGATCCTTGATGGATAGCCAAGTTCTTATCAGCATATGCTCTGTTGGGAACACATGTACACGATCAGTTATAACCGAATCATTCCCCTCACGTGAGGGAATATTTCGTCACCATTCTCTACATGTGGTAGTGACATATGTCTTCATACGATTGGCTAGATCAACACTCACATGCTCATTGCATGCTTAGGGGGTCCACTACACCCCCCAGGCACTATATATAGAGGTCATCCTCTACCTTGAAAGGGATCCGAAATTAGCAACCCTAGCTGAAACTCTGTCATTTTACATAGTAGATAGGGAAAGCTTGAGAGTTTTATATCTATGGCCATTAGAGCCCTCATACAGTGATATTAATCACACACTTGCACAGTGGATGTAGGCCTAATTGGCTAACCACTTATATTTCGGTGATCTTCCTCTTCTCCTCAACTCCTTCTACTATACGCCTTTATACTGCCATTGTTAACACTGAATTGAGCTTACAAACACCTTGAAGGGTGGTGCTATTTCTAGCATCATCATTTTGGCACCGTCTGTGGGAATCGAGAAGCTATCTTTCTCATTTGTCGCTTAGCCTCACCGGAGACTCTAGTGGTGAACCAGGCCTCACCCCTTGCATGGAGTTGTTTCACCATTGAAAGAGGTCCTGTAAGGTATTAAGCTCGTCTACTACACCAGCTCTTTTGTGTTAACACATGGCACCATAATTACCACCACCTCTTTCGTCGCCTGGTGCGGGCGGACCTAGCTCTAGCCAGGCACCGCCCCAATCTGAAATGGCGAAGGTGGCCGCAACCTTGAGGTCTTTGGCTGTAATGTAACAAACAATGCAGGAGTAATTTGCACAGCTCAGCCAAAATATAATGAGGCCACCTGGAGTCTCACCGGAGATGATCACCCCGGTGGCTGCTCAGCCACATCCTGATGCTAGGGGACCACCCCAGGCACCGTGGAAAGACCAACCTACGCCCCAACGGAGGAGGGACGTTGCTAACCCAAGGCGCTTGTGCCTGGGGAGGTAAGGAAACTCTTAACCTGTGGACATGTATGATGATTTAGAGGCAAAAGACGCCCTAGAAGATTATTGGGAACTATATGAAGTTTTGAACAACACAGTTTGCCCTGCCAATCGAAGCCAAGGTCGTGGAGGCCGAAGGGGTGACAAAGCCCAGTAACGAGGATCATCTTTTGATCGACTGAGCAGAGGGTCAGCCTTCAAAAGGCTCGGCCCAGTAAATGACCTAAGGCAAAGGTTGTCAAGGTCGAGAAGTGCAGTTGGATCACAAAGGGAAGAGGGGCAACGTTGGTCTCATCAAGGCTGACCCCATGCAGGAAGAGGTCAACAGCCGACGTCGTGCTGTGGCTGGGGAACCTTCAGTCCACCCCTTGGAGGTGGATAGGGACAACCTTGGCCAGACCGATGTTGAAAGACCATGGAATGACTCCATCCAACGGCTTGAAGAAAAGATAGGAGACCTCATCAAAAGTCGAGACCCATTGCAAAGAGGTTTCTCCGAAGGCTCCCCCTTTGTGGCCAGGACAGTAAACTTTCTAACCCCCGCTAAGTTCAAACCGCCCGTGGTCTCTCCCAAGTATGATGGTCGCACCAACCCTGTATATCATATTGAGATGTACCAGTCAGTGACGGATATTTACTCAATACCAGATGAGATGAAGTGTCGGGCCTTCTCTGGGACTTTGACAGGAGCTACACACATCTGGTTTACCCCTCTTCCGAAGAACTCAATCGAGAACTTCAAGGGCTTGGTTGAAAGATTCATTCACAACTTCTACTTTGGGGTAAGACCTCAAAAGAAGACCACCCATCTGCTGTATGTCAAGCAGGGGAAGAACGAGAGCCTAAGAGACTACATTGCCAGGTTCAACAAAGAAAAACTTGAGGTTGAGGATTACGAAGAGAATACAGCTATGACTGGCCTCATAGGAGGTCTCTAGAAAGGGAAATTGTTATGGAAACTTGTGGAAGACACCCCAAAGTCCATGGCGGAGATATTGGCAACTGCGGGGAAGGTCATGAACGCTGAAGAGGCCATGGCTGCCAAGTATGAGGATGAGAATGGCGGTGGCAACGGAAAGTTTTAAAGAAATAAGGATGAAAAGAAGAGGTCAGTTGATGATAAGTTTACACGTTATACCCCTCTTATGGTTAGCTGCGAACACATCCTCAATGAGATCAAGAATGACCGATCCCTAAGATGGCCAGAGAAGTTTAAGGATCCTCCACATAAGAGGAACCAAAACTTATGGTGTGAATTCCACCAGGACTATGGCCATATAACAGACAAGTGCTTCGCCTTGAAGGATGAGATCGAGAAGATGTTGAAGTCAGGAAAGTTGAGGAAATATATTGATGGTAAAGCTCCCAAAAGGGGAAGGTAAGATCCCAAAAAGAAGAGACACAACAAATGTCATGAGGACACCACAACAAGAAGAGACAATGGCACGGATGACGATGATAAGGATGATCCGAACCTCCCACTAAAAGACGACAACACCCCGGTGAAGAGAGTTGGTATGATCTCCTTTGGTGTTAACACCATATGCGGAGGACTCGCGGGAGGTGGCTGACAGAAAAGCTCATGCGGCAGAGGCCAAATCAGTGGCTAAACTTGAATTACACCTGACGTCTTCCGATACTACGCAAAAGACAAAGAAGGTATACATGGATACTCTCATAGTTGGGTTCTCCCGACTCGACTTCAAAGGCATCCTAGCTCCACATGATGACCCTTTAGTGATCACAACAAGAGTCCATGGATGTGAGGTACAGAGAATTCTTGTAGATGGAGGAAGCTTAACAGATGTGATGTTTTGTCCTTGCTTTAAGAGCCTAAGTCTTTGCAGAGCTAGGCTGGTACCCTATCATCATCCATTAATGGGATTCAGCGGTGAAAAGGTCTATCCATTGGGCATGTATGAGATGGACGTGGGGATGGGTGATGAGCGGCCTAAGAGGTTAACCCAAAAGATTAATTTTTTTGTTATGGACGAAAATGTCTTCTTGGCCTATAACCTCATCATAGGAAGAGTAGCCCTTAAGGAGTTTAAGGCTGTGCTGTCAACGATCCATCAGATGCTAAAATTCCCGACCCCTTGTGGGGTAGAGTAAGTGCAAGGTGATCAGATCATAGCACGAGAATGCTACTTCAACTCGACTGAAGAGAGAGAGGCCCATAAGAGGGAAACCACCACTTATAAGATTGACACACTTGACTCAAGAGATGAAACAAAGTTAAAGAAAGGAGAGACCATGGAAGAGGTAGAATCCATCGTCCTCAATGAGGACGAGATAAAAAAACCATCCAGGTCGGCAAAGTCTTAAAGGAAAAAATTAAGGAAGAGCTGGTAGACTTCCTCAGGAAGAGGCAGAGTATCTTCGCATGGAGTCACGCGGACATGCCAGGCATCAACCCTGAAGTTATGTTCCACAAGCTGAATGTGACTAAGGACGCTAAGCCAATCAAATAGAGATAAAGAGTATACTCCAGGGAGAAGTATGACGTTATCCGGGAAGAGGTCTGAAAGTTGGAAGGGGCTGAATTCATCAGGGAAGTGATATATCTGGAGTGGCTATCAAATGCAGTCATTGTGCTCAAGGCCAATAGAAAGTGGAGAATGTGCGTAGATTTTACCAACCTGAACAAGTCTTGCCCAAAAGACAGTTATCCCCTACCCCGGATCGACCAGATGGTAGACGCAACTGCAGGACATGAGCTCATGAGCTTCATGGACGCGTATTCAGGCTACAATCAGATCTTTATGGATGCTGAAGACTCAGAAAAGATAACCTTCATTACTGACAAAGGGACGTATTGCTACAAGGTGATGCCCTTCGGATTGAAAAATGCAGGGGTAACATATTAATCTCTTGTGAATAAGATGTTCGAAGACCAAATAGGCAAGACTATGGAGGTATATGTAGACGATATGTTGACGAAGAGCTTAAAGGCCTGCACTCACGTGGAAGACTTGGAAAATACCTTCAATACCATGGACCTGTATAGGATGAAACTCAACCTGGAAAAGTGTGTCTTCGGGGTAGGAGCTGGGAAGTTTCTTGGATTCATCGTCAATCAAAGAGGAATAGAGGTGAACCCTGAGAAAATCAAGGCTTTGCTCGACATGAAGACACCTAGGAGTATCAAGGACGTTCAAAGGCTTACTGGAAGAGTGGTTGCGCTCAATAGATTTATTTCTAGGTCAACTGACAAGTGTCTCCCATTCTTCAAGGAGCTTAGAAAGGCCTTCCAATGGGACGAAGAGTGTGATAAGGCTTTCAACCAACTCAAGTCCTACCTCGGGTCTCCCTTGCTCATATCCAGGCCCATCGTAAGAGAGAAATTGTACGTTTATCTGGCGGTCTCTAAATCAGCTATAAATATAGCCATAGTACTGGAAGACGTTGGGATCCAAAGGCCCGTATACTTCAATAGTAAATCCCATCAAGGGGCTGAGCAGAATTATCCTCGGATGGAAATTTTAGCCTACGCCTTGATACATGCTTCACGAAAGATGAAGCCCTACTTTCAAGCCCATTCCATGGTCATTCTCACTGAATCCCCGCTAAGACAGGTCCTCTATAAGCCTGAGAAGTCGGGTAGGTTAATGACATGGGCCATTGAGTTAGGGGAATATGACCTCACTTACCAACCTAGGACGGCCATCAAAGGGCAGGCGCTTGCAGACTTCGTTGCTAAGTTCACATGGGAAGAGACCGAGATTGAGAACAGGTCAGAGACTGCAGAAGGGTCAAACAGCAACGTCTTCTGACACCCAGAAGAGGTTATGACTAAGGGAGCCAGAGATAGGATAGTCGAGAATGAGGAATTCCGATACCTCTTCAAGGAGGGAATAATGTTAGAAGGTGGCTTCTCATCAGATAGAGATATCTGGAACCTCTTTGTTGACGGGTCATCTTGTGAAAGTGGGAGCGGTGCGGGGTTAATACTCTCAGCCCCGGATAGTACTAACATCGAATATGCCCTAAGGTTTAACTTCAAGGCATCGAACAATGAGTCAGAATATGAAGCCATGATAGCAGGTCTCTTATTGGCGAAGACTCTGGGAGTAGGACGACTTTGACTTCATAGCGACTCAAGGTTAGTTGTTAATCAAGTCTTAGGGGTTTATGAGGCCAAAGATGAAAGGATGGATAAATACCTGAAGAGGGTGAGAACGATACTGGAAGGCCTTGAAGAGGTAAAGATGAAGAGAGTACCCCGATAAAATAATAGCCACGTAAGATGCCTTAGCAAGGTTAGCTTCGACAATGAAGACAAACATCCAGAGAACAGTTCCAGTCAAGATCTTGCCCAGAGCAACCATTGAAGAAGAAGAGGTTAGTAACCCTTGCCTCAATCTGAACCTAGGGGGTTCATGGATGGACCCCCTTATAAGATATATCAGAGAGGGAGAGTTGCCTGAATCAAAGCTGGAGAGGAGAAAGTTAAGATACAGAGATGCGAAATTCTCCATAGTGGGAAATGTCCTATATAAAAAGGGATTCCTATTACCTCTCCTCAGATGCGTTCATCCCATGGAAGTTACCCGTATCTTACAGGAAGTACATGAGGGTTCTTGCTCCAGTCACATAGGAGGAAGACCCTTGGCCAAAAGAATTATTACGCAAGGGTACTGGTGGCCAACCTTGGCCAATGATGCTGCAGCTTACGTGAAAAGGTGAGATAAATGTCACAGATTCTCTACTATTCCCCATCAACCTCATCAGCCTATGACATCAATCAGTTCCCCTTGGCCATTCGCAGTATGGGGAATTGACTTAGTAGGACCCCTACCACAAGCTGCAAATAATTACCGATTTCTGATAGTTGCCATTGATTACTTCTCAAAGTGGGTGGAGGCAGAGCCGATGATCACGATTACAGAGCAGAAGACCTTCCAATTTATTTGGAAGAACATCATATGCAGACATGGCCTCCCAAATACCCTCATTTCGGACAACGAAACCCAGTTCAAAAATTCTTCCCTAAAAAAATACTGTGAAAGAGTTGGGATAAAGCAATTTTTCTCTTCTCCTGGCCGACCTGAGGTAAACGGTCAGACTGAAGTCACCAATAGAACTATCCTCGACGGGATCAAGAAGAGGTTGGAAGAGGCAAAGGGAAGATGGACTGAAAAGGTTTATGCTGTTCTGTGGGCCTATAGAACAACGGTTAAGACACCTACAGGGGAAACCCCATTTATGTTATCACATGGCTTAGAGGCCCTCATACCCACAGAGGTAGGACTTCCCACTCATAGGGTTTAGACCTACAACCCCGAGAAGAATGGAGAGGAAATAATACTCGACCTAGACTTAATTGAAGAGAAAAGGGAAGATGCAGAAGTCAGGCAAGCAGCTTACCAGTAAAGAACAACAAAGTTCTACAATCAAAGGGTAAAATCAAGGCCCATAGCTGTATGGTACCTGGTGCTGAAGAAGACATTACAGAGGGCGAACAAGTTTCACCCAAATTGGCACGGTCCTTACAAAGTAATCGAAGAGATTGTACCTGGGACCTACAGGCTAGAAAACCTCGAGGGAGAACCTTTTTCTAATCCTTGGAATGTTGATCATCTAAAGAAGTATTACATATGATGTTTGTGTAAATATATCATCTTATGAAGAGGTTATTAATGAGAAGATCGGTTTCCATGTCAATTCCCGATTCATTATGCTCTAGTGATGATATTATTTATGAGGATAACATCTTAGTTGATGACCTCGAACCTTATAACATCATGATTTGGTGACAAAGTATGAGGTCAGACATCATACTTGGATGACCTCAGACCCTTAATATCATTAATTTGGTGAAATTATTTATGGGGATAACATCTTAGTTGATGACCTCAGACCTTATAACATCATGATTTGGTGATAAGGTTTGAGGTCAGACATCATAGTTGGATGACCTCAGACCCTCAACATTATTAATTTGCTGAAATTATTTATGGGGATAACATCTTAGTTGATGACCTCAAACCTTATAACATCATGATTTGGTGATAAGGTCTGAGGTCAGACACCATACTTGGATGACCTCAGACCCTTAACATCATTAATTTGGTGAAATTATTTATGGGGATAACATCTTAGTTGATGACCTCAGACCTTATAACATTATGATTTGGTGACAAGGTCTGAGGTCAGACATCATATTTGGATGACCTCAAACCCTTAACATCATTAATTTGGTGAAATTATTTATGGGGATAACATCTTAGTTGATGACCTTAGACCTTATAACATCATGATTTGGTGACAAGGTCTGAGGTCAGACATCATACTTGGATGACCTCAGACCCTTAACATCATTAATTTGGTGAAATTATTTATGAGGATAACATCTTAGTTGATGACCTCAGACCTTATAACATCATGATTTGGTGACAAGGTCTGAGGTCAGACATCATACTTGGATGACCTCAGACCCTTAACATCATTAATTTGGTGAAATTATTAATGGGGATAACATCTTAGTTGATGACCTCAGACCTTAAAACATCATGATTTGGTGACAAGGTCTGAGGTCAGACATCATATGACCCCAAACTCTTAACATCATTAATTTGGTGAGACCTTATATCATGGCAAAGAAAATCATCCAACAAACAATTCAGCAAGAGAAGAAATAAAAACACTCTTTCAAGTTACAAATTGCAAAAATCTAAAGTAACATTATTCATGAGAGGTTACAATTAATTGAGAGTTATAAAAGATTGCATATAACTTCACAAGAATTTAAGTGTTTGTAGCCTCAGGGTCATTGGACATGTCTGCATTTCCTTGGCCGAGGGTGGTCACTTTCACCCCATCATCTTGAGCACCAACATCTTCAGTCATGGTGTCTCCTTGGGGGGCAGTCTCAGTGGGTGCAGCACCTCCCTCTTCTTCAACCTCCTGTAAGGCCTGGGCAAACTTAGGGTCGACATAGCCCAGGATGATGAAGTCAACAGCTGCAAGGCTTCCTGATTCCTTCTCCTTCATAGCAGCCCACTTACTAGTTGCCTTGACCCCTCTTTCTAGACATTCAAAGTCGAAGATGATAAACTCGTCAGAGACCTTATACTCCTCCAAGATCTTCTCGGAGGAATCATCCAAGGCAGCCTTGACGGCCACATCGACCTTACGCTAGAGAGAGTTATCCTGAGTCTTCAGGGCAGTGTTATGATCTTCCCTCTGCTTGTCCATATCCCTCTGTAATCCCTTCACATCGCTCTCAGCCTTCTTCAGAGCAGCCTTCAGATGTTCTACTTCAGCATTTAAAGTGGCCTTGGTCTTCTCGACCTCCTCGCCCTTCTCGATCAGAGGAAGTTTTCCCAAGGTCTAGTTAACATAATGATGCATGGTGAGAAGACCCTGCAAAACATGTGCAGAGACGTCAGTCTAAGATCTGATATGGTTCGATGCTGATGTTACACTTGAATAATTCAGAAGTAAGAGTTAAAGGTCTTACTTAGATGGAGCGGTGGAGGGAGAATTCAACCAGCAAAGGCATATCCAGTGAGCGGTAAAAGCGCTTGTCAGACTCGGTCATGACATCGTTGATGGCATCAAGAGCCTTCAGACTTTGGCCAATGATGATGTCACCAATCTTTAATTGCTCAAGATGAGCAATCAGTGCATCTTCAAAAAAAATGGGGATGGCACGGTCCCCCTACTTATTTTTCTTCTGCCTCTGATCTTTAGGGGCAGGGTCGAAAGGTTTTCTCTTCTTGGTAACCTCGTCCCTTGAGGTAGAGGGAGGGGGAGGAGGGGCATTCATACCATCTTTCTTCACGAGCTTCATGAGACTGGGGGCTGCCATTTCCCAGAGTTCATCAGATATTCCTCTTGGGCGCTCTGCAGAACATAAAGGTCTGAGTTAGAAAATCACAGATACACAAATTCAGAGGTAAAACTTGTTAGAATAAAAAATACTTGCGAAGTTCTATCAGGGGACTCCCCCAAAGCCCAGTCTCAGAGAGATAGTAGGGGGTCATCAGGTGTTCGAATTTTATAAGCAGACCATGCTCCCCCTGATCCTGAAGGTCTTTGACCTTCTGAAGATTCTGTTGACTTAGTCCAGGGTCAGTCCTGGCAGCCATTGTAACCTTTCCCCATCTCAGGGGCATTCTCGGCTCTAGTGAGGAAGAGGGGGCACATGGACCAAATTCCCATGGCCCTGATACAAAGAAGTAACGTGGCTTCCAATTATGATTAGAGGTTTGGGTGATCTGCAGCATCTTTTTATTTTACTTTCGAGCTAAAAAATGATAATAGCTCGAATGATTCCTGGCTGATGAAGGGACATAGCACCTCGTGAAGACTTGGACTGGAAGGTCTGTGTGATGGACACCCTTTATAGGATAATAGCACCAATTATCACCCTCCAGGCATTGGGTGACAACTGTGAAGGAGCCAAGTTGATGTAGGCCAATATAGCCCTGATGATGGCATGAATGGGAAGACGAAACCCTAACTTAAACATCTGCTTATACAGGTAGATCTCACCATCACGGCCATCATAATATCTCTCTTCCCTCAAAGATCTCTTGAGTTTTATAGAGGGGCTTATAGAATATAGGTGTCTGAAGGCCAAGAGGTCGACCTCACTGATAGTACTCTCTATCTCGATCGCCTCAGAGGTATCTGCATCACTCTCGTTACCATCATCATCATCCGGTTCAACGTTGGCCTGAGCAGACGATGGGTTACTAGTTGGGAACCTCTTAACGAACTCAGCACCCGTGACAGCCGATAGAGGAATGGCTTCAAGAATTGGTGGAAATGCCGCACTCGGTTTAACAACTTCAACATCTGAGGAGGACTAGGATGTGTTAGACTCACCATGGGATGAGAGGCGACTGGAAACCTATGCTTGATCAGGGACCTGATCTTGTCAAATTGAGAAATCCATGGCCTCTTGAAAAGAGTCAACAGACATAGGGTCTGAGGTGGATGACTCGGACTCAGACATCGGAGTGGGTTCAACTGGGACCTCTACTCGGATAACTGGCTCAGATGGTTCAGGGTATGTGATCTTCAGAGGTGGTGGAAAATTAGGCCTGAGGGGGAACGCCTCTGCCCTACGAGCTTCTTCTTGAGCTCTTTCTATTTGTCTAATTTTATCTAAGGTCTTCTCCCTAAGAGAGAGAAATTCCTCTAAGAGTTGGTAAAGGCGTCTAAGCATACGAGGTAGACCCTACACTTTGACTCTTGTAAACAAATAATTTTGGTAATTTGACTAAGGATCAAAACTGGGTTTTTAAGCAAGAACAATGAATGAACAGTTCACCAAAAAACTCATAGGTTCACCGGAAAATGCTTAAGCTCACCAAAAAATACAATGAATGGAAGAATAAGGCATAAAAATGCAACAAAACGAGTGAAAAGGGAGATAAACGATACCTGAGAAAATTTGTGAAGAAGAGAGAGAGAGAGATTCAAGAAAAAGCCACCAAGAGTCCCTTAAGCAAGCCCTTGTAGAGAGAGAGAGAGAGTTTCAGGCGAGGGAACGTAGAAATGAGGAAGAAAGAGAAGAAAGGGGGGGTATAACCCTCAACACCTAATGCACGTGTCCCAAGGCCCATAATTGCCTTGGGAGACCAAAGGACGGATGACATCACATGCTTTCCAGACACGCCTCACACTTCACCAATTGATAAGTGTGAAAGGAACATTGGCACAAGGCAGAAGGACCTCGGAGTTATAGACCCCATAATCACCTGCTCTCACATGTAACTAAGGTCTGGGGGTGATTGATATGCCATGAATGTACCCCATCGGCTTAGAGACATCAACCTCGGCCATGGAGATGGCCGATGTTAGAGGGACCTTTGATTCATCGCTAGTAGTCTTGTCCTAGGCAAGGTTACTGTATTACAGTCATTCCTTACTATGTACAGATGTAAATGCCTTTTCGATAAAGGCCTTTGATATATTCATATTAACATCCCAAAGGCTATAAATACATTGTAATACCCTCATGGCAGGGAAAGTAAGAACAATTTGGAAACCAAGGCAAGACATCCAGTAATACAAGCCAGTGGACGTAGGCCATTTCCTTAAGGCTGAACCACTTTAAAAATCTTTTGTCTTATTTCTTTATTCATATTTATCTATTATTAATTAATTAGATCAATCCTAGTTTTTTACATCAACACATATATTGGAGGCGAACATAGTTCACATACCCATGGCTCACGGACATACCTACGCTCCCACGGTCATCTAACTTATCAACTCACAAATAATTCATTCACAGTCCTATGTCCTTAAGGTACCAATATAAATCCCCCCGAAGGCACACAAAGATAAGATGGTCCTTTTCCAAAAATTAACCTCCCGTGATAGCAAGCATGGTAGGTATGTCATACACACAATAATCCATATAACAAGCATTCACACAACTTAGGTAATTATCATATTACTATATGTATATTCCATCCCTATACTATAAGTCTTATACGTACTCAAATATCATCCCATTTATTTCCCATAATACGTTTAGCCAATAATTCTCTCGCCGAATAATTTCGAGTGCTAAAAGCTAACCCAAAAGGTTACTAAGTCTCCCACTTGTCCCTAGGGTTAATTAAGTAATTTAAGGCCCCTATTTCTACCTCTAACCTTAAGTTATCACTTATATAAATTGAATTCATGTTCTCGTAACTTCTAATAGTACCTCACTCATCAGACACTCATACGTTTAGCACTAAGTCCCAAATCAATTCTGATATGTTCCGGGCTTCAAATACACCCCTACCGGTCTTCCCTAAGTCTCAATATGTTCACATATTTCCCACCAATAACTTTCAAGAGTCGAAATTGGTTAAATTCTAAAAGGGAAAAATATCTCAAGTGTAGGGGGAGTCGATCGATTGACTCAAGAATGTCGATCGATCGATCCAGTCGATCGATCGACCTATGAATGTCGATCGATCGAGCAGTTACACCCCAGATTTTCTGTATTTTCAGCCCTAGTTTTATCTCCAATTTTCATAACATGATCCCAATTACTAAAGTAAACGTACCTAATGTTATATCAACCTAAATTCAAGGTTTCTAACGTTCCATAATCATCAAATCATCGCATGAACTGCATACAAATCGATATATTCATTAAAGTCTCACGTTTAACCCTAGTGAAGTTTCTTTCAATTCAAGATAACCAGATACTCAATTTTAATCCGGAATTTCTATCACTAAGGTTCTGATTTAAGTCTCTATTATTTCTAGAATTTAACTACATGCAAAACCTACCCATATTCAGATTTAATTCTCCCAATTTATGAAATTATCAATTTTCCAAGTCTAGTCTCCAATTCTAAACTACATGGATAATATATTTGATGAATCATAACAAGATAAATCACTTTCCTGGAAAATAAAGGTTCTGATCCTTTGGAGTAGATTGTATGGGAGTGCTCCTCTCTTCCCGATCTAACCGGTGGTGGTGGTGGTGGTGCAAAGGGTTCAAGGATGGTGCTTCTTCTTTGGAAACTTCCTTCTCTTCTTATCTAATGGCGGTTTGTGATTTTTGGTTGTGAAAACCCTAGGAGCCCTAATTGTTGGCTGATATAATCAGTCTAAAATTCATGGGTTACTATTCCTCAAAAAGTCAAATGATTAAAATACCCTCCCGGGTTGCCAGTTAGGCCTGAAATGCTCCGGGACCCAAACTAAACCCCCGGATAGTATTTTATGACTATCTCGACCCTTTCTAACATGTTGGCACACTCAAAATGACCATACAAATGATATAAAAATAATTTACTTTTAAATCCATTAAATTGGTTCCTGACACAACTCACACGCGCGTCCCAACTTAATTTCCAAAATTTTCGTATTTATAACTCGCGATAATATTAATAAATTCAATAATCATATATTACCATATTAACTCAGTAATATTCAACATTATTATCATAATCAAATACTAACTCTCATCTCACTAGTATTAAAATCCAGATTAACTTCTAATTAAGTATCCCATTTAATTCAATTAATCCCAATATATAAAATCAATAAAAATACAGGGTATTACAAAAAACATAAAGATTTGAAGATTTTTTGTTGAAGATTTTTGAAGAAAAACTTGAGACTTGCATCTTTAGTACCTTTTCAATTTTGGATTCATGGGAGGGTATTAGATTTATATAGGCATTTGGATTTGATAATTCTGATGTTTTTATTTAATACTGGGATAGACATAAGGGGAGATTTGTAAGGATATTATTTTATTGTTGGTCAACATTTGAGTATGTCGTATACCGCTACAATTGTCGAAGAATAACTCAAGATCATTCAAGCATCAAGACAGGTCCGAATATCAAAGTTCTTCAACAAAAAAGTCTTCGCGAGATTAATTTTGGTAAGGTTGTGTTTAAGTACCTTAACAGTTCACTTAGAGTGTTCAGATCATTTTTCTAAGTGTTAGAGAAGAATTTTTCATCTGAAATATTTTCTAAGTGTTGAGGCGGATTTTTTAATGAAATTTTTTTTATTTTTTTTCTCTGTCGTTCGAGCAACGTGAGCATGTCATTCAAATGACATGTTGATCTCGCATGAAGCTCGTTCGAGCGACGCATGTTCTCGTTCGAGCGACACGACCAACTCAATTTTTTTATATAAATTGTGTTAAATAAGTCCGGTTTCGTTAAGAAGACCGGGTGTTTTTCATTCTGCATAAACTGCAAATCGGTAGAACACTTTGTCTTCTTCATTTAAGGTTCAAAACCATTTTGTTTTCAATTCACAAAATATTCCAATCTTTTGTGAATTATTTTAGAACCTAAGAACACATCTTTGTGAAATTTCTCTTCTAGAGAAGATCTCTACTAAGGATTTACGTTCCACTTGAGGGAGGTATTAGGCTGACTACGATTGCCCGTCATTAGGAGTACTCGTGGGTGTTCCTTGCTGATTCTAGAGTGCGTGCCAATGTGATTGTTTCGAGGAGTGATCATTTCATATTTCATTGTAATCTTTATAAGTTTTGATTTACTGTTTATAATGAAATAAAGGTTTTACTTGAATGCGATTTTTCCTTAAATCTGTGAGTTAGCATATTTTATTTGTGATGGTTTGACATACGCACCCACGTAGTTTCAAGTTTAGGGACTGAATTAATTGGTTTAAAAATTGACTCCAATTAAATAAGGTTAAATTAAAAATTTGCAAAATTGTTTAAATCAAGTATCACACGGCATTCTCAGACAAGTACTCCTTATTGAAGTATGACAAGTTTACAGTAAGAACTCTCTCAGAATTTTTCAGCTTCAAGTAGTAACTACCCTCTTTGGATTTCATTCAAATGTAAAAGTAACGAATTCCATGAATCCCAAGATTGTTTCCATATAACTCATTTACTTTTTGTACACCATTAAAAATTATCTTAACTTTAGGAGAGAATTGGGCAAGAACTACATCAAAGAATTGCAGAATTCATAAAATAATCGGTTTAGGGGAAGGTATTGCAAGCTTCAGCCACAAACTAGGAAAAAACCCCAATGTCCTTCCTTATTGTTGTACTAGTTTAGAGGGCCCTCCCATAACTCAATTGTCACCCACTCAGGGGTGTAATGGCGCTTGAAATTTTCTATTGTGTTTTCGTTTATAATATGAATAATTTCTACAACAAAGTAAAAAAGAACGTGGTGAAAATAATAGCTTCTTTTGAAAGAAAATTTAATAAATGAAGGATGGAAGAGATAGAAGCAGAGTTATAGTAGAAAATAAAGCTCAAATAACTCTGGTGCACTTAAAGATGAAAATAAAGTCCTTGCATCTCCTTCCATAAATGCCACAACTAATTTCTTTACTGACTAGTTATTTTGGGTTTAAGCTGAAGCTGAACCACAGGGCTTCGTGCCCTTATTAAATTTATCTCGTTCACTGCTTTGTGATTTTTTTTTCACGTTTCATTAAGTTCATTTCCTCGTTATCCAGTCATTATTTTCAGCAAAAGAATCGGCTTACGCCTATTTAAAAAATATCATTCTTACGTTGTGTTTAATAAAATACTCATCTTACGTCGTATTTAACACTTGTATAAACACTATTTTTAGGCTTACTTTTCACATTTTTAACACGTAACACCCTTCCAACGTGTGAACACGCTAAACACCTTATGCGTAATTTACATTTTTATTCCCTTTTATATTTAAGCATATATATTTTTCCCGTTCAAAAAAATTTAGAGTTAAATTCGTTTAACATAACATTTAAGGTCCATTTCGTATTTTTCTAAAATGTCGAGGTTCCCTTATAATTTATTTTACAAAGTTAAAGTCCTATAACCTCTAAACATTAGAGACAAATTCCCCAAATTACAAGTTTAGGACATTTCGCAAATTTACCCAAACTGTAGTATTTTTATAATCATCTAAAAGTCCAAGTTTAGTTTGAAACAACTCAAAAGTTTAGGAGTATTTTTGTAATTATTCCAAAGTTCATTATAATTTTGTAAATATCCTATAAAATACATTTATTATATTCAAAATAGCATTTTTAATAAGTTAAGCATCCAAACTATGATTTCATAAAAGTTTAAAATTAAAAACCATTTAAATAAAATTTAGAGGTTAAAAACATAATTTTTAATACTCTTTGACCCCAAATAATTTATAATTTAAATGGCCTCTGTATCGAACCGTATCGAATCTATATATTACTATATAAAAATTGTAGACCCAAATTCTTTAAGAATAACACGTGGTAATAATAAAGGTTTGTTGTTATAACTTACACACCATTTATTATTTCTCTCATCTGTCTCTTTGATTTCCGAACTATTCTCTCTCATCCGTGTGGTTGATTTCTACAAAGGTATATACAGTCACTTTGAAAAACGAAAAGGCCTTGAAAAATGAAGAGGCGCACGAGGACTTTACTTTTATTTACCAACTCCCACTCTCTCAGACCTTTCCCTCATTTCACTCGTTTGCACTCACGTCCAAAACCCAACTTCAAGGTAAACACATACATCTCTCTCTCTTAAATTACAAAAAAAAATCAACTTTACTTTTATTTTGATTTGGTTACAGGTTATTCGAGCTTCCAGTCAAGATTATTGGATATTAGAAGCCGATGAAGGTGAATTACTTATGGCCACATGTGTTGAGGAGTTTAAGCTTAATCCTTCTGCCTCTTCTACATCAATGTATAGATTTCAAGTATACTTTGAAAAGGGATTTGGATTCATAATTGTCATTAGTTTCATTGAATTGAGTGTGGTGAATGGTGATTAAATGCAATTTTTAGAATGTACTTTTTAGTTTAATAACTTTCTCATTAGTTCTGACATTAGAATTTGGAAGTGACATTTTAGTTATTTATGTTTTTTTAATTGTTCTTTCATTAGAGATTCATGGTTTTATAGGAGTAGAGATTTATGCATGTTTTGGTTTTCAGGCACACTAGCCATGTGGGAACACACAATGCATGTGTCGTATATATTTAAGAGTGTTTTGAAATAAAAACGTTTTAACATTAGATTGAAAATACATATTTTAACACATATGTTTAATTTTTAACAAGTGTTCAAGAGTTTTTTGTGTTTTCTATTTCTAGTGACACTTTCAATAACTGTATGGGAGCAGCGAGATGATGCCAATTTTATAGGACCTAATCTATCAAATTAATTTTGGGGTTGAGCTATTAGCATTCCACTCTTTTCTTCTCACACTCCATAATTATTCATAGTTATAAATCTACCCTTGTCTCTCTCATGCTCTCCAAGAAAAATACAAACCTCCATCTCCCTCCTAATTAAACCATTATTTTTTTTCTACAAATATTACTAAAAATCTGTATAAATATCAACATTTGAACAAAAATATTTTAGAAATAATTTATAAAATTAAATATTTCCACGAAGTATAAAAAAGTAGCAAAAGTTAAAAAAAAATTATGAACAAATGATCCCAACAAATAAAAAAAGCGACAAAAGTAAAAATGAATCTCAAAAAATAAAAAATAAAAAGCCGAAACACGACATGACACGGAATATTATTTTAATTTATTTACAAAAACAGAAACACGACCGAATAAAAAAAGATTTGGTCGTATTGTGTGGGATATTAATTTGGTCGTATTGTGTGGGATTTTAATTTGGTCGTTGTGGTGACAATTATTATGCAACACAGATAAATATGAAAGAAGCAATTACCGAGAAAGAACAAGGAAAACAAAATGTCGATCACACAACAAAAGATATACGTGGTTCAACAAAGATGTGCCTACGTCCACGGTGGTGCAGTCAGTATTATTTCTCTATATTCTGGAGAATGATTACAGATAATACAACTTGTCCTTTTGCCCCGGACCTAGGGTTTAATATATAAATTTACATGTAGGTGAGTGGAGGTGATGGGTTCCTCCACGTTTCCCATCTCCCCTATAACTTCCCTTTATGGGATCGTGGGGGGAGACCGGATCAATATAAAAGATGAAGGGCCTGGACTTTGGGCCGCCAGGACTGGGCTACTCGTCCAGGCCCATGGTTCTAAATCCTGGGTACCCACAATTTCCCCTAAATTTGTTTTGCCATGTATACGGGCCCAACAGATTTAAATGTTTAGCCATAATGGCCGTGTTACAATTTCTCGGGAGCTGTGGAGTTGATTTTAGCGGCAGTCGCTTCGCTTACTGTGCACTATGATTAGATTTTGAAGGCTCGTTGGAATAACCACCTTTTTTTGTCATTTCAGACTTTCCATCCCTCTTCTATCTTCTGAGAATTCTAGCACCTCGTTCCTTTTGCTCTCAATCTCCATTTCCATTGCTTCTTAGTCATCTTGAGCTCGTGATTCTTCATCACTTGAACCGATCTTCTGTTTTGTAAGTTTTTTGAGCCCTTTATTTGCACTTTCTCTTTGGTTTGTAGATTTTCTCTGTGCTTTCCAATGGCGAAGATTGGGAATAGATCGATCTCTGAGTTTAGAAAGTTCTACAACATCCCTGAGTGGGTAGAGATTGAGTGTTGTGCCTCGCCTCCTAAGAATGTTAGGGATATAGAGGATGCCCATTGGATCCATGTTTTGTTGCTTTCTCAAGGGGGACTTAGTTTTCCCCCTAATGATCTATTTTTGCATTTCTTTGGCTATTTCAATATCGTCCCCGCACAATGCTCGCCAAATGTGTGGAAAATAGTGAACGATGTGCATAGGATAAATCAGTTGTATGGCACTAGGTTAGGACTTACCGAGGTCTGTTTCTGTTACTCCTTTTCTCGAACTAGCTCAGGTGTCCTATACCTCAAAGCCAGGAGTCCTGATAGGGTATTGGTAGTTAATCTACCTGATTCCCACAAGGACTATTGGCAAGAGGGTTTCCTTGTTAGAAATTGGCAATTTTCTCCCCAATTTGAAGGGTCGAGGTCTAAGAGGTTTACTGTTCCCTTTTATGGGGAAGAATATATAGGTAGACATTGTATTGTTGTTTCAATCTATGCTGATTTATGACTTTCCTAACTCCTCTTTGCTTTTTCTTCTACAGCAAGGTCAAAGAACTTGGAGCCTGCTCTTAGCGAGGTTCGAATCTCGGAGTTGGTGAAAGCTTGGAATATCAGAGAGCCTTTGGGTGACGGCGAGCATCCCAGGTCTACTGCTTTTTTGCTAGAGTATAAGAACGTAGGTTCCAGCTTCATAGCACGACCTGTGGACAGTGTACCAGAGTTTGATTCCTTTGGAGAGACTACTGCTGAGCCTATCCAGTTGGACAAAGAAGAGAGCAGCTCTGAGAGTGAACCTGCAGGAAATTTGGGTGAAGAGATCTCTAACAGTAGCAGTTCTTCTAACTCTGAGGAGAATTCTAAAGCTCGAGGATCGTCGAGCACTTCCAGCAGTTCAGGTGAAGAGATGCCTCCAAGGAAGAACCTGATCAGAGATGATGATGATGATGACCACGTGCTTCTTGCACAAAGGTCAAAGAAATAGAAGTCTGCTTCTGGGGCCGTGGCTACTGGTTCTCAGTCTTCTACTCAAGAGCAAGAGAGGAAGAGGAGAGAGGAAGAGCAGGTGAAAGAGAGGGAGAGAAAAAAGGAGGAGGAGAGAAAGAAGGTAGAGGAGAAGAAGAGAATAGAGGAGAGGAAGAGAATAGAGAAAGAGAAGGAGGAGGAGAGGAGAAAGATGGAGTCAAGGACAAAGGCAGGGTAAGCCTTGGTCCCGGTATCTGCTTTGCTCGAGGGGGCTTCAGTTTCCATTTCTCCTCAGCTAGCTCCTGCGCTGCTTGAGAGGGCAGTTCTCCCTGCAGATCGCCCGAGGGCGCTGGGGTCTGATCAATTGGCCCTGCAAGCTAGCCAGAGACTAGCCTTGGTAAGATTCTCTCCATTTTTCAATTCTTTAATAAGTTTTAGTTGCTTTTCCTTTTTGATTTCTTCTTTATTTCTTGCAGTTTGTGACTGACTTTGCTGTGCTCTATCGCTCTTGTGAGGAGATGGTGAGAAGGAACGGCGAGTTGGAGCAGCAGAAGTCCGCTCTGGAAGCCAGGGGCTCTCAGCTAGAGGCTAACTTAAAGACTGCTGACACAGCTCGAGTTTCCTCTGATCTGGACCTCGTCAACTCTAATCGAGAGAGGGATGCGGCGGTTAAGGAGCTGAGCGAGCTGAGGCAGGCTTATGACTTAGTCTGTTCGAGCAAGCTGGACCTCGCGGAGGAGAACAGGGTTCTGACCGAGCAGCTAAAGGTGGAAAAGGCCCAGGTAGCCACCATCAAGGAGGATTCATACAACTCCAGGTGGGCTGCTGCTTACGAAGATGCCGAGGTTCAGATAGGCTACATCAGCCACCTGAACTTAAAGAAGGGCTGGAACAAAGCTCTTCTAGCTGTTGGTGTTGATGCTAAGTCTCCTCTGTTTGATGAGCATGACCCGGGTCCCAAGCCAACTGTGGATGAAGAGGCTCCTGCCCCAGCCATTGAGGGTGTTGATCTTTCCTCTCAGACAGTTCCTGCTGGTGTCTGCCCTGCCCAGACGACTGAGGGCATCCCTGCAGAGGGGGATGCCTCTGCTGCTGCTGATAAGGGGAAGCAGCCAGCCGCCTCTGGGCAGCCTGAGGTTGCCAGTTAATCTTCTTTTAGGACTTATTTTTGTACTTTTTCTTGTAATTTTCCAAGTTTCTGCTCGATGTACTTGACTTTTATTAATGAAATGAGAAGATTCTTCTTTTGCTTATGCTGATCTCTTTCTCTCCTCTATCTTTATTTTACTTGTAGTTGGTTGATGTGGATGATTACATTCCCGCTACTTTCCAACTAAGCAGGACCCTTGGTCCTAATGCAAGCCCTGAAGTTCGCCAGGCCTTTGTTAGACTTTGCAAGTCACTTAGGTCTAGGAATCAGAAATATAAAGAGCAGTCCGAGCTAGTGGCTAAGCTAAAGGACAGGCTCCAGGAAATGGAAGAAATTGGTGCCTCAGTGCAAGAAGAAGTCAGTGCACTGAGAGCAAGGTTACTAGAGGCCACCGAGATTAACCAAGTTGGGGAGTTCCTGCAGCAGGAGAATGAAGATCTGAGGAGGGAGGTCTTAAAGCTTAAGGAGCATTCACCGAGCACCATTTCAGTAGTCCTGCAAGGCTCCTCATCATCACGAGATGGATCTCATCCTCCCCTTCCGCGTGCTGGTAGGGGTGCCAGGGGCAGGAACAGGGAAGTCGAGGAACAGCGTGATAGGGAGATGGAAGATCTCCGCGATGATGTCCAGCGAGCTTATGCAATTACTGCTGGGCTCCAGAGGGACGTTACCCGACTGCGGAATTTATTCAAGAAGGGTCCTCGACAAGCGCGGGCTGATGGTTATGATCAAGGTTGGCTGGATGCTCCAACAAGACTATCAGAGTTCGAGGAACTTTCTTTCATCAGAGGGTGGTTAAGTGCCCTAAAAGAGCTGCAGGTCTCGAGAAACTCGGTGTTATGGTATCAACACGAGATGTCCTCCTCCACTCTGATGCCCAATCCATTCAGGAGGGATGATCAATGGATCCCCATCGATGCTATTCCTCGGCAACTATTGGAGTTGGACGCAAATGAGATCGTGGAAGATCTAGCCCCAGCTCCTGATGATGGAAGAATAGCTAAAGTGGCAGATTATCTTGTTCGGAGGCTTCCACCTCCTTGAGATTTTGCAAGTTGTTATTCTTTAGTTCTTTTTAATATTGTAAATGCTTTGGGCGAGCTTTGCCGACTAAACATGTATTATCATTGTTTGTAAATATAAGAGATTAATGAAAAGTTCATGTTTTGGGCAATTTGCCGACTAAACGTGTTCATCCAATCTTTCTATATTCTTGCTGCTTCATAATCCTTCTTGTTTTGTCATGCGAGTGTCCCCCCAGTCCAGTAAAATACCAAAATACCATTGTGCCCCACTTTACCTTTTAGGTTGTATCATCACACTCCCTTAGGCCTAAGTAGGGCAATTATCGAGGACACACCTGGTATTGGATGTCTTCATACGATCAGGATTTTGTTTAACCAAAGTAGGTTTGATGCCTAAGAATACTCTGTAGGGATTCATATATTGCCAGGGGCAATGCTAAGAGGTCTTTCGTGCTTCATGACGATGACCTGAGGAGGGGTGTTCCCCTGCTATATCGACCATCGTGCCTGTGATTTGGAAATGATGTGTAATAAAATGCAACTATTAGTAATCAGTAATCAACTAAGAGACTTTCATTAGTGATAAGGGAAATGAACTGTCCTTTCACATAACAAATACAAGAAAAAGATTCAATAATAGAATTCCTAAAAATAAAATTTCTTGAGATTAGTTGCGTTCCATGCGAGTTCTCTGGTTGATCTTGTTCCGTGGTGAGCAGGATGTTGGTCCATCTCTCTTCGGACTAGGTTTCGTATGTTCTCGTCGCTGCGAGCAGGGCTCTGGTAGCGGCGAGCTCTTCGCAGCTATTCGCGGAGGTCGTCGTATGATTCGCCACCTTCGACCTTTTGAGATTCTCGCCTAGGGCTCCTTCCTCGGCTGCGAGACTTGCTCGCCTGAGGGCTAGGAGTGCGATATGGGCATCTCTTGGTATCAGGACGAATTTCCCTCTCCAGTCTTTCCAGTCTTCTTTTCAAGCGATCATTCTCAGCTTCGTATCTGTGAGAAGACTCCCTCTGCTCGCGGAGCCTTGCCTTGTATGCATCAATCAATCTGGATATCTGCGTGGACCTCGCTGGTCCCTGACTTTCTTCTGAGGCTGGACTTTCCAGGTGAGCTCTCTGATCTGAACGCCGGACTTCAGACCTAATCCTGCGAGGAGCAGATGGCTCTTGAATATCTCTTGCTTGAGGGGCATTGCTGCTGTGACCAGACATCTTAAACTCCTTTCTTGGTGTGGGCTCTTTTCGGGTAAAGATGAACGTTTCCCACAGACGGCGCCAATTGTGGTGACAATTATTATGCAACACAAATAAATACGAGA
This sequence comes from Sambucus nigra, assembly GCA_949130495.1. Lineage (NCBI taxonomy): Eukaryota > Viridiplantae > Streptophyta > Magnoliopsida > Dipsacales > Adoxaceae > Sambucus > Sambucus nigra. Next base: position 1,429,259 of record CASBWL010000014.1, read on the forward strand.
GAAGAGATTACCAAGGAAGAAGAAGGAATATAAAATGCTAATCACACAACAATGGATGTACGTGATTCGGCAAAGATGTTCCTACGTCCACGGTGGTGCAGTCAGTATTATTTTTATATACTCTGGAGAGTGATTACAGAGAATACAACTTGTCCCTTTTCCTCGGACTTAGGGTTTAATATATACATGTACATGTAGGTAAGTGGAGGTGATGGGTTCCTCCATGTTTTCCATCTCCCCTATAACTTCCCTTCATGGGATCGTGGGGGGAGACCAGGTCAATATAAAAGATGAGGGGCCTGGACTTTGGGCCGCCGGGACTGGGCTACTCGTCCAGGCCCATAGTTCTTAATTCCGGGTACCCACAATATCTATCAAGTTCATGTACTATTTTATGACTTCATAGGTTCTGCAACCAGTAATAGTTTTCCATTATGATAGCTTAGGTAGGTTCATTATGGTGCACTTTCTATATGTTCTGGCACTCTCTCACCAACTTTTCTTCATGCATATTAGTTTGGCCAAAACTGTTTTTCATATATGATATTTTCTATAAACTTAAATATTGTTTATCATAGATGGGCAATATATTATGCTAGGTAGGTTGGTTTTGGTGTTTTGCCCATATGTTTATTTTTGTATTTGATATCGATTTTTTTTTCACAACAATGTATTTTCTTTTTCTGTTGCTTCGGACTAAGTATTTACTTCATTTTTTGTAGCGGGGTTGCCAGATATTCCTTTGGGATTGGATACTCGATGTTTTGTGAAGGCTCTAAGAAAAGAGGTAAATATTTATTTTCTTTAGTCAAAATTAATTTTGAAATATTTATGCTTTTTTCTCTATTTATCTACTGTGAAGTGTCAAAGATAGGGAAAACGTGTTAATGTAAAAAAATAAGTGCAGTGGAAAGTAATACACAAAAATATATTACGAATGTGCTATTGTTACCTTCTATAGGTTTTCACGGAGAAAATAAATGGTATAAAGGTTAGAATTTTTATTTTTAGAAGTTGTTTTTCTTATTTATTATTTTTTAAATTTTTTTCAGTTTTTTTCGTATATTCCAATTTTTTGTAGTTATTGAATATTTTTTCTGGTTTTATTAGACCTTTGCTTTTTGATTGGAATTCTATTTTGTTCATGGAAATTCATTTTTTGTAGTATTTTTTCAAACTTTATAGAATATTTATTCAGTTTGCAAAAAAATTTAATATTTTTTCGATTTATTAAATATTTTTTTTCTATTTTTTATTATTTTCCATATTTTTTTTATGTATTTTACAGATTTTCAGTAATTGTTGAATATTTTTCTATTTTTTATAAGATTTTTTTTAATTGGAAATCTACTTTGTTATTAGACATAGGTTTTTTCGCAATATTTTTTTAAACTGTTTAAAGTATTTGTTCTTTTTTTTTTGTAGGCTTTTTAAAAATATTTTCCAGATTTTTATGTAGATTTTTTTAGAATTTTTCTATTTTTATTATGAAATATTTTTTTTATTGAAAACCTGTCTTTTGTTGAAAATCGTATGTTAAGATTGAGAAAAGATATTGTGATGAAATATTATTGGCTTTTATGTATACAATTTCGTCAAAAAATGATCTCCCATCGCAGAGTTTACATGCTAGGATATATATATATATATATATATATATATATATATATATATATATATATATATATATATATATATATATATATGCGTTCTCACAAGCGGACGTCCGTGAGCGGATTAAAAAAAATTGCAAACCTTGTTGACAAAGTGGTCAAAGATGTCAAGCCACAAGTGAGACCCACTTAATAAAAATGACAAAAGTTTAACAACTCATGACTTAAACAAAAGACATTTCATTCATAATGGATACACACTTGCCACTACTGCTATAACCAAAAACTATAATAATGAATTTGATAATGGCATTTGCATAACTAGCGAATGATACCGGCCATGCAGGCCATTACCAAATGCCATTATCAAGGCAGCGTTCTCTCCATAAGCATCTTCTATAAAAAAAATAAAAAATAAAATCGATTTTCTATTAAAAAAAATTATACTGTATTTATAAAAAAAAATCAAATCACCGGTGCAAACCATTTTTTTTAAATACCAAAAAAAAATAATCTAAAAAATAATCTTTCTACCATTTTAGAAAAAAATGGCCGTGCCAACGGTATTTATACTAGTTTAGAAAAAATGGTCGGACTTCCTATACGTACCACTGGCGCACACAGTTTTTTTTAAATGATAAAAATATTATTTTCACCATTTAAAAAAAATGATCCACACCAGTGGTATGAAAAAACACGACTCCATGCCACGTCGCGTTTTATTTGGGGAAAATGAATTATAATTCGTGTTTTCATTTTTGGGGAAAATTATATTTTACACATGTAATTCATTTTTTCCCCAAAATATAAAAACACACAATGTGTACCGCTGACGCGAACCTTAAAAATAACTACAGGTACCTATGATTTTTTTTTGGTCATTTTTATATTCAAATTTATAATTTTAGTAGCAATATATAATTTTTAAAGGAGTTTTTTTTTTTTTTGCAAATCATCTCGTACGACTTAGAGTTATTTGGGCTTTTTTTTGGTGAGTTTTATTTTTTAAGTTGGGACAGCTATAGATGAAGCTTCGAAAATCAGGTATGATTTTTTTTTTTTTATATATATACGAATCCACATATGTAAAAGTGTATATATATATATATATAATTTTGGTGTCTCCTCTTACAGGATTGACACGTGACAACACTAATAAATGCACTGTTTTCAGGCGTTCGTACCTCCATATTCACTCCTCACCGGCTCCCTCTTTTTAAAGATATTTGAAGAGACCCAATAATCAAGATTCATTTATTCGAAGAAAACCAAGAGTTTTTTTCATTTCAAGTCTGTGTCACTCTTATTTTTAAATTTCATTTCCCAATGATTTTCTCTTCCCATTCTCTCTCAGTCTCTCTATCTCTTTTTTTTTAATTTATGAAGCCCAACGATTTTCTCCACCCATTCTCTCTCTCTCCGTGTCTCTCTATCTTCGTTTTTAATTTATGAAGGTAAGCATTTTCCATTTCATACATCTTGAGTCTCTCCCTCTAACAGAGAACTCGCCATTTCTGTAACTATTTATTGATATTAGTTTCTTTTTGTATTTTTCATGGGTTGTAATATGATTTATTTGACGTAGATTAAAAACAAACAAATACTGGTATCTCCAAGTGTAGCACTGTCACGTGTCTTCTCTAATACATATCACTTTTCAACAATAAATTCAAAGGTCCTCATTCAGGTACTTAAAAAAAGGACTCTACTTTATGTCTCTAACCCTCTATCTTCTCCATACATTTAACTGAACGTGTCTATGATCCCCTTCCTCTTCCATTCTATTGGATTACCCACATCTACAAATAAATCATCTCTTTCTCTCTCTCTCTCTCTCTCTCTCTCTCTCTCTCTCTCTTATGCACTGATTTCTCTAACAAAAAAAAAGGTACTCTATCTTCCTCTCTTCCATTCCTCTTTATTTTGTTTTCCAACCCTCCATAAACGCTTCTACAAATTTCAAATGCCCTCCTATCTAAAAGGTTATAAATTATTATATAAAGTTAGATTTAGCAGACCCATTTCTCACAGCTTTCTCTCCTCTCCAACTAGAAAGGCCATAATCTCTAATTTTATAGTTAGATTAGTGTTACAAACAATTTAACTTGTGTGAAATATGAAATCTGGATCTACGTATTTTGTTTTGTTTGAAATCTGGCTGTGCCTATAGGTATAGTCGGTTCAAATAAGTAACCAACAACTCCTAATACACCAGATGTAAAAGAAGAAGCAAATTATTTCTTTACAAAAAAATCCTAATCAATTAAGGAATTCCTAATCGATTGAGGCATCACTTAATTATGGTAATAGCCTAACACCATAAAGTGATCCACAACTGCCTATATAAGCAAAAGCTAATAAACCGAGTGTTAGAATCCAAATGCCAGAAATTGTTTGATACAAATTTTAACGGTGGCTTTGGATCAATCCTGGTCTAAGGGATCTGATTACTGTCAAAGATTTAAAATATTTCTATTCTAAAATCTAAAGGTTGATATTGGTTATCTGGATGTAAGTATGTTTTTTCCTTTTCAAATCTGGATGAAAAAATTATTGGGCGAACCTGTTTTTTTCCACCATTTTTTTTGTTCCATTATAGCTTTTTGACAATATGCGCAAAATGTCCCTGTTTCAATGTTGTCGGTACGGATTACATTTCATTTAGAAATTCATAGCAGTTGTATTATTTAGAAGAACTAATTGTGGGAACCTTGTTTTTTTACCCCCCCCCCCCTTTTGATTGAATTATAGGTGTTTGGCAATATGCGGACAAATACATATGGTGTTGTGTCATTTCATGAAAAATATTTTTTGTTTGGTTTGCTAATCATAGGACTACAGTTTTTGTCTTATCTTATCAATTTAGCATCTACTATGGTTCGGATAAATGAATGAAGAAAATTGTTACATCCATGAATAGATGAATATCTTCTTATTTTTGAATTGGGAAGACAATCTACAAAAGTAGTTATTGTCAATTAATATCGGAATGGTTAAAATATAGCCAAATATAGCCATTATAGGGGACCCTATGTATTACAACTTTTGGATGATTGATAATATACAAAACGGTTCCGAGTATAATTATATAAACTATTTATTAACAACCCGCGCATCGCGTGGGGATTGAACCTAGTATTTATATATATATACATAGTCCCGTTCAATCCACAATCGCCCTATTACACAGTCTCTCCTTTTCAATCCAACCGTCGGAATATATAATCCAATATATCTCTCTTCGTAAGGAGTTTTTTTATATATATTTAATGAATCTCATACATTTAAACAATCTTATCTTATAATCACAAATATTCAGACCTAAGCTTTTCTCTACTCCTCATTCCACTATATGTAAATATGCATTTCATTTGTTAATTTTTTTTAGGGGGTGGGTGGGGGTTTCTTTTCTGTCTTTATATCTAATTTATGTCTTTATTTGTGGGTACTGATTGAGGGATTAAACTATTTTTCTATTTTAAAAACATTTAAATTCTACTATGTGTTGGTTAATGTCGAATTCCTGAAATAAAAAGATTTGGACTAAATGTGTATTAAAAAATATTTGAGGGACTTTTTGGTAATTGATCCTTCATTTTCTTTGATTACAAATATACCATTATTTTTATAAATATAATTTATTATTCAAATTTTGAGGGGTCATATATGATTTGCACAAAGTTTAACAACCAAATGTAATTTACACAAAATTTTAGGGGTTATAAGGTAATTTAAAGAAAGTGTTTAACATGTCATTTTTCTTAATATTTAGGGGGTAAATGTAATATTCTAAAACAATATGTATACATGCATTTTATCAGTTAATTTTTCGGGGGGTTCTTTTCAATTTTTATATCTAATTTATGTCTTTAGTTGTGGGTACTGACTGAGGGATTAAACATTTAAATTCTAACAAGGATCCATGTGGAAACTATTTAAACATTTTATCAGTTAATTTTAAATTCTTGAAATGGATTTTGCTTAATTTCCACTGTTTAATGCTTTTGAGAGAATCTTTTAGTTGTTGAGGTCTATTTCTATTTTTCATTTTCAATAGGAAACTTAGAAAACTAGGGATACACGTTCATTGATTACAAATATACCATTATTTTTATAAATATAATTTATAGACATTTTGAGGGGCCATATATAAATTTACAGAAAGTTTAATTGCCAATATTAAATTTATACAAAATTTCATGGGTTAGAATGTAATTTAAAGAAAGTGTTTAACATGTCATTTTTCTTAATATTTAGGGGTTAAAAGATAATATTCTAAAACAATATTTTTATTATTTAGGGGTAAAACGCCATTTTTCTTATTATTGAGAGGTAAAATGTAATTTATTTGGAAAGTTTTTAGTTTTATTTTCTAGAAAACACCCTTAATTTCCACTACTAAACAGGCCCTATGTGTTTCCAAGAAATTTTCGCTAAATTTCATTCAAATGATAAACTATAAAATGTGTTCAAAATCAATATTTTCACAAATAGAAAACAATTTTTTATTTGTTATTTTCTAGAAAGTTTTGAAACTACTTTAATATCTTCTCAACGAGTTATCAAAACATCACATATTTTTTTGAGTTACATTTAGACACCTGACTTTGGTAAATTACATTTGTGACCCCCAAAATCGTAGAAAATTTCATTTTAATCCGTAATGTTGAGAAAATGGCATGGCCAACACTCACTGTAAATTACATTTTGCCCACAAAAATTCTATAATTTACATTATGACCCCCATCTTTTTTGTAAATTATAATTTGGCCCCTAACATTCTTTAATTTACACATTGACTCTCAAAATTTTGAAAAATTCATTTAAAAAATAATAGTGTATTTCTAAACAATGAATGTGTTTCCCTAGTTTTCTTAATATTCTATTGAAACGAAATTTAGAATTAGAAATGAAAATTGGAAATACAAAACAAAAAAATATTTTTCAAGGCCTATTAGTTCCCTTTAAATTGTTTGGAGTGGAGAATTTATAGATTTCCTTTGAACTCTTTCTTCAGGGTATAAATACGTAGCCGACAATCGAGAAAGGGGATAACATGGAGAGCAGTTGTGATATTTATCTGTCAGAAGAGGTGGTGATTGAGATCTTGTCTAGGCTTCTTGTGAAATCATTGTTGCGATTCAAGTGCGTGTGCAAGTATTGGTACTCTCTCATTAAAACCTCTAGCTTTAATAGCAAGCACTTCTTGAATTACCACAACAATCAAAAGCCTCAAGTATATGTTTACAACTCCATTCCTCTAACCGAAAAATGTGGCTTCACCTTGATTCCTGATGAAACTCTCGCGGTACATCATGATCTTGATAACTTAGAAATTTGCCCGAATTTAACCGATATGATTGGTCCTGTTAATGGCTTATTTTTTCTTAATCAATGTCATGATTTTGATGTTGTGACTCTTTAGAACCCCGCTACAAGAGAGTTCAGGTCCGTCCCTCTACCTCTCACTAACCTCCCGCCCCATTTTGCTTATGATACACACAGATTTGGCTTTGGATTTGACCCATTGGCCAACGATTACAAAATCATTTGGATTCGGTCCTTGTGGGATGAATATGATGTTGATACTGTTGTTGCATTGTATACCCTTGGTAACGATTCTTGGAGAAATGTGGAGATTATGGACTTTATTTTGGATTCTATACGTCTTATAACCAGGAGGGATGTGTATGCCGATTTGGAAGAAGCTTATTATTTGCTGGCAAGTATGGGTGCCTATTTGAAAGGAGCTTATTATTGGCTGACAAGTAACGAGAACGGGTCTTACCATACGATAGTTTTGTTCGACATGAGTACTCATGTGTTCAAAGAAATAAAGGTGCCAAATAATACGAAACCGGACCCTCGTTCGTGGTCACTTGTGTTACACGATGACTCTATTGCACTGATCCGTTACGATCATGCATGTTGTGATCATGGGCATTATCTTGATATGTGGGTAATGGAGGAGGAGGGGTGTTGGACCCAACTTTTTAGTGTTAGGTCATGTTTACCCGTCATCAAACCGCTTGGCATTTGGAACAAAAATGAGATTCTTGGATGGACTGTTTGTTATGAGTTGGTCTTATACAATCATAATACTGATGAAACGAGAGATGCAGTCCAAGAAGACAACTATTGCGAATGCTTTTGGGTATATAGGTACAAGGAGAGCCTAGTTTCACTCAATGGAGGAGGCCCTGATAAATTGTCCAATATACCTGAAGAATCTTCAAATCTTGTGTGCTATCGGAGGAGATACAATGAATAATAGGAAACCACATGATTAACTGAGGGATTTTTTTTCCTTTGTTTTATTTATGTAGTCCGCTTTAACATTTATGAGGCCTTTTGAAGTTATGGTTACAAATCCATTAGCATAATGACATTATTTTTTTTAAATGATCATCGTCATTTTTCTTGTTTCATTCTTGTCATTTTTCTTATTTCATTCTTGTCTATCATGATGGCGTACCAACTATTATTGGTTATATTTGTACATGATTAGTTGTGGTTCTTGTAGATTGGTATGCCATCATGGTAAGTTATGTTGTTGAGTGGTAATTTGGAAGCATTGATTCTTAATTTAATCTAGAAATTTTCCTCCCCCAATATGCCATGTGCGGCTCATTACATTTGGGTTGAGAGTTGAGTGGTTTAATAGCTGTGTTTTTTAGGATTTGGAAAATCTTGGTCTCAATCAAACTCTAATATGTTGTAAAGCTGAATTTGATCCGCTGTCTTTTGGTAATTGACCAAACGGATATCAATTATAAGTTGTTCAAATTCAGAACCTTCGTTATTGTAAAATGATAATTTTCTTATCTTTTCATATATTAATACCAACTTTTAGTGGTAGGGATGAACTACGTTGAGAGGAGTCTGAAATACGTTTGTTTAACTGTTACTACCAACTTATAAGACTAGTCATTTTACAGATCGTGATAGAAATTCGTGATGTATTTCTAGCTCTCTTCATTTTTACCCCGATAACCATTTATTTGGATTGAAATTGGAGTTAAATTCCTTTATGTTACATAATGAGTTATTGCAAATTTAGGCCTGTAGATATGTGTTTTTTTAGTCTAGGGTCCAAAGTTTTTCATATTAACACTTCGGGGTACTTTTTCAGTTTTTGTGATTTTTTGAGAGAAAAAAGTGTCGCAAAAAAGACTGAAAGTACCCGAACAGTGAAAATGGACTTTAAAGTGCAAATACGAAAACCTTAAAACACATTATTCCGAATGTCCTTTGCCTTCCATTGTAATAAGATAATTATAATGACAAATACTTTTATGTTTTGAGTGAGATATGTGAGATTGTCCATTATTCCTATGCATATACATCAAGATGTTGCTTTGTTATTATACATTGGGCATCAAAATTCGTCCAGAATAATTTCTTTTTGCTATTTAATTTTGTTGAGCAAAAAATTATTTCATATTTTTTCTCCCCAGGTACATTATGTTCAAAGTCTCTTCATAAACATTATTTTATCATTCACGTTAGTTACTTTGTTGATATGTTTTCCAGATGTTCCTGTTTGGAAATTAATAGATCATCTCTCTTACACATTGATCCTATGAAGAGCTAACATCCCTTGTCAAGATTGTGAACTTCATTATAGGAGAAAACATACTTGACCAACTATATATATATATATATATATATATATAATAGAAGCCTTTAGGTTTTAGTCACAAGTGTGAAAAGTAATCTTAAATCGTAGGAATCTAATTATTGTGTAACTAGTTGTGCTTGTAAGACGTCTTCCAACTGATTATTATAAACATACCTAAAAACAGGATTAGCAAGCAAAGATCGAATTCTTTGAAGTCTCGTATACAAAAACTAAAAAGCAAACAAAAAAAGTAAACAAAAGGTATCATTGACTTGAAAAAAATATAAACGAATAGGGCAACCAGATTTATATATTAAGCGTTTAGTGAAAACAAGAGAAATGTAATTTCAACAATCCTTTCATCTATCTTGGGAGCCTAGTACTGGTCAAGTCCTTTGCTCTTTCATCAGTAGGAAAAAATAGGAGAGTCTAATTAGTGGTGTTGTTAGCTTTTCTGACAAATTTCTATGCAATGCATTCTACAACATATAAATTCACTTGCGTTCACTTGCTCCTTGATTTATTTTATTGATCTCTACGTCTAGGATATTTGATATGAACATATATATTTGCAACAAATTATTTATTGTATGATAAGCATGGGAACTTCTAGAAGTAGACAAATCTCTATGGGGCACATATTGGACACCAATATTACAATATGTGCGTGTGGTGCGGGGTGAGGAGGACAGGGGTAGAAAATGGAATAGATAAGATTTTAGTGGATTTTTTTTGTAAGATATGATGCTTTGTCGTTTTGTTACTTACATGAAAATGGTTCTTTATCTACTGATTAACCAAAATTTTCATCATATTGGTAAGATGTTCCCCAACATGTGCGAGTGTGAGATGTTTTATATACATACTGGTGTACATTCCATTTAGATGACATTTAGGCCTAGACAACTAAATATATGTAAATGTTAATAACTCTTTTGTGTAAACTTATTGTCTCTTTTGGTCTTCTTTAATTGCAATTGTATTTACGAAAACATATTTTCTTTTTATATTACATGCTGAAAATGAAGCATGCAATTTTGATTGCCGAATTCTCGTTAATGGGACTAAATTTTTTATGTCAATGTTATTTTTGGCCCTTGGAAGAGAAATCCTATCTCATCCTCAAAGGGGCTCGTGAAAATTACCGGAGATGTACTATTGTTAAAATGTCAATGCTATACTTAAATGAGTTTATGTATTCAGTTGGTGATTCATATTTGCTTGATTTAATAGGTAAAGACCTAACAGTTATAATTGGACCCTAATGTGATGGCCATAGTAAGCATGTAGATGTGTTGCCTCAAAATTCATATACCTTTGATTTCCATCTTACATATGAAAAAAATATATTCTTATTTGACTTTACCCCCTTAATTTATATGGTATTTGGAGATACTCCCTACATGTTCGTCTATCTGCTTGCACCTTATGCATTATCTGTTGCATTGAGGGTGGGGGTAACTTTAGTAAAGGAACTTGTAGGGATGGGTATCTATAACTAACATTTTATCTAATAGGGGTAAAGTAGAAAACTAACCTAAGAAATACACAAAGGGTAAGAGAAGGGTAAAGTTTACTCATGTTTGCAGCTATTAATAATATTTTAATAAATATCTGTGATGTTACTGTATGAAGTTACTTGGTGGCAAAATGTAGTAGAATAGTAAAACTTAGTTGGTTATGTGTTATATTATAATCTAAATGGCTATTAGGGATAAAGTGTACAAGGTTTTTGGATTTTATTTAGAAGGACTCTACTATTCATGCATCTTTTAAGGTGGGTTTTACCTCAAGTTTAAAGTTTAAGCCATAGCCTTGCCGCTATTACTAATTAAAGAAACGGGTAAAGTGAAACTGAAGAATTGAACTTGACAGATTTAACAATGAAAATTCTAGTAATAAGCCATTAAGTTTCAAAACTTGATAGTTGTTGATACCTTAGTTCTCTATAGATTTCCTTTCTTCTTTGGTTTCGGTTAACCATACATTAAAATTTTTAAAGTTTTGATCCATTTTGATATATCTTTTTTCTCCTTGATTCTTTGTGTAATTATGCAACTTCATAACATTTATTTTGGCTACCCATCGATAAATAATTTCCAGAAACATATCATGCAGTCAACTTTGGAGATCCAAAAATTTTAAGGCCTGTCAAAATTTTAAGATACCCATCTTATATTTATCTTTTAATAATGTTCTCAAATAACATCCTATCAAGAATGGTTAGGTTAACACATTGATATGATCAACTAACACATGTTCTTTCATTACTCTACATTCCAAATTTGCTTCTGACTCACTCTCTCTTAACTTCCTAGTCTTGGTACCACAATCTCTTTAAAGAAACGTCCTTCGGCCCTGTACTATAAGCAATTTCTATTTTATGATTGTTTCTTTTGAATCGTAACATATATTATTTTTTGGAAGATCACATTTGGAGCCTTCGTATAATCAATACATTTGGAAATAAGGTATGTCTGGTTATTATTATTTTTATTCTTATTCTATTTGGTTAATATCTCGAGTAACATGCTTTCCTCATTCCATATATTGAAATTATCAATTAAAAACACTTATAAAACTTACTTCCAAAGATGAAACTAGTTAAAAAATATATTTTTTTAATCTAAGTTCCATGCCACTAATTTTTCACACCTTCTTTGATCTTTCTGTTCTAATAACTTGTGCATATTAAAACGTTTAAAGCATATCATCCAAGTCGGTCATTCACCATCCTTATTCAATAAAATTTTACATTGTTTTGACTACTAACATTTTCTACATGTGTCTTATGCAGTGCCCATAACAATCAGGTGAGTTTGTAAGAAAGTAATTTTAAATCGGGCATTCACCATCCTTTTATTTGTATTGAAATGAAGGTAATTTTAATTTTTTTGAATTGTTGTGGAAAATAGTTTTGCATGTTGAGTTAAACATATAATATCTACATCCACTGGTCTAAAAGGAAAGCTACAGTCCTACATTTGTAGAATGGTCATGACAAAAAAAAGTAGGAATGACTTGATAAAATTTGAAATTTTAGTCGAGTCGATTTGAATGAATTAAGGTGCTATGGATATAATAGTAATGGAACTATCCATTGACACCATATAAATTATGTCCCACAAAGTTTGTCCGATCTAATAGTAGATAATCAACGTCTCTAAGAAATAGTTACTACCATTTCCACTGTTAACGTTGAATATGTTGAATCCCCGGGTTTTTAATTTTTTTTTCTCAATTAAAATTAAATTATATTTCCCTTTATAAAACAAGAGATGCGGAAGCGTTGAATGTGATGGTTCAACTAAAACATACAAATACCAAATTTTAATTTTGTTAAAATTAAACCGATTGAAATTAACTTAAACACAAATATAAATTTCACTTAAACCAATGTTAATTAATCCAAGCCCTAGAATTTGCTTAAGTCATAATTATCAATATTTCGAAGTTAGGCCAAACCAATTTTAGCAAGAGACTTGAATTAACTAATTTTACCCAATATTTAATTTAGCACCAACTTGAATTAAGTGTGATAATTTAAACCAAATTTTATCTTGAGTTATCCTAAGCATGCATTCTAAATTATTATGCAAGATAAAATAAATGAATATCACACGACGCCGCGATGTACGAGGAAAAATCCAAGACGGGAAACAACCTCGGACGGCCCTAGCCACAAATTCATTAGATACGGAATTACAAGTACAAGAGAAAAGACTTACAACACACTACTCGATCCATCTCAATCCCCGACGCTTCTCCTTGTAGACACCTCTTCCTAGCGAATAACCTTGGAACACCACCGCAGTCTCGGAATCCACCGATAGGACTTTATATGGTCACCGTCACCCGAACATGAAGCCTTTCTCCAAGTGGGCAAATCAAAGTAAAAAACTTCTCTTCAATTCGGTGTAGAGAAAACCGGTGCCAAACTCCAAGCAATTGATATGTATATAAGAACTTGGAATAAACTTATTTGGGTGTAAACACTAGAGTGGTAAGTGATTTTCTTTTGAAAATTAACACTCAAAATAGGAACATTTTCCTTGAACAATTTTGCTCTCAAACTCTCTCTAAGAGATAAACTAAAATGGAAAAGTTTTGGAAAAGTTAAGTTGGAAAATGTTCTTCCCGCACATGATAAAGTCTGAAAAAGTTGGTTAAAAACTAAGTGGGGAAGTGGGTGAAAAACTGCCAAAAAATTGTCAAAAATTGTTCCCGTCTGGCATCTCGTTCGAACGAGACTTCTAACGACGTTCCAGATTGAGCTCGTTAGAATCTCGTTGGATATCTCGTTCGAACATAAGGTTCGTTCGAACGACATATCGAACGAACTCCCAGAAAGTTGGGAAAATTCAATTTTTAGCCCAGAAAACTTTATAAACTTATTTTAAAGTTCTAATTAATTCTTTCTGAAAATAAAACACAGTTTTTATAAAACCTAACACCCAATAAACAAGTTCCAAGCTCCTATATATATATATATATAATATTGCATTCATACCTTGGGAGCATGGAACCATAGTTGATGACGTAGAAACGAGGCACGCAAACCGGCATATTGATGAAGCTTTATACTCTTTGCCGCTACGTCTTCAACAAACACTTCATAGAATTGAGAATATTACAATGAAATACTATCCTATGAATAAATGTTTTTGTCCGGAATTGAGCCAAAAATATATATGGACCCAATTGGAAATTTGTGTCCTTACATCCACATTTACAATCATACTGTGAAATCTCTAACCCTCTTCAGTGCACAAACTTAGTCCTCGTATTGACTAGGGTGATTATGATAGGCAGTGAAGTTAGTTGATTTGTTTACTTGATCTTGGTGTCCCTTAGAAATTCCATATTAATTGTTTCATTTTTTGTCTTTGCCACTACTATGGATGGTCTAACAAAAATCAACTAAGAGTTTAATAATGCACACACACACACACACACACACACACACACACACACACACACACACACACACACACACACACACATATATATATATATATATATATATAAGGAGTAGAATATTGGTTACTATTCAATAAGTTGACAACTTAATTAGAGGCTAGGATTGATTTTTAAAAAGTAAGATCCAATGGTTGAGATTAATTAATTTTGCACTACCTACTTTGCCCTACAAAAATTTGAATTCCCCCCCTTTTTCTTCTTATTACTCAATTCCCCCTCTTTCACTTTAATTCAAATACAAGCCTATTTTGTTAAACACACCAAAAGACACACCCTCACCCATCTCTCCCATACACTCACCAAATCCCTTTATCCTCTCACATCACAAAAACTGTTGATGTAAAAAATTAGATTGTATCTAATTTTTTAATCACAGATAAATTTAAATGAGACAAAGAATTTTTAAAGTGGTTCATCCTTATAAAAATGGCCTATGTCCACTGTTTCTGTTATTGCTGAGTGTTTGGGAATTCTTGATTACCAGTTTTATCAAGAAATTCCGGTCCCCTAACAATGGGGATGATACAACGTATTTATAGCCTCTAGGCTGTACATGTGAAAGGGTAAATCATTAATGCCCCTTAAGCGTATACATTTGTATGTATTTAATGCGCAGTATATCTATTAATTTTCCAGGTATTAATGCCTTGTACGAGATGCAGCTCGGACCGCCTAAGTAACTCGGTGCAATGGAGTTCCTTGGAGTAGTAGAGTTTCTCGGAGGATTCTTGTAAGTCGGAGTATTTGAGTTAGTCGGAAACCTTTACTATTGCCAGGTAGATTGCCACGTGTCTTTACTTAATTGAGCCATGTCAGCAGGCTAAATTTGGTATCAACAGAAGCTCCCAATGTTTCATAGTTCGAAATTTGAGGAGTGTGGAACATTCTTTCTTGGAATATGTCGATGTTAAATGATCCTCCTGATTTTTAGGAGCGTTCCCTTTGTATTTATTTTTCCTTCCAAATTCATAGAATCGGACTTTTTGAATTTTTATAACCTCTTCGATTCCCGCGCCTTTTTGTCTTTATAGCCGCCTGTAGCGTAACCGTATCTTTTTATAGTCATTACTTTTACCCCTTCCCAAGGCAAGGTATTTTAGCATCGCAGAAAATCCCATCGTCTTCTACTTTTTCAAATTTGTTTCTTGAGTTTTTCATTGTCTCTTTCTCTTGTGCGTTCATCCTTCCCATCGTTCGTTGTCACAGACTCATCCTTTTCCTGTACGATTTTCTTCTTTCTCTTTGATTTCCTTCTTCTTTCATCATGGTTTATGCTGTAGAGTCTCTTGATAAGCTCAGTTCTGATTTTTCTATCCCTTCTTGGGTAATGCTAGAGGAACTTTATGAGCCTTCAAATTATTTCCGCTTGGCTAAGGGACATTGGTTCCCCAGTCTTTTTATTTCTGAGTGTGGATTTTCTTTTCCACCAAATCCTTTATATTTAGAATTCTGTCAATACTTTGATGTTGTTCCTGCAAAAATAGCCCCAATATATGGAGAATAGTTAATGGGGTACATAGGCTAAATCAAATTCATGGAACTCGCATAGGAATTCCAGAAATTATGTTCTGTTATAGATGGGCAGTTGGGGATAATACTTTTTATTTAAAAACTAGATTTTTAAATAGGTCTTTAGTGGTCAATCTCCCAGATGCCAATAGGGACTATTTCGAGCATGGGGTTGTTATCAGAAATTGGCAACATGCTCCTTTAACTGGAGATGAAGTATATCAGGGTCCCAGATGCCCTCCCTATGGCAATGGGATAGGTTATTTTGATTTTATTTTATTTCTGAAATTATGCTTTCATTATGTCTGATAAAGTGTGTGATTGATATTTCAATGTGTATTTATTTGCAGTTGATAGTAAGAGAAAAGCTCCAAAGGAGACAGAGGTTAACATAAAGCACTTAAAACTTATCTGGATCTTGCATCAGACTGTTGCCGACGAGCATATTAGGTCTGCCTCATACTTGCTGCAGTATAAGAGCTACACATCTTCTTTTACTGCTCGACTGGTGATCAACAATATTGAACCGGTGCCATTTTCTGAAGATTCTTCTCCTGAATCTCACATTCCCCTGAGTCAAAAGATGGGTAAAAGAAGGGTTCCTTCTATCTTTGAGAAATCTGCCTCCGGTTCTGGGGAAGTAAAAAGAAGTAAATCTGATGTCCCAAAGGGGACAAAGAAAATTGATGCACCTCCTTATGCTGCAACTAAGAAGGCTGCTGAGAAGCCCCCAATGGCTCCGAGTAAGAGTGATGTTCCAACAGAGGTGATTACCATTTCTCCGACCAAGAGTTCTTCCTTGGTCAAAACTGTTCCTGTACCCCCGAGGAGGCTGAAGAAAAGCTCCTCGATCAATTTGGCTGAAACCATTTCCCAACCCATAGTTAGTGACACTGGTGTTCCTACCATTGTTCCCCCGAGTTCTGCTATGAGCTCGGTG
The DNA here is from genome assembly GCA_949130495.1 of Sambucus nigra. Lineage (NCBI taxonomy): Eukaryota > Viridiplantae > Streptophyta > Magnoliopsida > Dipsacales > Adoxaceae > Sambucus > Sambucus nigra. The sequence goes on from CASBWL010000014.1 coordinate 1,445,922, forward strand.
AAGACTTGGAATATCCACGAGATCGAAGGGCTTGAAGAAAACCTTTCTCGGGATATACTCACCTCTTTGGCTATTCTCCATATTGCTTCAGTAAGTTTTTCTTATTTTGAATCTCTTTATCTTTCCCTTGTTGTATCTGTTTCTGTACTGACCTGTAGTTATTTCCTTTTTTCAGTTGGTGAGCTGTTTTAATACAATTGTGAAGAAAGACAAAGCTATCAAAGCTTTTAGCTCCTCGTCTGGTGTGGAGGAAGCTTTAGTGGGTTTGACCCAATCTCTGAAGGACTCCCGTCAGAAATATGACGAGGACAAACATGCCTGGGAGAAGAAATTTTCCTCAGTCGAGGAAGAAAAGGCTCAGATTGTTGAAGTCTCCAAAGGGTTGGAGAATAAAGTAAAGGATTTAGAAGAGAAGAATAAGGAGCTCGCCGAGAAGCTCAAAAATGCTGAAGAGCTTGAGGGAAAGCTCAAAGTTGCTGAGGAGGAATTAACCCAACTCCTCGAAGTAAGTCGCCCAAAAGAGGAGGCTGAGAATAAGTTGAAAGCTACCGAGGAACTTCTGTCCGAGAAGATATCCTCGGAGAAAGTAAAAGGAAAATTGGCGGTGAAGAAGTCCTTCAGTGTTGGCTGGAACAAGGGATGGAATAAGGGAGTGGCTGCAATGATGGCGTAAGTTGAATATGGCAGTCTTAAATACTTCAGAGATGGTTGGGTTGCCGTTCTTCAAGAATTGAAAGTTGATAAAGGCTCCGACCTATTCCAGTGACATATTCCTGGTCCCCCTCCAACTCCCGAGGAAGAAGAAGAGGACGAAGATACCTCCGAGGAGTCTTCTATGATGGTGGGGGATCAAGTCCCTATTCCCCATGTTGTCCAGTCAACTAGCGAACAGCTTCAACTTCTTCCTGACTCATCCGAGCAACCTTCTGCACTTGTCGAGCAAGCTTCTATTCCTGCCGAGTAACCTAGCTCCTCATCCCAAGCTCCCGAGAAAATTTTAGGAGATAAGGAAAGGGTGTAAAGTTCTTCGGTTTTTCTCTTTGTCTTATTTTCTTTTGGAACATGTAACTTTGAACTTTGTACTCCTTTTCCATGATGTAATAAAACTTGCATTTTTGATCATACATGTTGTTGATTCTTTCCTGTATACTCTATTTTCATTCTTATTAATTCTTGCCTTCTCCTCTTTTACTAGTTTGTGGCCAGAATGGAATTGTTGTCTGCTAATGATACAAAACTGCTGAGGCAATGCAACGAATACTTTAAGGCTGGTCATAATGATTTAAGTGCAGAACAAGTTACCGACATCCTTGGCCAAAATGCTTCAGAGCAGGCAATTGAGGCTTATCAATATCTAAAGTGTCTTCTTGACCGTGCCGTAGCCAATAATGTGGCTCATTATGAAATGATTGAAGACTTACAAGGCACTCTTGATGAACTTCAATAGCAATACAAAGAGTCTTCAGCTCTCTTGCATGAGGGGTATGAAAAGAAATATCAACTACTCAGTGCTGACAAGGGCAATGACAAGATGTTTGCTGCTTACGAAGTGAGAGAGAGAACTTTGAAAACAGAGGTCGGGGAGCACAGGCAAATAGCTGAGCTGTTGGAGCAAGAGAATAATAATCTGTAAAAGGAACTGGCTCAATTGAAGTCTGTTGCCTCCTCCTCAAATGCCTTGGTCCCTGTAACTGACGAGGGATTCTCCTTCTTGGAAGTTGAAAACGTTAAATTGCGAGATGAGTTAGAAACTTTGAGGAGAGTTGGTCCTTCTACTCCTGCTCGGGGACGAGCAAGAGCTGCTCTGAGTACTGTCGAGGAACAGGGTACTCCACCTGCTCGGGGGCGACCAAGAGTTCTTTGGCCTACTATTGAAGAAGTTCGAACTCAGTTAGCATTGGAAAATCAAGCGTTCTAGTTAATGGCGAAAAATCAAGCTTTGTCTGAAATGTCTAAGAAAATCCATAATTTGGACGAGCAACTTGCTGCGCAGAAATCTGTCTTGGAGAATGAGGAAATTTTTGCCCGAAGACTTCACGAGCAATTAGAAAGATTAACTTCTCAATTCCATAAGCAGCCCCGAGAATTTTGGATGGCAGGCTACAACGAAGCCCTTTACCATTTGGATGCTCGTATTAAAAATGCTAATAATGAAGGCTATAAGCAGGGGTGGTTGAATGCTCTGGGTGTACTGAAACTGGAGAAAGGTCATTACTTGTGGGATTACCATAATCCTGGGCTACTCGACTTACCAGTTCCACCATACAAGCTTGAGATGAGCTGGATCCCTGCTCGGGCCATTCCTCGATGCTTGATTTCTAAGTATCTCGGTGATTATAATCTCCATTCAAATGCAGAGATATCTCGCCCCGAGCACCTGCTAGATAGACCCTCCGTGATGAATATCAGGATGCTTCAAGACCTCAACTTTATAAATTCCCCTTTTTCTTTAGATGATCCTCCAGCTGGCGAGGAACCTATTTCAAAAGCGGAGGGGAAGAAACCAATAGAGTAGGGTTCTTGATGTAATAGTTAGTATACATTTTTTATCAATGTACTTCGTTATTGGACTTAATGAAAGACGTATATTTTGTTTGCAAATGTTTATTTCCATTGTCTTGTAGTTTTACAACACTTTTCATTTGTGTATGCATATCTGTTAAAAAGGATAATAACATTACGTAATTTTGTCGACTAACTACAGCTGATCAAAACTTGTTGTCGACTAGATTAAACTTGTGGTAATCATTTGGCTGCCCAAAAATAATGATGTTTTTGCTTCTCGACCAATTAAAAATCACAAGTAATAAAAATTTAATTTGGTCTCTAATGTTTCCGACCAACAATAGTCAACATCTTTTGAGTATTGATCAATATAAATCAGTGAATTTTTCTTTTCCCGACCAACTTTGGTACTTTTTGAAAATATATTTTTCTTCCTAACCAACCGAAGTTGGCATTTTTAGGAATATTCATTCCCTAACCAAACCGAGTTGGTATTTTTAGGGATGTTTTGTTTCCTAACCAATCAGAGTTGGAATTTTTAGGAATGTCGTTCCCTAACCAAACCGAGTTGGCATTTTTAGGGATATTTTGTTTCCTAACCAACCGGAGTTGGCATTTTTGGGAATATTTTTTCCTAACCAATCGGAGTTGGTATTTTTAGGAATGTCGTTCCCTAACCAAATCGAGTTGGCATTTTAGGGATATTTTGTTTCCTAACCAACCGGAGTTGGCATTTTTAGGAATATTTTTTCCTAACCAATCGGAGTTGGTATTTTTAGGAATGTCTTTCCCTAACCAAATCAAGTTAGCATTTTTAGGGATATTTTGTTGTTACTGCTGAACAGTGTAGTGTGTAGCAGTAGTATTCCCCGAAAAAAATTCAATAAAAGGAGAGAGGCTGGCAAAATATCGTCATTTTATTCATACTAAAGGAACTGCTTTACATGAGATTTTACATCATTGATAGTACTTGCGCAGGTGTTCTGCGTTCCATGCATTCTTAAACTCCTCCCCTTCTAAAGTTTCTATTCGGTAAGTTCCTGGTCGAATAACTTCTGTAACTCGGTATGGTCCATACCAGTTTGCCTCCAGTTTGTTGTGCTTTTGAATGACTTTCTTTAGCACATAATCTCCTTCTTTTAGGTCGCACTTCTTCACCCTTTTATTATAGAACAAAGATGTTCATTGTTGGTAAGCCACATTCCTAATGGCTGCTTCTTCTCTAACTTCCTCGAGCATATCCAAATCCAATCTTCTCATTAAGTCGCTGACTGGGGAGTTAAAATTCAGCACTCTGTGTGTTGGGAGACCCAACTCGGCAAGTATTACAACCTCACTTCCAAATGCCAGTATATATGGGGATTCTCCAGTTGCTGCTCGAGGAGTAGTACGATAAGCCCATAGTACTGACTGTAACTCGTTAATCCATTTTGCTTTTGCCTCACTTAGACTTTTCTTCAAACCATTTAGCAGTGTTCTGTTCGTCACTTCAGTCTGTCCATTGCTTTGGGGATAACCTGGTGCTAAATGGAGCTTCAAGATGTTGGATTGGTGGCAATAGGTAGCGAACTCCTTATTATCAAATTGCGTTCCATGGACGGTGATGAATGCATGGGGAAGACCATATCTACAAATGATATTTTTCCAGACAAATTGATATAGCTTCTGGTAGGTCATGTAGACACGAGGCTCTGCTTCTACCCACTTAGTAAAATAATCTACTGTGACGACGAGATATTTGAACCTTCCTCTGGTCGTTGGCAGTGGCCCGACCAAATCTATTCCCCACATGGCGAATGGCTAAGGAGAAGTTATAGGTGTCAACAATGCTTGTGGAGTTCTTCGGATGGAGGAAAAGCGCTGGCACTTGTCACATTTCTTAGCATAGGCTATACAATCAGCCCTCATCGTTGGCCAGTAGTATCCCTGTGTCATTACCCTTTGCAAAAGAGTCTGACCTGCTACATGGGCTCCACAGGACCCTTCATGAATCTCTTCAATCAATTCTTTCACCTCGGAGAGATGTACACATCTTTGTAATCCTGCCATAATTCCTCGTCTATACAAAACACCATTAGTCAATACATACCGAGCAACTTTAAACTTTATTTTTTTGGCAGCGAGCTTATCAATTGGTAATTCTCCCTCCTCAATATACGCCCTGATGGGATCCATCCAGGATGGTCCTAAATCAAGGGTAATAAAATTCATCATCAGGTCTTCATCGATGCTTCGACTAACTAACACTTCAATTGGTATTATTCTTCACAACTTGGTACGAGTAGCTGATGCTAATCGGGCCAGAGCATCTGCTCTAGCATTCTCCATTCTTGGTATTCTGACCAACTGAACAACAATAAATTCGGATATCAACTTCATCACCTTTTCATGATACTTGATCATTAATTCTCATTTGGCTACATATACTCCCAACATTTGATTCACGATCAATTGAGAATCACTGAAGACAATAACTTGCTGCGCCTCCATAGTTTTTGCCAAATTAAGACCTGCAACCATGGCCTCATACTCAGCCTCATTATTGGAAGCTTTGAATTGGAATCGTAGGGCGTATTCTATGTCGACCTCGTCTGAGCTGTTCAAAACGATCCCTGCCCCACAGCCTGTAGTACAAGATGAGCCATCTACATACAACCTCCATATAGGCAACTCGTCTTCTAATTTCTGGTCTGATAGAGTTCCTAGATGAAATATTTGTTGCTTCTTTTCACCATCCCATGATATTTCTTGCTCTTCGTCGATCATCTTTTTTTGCCCTTTTACCAACCTAAGTTGGTATGAGCTCGAATTTGATGATCCTGTCACATCCACTTGCCCTTTTACCAACTTAAGTTGGTCTGAGCTAGTGTTTGTCGGTCCTGTACCATCCACAGGTTGATTGGGGAACTGCTTTTGCTCCTCGGGGGTATCAGGATAGGTGAACTCTGCTATAAAATCTGCTAATGCATGCCCTTTAAGCGATGGCTTGGGTTCATAAATTATATCATATTCACCGAGCTCTATTGCCCAGTACATCAATCTTCCTAATTTTTCTGGTTTATGAAGGGCCTGTCTCAATGGCATGTCAGTATATACGACTATGGTATGGGCCTGGAAATATGGCCTCATTCTCCTACTCGCTTCAATCAGCGCCAATGCCAATTTTTCCATCTTTGGATACCTGATCTTTGCTCCTCGAAAGGCCTTACTTATGTAATAAATTGGCTTTTGCACTCCATTCTCCATTATGATAAATGCCGAGCTAACTGCATTCTCTGATACTGCCAGATACAAATATAATTTTTCTCCCATGACTGGCCTGTACAACAGCGGAGGTGCTCCCAAATACTTCTTTAAGTCTTGAAAGGCCTTCTCACATTCGTCATTCCACTCAAAAGTTTTTTAGAGTGTTTTGAAGAATGGGAGACATCTATCAGTTGCTCGCGATACAAATCTGTTGAGTGCTGCTACTCGTCCTGTAAGACTTTGCACTTCTTTCTTCGTTGTTGGAGATCGCAACCCTAATAGAGCTTTGATCTTTTCTGGATTTGCTTCAATGCCTCGTTGATTGACAATATACCCGAGAAACATGCCTTATCTTACTCCAAAGATGCACTTTGTCGGGTTCAGCTTCATTTGGTATTTGTCTAGTTGATCAAAGGTCTTACCTAAGTCAACTACATGATCGGCAGCTTTCTTACTCTTTGTCAGCATGTCATCGACATAGACTTCCATGTTGCTACTAATTTGTTCGGTAAAGACCTTATTCATCATCCGATGATATGTCGCACCTGCGTTTTTCAAGCCAAAAGACCTAACATTATAACAATAAGTTCCCCTAGGGGTAATGAAAGAAGTACTCTCCCTGTCTTCAGGTTTTATTTTGATCTGATTGTAACTAGAATAAGCATCCATGAAGCTGAGCAGCTTATGTCCCGAGGTAACATCCACCAGTTGGTCAATTCGGGGCAATGGAAAGTGATCCTTTGGGCATGCTTTGTTGAGATCAGTGAAATCAACACACATCCTCCATTTGTTGTTTTTCTTCTTTACCATCACCACATTTGCTAAACAGTCCGGATATTTAACATCTTCGATGAATCGAGCTTTCTGGAGCTTCTCAACCTCCTCTTGTATAGCTTGATTCTTCTCGGGACTGGATACTCTTCTTCTCTGTTTTACCGGCTGATCTCCTTATTCACGTTGAGCTTGTGACATAAGAAATTTGGGTCTATTCTAGGCATATCTTCATGACTCCATGCAAAAGTTTTCTTTCTACTTCTTAGAAAAGTTATCAATTCCTGTTTAAGTGAAGCATCCAACAACGATCCTATTTGTGTTATTCGTTCAGGGTGCTCGTCGTCCAGAATGACATTTTCTGTAGCTTCTACCACCTGACCTTTTACAAGTTGAGATTCATCTCTAGGATCCAGTGTTTTAATTTCTGTACCTTCATCCACTTGATAGGTAGTAGTTTTTTTCCTCGATTCCTCCAACTCCTCTTGCTCGACAAATGAGTAATAGCATTCCCGAGCTAAGTTTTGATCGCCCTTTACAACTCCTACTCCAAAATTTATTGGAAATTTTAGACACTGATGTACTGTAGATGGGACTGCTTCTAACTTCTTTAATCCGACCCTTCCCATGATGATGTTATAGGCTCACTGAACATTCTTATCCATCACGAAGAAGCGTATTCTTTCTGTTCGACAAGGAGGCCATGTGCCAATGAATATATCCAACTTGATAAAACTTTCTCGCCAGCAAAACCGAGGAGTGGTCTATAATAAGGCTCCAATTGAGATAACTTTAGATTTAAACCACTGAAACACGAGTAGAACATGATATCTGCCGAGCTACCATTATATACCAAAACTCTTGAAATCATCACTTCTTTCATTCTCATTTTGATCACCAATGGGTCATCATGAGGATATAGGACACCTGTGAGGTCGTTCTTTAAAAAACTAATGACCAACTTCTCTTTGTTTACCTTTCTTGGGCGATCTTCCTCGGCTAAATTTATTCTTTGAATATATGAACAAGCTTGATCCTCACAGAGGTAAGCCTTTCTTTCTGCAGTAAGATCTCCTCCTCCTTAATCTCCACCTGTAATAACATTACAGTCAAATGACCCAAAACGTATTGAAAATACCTCGCGTTCTGGCTGCCTTGGTCTTTTGGGAAGATCGGGATCGTCTTCTGCATCATCTTCATGATCTCTTTTCCTGTTTTCTTCTGCTCGACGAGGAGATTTAGACCTCTCTCTTGTCCTGTCGTCATTTCTTCTTTCATTTCTTCGATCAACATACTATGTCAATTTTTCTCGTCTGATGAGTGTTTCTATCTCGTTCTGAAGAGCTATGCAATTTTTAGTCATATGGCCATGATCTTTGTGAAACTCGCAATATTTTTCCCTATTCCTCCTGTTAGGGTCTACCTTCATCTTCTTTGGCCATTTTAACTCCTCGTTATTCTTGATTTCTTCCAGGACGTGGTTGATTCCCATCTTCAAAGGAGTATAATTATCAAATTTCTTCAATACTTCCCATGATGACCTATTTTTGGATTGTTTATCACCACCATTGTTCTTATGCTCTTTCTTCTTGGTTTTGTCAACTTCCACTTTGGTTTCTTTATCCATATTCTTCTTCGCAACCATAGCCTCCTCGGCATTCATGATTTTGGCCGCTTTTGCCATCAGTTCTGACACGGTTGTGGGTGGATCTTTAGCCAAAGTGTAATATAGCTTGTTAGGTAATAACCCACTCATCAAGGCGGTGATCGCTGTCTTTTCTTCATAATCTACGACTTCGAGTTTCTCGTTATTAAAACGAGTTATATAATCTCTAGTACTCTCACCAGCTTTTTTTCTAACGCTTAACAAATGCGCTACTCGTTCTACTGGCTTTGCTCCAAAATAGAAATTCCCAATGAATAACTCGGCCAGTTGAAAGAAATTTGAAATCTTACCCCGAGGAAGATTATTGTACAATATCTGAGCATATCCAGTAAGAGTTCCCGAGAATGCTCTACACCTCATCTCGTCGGGGACAGCATAGATGTCGGCTGCAGCTTAATACTGCTCTATGTGAAGAACAGGATCTGTTTTTCCATCATATTTGGGGGTCACTACGGGTGCTTTGAACTTTGACAGTGTGGGAAAATCCACAATGGCCTGGACAAAAGGTGTCCCTTGAACAAAATTTCGTTGTAGAGGGTTCTTCGCCTTAGCTATTTCTCCCAATCTATCTTCCAGTCTCTGAATAGAGCTTTTCCACTCGTCATTTCCTTCCTCGGGCCTATTGGTTCGAGCAGTTGATCGAGTTGATGTAGCTTCCTGGGATCTATCTTGATGAGCAGCTGGTCGCGATTGTGCTGACTCTTCTCTTAGATCTGATGGTTGTCAAAAACTCCTCGACATGGCCTTAGGTGGACTTTTATTCCTCCTATGGCCTAATCGACTGAAAGGAGACACCCTGCTTAATCTTTCCAGAGCGCTGGTTCTCTCTGGAGAGAGAGTGATATGTTGTTCAGTATCTGTAGCCCGCACTGATGAAGTTCATCCGGGTTGATAGGAGAAATCATCAGATTCCTCATTATGATATGAATCAGTACGCCTGGTTCTTGAAGAATGGGTTTGTCTTTGAACACTTCGCTGTCCTGAATGGGCAGGTGCACCGCCATGAAGAGTTTGTATGAGTTGTCGCATAGTTTCTTGCATGGTGGTCTGGCCCTGGGCCATATTTGTCATTATTCCAGCCAGATCTGGAATGTTTGAAGGAATAGATGGATTTGGAGGATTTCCAGCATTTCGATTGCTGGATTCAGGATTATCAGCCATTGGTGATGAATTATTTTTGGTGAAAAACGATAATAACAGTCGTTTCCCACAGACGGCGCCAATTTGTTGATGTAAAAAATTAGATTGTATCTAATTTTTTAATCATAAATAAATTTAAATGAGACAAAGAATTTTTAAAGTGGTTCACCCTTATAAGAATGGCCTACGTCCACTGTTTATATTATTGCTGAGTGTTTGGGAATTCTTGATTACCAGTTTTATCAAGAAATTCCGGTCCCCTAACAATGGGGATGATACAACGTATTTATAGCCTCTAGGTTGTACATGTGAAAGGGTAAATCAGTAATGCCCCTTAAGCATATACATCTGTATGTATTTAATGCGCAGTCTATCTATTGATTTTCCAGCTATTAATGCTTTGTACGAGATGCAGCTCAGACCTCCTGAGTAACTCGGTGCAATGGAGTTCCTCGGAGTAGTAGATTTCCTCGGAGGATTCTTGTAAGTCGGATTATTTGAGTTAGTCGGAAACCTTTACTATTGCGAGGTAGATTGCCACGTGTCTTTACTTAATTGAGCCATGTCAGCAGGCTAAATTTGGTATCAACAATTACCAATGAAACTTCCACTCTCTCTTCAGACATCATGATTATTCTGGAATGAGAATATGGTACTGTTTCTCTCTCCCTATGTGTGTGCGTGTGTATTGGGGTTTTAAGATTTCTAGAATAAGGTTCTAAGAATGAGTGTTGGCTTTAATGGTGTTGAAATTTGAGGTTTAAATACGTAACTTGGGCTCTCATGGTGTCTGACTTTACGAAAAACGGTTGGTGATGTTAGTGTTGGGTTGATTCCATTTTTGAAGGATGCTCGGGGTTTGGTTCGTTTTTTAAGGAGATGATGGGTTTAGTTCAATGTTTTTTGACAAATTTTTGTTTATGTTTTCTAGATATAATTAGTTTGTTTTTGCAGATCTAATTTTTTGCATATCTAATCAGGTATACATTTTGTCTCTGATTGGAACTGTGTGTTTATTGCTCAAATTAGCCTTTTGCAAATCTAATTTTTTGTTTGTGTTTTGGTTTTATGTTTTTTTAGATTAAAACAATCAGGTATACATCCTCTCTCTAATTAAAACTTTGTGGATTTCATTAATATATTATTTGTGTATGATTCTTGATTAATCTATATTATTTCAGATATGTTGTTTTGGGTAAGGTAAGTGTAAGGACACAAATTTCCAATTGAGTCCTTTGTAGTTTTGGCTCAATTCCGGACAAAAACGTTTGAGTCATAGAATAGAGTATATTAATCATCTTTCAAGCCTATGACGTGTTTGTTGAATACGTAGCGGCCAAGTGTATAAAGTTTAATCAAAATGTCGTGGTTTATGTGCCTTGTATCAACGTCATCAACAGTGGTTCATCCTCCCAAGGTATGAATGCATCACACACATATATAGGAGCTTGGAATAGTTTATATTGGGTGTTAGGTTTCAAAATTGTATTTTTTTTCCAGATGTTTTCTATTAAAACTTTTATAAAAAGTATATAAAGTTTCTGGGCTTACAAAGAATTTTTTGGACAATCTGTGAGTTCGTTTGAAGTGCCGTTCAAATGAGATTGTCATTCAAACCACAAGTCGTTCGAACGAGATTGCCAACGACTTCCCATTGTGGCATACTGGAACTTCATTCGAAATGTCATTCGAACGAGATGGTCGTTCTGACGAGATTTCCAACGAGCTTCTAACGAGTTCATACTGGAACTTCGTTAGAAAACTCGTTCCAACGAGAATGTCGTTTGAACGAAATGTCGTTCGAACGAGATTTGGCGGGAACATGTTTTTGGCAGTTTTAAGCATTTTTGCCCACTTTTCCACTTGGTTTTACCGCATTACTTTTTGCTAAATATCTATGTGCGGGAATAACTTTTTCTAAGTTAACTTTTTCATATCCTACCAACCTCTAGAGAGTGTTTGAGAGCAAAATTGTTTTTGGAAAAAGTTCATTGGTTTTGAGTGCTAATTTTCAAGGAGAAAATAATTTATCACTCTTGTTTACACCCATAGTTGTGTTTATCCAAGTTCATATATATATATATATACATCTTGTTTGGAGTTTTGGCACCGATTTTCTCTACACCATTGAAGAAGAGAAGTTTGGGTTTGCTTCTAACTCCCACAAAGAAGAAGAGTTTTTCGTGATTTATCCACTTGGAGAAAGGCTCCTAGTTCGGGTGACGGTGACTACATAAAGTCCGATTGGTGGATTCTGAGACCGTGGTGGAGCTTCGGGGTTATTTGCTAAGTGGAGGTGTTTGCAAGAAGGAGCGTCGAGGCTTGAGAGGGACCGAGTCGTGTGATGTAAGTCTTTTGTCTTGTAATTGTAAATTCCATACTTAGTGGATTTTAGGCTAGGGCCGTCCGAGGTTGTTTCCCGTTGTGGGTTTTTCCTCGTACATCGCGGCGTAGTGTGATTGATTTATTTTATCTTGTACAATGACTTAGAACTCATGCTTAGGATAATTCAAGATAAAATTGGTTTTAATTGTCACACTCAATTTAATTTGGTGCATAATTAAATATTGGGTAAAGTTTATTTAATTCAAGTCTATTGATTAAAACTGGTTTGGCCTAATTTGGTAATATTGATAAATATGACTTAGGCAAATTCTAGGACTTGGACTAATTAATTCTGGTTAAGGGAAATTGAAATTAGTGTGTGTGTTTAAGTTAATTTCACTTGGTTGAATTTTAATTTCAAATAGAAATTAAAATCTATTTGTTTGTTTAGATTGAACCATCACATCGCTTTCGCATCTATTTCATAAAAAGGACACATATTATATTTTTAAAGTAAGAAATTAAAAATTAGGGGCTCCACACTCCTTCAAATTGGTATCAGAGCCAAAAATGATAAATTACTTCGTTAAGATCTTTTAAATATTTTTGGCTAAAATGGAATTTTCCCCATTTTCAAAATTTCCTATTTTCGATGGTTCAAACTACGCGTATTGGAAATCGCAAATGAAATCGACACTAAAATCTATCGATGAGAGAGTTTGGATGTCTGTTGTTAACGAGTGGTCCCCACCAACTCACTTAGTTGAAAATGAACGTGTTCCCAAACCGGCCGATAGATGGACTGGGAATGAGTTTAAACTTTCTAATTTTAATTCCCGTGGTTTGAATGCCTTGTTTAGCGCTGTCACACCAGATGAATTTCGACGTATTATGACGTGTGAAATCGCTAAAGAAGCTTGGGATATTTTACAACTAACTCATGAAGGAACTAGTGTCGTTAAAGCTTCGAAACTCCAAAACCTCACCACTCAATTTGAAACTATCAAAATGAACGATAATGAAACTTTTGATGAATTTTATGCTAGACTTTTCGATATTGTCTATTCATCTTTTAATTTGGGTGAGAAAATACCCGATAACCGAGTTGTAAAGAAAATTTTAAGGTCCCTACCCGATAGATTTATTCCAAAAGTGACCGTTTTAAATTCTTTACCAACTTTAGCCTCTACGAAATTAGAAGAGCTTGTAGGTGATTTACAAACCTATGAACTAGACATGTTTACCTCTAAAACTGAAAAGAAAATAGAAAAGGGGGTTGCTTTAAAAGCCCGAAAAGAGGTCAAACAAGTAGTAGAGAGCGAGAGTGATAGTGACAGTGACTCAGAAGACATGGCTTTGTTTGCTCGAAAATTTAGAAAATTTCTTAAATTTAACAAAGATAAATTTAAAAATGATTTTAAGAAATTTGAAACTTCTAAGCATGACAAAGTCGAGAAGATCCCTAAACCTATTAATGAACAACTAAATAGGGACGAGTCTAATAGGTGTTTTGGTTGTGAGGGTTATGGCCATAGGGCTTCTGAGTGCCCCACTAAACTAAGGAAAGAGGGTAAACGGCCCATTGCATATAATACGACCCTTAGTGATAGTGATAAGGAAGAGGGACCCGATTCCCCCACTAAACCTAATTTTGTGACTTTTATGGCTAGTCATGTGAGTGATAGTGAGAACTCATCGATTGATGAAACTTTAACACATGACACTTCCACGGTCATAGTTTATGATTCTCTTATTTTTTATGATAGTGAGAGTGGAGAAGAAAGAGAGAGTGAAAATGAAGAAGAGGTTAATGTGAGTGAACTTCAAAATGCTTTTCAAGAACTTTATAAAGAATCTATTAAATTAAAAAGAGCTAACTTGAAGTTAGAAGCTAGTTTGAAAGAACGTGTCAAGGTCGTTGATAATAGTATGTTGGTTGAAGACCTTAGGACACGAGAGAAAGCTCTTCTAGAGAAGCTTGATATATATAAGGCGAGAGAGATAGCCTTAGGGGTTTAATGGAATCCTTGAAAAAGGAGCTTCTTGCCTTTAAAGAGCGAAATGTTTTAATAGAGTCTAACATTTTAGAATTGCAAAATAAATTAAAAGACGCTAGTAATGTCAAATTTGATTTGGAGTGTCGTTCGAAAAAATAAGATAAAATATTAGGAACGGTCCAAATTAAAAATGACACTTGTGGTTTAGGCTTCAATACTTGTAATGAATTTGCTCATAACGCCAAAACCAATGTTTTAGGAGAATCTAATAGGAAAGTTTTTAGAGATCACTCCTTAGGTAAATCTTTTCGACATGTTTTTACTTGTACATTTTGTGGTCGAAAATGTCATCTTAAGAAATTCTGTTTTGATCTTAAACGAATTCCTCGAAAATCCCAACGTAAAGCAACCAAGGTATTTAAAATTCCTACACACCAAGATAGTCATTCTTCATTAATTTGGGTTAGGAAATCTGACTTGGTTGCCTTGCAAAATAGGGTTTTTGATTCTCATTTACTTTCACATGCTTCCTCCCTTGCTAAATCTAAAGGATGAATGTGTTAGTGCTTCCATACTTTAGCTTTTGTACTTCATGCTATATTCACATGCTAAATGTATGCTTGTTTAATCATTTTCTAGTCCTTACTTTATATTATATCACATGCTAGAATAATGATTTTTGTTTATCATTTGAAGTTTTTATCTCTTGATAATTTAAGTTTAATGAAAAATTCAAGTGATTTTTGTTTTGTCTTTTGAGTATATATTTTTATTTTTGGTTATAAATGTCAAAAACTCAAAAATATTTTATTTTGTGTGTATTTTGGTTTGACACACTTTAAGTGGCATATACGTGTGTTTGAATCCCTCCTTTTAACTTTTGGTTTAGATTGTCAATCCTTAAAATGTTCTTTACCATGCTTACACGGAGTAGTTGGATTTTGTGTTGTTTAAATGGATTCTATTTTTTTATGCCTCTATTCACACATGCACGATCTCTTTTGAAATTTTAATGTCACATGTTATATTTGAGCTTTGTGAGGTGTTCTCGTACCAATCTTGTCATCTACATATTTGTGACCTAGGAGGACTAGTGCATGTCAAAATCCATTGCACGTGAGATTTGTGTGAAAAATGAAAACATGATAAATATAAATGTGCACGGGAAAGGGCTCCGAAAGGACTTAGTTATCCTTTGCGATTGTAAGCCACCTTTTGAAATGTACCTAAAAGAAATACGTGGTCCAAAGGCCTAAAAACAGAAAAATGCCACTAAAAGAAAAATAATTGCCAAGGCCTATGTTTAATTGATATATTCATTCAATATAAAAAGAATATATATGTGCTTCTTCAGGGAGATTGGATGGTATATCAACGATTTGCACAATGTCCGTTTATCCTAGTTGTACTTTCAATGTCATGACTCTATTGGTTTGTATAATCATCAACATGCAAGGCTTGTATGCATTGTGTATGTTTGTTCATTGAGTTCAATTCTATATTTTCACATGAGGTTATATTCAAATGTGATGAAGTTTGCAATCAATTGAGAACTCCGTGAACATGTTTTAAGTGATTGGGTCTAAATTTAAGCATTACTAGTTCACACCCCAACACTTCCGTTTTCATATGACACATTTTTGCCATACGAGTGTGAAAGACTTCTATTATATTTTGTATGTGTCATCTGTATGTTTATATCTATATATGTGTACTTGAGTCTCTTTGGTATATATTATGTATACATATATTTGATATTTTTGTTTAGTCTTTGCCTTGATTTCTAATCCATAGATGCTATAATTCATACTTGGTATCCATCTTATTGCAGTCTCTATTGATATCACATGCTTAACAATTTATATATCATATTGGTATCCAATGTTATTTCTTGGATTAGTTGAATCTTTGTTTCCCAAGTGCTTTAACGTTCTCATCTCATTCTATTTATCCCTTGATTAGTTTAGAGGGTGTATATGCTTTATTTGAGGGAGATAAGTTAATGTTTAATTTGTTACCTTTGTCTATTCCTGAACAAAAAGGGAGAGAATACTAGGGGGAGAAATGGTATCTAATCCTATTATTATCGTATCTTAATTTCTTAGTTTGGGGGAGCTTTATCTTTGGGGGAGATGTCTTTCTAAGTAGGTCATTTGTTTGATAAAGGGGAGAATTAAGTTAGGGGGAGTAATTATTTAATTGCATTTAATATTTTGATATTCCCTATGCGTTTGATAGTTTGTTCAAGTGTGCAGGAATAATTCAAACTGGCTACATTCAACATCGGCAAAGATATTGATCCTTGGGGTTGTTTGAGTCAAGCATTGTATTTTTATTTTAGGTGGGATTTTTTATTAGTCTAGTAGAGCTTGACGGCCCTTTAGGATTTTTGTATAGTTTTTGTCCCGGAAGAGCCAAAGGGGGAGATTTGTAAGGACACAAATTTCCAATTGAGTCCTTTGTAGTTTTGGCTCAATTTCGGACAAAAACGTTTGAGTCATAAGATAGAGTATACTGATCATCTTTCAAGCCTATGACGTGTTTGCTGAAGACATAGCAGCCAAGTGTATAAAGTTTCGTCAAAATGCCGTGGTTTATGTGTCTCGTATCAATGTCATCAACAGTGGTTCCATCCTCCCAAGGTATGAATGGATCACACATATATATAGGAGCTTAGAACAGTTTATATTGGGTGTTAGGTTTCAAAACTGTATTTTGTTTTTCAGATGTTTTCTATTAAAACTTTTATAAAAAGTATATAAAGTTTCTGGGCTTAAAAAGAATTTTTTGAACATTCTGTGAGTTCGTTCGAAGTGTCGTTCGAACAAGATTGTCGTTCGAACCACAAGTCGTTCGAACGAGATTGCCAACGACTTCCCATTATGGCATACTGGAACTTCGTTCGAAATGTTGTTCGAACGAGATGGTCGTTCTAACGAGATTTTCAACGAGCTTCTAACGAGTTCATACTGGAACTTCGTTTAAAAACTCGTTCGAACGAGAATTTCGTTCGAACGAAATGTCGTTCGAACTAGATTTGGCGGGAACAGGTTTTTGGAAATTTTTAGCAGTTTTGCCCACCTTCCCACTTGGTTTTACCCCACTACTTTTGCTGAATATCTATGTGAGGGAATAACTTTTTCTAAGTTAACTTTTTCATATCCTACCAACCTCTAGAGAGTGTTTGAGAGCAAAATTGTTTTTGGAAAAAGTTCGTTGGTTTTGAGTGTTAATTTTCAAAGAGAAAATAATTTATCACTCTTGTTTACACCCATAGTTGTGTTTATCCAAGTTCATATATATATAATTTTTTCTTGGAGTTTTGGCACCGATTTTCTCTACACCATTGAAGAAGAGAAGTTTGGGTTTGCTTCTAAATCCCACAAAGAAGAAGAGTTTTTCGTGATTTACCCACTTGGAGAAAGGCTCCTAGTTCGGGTGACGGTGACCACATAAAGTTTGATTGGTGGATTCCGAGACCGTGGTGGATCTTCGGGGTTATTTGCTAAGTGGATGTGACGATTTGATAGTGTTTTGTTATGCGTCATCATTTCATTTTTGTGCTTTATAATGTGTGGAGTCATTGAGATGTGATTTGAGATTATTTCCTACATGATTGACTCATAATTGCCTTTAATGCACACTTGCACGTATTTGTTTGATTATTGTACTTATCTCACACATGTTGGTCGGAGTGTTTTCATCTCAATTCTGTCTTTAAAATGAGCCATATGTGATAAAATTTGACAATGAAAGTAGTGAATGTAATGCGTGATTGCATTGATTATCCTAATGAGTTCATTTATTAGGAGTATTCGGATTCATCATGCAATATGTTATGCATGATTGCATTGATTATCCTATCAGATTTGTTCACGCCCATTCATTTCATATCCATGATTTGGTTATCTTAGTGTAAATTCATGGTGTGTAATTTTTGTAAAATTATTTTTGCATTTTTTTAGAAAAAAATTTTAAAATCAAAAATAGTTTGTGGAAGGCTTTTGAGTATATTCTGATGATCGTAGTTTATTTGATTTGATTATCGTGATACTCCATCTTTATTCTTTGTTTATTATTACCTTGACAATTTCGAATCAATAAAAAGGGGGAGAACGAATTATGATTTAATGGGGGAGTTTTTATATTATGGGAGAGATTTAGATTATTTAATCTTATGTTTAATTTATGTTTATCTTATATCAAACTCGATGCATCACGAAGGTATTTTCTTTATCCCATGTGTGGAAGTACAAAGTTTAAGATCATGTTTGGCATACCCTAATGAGAAAAGCTTAGAGATTTAAAGTTTTTCAAGTAGAAGATTTGGAAGAAAAGTTTTAGACTTACATATTTAGTTCCTTGTCATTTTTGGGTTCATGGGAGGGTATTGGATTTGTATATGCATTTGATTTGATAATTCAAATGTTTTGTATCAGCATATACATGGGGGGATATTTGTAAGGACATATTTTATAAGTCCCGTTTACATTAGAGTATGTCATGCACCACTACAAACCATCGAAGATTTATTCAAGTTGGAAGATGTATCAAGATGGATATGAATATCAAGGTTCTTTAACAAAGAAGCCTCTGCGAGATTAATTTTGGTAAGGTTGTGTTTACGTCCCTTGACGGTTCATTATAAGTGTTGGGATTATTTTTCTAAACTTGTTTTAAACACCAGAGGCATTGTTTTCGTCAAAATAGTTTTTTCTAAGTGTTGAGGCGGGGTTTATTAAAAAATAATTTTTGACGCTCTGGCCATTCGGGGGACAACTGTCTGTCATTCAAACGACAACGTCATGTCATGCGATGTCGTTCAAACGACATCATTTCTCATTTGAGCGACTGCACCGACTCAAGTTTTTTATAAATAGCTCATTAAACGAGACTTTTTCTTAGAGGAGACCCGAGTGTTACCGCTCTACGAAAACTGCAATCTGCAAAAACATTCAGTCTTCTCCTTTAAGGTTTGAAACCTTGTTTTTCAATTCACAAAACATTATAATATTTTTATACAATCTCGTTGAAGTTCGCTCTTGTAGAGAGGGTAATTCTAAGGCTGATCTGGGTACCGCTTGAGGGAGGTGCTAGTTTGACTACGACTGCGGTCATTGGGAGTACTTGCGGGTGTCCTTATTGTCTTGTGGATTTATTACCGGAGTCCATTGCTGAGTTAGGTTACGGCCTTGTGGGTATATGCGGATATTCATTGCAGATTTTGCTGGTAATATTGTAAGTTGTAATGCAAATTATTAGTGAAGTAAAAGGTTTTTGCTCAAAGGGGATTTTGTTTCGAAATTTGTTTCTTTTACCTGCATGCTTTATTTATTTAATGGATTAAATCACTAATATGCGTGTTTAGGGTTTAAAAAGATAAAAGTGGATTGATTAAAATTTAAAAATTTATTTTTACCCAAAGCACACACTAAAGAGACTTAAAGTGCGTTCTCATAAACAAATTATCACCATGAGAAGTCATACATATCGGGCATTCAACCGTGATGAGGGTTAAGTACAGGTGGTAACACGAGAATGTAAATGCATACGGTGTACACATATTGGGAGACAAGTGTGAATGTGGTAAATGCAAAATTTTTAATATGACTTGCTCCCTTGTGATTGCAATACGTGCCAAACTAAGTATCAATCACACGCGATATGTTAGTGAGTACTTCACAATAAGCAACCATATTAAAACATGCATACCCCAATTATATCCCTTTAACCACGTAGCTTAATGACATTTGATATATCTTACCGAGTCGATACCTAACTTGAATCTAAGACGTGATGTTGGAAGGATCGTCTCCACTCGTCGTAGGAATGAGATGGATCTTGTACAAAGGAGACCAATTCATTGCAGCTATTACCGCCAGCCGTGTCACACACACAAAAGATGCATGGTATTCTTACAGAAAATGATATATAATATCCCCCAACATCTGTTACACGTTAAAATCTCATCGGGATTGCAACATCATCGTTATAAGTAAGTTCATTTTTTGATATGGAATATTAAGATTTCACCGTGTTGTACTCTTTTATACATCATTGCATATCTTAATTTAATTTTTAGGAATATCTCCTACTTTTTTATTTATTGAAGTGTTTGGTTCATTTAATTTACATTTATATTGCCAAGGGTATAGATATACCTCATACCCACAATTGGATACGACCTAGCCCTGGTATCACTTTTGTATTGAGCCTACGATAACACCACAGTTTGGATGCCACCTTAGATGGATGGGAAACATACGTACTAACATGACACCATGGTGTGACACCCTGACTAATTAAATACCGGGTAGATACTCCTTTATTAAATTAATACAAAATGCCAAGTTGGTTCAGTTCATAGCATCACTGTCGAAAACTTTTTAACAATTACGAGCCACCTAATATTTAAAAAGTGAGTTGCCAATTTTTAATTAAATCTGATTAACATGCAAGTAGATAAGAAATGCTAACATAACCACCACAATGAAATGACAATAGTACAACCATACCATAATAATGAGTCTGTAAGAATACTCCTCACAACAAACCAAATACAGGAATAACAAATACTAAGTTTGAATCATAATTAATTACAACCCGAGATCTGAAATAAACTGAATAGATAAGATGTTTCTAAAAGAAATGGGCCGACATGCCCAACTGATGTGGAAATCTACTAATAGAGTCAAGATTGAAAGTGGAGGCATCTACTATTAAGGTCCTGTAACTTCCACAGCAGCTACATTATGTCACCTGAATGGAACTCCTATGCATGGTGTCCTTGTGGCTGGGCACCTAAAAGGTTTTTACAAGAATATATATTTGAATGAAAACGGGTCAGAGCCTGATTATGGAAAATAGTTTAAAATATAGTAAGTGTTTTAATGATAATAAAACAATGAATGAAAAATACATGTTAGGACGTGCTCTCAAATGAAATACTCACCTCTCGACTATTTGTGCACTCCTAACGTACCCATACCCATTCTAGTTATTCCCATATCTAACTAGTCCAAAATAAATTCTAACATTACTATACGATTCTCGCTTTAATTCCGAAATCTTCATTTAAAAGAGATCTTTACATTTATTCTCGGTTTCCCATTATTAGTAATACTAATTACTAGAGATCATCTATTTTATCTTTACAGAACGTTGCTATAATTATACTCACAATTAAACATGACGGTTCATTTCAATTAATAGTATATCATTCTCATCATAAATATACATTACTAGCACCCCGAGACAAAGCTGCGGTGCACACATACTCTGCTATCCAATCCCGATACATCATGTACATAAAGACCACGCATTCCGAATCTCTCAGGAATTATTTTCAGATAACAACAATCACACAAAATGGAGGTGAACATAGTTCACATCACATGGGTCACGCACATACCTATGCTCCCATGATCAGCATAATTATTAACCTCTCAATAAGTCCTTCTCTGACCTATGCCCTCGAGGTACCAATCTAAATCCCCCCGTAGGCACACAAAGATTAGATGGCCCTAATCGAACACAGACCTCCCATGATAGCAAGTATGGTATGTATGTTATACACATAAAACCACATATACCAAGCATTCTCACATCTTAGATATCTCGTATTATTAATATAGGTATACTTCTCATTCTTATACCATCATTTAATGTTATACGGTCACAAGTCCCTGAAATTCGTATATTAACGTTATCAATCCTTCTCACGTCATAATTAGGTACTCGTTTCCTACTCCACAATTGTCATCCGATTTTATTATAAGGTTCTAAGTTCTACTCCTCAACGTACCCCAATTCTCACAATTATACCCACTAATCAATAAGGGAAGGTTAATACTCCAAAATAAGTCTACGGAACGTTTGAAATGAATCAGGCCAAAAAGGCCATTCTGTCAACTCGTTAGAAGTCTTGTTCGAACGAGGTCGTTCGAACGAGTGTCATTCGAACGAAAGGCTTCGAATAAACTACCAACTCGTTAGAAGGAATACTGTCATCTAGTTAGAAGCTCGTTCGAACGAGGTCGTTCGAATGGCTTGGGCAGGTCTTTTAATGAGATTACAGTTTTCGCCCAGAAATTTCCCCAATTTGTTTTTCTTCAATTTCTCTCCCTTAAATCCATACTAAGATCGTCCCAAATGAGTTTTAACGTGAATAAACTACTCTAAGTTATCCTAAGTCACTATTTAACATATATTTGGTGTTAATTCTTCCTAAATTAACATGAAATCATCAAACTTCTTAAATCTTGTCTCAAGCCCTATAAACATGTAGCCAAAATTTTAATGTCTACAATCACTTCCTCATAAATCCATTTTTAAACCATCATAAGATATATTTTGGATATGAAATCCATCCAATAACATTCTACATGCAATCCCTATATCATATTATGAATTCTACCTCCAATTTCATGGGTTTTCATCAAACTTCCAATATAAGACAAATATTCAATTCTAAGCACGGAAGAAACATTCGCTTGAAATTAATGTAATTAAACCACTTGCCTTAGATGTTCTGATTTGATGTTGAAGGATTGAATGTTGATTCTCCTCCCTCTCTCTACCAATTTCTTCCAAAGATAGTGATGGTGGCTAGGGTTTCCTTTTTGGAACTTCTTCCAACTCTTCCTATAACTCCCGTACCCCTCTAACTTTCCAAATGATGATAATGGCTTAGTGGGTTCTTTTCTAATATAAAAATAACCTCTCAAATTCGTGGGTTTTAACTTCCTTATTTTTAAAATTACCAAACTACCCTTTTGGGTTGCCGGTATGGCCTAAAAATGCCCCGGGACCCAAACTAAACCCCCGTCTAGTGTTTTCTGACTATTTCGACCCTTCCGGACACGCTGACGCACTCAAAATGACCATTCAGTTGATAAAAATAAAATTCACTTTTTAATTCAATTAATTACGTTCCTGACGCGACTGACATGCACGTCCCAATTAAATTTTCCAAATTGCCGTATAGCTACCGAGTGACAATTTAAATATCATAAATACTCATGTATTACCATACATACTTGGAAATAATAAATTTTAACATCATAATCAAATACCAACTCACATCTCGTTAGTATTTATACCCGAATTAATTTCCAATTAATTCTCATTTAATTTAATTAATCCCTTAAATAAAAATCAATAAAATTACGGGGTATTACACATGGTGACTCTACTCATTTACGCAAAAGGGCACATTTATTCCAATTGGTGACATTGCTTACAGATGTCGACTTTTACGACCACACCAGATTTAATACATTACACTACATAGGTAATTCATCACTACCCTAGCTCAGCGATAGTGGTCATATACTCACCCATTTTATTTATCTATGGGGGAGTTTAACATCACAATGCAGGATGTTGAGGTCATGTTAGGATTATAGGTTGGCAACCTTCCTATTACTGAAAATGGCACACCATATGGGCATAATAATTTGTGAGATTTATCCCATGTGTACGTTGAAGCTAGCCTAGATAATTCAGAGTTTGGTATTGGTGCCCGACTAAGGGTGAACTGTCTAATTGACTGAATTGGGATTTTACCATATAATGTTGATGGAACCTCCCTTGCTATATATACATGCATGTATGTCTTGCATATGATTGGAGACACGCTGTATCCCATAAATTTGATACAGGCGTGAAGTTATGATACCTCCAATTCCTCCAATTTTTATGATGGACTATGGATTATAACTGGGAAGGTGTTGTTCTCGCGATGTTGTACGACAAGTCATCTTAAGCTACACTTCATGATGTTAAAGATATAGATATAGTTGGACCATGGGTGCTACTTCAGGTAAATTTAAGTTGCCTTTGCTATGTCCTTTATAGTTTCATATGTAATACATATTATAAATGGATTTTCTTTAACATATATCCATAACTATGGTAATACGAGCGTCTATCTCACGTGTGACCCGAACGAGTATTACGGGATCCCGTTGTGGCTAGTATGGGTGAGAGCGACGGTGCACTACCTCCCGGATCTCTCGAATAAAGGTAATTTAACACATATTTTATACCAGTTGATTATCAAGTTAGATGCATTGATCCTCCCTTACATTATATTGGTTAATAGTAAATAACATAGTCTTTTCGTTTAAAGATGACTTACTTCTTGACAGTTCAAACTATTAGGTTTGGGCCCTCCATAGTCTTCCCAACGATGTGCTTTTGGTAGTTTTGGACTTCCAATGCATCAGAAAAATAATAAGGTATGAAAATGTTATAATTTTCCACTAGGCACGACTATTAGTCACATCGTTCGAAGAAAAACTCGTGAATGTTTTGAAGAGAACCTATTTCTCAGCGTATCAAACTATTAGGTTTTATCCATTCTTAGTCCATGTTCTTTCTTTATGTAAGCCTCTAGAGAGAGCAGATATCTCTAATATCTAATAAAATTCTATTAGGCGTATTCTCTTTCTCTAAAAAAATCTTAGAAATCTAAAATTTATTCCATAGTTTCTTTTAGACCAACGTAATATTGAGATATTTTTATTTTGTATATGTTGTACCCCGTTATCTAGGTGAGAAGCACCAACACATGTAACAACTACATATTTAATTGCCAACTCATATATCTTGGCATTTATATACCCTCTTAGTTATATAGAATATGATGTCATTTCTATATCCTAATCGCAAATGATAAGACACTCATATACAGAGGACGTCGTGGCAGAGTTACTACACCGATGCTATATCAGGTCTGATACATAGAGGGACAAGATACCCATCATTAAATTTGAGGTCTTAGAGTGGTACAATTGGTGCCTCTGGAAGTTTGATATACGATAACATGTTCTCGTCGCATGCGACACAGTGAGGAGTTGCATCGGTCGGATATGCGTGGATGAGCTAATACCGATTTATCTATATTTCACGTGAATTACATCGAGATATGGGAGAATTTGAGACATAATATATTCGATGGTGAGCCATATATGGGTAACATGTATGGAGATTACCCCTACATGTTGTGGTATCAACACTTTACCTGTCGATTCATTAGCCAAATTTAGGTTGACTTCGCCATCCCCACATGGTGCACTCTCTTATTTACTTCATTAATACGTATTATTTAACTATAATTAATTCTCTAAACTCTTACTAGCGTATAATTCCTCGTGTTGTTATAGATACAATGGTTGATTGATATACACGTGCATTCTAACATTGGATTGTTAGACCCCGCTTACTCAAGGATGCCTTATTAGAGATCATAGGGATGTGCAGTATAAGATTAGTTGTAGCCCGTGAGGTTGGAAGAGTAAAGGAAGTCGTGCAACCACATGTACTCGAGCAGGAACTTGTTCTTAGTGGGAGGGGTGTTCATAGGGTACCTAGAGCACACCCTTGCCGAGGCAAGCAAGGACCACGACAGCATACATGCCATCGACTTGAGCCATCAATGGTTGTGGACGTACAACCTCCCACAATGGTGACTTTCTAGCACTTTCTAATTACCTGAGGATATTTTGGATTCCCCACACACGAATTTGAGAGAGGACTCTCCTTTTAGAAATTCCAGCACCTTTGGTGCCATATTGCCACTCCATCATTCGAGCATACTATTGGGACTACCTCGTAACCATATTACTCACGTATGGAGTCGCAAGAGCCTTGAGATTTTTGTGGATTACTTGTTCATCACCTCACCTCAATCGACTCGAACATCTAATTAGTCACAAGAGTCATTTCACGACCCCTACAACCGATGACTATGATGAATCGATATATAGAATACACTTTGGACAAGTCGACTCTTGTTATTTCACATAAAGAGGTTATTTTTTAGGCCATAGGGCCAGCAACCAAGGACACACTTGTTAAGATTCACCCTATTACAAGAAATGATGTTGAGTGTGTGTCTGCTCTTGCGAAGGATAGAGGCTGAGGTAGAGGAAGGTCAATTCATTTACTATGACTTTTTGTAGCACTTCGAGCTTAATATATTCACTTCCATCTTTGTCATAAAACATAAATTCTTTGTGCAAATGCATGATGTTCTCCATCCTGATAATTAATGTGATAAACTATCCATAGTCTATAACTCCATTCCCATCAATCTCTTTCTATTCACACAGTGATATTTTGTTAGTAAAACTTAAATATTAGTTTAAAATCAATTAAATATATAACAACAATATTATCGTCCTAAAATGGAGATAGAAAATAATAGAAAAATTGATGAACTTATAAATAATAATGGAGAATGAGGATGAGAGATAATGAGAATAACATATATTTTTACGTGATTCGGCCCAAGATGGAAACCTACATCCACGGAGTGTTTATCCCTTTGTACTCTTATTGAGGATACAATTTAGGGTTGCATTGACAGCATAATAATCGGGGAGATGAGATCAGATCCGTTTTCTAGGTGGACACGTTCCCTATTTACAGGTAATTCCTAAGGAATATTTTTTAGGATAAACGTATTGCCATTATAGGTCAAAAGTTACACCTACATACATGTGCTAATTGATTGAATAACAAACTTATTCTCTTAGATCACATGCTAATGTCTCTAAAGGGCGTGCAGATCACGCTCTTGTAACAATCACATTCCCTTATCCCATATGAATGGTGAGAAAACTATAGTGTGCATATGATAACACACGCGCATGATATGAGCAATCATTCCTGCTATGTGTGGCAACTGTCCATGTGGTAGCCATGTAGATTAATAACTGAGCCGACCTCCTCCTCTAGGTGATGCCGAGCACATTGCGGATCCACATTCGATAATATTTTGGACTTTAGGTAGGTTGTGACTAAAAGGGTGTAATAATAATCCCCCGAGACTTCATGCATAAGCTCTAGGTTATGATGCATAGTGAGTGGATGGAGTATTTTAATCTGCTTGTACTAAAGTGGAGGGTCGTCATGTGGTTGGCTTGGGCCGACCAGATTGCCTTTGTCCATGCGAGAATCTGTGAGGACACGTTCTTTAATTTGATTCAGAAAGTTCTTTAATTTTTTCAACAAAATCTTAGTTTTGGTTTCATATGCCAAACATTAATTAGTATAGTCCCGTGCATTCTATTTTACCATTAGGCTCGAGGCTTTTATTTTCTCAGTTAGGTTCTGGACTGTTTCTCTAGTTTGGTGTTGTTCCTAAGAGTCCTAGTATAAAGTGTGTTAATGTCAGGGAGATCATCATTATCAGACTCATTAAGTACAATGTGTGAGTTATACCCTAATTCATTATTTGTTATACTCACACACACATTCAATTCATCATACATGCATTCATTTTGACTCACACACATCATCATAGAGGTACTACTAGAAGTATCAGTTGTATTAATATTATCCTAGCAAAGAGCATATAAAACGAAAGTAGGCAAGACATCATGGGACATAACATCATCAGGCATAATAACATCAAATTCAACATTATTTGCAGACATATCATCATAATAAACTATTTTAGTAAAAAATGGCATGCACGGGTCAAAAGTGTTGGAAGATTTAGTCTCATCTTCTCCAGAATCACTTAAATTATCCCAAGTCTTACTGATATGTGCTCCAGCAAAGTTATTCAATTTAACCATACAACTTATAGCTAAGTGACTTTTTTTTCCACATCTAAAACACGGGGTGTTGTTAAGGTCTCTTTGAGGTTTGTGATTGGTCTTAGTATTATTTTTGTGATAATATCTGTCATAAGGTTTGTTATTGGAGTGGTTAGGATATTCAACCTTTCCTTGTTTAGAAGCAGTCTTGTTTCTAAACTTTAAAATTTTCTTAAATTATTTTGACATGAAGGCTATCTGATTATCCAGTGTCTCCAAATCACATTCCCCATCAGAGTTCAGGTCAATATTAGGCATAACTAACTGAGGTGAGATCACTTTAGACTGAAATACAACATTTGATTTAAATGCCTTTTTTATTATTGGAAGATGTTTTTTAAATTCAAGTTCAATTTCTACAATCTTAAGTTTTCTACTAAGGAGTTTAGGGTATGGATCGTCTATCTCCTCAATTGCATATATTTTGTTATCAAACTTAGGGGGAAGGGATCTTAGAATTTTATATACAATTTATTTCCTATTGTACATTATACCATTTGCATGCATTTTGTTATAATGTCAGCCAATCTAATGTAGAATTCATCAAAAGTCTCAGTCTCATGCATAAGCAAAGTGTTATACTGTTGTATCAACATTTGTGTTTTGGCAGCCTTAACACGTTCATCCACTTCATGGGTTGTGACTAATGTGTCCCAAGCTTCCTTAGATGTAGAGCAAATAGAAATACGTTTAAATTCGTGCTCATTAACAGACATGAAAATTGAATTTTTCCCTTTATTATTACTTAAGGAGGCGTGTTTCTCTTATTTAGTAAACTCACTGAGGAGCTTCTTAATCCTTTCAGTATTACCCTATGTTATAGGCTTAGTTGGGTGAGAATATTCATTTTCAACTGCATCCCAAACATCATCTCCCAATGTACCTTGGATAAAATCAATCATCCTTACTTTTCAGTAACAAAAATTGGTTCCATCAAATAGGGGAGGTCTGGACAGATTTCCAAGAGGCTTAAAATTTTTGTCTTTAAAAGATTTTTGAACAATTTCAAAGTACATGATCAAAAGTTTTGAAGAAAGCACTCAGCTCTCATACCAATTGAGAAACACTCACTACAATCATTTTAAAAAGTTAAATGAGTTCCGAACTACTTTTGAAGAAACTCTGAGAAAAATCTCGAATAGAACACAAAATCTGTTAAAACAATTTGTAAGAACAAATCACTTAATAATATTGGAATAAAGTTTTTAGTTTAAACCTAAGTTTATGCAACAGATTGTAGTAATGGAAGATTAAAATACACACACTTGAGACATATATTTTTTACATGGTAAAACCCCATAAAAATTTGGGAAACATCCACTGAGGTCTCTACACCTCAAAAACAAATATCCACTAAAACAATTAAGGTTAAAAGCATTCAACAAATCATACAAAACATACCTATTCGAAGTCCAGATATATACCTACACTCCTCGATTATTTTTTGACTTCTTTAAGGCTCTAAAGTTGTCATTTCTTTGTTCTTTAGCTCTTCTCCCTTTCTCCTTTAGCTTTACGTCGACTCAAAAATCTCTGTCTGTCAACCAACAACACTCTTTTGTGATGGTGAGTGATTATTTTGTGAGTGTTGTGCCTAAAATCACATGCATGCACTCACACACACTTAATTACAAACAATTCCTATGAATTTACAAAATTCTAAGTATCAAACCTCTTTTTCACACTACTGTAATTCAACTTGATCTTTTTTCACAAAATATTTTAGATATGTAAATATTTAGAATATTTAAAATATAGATCCTTTAGAACTTATTTATATGCAATTTTTTCGAACTGAAAAATCTTAACAGATCTTAAATATGCAAGTCTTTATTTCAGGTCTGTAGAAACTGAGAAATGTTGGATAAAAAAAGTTATTAAAAAACTTACAAAATAGTTATCCAACACAAGAGAATGGTTTATTAATAAAGAAATCAAAACAACCTACGTATCTAAGTGAAGATGTATCACTAATTTAAATCTACAAGTTTCTAAATAGAAATGAGATATAATTTTGTGACGCTATTGAGTGAGAGATTTAGACCTAAGAGGAAAAAGAAAAAAAACTTGAAACCCTAACTCTCAAAATATTTTCTGAAGAAAATTTGGTTGAGTTTTTTACGAATATCATTTTTCTCTTTGATTTTTCTTCTCTCTCTTTATTTTCTGTCTTCTTTTTTTTTTCTCTCAGACTATCAAAGATTGAAATTGTGAAGACTATGGTTATGTTTATAGGATGATTGGAAGGATACAGAAGTTCAAAAAAAATAAATGGTTGATATTAAAATGATCGTCCGAATACTTGATCAAAGGGTTAATAATGGATCTCACAAAGCAATGCTCTGATTGGCTTTATCTATCCTCACAAGGGTTATCCAAGACAATATGAAAACCCTAGATTAATATAGATCAAACGGCTGAGATGGCATGCTGAAGATGTGAATATGATAAAACACAAGTTTGAGCAATAAAATGCAACCACGTCCTAGCCTCATTCTCGATTTTAAACACGTGTTTTTAGTCTATTAAAAATCTTGTTTTCACGCACAAAATTATGTAGCGGTTTTGTAATCTAGCCAACACAAGTTTCAGGATCTATTTAGTATATGAAATTAAACCCCAAACATTTAAAAACCCAAAATTTAATTCTTTAAAAAAAAGTATTAAATGTTTTAAAATTCCAAAAAAAAATCCCATAAATTCTTAATCAGTGTAGAAAATTAATTTTAATCCAAATTAACACACAACACTCGTATATGGAATGAAATATGAAAATGTGCAATCCAATGGTGTTTTGTGTGTTGATTTTCTATGATGTATATGTACTTGAAGTTCTAATGAAGTAAGAGGAGTGACCCAATTTTATCTTGAGTTTGAGCGACCCGACATCGCAGAGAGATTTTTTCCACGCCCTTATAGGTGGTTAGGCATGAGGAGGAACCGGGCCATCCTTGTTATACACCTAAAACTTGGTCGAGTAATAGCTTTGCACCTGACCCCAGTGAACATTACGTAAATTCACCTTGTTGGATAGTTTTGATGTCCCTCTTTATTCTGAGGGTCACTTTGTAAATATTGTGTCGATGTCTTCCATAAGCCCTCCTATTGACCAAGTTGGCTCTGACTTGGCTGAAGATACATTACCTGAGAGTGTCAGTCATTACCGATCTACTTCCCTTATAGGTGAGTCTCCTGGTGAGGCTGAAGAGGAGGAGGAAGATGGCTCTTTTAGGTCATCTTATTCCTATGATCCTGCTGAGACTGATACTAGGTGCTGCAAATGCACTATTACAGATGAGAAGTTGGAATTGTTAAGGGAAAAATATTTTCTCTCACCGTAGCTATTAGGATAAGACTCCCTAGTCTTGAAGAGTGGTGTTATTCGGTGAAGGATGTTGAGGAGGTTTGCCTCCGCCTTTGGGATCTCCAGGTGGACCTGAGGTTGCCTTTTCATCCCATTATTTAAGCGATCTTCAAAGGTTATAGGGTGACTCTGACCTAACTTTGCCTCAATGATTATAGGACTATTTTAGGATCTATGATGTTTTGAAAGTCCAGGACAGGTTTTGATTTGATGGGGGATATTTTCATATATGTTCATGTCTTAAAGGACGATGCCAAAGCCCCTGAATATTATTACTTCTCCCCCCGAAAGACCCAGTACAGGATGGTTACTATAGTTCAGAGTAGTAATCATAGTTAAAAGGGCTAGTATATGTTTATGAAGAGGGATTGGGAGCTTCGATCCCATGAGTAGGATAATCATGTTGTGTCCCAAGAGTATGAAGTGGGCCCAATTGGATAGGTAAAAGTTATCCTTAAATTTTGTTTCATTGTTCATTTTTTTATCGTATCATTACTCTGACATTTTGCTCTATTTCTTTTTCTTTTTATCCTTTTTAGTGAACCGAGCCCCCAGACTTGCCAAAGCTTTAATCGACCTTGTTAAATTGTACTGTGAGAAGAAACCTCCTACGTTTGACGAATTATTCTCTATTGAAAAATTTATAGCTGTTGGATATCACA
Source organism: Sambucus nigra (assembly GCA_949130495.1). Classification (NCBI taxonomy): domain Eukaryota; kingdom Viridiplantae; phylum Streptophyta; class Magnoliopsida; order Dipsacales; family Adoxaceae; genus Sambucus; species Sambucus nigra. The sequence goes on from CASBWL010000014.1 coordinate 1,477,208, forward strand.
TCCTCCCAGGTGGACTTATGCCTGTGGAATTTGAAGTTCAGTTGGAGGGGTGTGTGTTGTGTGAAACACACATTGATGCGGATGAGCAGTTTACTAGTGAAGATGCTTGTTTTAAAGCAGGTATGGCATATATTCATCCCTTTCTTTTTTCTTTTACATACCTCATGTTAGTTAACTCGCCTGCTTGTCTTTTCTCATGTGTAGAGGAGAATCCATCAGAAGAAACATTAGGGATGCCTCCTCGTCATATTTATCATAAGTCCACGGCCTTATCCCGAGAAAAGAATATAGAAGTCGAAAGGTTAATTCGGGACCGAGAAGTCTGTTCATAAAAAAGAAGCTAAAATTACTGCTACTACAAATGCTTGGGCTCAGTATAAAGGGAAGGCCCCCATGCATTCTCTGGGGCCCACTATTGGAGAGAAGAGGCCTCTTGATCCCCCTGATGTCGAATGGACGAGAAAGATGATAAGGTTTGAAGACGAGGACAGCCCGACCCTTCATAGGATGGTGAGGAGTTGGGGCATACCTCTCGCTATGGGGAAGTTTCTGAATTTCAGTTTGATCCACACCATAAAATTACCTCTGAGGAGTTGAAAGCTGACCAAGACTCTATTTTTATCATGCCAACAATACCATTGATATGCTCGACTATCACGGTCATAACAAGGATTTTGAGTTCATAAGGGGGTATAATCCAGAGTCACTGTGAATGTTAGCCCAGCACAAACTATCAATGGTAAGTCATGTTCTTGTCTTACTTATTTTTATGCTCGCTATCTTTTTATTGACATTTATCTTGATGACAGGCAGGCATGGCATGTACCTCCCTCAAGGCGAAGGCGGTAGAAAACTATTATGAAATCTAATGATTGACTATCGAGCACTAAAAGTTGAAGGAGAGCTTTGAAGAAGCGTCCAGTGAGATGAAAAAGAAGGATGTCTAGTTGATGACAATGATCACCGATCTGAGTAAGGCTGAGGAGAATCTCACTAATCTTAAAGAGAAATATAATGTTGATGTTTCCACCATCAAAAGTATGAAAATGCTCTTGCAGCCGCGTAGTAAGATTTGAAGAAGCGGAGTAGGAGAAGAATGTAACGGTCATGGATTTACAAACAACTCGTGATGCTATTACTTCTGCTGAGGTGGAGGGTGTATAAATCTACAAGTCTTTCACTAAATACAATGTGGATTATGTTGTTTTCATCTTGCATGGTTATGAACAACGGAAAAAGAGGGTGATAACCCATTGTCCTGACATTACCGACGAGGTCGATAAGTGGAAGGGTAATGACAAGAAAGCCAATGCTCTGATTAGGGAGGATGGTGACTATGCCCCTATGGATAATACCTTCCTGCTCATTCTTCTCAAGGATCTATCAATACTTATGCTCCTGCTTTGTGAACTTTTGTAATCTTTTTCTATGTTGTCTTCTTTATTTTGATCTTTTTGGCGTCGGTTAGCCCCGTTGTTGTTTTGTTGGGGCGTTGAAATGATATTAACATGACCATTATGGAATGATTTTGTTTTATATCATAGTCTTTTTAATTAAATGTAGTTGACTGTTCTTCTTGCCATTATTTTTATTGTAAAGTGTTTATTAAGAATGATCAAATTTTGCATGTTTAGACCACATAACAATTGATAGTTTATGTAACAGACTTATTTGGTCGTACAGATGATAGTCACCTTTATTTACGACCTGTCAGTCCGTACAGAGGTTAGGCTGATAACCTTGTGATGGAAATGGATCCTTATTTTAGGATTTATTAGCCATTTTATTTTCTTTTGAATTTTCTTTTCTTTTATTATTTGTATTTTTCTTTCTTTTTTGCTTTATTATTTAGGGGTAAGGAGTAGTAATGACATCTTTGTAATTAGGAACTTAGCATAGAGCCTAAGCTACTCCTCCCCTTTAAATACTCCCATGTAAGCCTCATTTGAGGTAAACTTGATTTTGAATATAAGAGACTCTTAGTAGTTCTCTCTCTAAAATCGTGTTAGATATTTTTAGAAGTCGTTTGACGTGTAGTTTACATCAGGTTATTCTCACAATCTCACTTTCTCCCTCTAAAGTGGGATTTTAGGGTTTCTATTAGTCTTAGGAAGTGTGCGATGGGTAGTTATTTATAGGAATTACTAGGCAACCTAGGGTTTTCTCTTTTGTACAATATTTTCCATAATTATCCTCTTTAAAAAGACTTTTAGAACCATTTAAACTTGCTCCTCAAGTTGTGACATAATTAGGCCACGTCATCACCTCACGTGCTGTTTTATAAAGGCCCCTCACTAGGCTCCGCGACCTTTATCTAAACCCATGGCCTCCATTTCATGTTCGCAACCTGTACATGCAAGACCATAGCCTCTCGCGTAATCTCATGAGTCCGCATACGTCTTCCCAGGACGTGGTCTTTTTTACAGGGTCCCACTATCGGCCGTGGCCTCCTATAGGGCCGCAGTTTCTTAAGGTTTTAGGGTTGTTACACCATAACCATCAAACTTTAGGACGTCTATAAAAAGATGTCCATATGCATACTTTCCTCCAGTAATTATAGGACTTGGGCATCCACACTATGACCTTTGAGAGGATTATCATCGTTATTGTTGAAGGGCTTGTTGTCTACATCAAAATGGCCCAAAGTACACGCCTTTCGTAACTTCCTGTCAGGAAGATGGGCTGACTCGAGGTAAAGGGGGCTGATCTCGGCCTTATTTCTTTAAAAAAATTCATTTAGGGGATTGCATAGCATATAGGCCCGATATCTTCTACTGAAACAAACACAATCATGCACGGGCACACATGGGCTACCTTATATGAATCTCTCTGTGTGTGGAATCAGTTTACGATGCCATTCGTCTTGTATAGGTTTCACAAGTTCATCTTGTAACAAATGTTGGGCACTTGGAATTCTTGATTAACTACATCACCGTCATTGTTTAAGGAGTTGTCGTCTACATCAAAATGGCCCTTGGATATGTCGTTTTGCAGCGGATGAGATTACACCGAAAATACGGAAGGTTGATCCAAGGGTCGTTGGTAGATTTTCTAGTTTGCCATGGCATCGACTCGAATACGCAAGGGTAACGTGGTTGTGATAACACTTGATGTTTACGCACAACAAAAATGAGTAAAATTCGTAATCCTCCGGTTAAATCTAACTTCATATTTGTATTAATGATAATAATCCCCTTTACAAGATAGAGTTGTAATATATGCTTCTAAAATGTTATGCAATAAACTCCTAGCTACATTCAATTATTGAGCTCATGTAACCTGAACAAATCCTTCTTCCATCAAGTAGCAGGGTACATGAATATTTTTTTATTATTATGTTCACCCTACATGATTTCTTTACCACCTACACCCATGCCAATTTAGCTCTACATTTTCACTTACTATTACAGTTAATAGTGCTAGTACACATATTGGTTTACTTTTTATATATCTATTAGGTTCAACAATTAAATGAAATAAATTTACGAATATTTTTTAGTCTTTTTTTACTTAAATACCTCCTTAATTGACCCATTTTGACTTTAGTACCTTTTACTAATTGAGTTTGGGTTTGATATGTTTTCCAGTTAGGTCCTTTAGACTTGATGGTTATGTGTCCTGTGTAAAAAAAGAATAAAAAAAAGAATTATGCTACGAGTCCCAAAAAAATCACCTAAAATCTCACCAAAGTGCATTAAGTTCTTATACCATGTGTGGACTGTACTCAATGTACAAACAATTAATGCACATTGGGATTGTTTTGGGGGATGTAGCATTACTAAAAAAAATATTTAAAAGTGGGAGAAACTATTCAAAATACCCAGCCTGACCCTCCACCACCCATCACCACCACACTCCTATCTATCCTCCACCGTAAAACCTAAACCTCGCTGGAACCCCCTCTCTCTCTCTCTCTCTCTCTCTCTCTCTCTCTCTCTCTCACACACACACACACACACACACACACACATTGAGACCACCAATATCAAACCTCGATGCCTCTAACCGATTTGAAGCACCAAATCACCACCCCTCTCTAAACCATCTCCGTTGATTTGGATCGATTCAAAACCTAAACGATTTAGTGTGTCTATGTGTGTAATGAAAAAGAGAAGAAAACAATGGCAATATGCATTCTCTGTATTGCTGTTTTATAGTGTTTTTTGCATCTCTGTATTAGGGTTGTTAGAGGATTTGGGGGTGCGGTGGGTGTGATGGGGGTTGGTTCAGGGGGTGGGTGGATGAGGAGAAAGGGGTTCCGACCTATTTGATGGGGTGGTGATGGCGGTGGAGGATGGATGGGTGTTTAGTGCTGGAGGGTCAGGGTGGGTATTCGAATTACATTTTTTTAGTATTATTATTTTAGTTATTTCTTTTCTTATTTCTTTAGTTTTCTTTCAATTTCTCTAGCTTTTCCTTTATTTTTCCTTGTTTCTATATTATTTTGATTACTTTAAGAGGGGCACATGACTGTTGAGTCTGACGGATGTGACACCCCGCCTAATAAAATACCGGGTGATCAGTCCTATATCAAATTAAAACTTGAATCCCAGTTGGTTCATCCTTAGCATCACTATCGAAAAACTTTTTAAAACTTACTAACCACCTAGTATTCCAAAAATCCGGTGCCAATTTTAACTTTTTAATTAAACAAAACAGTACATGCAGAAATAAACATAAACCATTCACACAACTGAATTAAATCAACTAAATAATTAATTAAATAATTTATCGAATAAACCATCGGCCACCAAAGTAAATAGTCCAATACAATCGACCAACAACAAAATAAATAAATCTGAATACTGCAACTGAAAAGTCTGGACGACATGCCCTAAGTAAACTGAAACTGATAAATGATTCCTACACTAGGAAAAAATGAGCGATGTGTCAAATCCAAGCTCCGGCTAGCATCCACATATGTCGCAGCTCCGTGTCCCTAGAATAGAATATCAAGTCTGGCGTCCCTGTGGCTGGACACCTAAAAGGTTTTGAAAATAGTTTTATAGTAAGGGTTAGAACCCAAAACATTTTGAAAATATTTAGCAAGTGAATTAACTTCAGTAATTTAAAATGTATGAATGTGCTTCATATTTAAGTTAGTATCGCACTCTCTTTAGGACATTCTCACCCCTCCACTATTGTGCACACCTAACGGTTACCTTAACCCCGCCTAATTGTACTACCCCGACCAACTAGTCCTGGTATAATCTCCCCCTGCCATTCTACTCTAAACCGAGTATTATTATTAATGGGTTATAAGTTATTTCACCAATTAACTTAATTAATTCCTTTTAAATAATATCATATAACTGTGACACAAGTTATATAAACAAAATACATCAAATACTGTATTATGACCCGCATATAATATTTAACACCATTATATACGTACATTTATTCAAAACATATATCATATGTATATCCATCCCTCTGAGTATACCCTCATCGGATAATTTTCCTCTAAAGTCCTATCTCCCTAGGTGTGCTCACATAACCTAGTTACCCAAGTTGGAATCACTCACCAACCTGGCCCAATAATATAAACATAGTGGAGGCGGTCATATTCCTTCCCTGAAAGTGAGATAATCCCTTCACCCATATACCGGATGCTATGACCTGGGGATATACTCACCCTACTCCTCAAGCTAGGGGATTCACCCACAACGCGCAACCTCCCTCGATAGCACTAGAGTATATAACTTAAATAAATATCTAGTCCCTGATATTTAATAGCACACACAAAGTACACACATATACATATATACTATCACCGCACCGTATATATATAATAGAAATCCCGGCTTTACCGTGTACTAAAACCCGTAACACTAGCGTGTATATTCCCGAGTCTATGGTCCAACTCAAATTAATTAGTTTTCTCTTTAATTAATTTATTAACTTCCCGAGTCTACAGTCCGAATCTAATTTAATTAATTAACACATCAATTAATTTAATACTTGGTGTCGCCTAACCATTATACCCGGACTCGCTCTCTTCGCCCGTACCGTCGTTAATACCCGATTCTATATTTCGCCCCTTAATTAATAAATCACACCTCAATTCATTTAATAAAGTAGTGCCACTTAACTACCATACCCGAACATTTTCCCTCGGTCCAAAACCAATACCTACGGATTAATTCTTGAAATTTAATCATCTCGTGATATACAATTATCACCCTCCTAAACCCAATTATATCCCCTTATAATTGTTAAGGAATATGTGCTACATATGAATTTATCACTAAATAAAAGTAGGGGATTAAATCCTAAGTTAATTTCCCTTTATATATTAAACAAGCTGATCTGCCAAAAATCTGGGACCATCGATCGATCGATCCCCTGGGTCGATCGATCGATTGAACAGGTCCCTTTGTTCTGCGCTCTTTTGTTCAGCCATTAATGAAGCCTCAAGCTTTTATTTTCATTCCAAACCCTTACCCAATCACAACCAACATTACCTCCACATAAGAAAAGGGTCGAAACATCCTAGAGACCTTAATTCATCATCAATTTTATACATAACCCTAAGTATATCCGATTTGGATTTTTCACCCGGGTCTCGTTTTATCGAATCCAACCTCACCATTTTCAGTCAATTTAATCACTAATACATATTGTAATCCACCCTACAATTCAATCTTAACAGTCCCAAATCATAACTTAACATCCATTGAGTAATTAAATTTGTCCATTACTCTAAATTCAGAAAACCCCAATTTTAATTATGATTGCACGCCCAAAACAAATTTTCATATACACATACTATTGTATGAATTGGTTTCCACCTATTTTAAGAATCACAACAGTTAACCACTGGTCTGGAATTGTTCGTAGAGTCCGATCCGTTGGTGTAGAGAATAGTTTATGGCGAACACTCACTTTTCTCCCTTAATTTGGCTATAAAAGATCCCCAATTGGTTATTGATTTGCTTCCCCAAATTCCCTCTCAAACCCTAGGTTTAGAGTTGTGTTAATAGTCGTTCAACACTTCCCCAATTAGGTTTAAAAACCCTTAAGCCCGTTTTTGGCCACATGGGTCTAATTAAAATGGTCTGAATCACCCCGTGTTAACCCGATAATGCCCCGAGACCTGATTACTCCCCCGATTACTCTTTTCTGACTATCTCGACCCATCCAGACTCAACCGCGCACTCATAATTGTCATCCAAAATACTTTATAATATTTCCAAATTTCGACCCCAAAATGCGACACATTAATTCGAACAATTTAACTTAAAGTCTCCAATTATAAATAAATCTTCCCACTCAAATAAATTCTCCAAATCATAAATTTAAGTTTCTCCAATTTAAATATTTTTATATCTCCCAAAAATAATTAAATACTAAATCCTCAAAATTACGGGGTGTTACATACTTTCCTCCTTACAAAGGAATTTCATCCTCGAAATTAAGATGAGCCTAGTGTCCCAAGCTTCGAATATTACTCCCTAGTCCTGTGCCTCTAAGCTCGCTACATCTATCTCTCCCGCTTCTAACTATAAGTTACACAAATATGTATTTTAATTAATTAGGGCACCCATACACCCTATACCCGTGCTTAACCGCACAAAAGTTGCCTCAATTAACTCGGGTGCCCAGACACCCTATCCTCGTGCTTTACCGCACGAAAGTTACCCGACTATGCTAGGCGTAACCCATAATATAACTTCCAACCCGTAGTCATATCATATATATATATATATATATATTGGCCGGGGTACCTAACCCATGGACTAACGACCAAACATCTCCCCACTTCGAACGTTTCACTAAGTTTCATGCGTGGGACGTCTCCCGTAGAGAAATCCAAACAAGGAACCCCCCGATACACTACTACCTAACATTGTCGATCGTTGAGATCCGTTAGACCCTCAGTCCACAGCACGTACCCCAAATACTTGTCTCTTAACACAAAAGAATACACGTCTACCCTTATGCTACAAAAGACAACATAAAATACTGCGCCCTTACTATCACTAGTCCTTGCGCAAAATAAACCCCGAGCTATCTCTCCCTGCTCGAAAATAAATCTAACCACCCTGATTCGTTTCAAAAGACACCCCTATTTTCCGGGATAAAATATGAGAACACAAGACCTAATTATGTGTCTATCGTACTACGCAATACAACATATATACACACATATATATAAGCTAGACGCCCTCTCAGGTGATACCTAGTAAAAATTCATACCCTAGTGTCGCGAACACAAAAACTTACCCCCACTATCCACAATAGTTCAAATCCATCACTATCGAGCCGATACGTGGGAAAATCATCAACCCTACTCCCCTGATTCTCGAAAGTAGTGACCCCTCGCATAATTATAACCTTTTCTCAGTATACACCTCCACTCTCTCGTGGTTAACACCAAAGTACTCCACTGCCCCACCAAAAATTTCATCTACATACCATGGCTGCTATAGCCAGCGCACCCACTAAATTCGACTCACTCGCGAATTCTAGTGAAAAAAATAATTTTATATCGTTACACCTTCACTATCACCCAAAACATACCCCATGCCCATAGGATAAAAGATAATTACCTCCATACTCTAGCTGCAATGGTTGATCCTCGGGTTCCTGAGTAGCTTCCCCCTACCCGAACACATCCATAACTTGTTGCAGTGGTTGTACATCCAAGACCTCATCCTGTAGTTGACCCCTGCCTCGCTTAGGACAATCTCTCTTCACGTTTCCTGCTTCCCCACAAACGAAACACCTCCGAATAAATTCACCCTGCCATTGATCCCTTCCTTATTGGCCTTGTTAGATGTCCTGGGCATTTTGTCGATAGCCTCCAGCTTTAAATCATTTGGCCTAATTCCCCTGTCGGGAATGCTGCCCATGATGTCCCCCTGTCTGCTGTTGGGAAACCCTACTAGTACTGTTCCCTCCTGTTTTATTCGACTGGTTGGTTTCCACTCCCCTCTTTCTTTTTTTCACGCGGAAGCGATATTCTTGGCAGTGCAGGAGTGTTGCATTAACGACATCTGTATAAGCCACTAATGCGGGATTTCCAATCAAATGTTGTCTGATCCTCCAGACTAACCCATCCATGAACCTTGCTTTCTTTCTTTCTTTCTTTATTCATCTCTTACCTCATCCGGTACAAAATTTTCCAAACGAGTGAATTCTTCCTCGTAATCAGCCACTGAACGGTCCCCCTGAGTTACCCCTCTGAATTTTCTCCTCATTTCGGTCTCAACTGCTGGCAGAAAGAACTTGCGATCGAACCGCACCCAAAATTCGACAATAGTTACTGTATCACTTTCCTCAACTGTGGTGATCGACTCCCACCACTGTAGCGTTGCTCCCCCTAACCTAAAAGTGGCTAGTATTTTCTTCTGCACCTCGTTGAAATCTACCATGCATAGATGACACTGGATATCTCTCTTCCACTGACACGCTAGCACCACATCTGACCCCCCTCGAAACTCTAGTGGATGACCTTTTTGAAAAACCTCTCGTACTTGAGGCCATCCCGACAGGCCTGGGTGGGCCTGAACATCGGATACCCCTAACGCCTGTGGATGATCTCGTGGAAAGTACCTTTCCATTGCGATCATCATTGCTTCAACTGCCTGCGCCACTAATTCAGTTACCCATGCTGCCGAAATCATATCTGACTGTTGTTGCGGTAACTCTGGCTCCTAATGAGCCTCTATAGTCTCATCTCTCCCTGTGGCCCTAGCTGCTCTCTCTCTCCTGGGAGGCATCTGAAATGAGAATTGAATCGTATGAGTTCACCATCAAATATAAAGTTATGGGCAGAAGAATGTAAATGCGCATACGTATGAGGATACAACAATCTTATGATAGGGCTCTATATCAAACAATGCTAAGCAGAAACGTGAAAAGCCGCATAGATCCTAAAGACACTAGAACCTCATGCTCTGATACCATCTGTGACACCCCGCCTAATAAAATACCAGATGATCAATCCTAAATCAAATTAAAACAGAAATCCCAGTTGGTTCATCCTTAGCATCACTGTCGAAAATCTTTTTAAAACTTACTAACCACCAAGTATTCCAAAAAGCCGGTGCCAACTTTAACTTTTTAATTAAACAAAACAGTACATGCGAAGATAAACATAAACCATTCACACAACTGAATTAAATCAACTGAATAATTAATTAAATAATTGACCGAATAAACCATCAGCCACCAAAGTAAATAGTCCAAAATAAAATGACAAAATACTGAAGTACAACTTATACTAGAATCAATGTAGTGAAACCCACTACATCCAATGAAACTGCAAGTTTGATCCATCTTCAGTCATGTTATCCCTGTCATTAAGAATACCTGGGGGGTTGATACAAAAAATTACCCTCTTATGTGGACCAATTAGAAATAGACATGTGTTATCCAGTGTGGAAATAGTCCTAGTCAGCAAGGCATAGTCACCGACCAAGACCTGGGAGGCCGACCAACAGTCAAAATACCGACGAACTCTAATAGGAACGACCAACAACAAGAAAATCGACCAACCTAGTTAGTGAAATGCCCACAACCATACACATTATGGTCATTGTGTACTGATGTAAAGGCCTAATTTATAAAGGCATTCCATCCTTTAACATTCCACCTCTATATCTCCCTACTGGGCTATAAATACGATGTAATCCCTTCATTAAGGGCAGGTGATTGAAAAGAAAATACAAGGCAATAAAAAGCACACACCACACCAAATCTTTCGAATTATCACAGTCATTAACCGTGATAAGTCCAACTTGTCAAGGTCAATGACCATGACAAGTCTGGGGGTGACAACTTTTATTGTCATGGACTTGTCACGATCATTGACCATGAAAAGTTCATTAGACTTGTCACGATCATGTCACGATCAATGATCATGACAGGATTAGTCACGGTTGTAAATCATGAAAAACTTGTGAACTTTTAAAAAAATTATCACGGTCATTATCCGTGACAAGTTTTCTTTGTCACGGACTTGTCACGGTCAATAACTGTGGCAATCCTGGACGAAAAGTGAAAAAAAATCTGCTGGGCAGTATGGCCACTGCCACTGCCCAACAGTATATTTGCACCTATTATAGCAATGTTGTACATGTTCAAACATCATATATCCAAATAAAATAGAGATAATGCAAATATACATTCAAAACAATATGCATCACGATATAATCCAAATATAATTCAAATGTAACAACTTAAAACAATTTAATTCAAATAATGCCACTACATGTCTGGGGTAGGTTTGAGGAGGTGAGTAGGCCACATGATATAAGAATTGATAACTCTCTCTCTCTCTCTCTCTGAGAGAGAGAGAGAGAGAAAGAGAGAGAGAGAAAGAGAGAGAGAGAGAGAGAGAGAGAGAGAGAATTTTGAAGTTGTTCATATTATACTCAACACAATTCCAAATGAGGACTTAGTAAGCTACATTAAATTATATACATGTGCATGTGGTATTATCAAATTCCATCATTGTTCTGGATAAGCTCTAAGAAGACAAGACTATTATTACAGACGTAAGGGATTTATAAACAATTTTTAGTACCATTGTTGTAGCTGATTTTTGGCTTATATATAATGATAGAAATAAATCATCATGATTAAATTTTTTATCTATTCAATTGGATTGATTGTGTTCTGTAATTCTCTTGTGTTTTTCTTTAGTCTGGATGTGGTTCCTTTATTCTCTATTTTCGGACAAACTGTCCCCTTAGCTTTGTACCTTTTTTTTAATCTTTAATGAAAGATTTTATTTATTTCAGATTTAAAGAATAAATGAAAAAGAAAACTATTGGAATGACGAAAACCAAAGGAAAAATATTTTATCGAGTGAAAGAGAATAAATTCACTCGGTCTTCATTTGTACATTCATTCAATAGATTGTTTAATACATAAAAAGTCATCGAAATACGTTATATTTTAAGCAGTCTCAAGTCATAATTTTATATCGACATTAAATAATCTAATATATACATATAAAAATGGTGTCTCCAATTTTAGTTCTGCCACGTCGCATCAAAATGTCGCGGAATTTAAAACAAACCCACTTTCACACTTATTACCTTAGATATGACTTCAAAATGTATCCCCGGCTCACCGGAATTTCCATATAAAAAAAACAGGTGTGTTTTACGATGACGGGTTTTGCAGATGTGGGAAGAAGTTCCAAACCTTATTTGAGTTTTGCAATAATGGGGTTTGCAACAACAAGGAGAAGTTCCAAACGTAATTTTTGTTACTCGGTTTGCTCAATCCCAAATTGAAAAGGCTTTTATTTCGCTTCTCTATCTCTACCTCTCTCATAATTTTTTTTTATCATTTTATCTGTTATATTTCAATGACTGTACACAAGTGTGAATAATACATTCTTAATTTGGAATGAAATATTGTGATTAGAATTTCACTTAATCTCTCTTGGTTTGGATAGTGATTTGGATTTGTCATATGATTTTATAATTTCTCTAATGTAGTATGTTTGAGTATGATTTTATGCTTGTGCTATTGTGTATATATGTTTAGGATTTTAGTACAATCAATGTAAAAGGAATTATAAATAAAAATTGGAAGATGGCATGCATCACATAAGGCCTTAAATTATTTTTCTTATGACTTACTTTTTGTGTTACATTACTATATATTTTTTTTATATATTTTTTCAACTATGACTATAACTAAAGTTATACGATGAGGGCTGCAAAGCGCTCGCGCATGGTGCGAGGTTAAAAACTAATGATAATAATAATTATCTCATAAAATTTGCACAAACATCTATAGTTAGTTAATCCTAACGATTACTTTTTTTTTATAACTTAAGAATCTCTATTGATTACTGATGTTTTAAGCTTGATAAATACGTCAAGTTTCTATAAAAAAAATTCATTGGTTATGTGAAAATAAAATTTCCTTAATAGGTGAATATATTAACTACCTAGTTTCTAATTGGACTTGAGGAATAAAAATATTTTTAATGGGACATGTTGGAGTAAAAAAAATCGCAAGACCCATTTAATTAAGTCGATATAGAATAGAAATAAATCATCTAAAGATGATCAGTAGTCCCAAAACCAAAGCCTTTGATTGTTGTTTTGAAGCTGATGGTGTCGTGTATATTTAGATGTATATAACAAATGTTAAGATATCCAAAAACTCATATTGCTTTAGGTCCCAGAGAGTTCAAAAAGGTCTCCCAACAAAAGATTTATGCTAGCCTAAAAGGGTTTCTTTTTTTTTTTTGAATTTTTTTAAACAGAAAAATTTATTAGGATAGGGTTTCTTCTTAATTTGCTTCTAATAACGAAAAACTTGCATGATATATTTGTCGAACCCAAATATTTGAATTCTTTTTATATATTGGTATAATATGCATGATATATAACATAAAGAGGTATAATAGTCCTACATTTAATTCTAGAAAAGGAGAAGAGGTCTAAACCTGTTTTTTCCTGACGAAGGTTACGACCTCTCGGGCATCTCCAGCCTGCACATTTACATATATACCCAAAATTAAAAATTCAATTCACATATAATTCGATCACGTGTGGACCCAATCAACACATTTGCTAACAGGCTATTTCAAAACGACACAATTTTAGGATGAAAAGAGAAATTTGCTTATCATTTCACCCGAAAACGACCTGTCATTTTATGATACTTTATTTGTAAACTTAGTTGTTTAGATTTGCACCTGGTGGGTTTTATAAACTCGTCCAATTGTTGCTACTCAATGTCACAATTGTATATTAACATGGTATTGTCTTAATAAATGTAACCAAAACATAAGCAAATATCCTATAACATCTCTAAGAAAAACTCTCGACCATTCTATTATTTATAGGGATGAGTTTAACCTATTCCTCCTATTTATTTGGTACCAAGTGCTAAATAATTTTCATTTAATCATTTGATCCCGCCTCATCTTATATATTTCATAAAAACTCAACTTTTTGGTCCATTTGCTTTGGAGTAAAATATAATTTAATGCGATGAAAAATAATATGGTGAAATACATTTTCACCTATTTAAAGTTAAATTTTCTTATCTATTCATGTTTAAAGTTTCATAATTATAGAGTGTACACTTATTTACAACATCAACCCAACAAAAAATTAATTTTAAATATGTGAAAAAATATTTCAGTATTTTACTTTCCTTCGTGGGAAAAATATTTAACATATTTCACTCCAATCCAAACAGCTGTTAAGCGGGTCTGATAATGGAAGACATTTCTTAGATTATCAATAGCTACAACATGCTTAATTGGGAAGTACACCAAGGTGGGCTATTTGATGCTTTTTCACATCATCCATCTCTCTGTAACAATATATATACACTGTGCAATATAAAAACAAAATAAGGGTTTGTTTGATGCTTAAGTTTTTTTTTATATTTACTTTCAAACAACTTATTTTATAGTTCTATTTATATTTTTATGTGTGTGAGTGAATTTTTATTTAGATACCAAAACGTATGAATTCGAGGGTGCTAAAAAAGGTGTATTGATTAGATCGTGAGAGATAAGGGAACAGAATAAAGATTAAGTGGTCTGGTAACATTATTTAGTAAAACAAAATATCTTAGGTTATCTTGAGTTCATATTATAATAAATAAATTTGCTTCTCAAAAGGTTAGAAAAAAAAATTGCCAAATTTTTTTTAAAAATTAAATGTTAATATAACTGCATAATTTATGCAAACAAAATATTTATTTCCACTTGTCTCATGCTTCGATTTTGGATAGCCATTTCAAGAATCGAATAAAGGACGAGTTTTTACTTCTATAGAAAAAACTTATACTTAAAAAAAATTAACACGAGGCCAATCAAAAAATTTCTGACTTTACCCCACTTTTTTGGGGGCAAAAAAATAAATGTTTAAATGTTAGGATATCCAAAACAAATCCTAATGCTTAGGTCCAGAAACCTCTCCCAACAAAATACTTTTGGTGGTGTTAGACTCAGGTGATAAAGGGGTTTCTTTTCTTTGCTCCTAATAATGAAAAACATGCATGATATATAATTTCAAATTTTATTATTGATCCTACATTTTATTGAAAAGGACAAGAGAACTAAACCTGCTTTTCCCTAAAGTTGGCTATTGGCTGTTAACTGCCTAGGAGATCCAAATATATCATCTGCACATTTACATAAATATGCGAAAGTTAAATATACAAAACACATATGATTCGATCACGTGCGTAACCAATCAACATACTTACTAATAGACTACCTAAAAATGACCTTTTTATTTTTTAATGGACAAAAATTTATTAATAAACTTACGAGAAATAGCCTACACAAAAATAATCATATGTTTAAATCCTACACAAGAACAATCAACTCAAATTTTTTCTTTTACAATTTAAAAAAAAAATAGATAACTAGATGATCCCCCCTAGTTAATAGTTTATATACAACAAAACCCATGATAAATTTTAGGATAGATTGCGGCCCTCCCATGGGCACATTCAACAAATATCGGTTGTCATTAGGGTAGTTGTATAAGAAATTGGTGAAAGATAACAAACACTTTTCAAGAGAGAGAATAATTTAACCCTCAGTGTGTACATAGGATTTTTCATATACAACGCAATTGAAAGAGGAAACAAATTTAGCACACGGGTATCTATGCAAATGGGTAACTATGAAAATGGGTATCTATATATCCATAATTATATCAAATGTGTTAACATGCAACCATTAATGTGCCAACATGGGTATCTATGAAAATGGATATCTATACACACATTATTCTATCAACTGTGTTTAAATGCATCCATTAATGCACCAACAGATCTTATATGCATTTCAAATATTAAAAAACTAATATATAACTATACAAACACGCACACAACACACACTTTGGGAGATGCAGTTCATATGGTTTTATGCCACGACCACGATTTGAAGAAAGAACCATGGAAAGAATATAGGAGATGCATTTCAAGAAATGGCCAAACGATTGAAAACTACTCAAGGACCTGTATGTTTATCTAAAAAGATAGTGAGTCTACATGTATATTTATCGTATAGATAGGGGTGGTATCTAAATCCCCCTAAAAAAAATTGATCTACATGCACAGATATTATGTATATTTTCAGGAGTCTCTCTCTCTCTCATATATATATATATATATATATATATATATATATATATATATATATAAAATGTAAGTTGACAAGAAGAATATGAATTACATGAAATGTAGGTTGAAGAGGCCAACCCAACCACAAGGAAGAAGAGAAGCAAATGCAAGAAATCGAAAGACTCCATTTTCCTCTTCTTCAATGTATGGTATGACCCCCTCTTAACAAAATCGGACGGACCCGTAAATTTATATAGGTTTTGTTCAATTGGAACCAACCAAAATTAACGGAAGCTAGTTCATTTATAACCTCTGAGCCTTCCTCTTATTTTTTGGGAATAGTTAACAATTAGAATTAGAATCGAGAGCATTGCAAATCTGTACACGTTGATTCATGATGGTGGCTGATGTAATTGGTGCTCTTGTTTGTATGGTTTGTGACCCTTACACCAAGAAAAAAACAAAGGAAGGGGGGGGGGGGGGGGGGTTATTAGACCAACGTCTTATTTTAAGTGATTTTCTTAAATAAGTCTTGTTGATTAGTCCACCATTAATTTGATCTTATTTTTTAATTTTTCCAAGTCGGTTCGTGATGGTGGCTGATGTAATTGGTCCTCTTGTTTGTATGGTTTGTGACCTTTACACCAAGAAAAAAACAAAGGAAGGGGTGTTTTCATAAATAAGTCTTGTTGATTAGTCCACCATTAATTTAATCTTATTTTTTAATTTTTTCTTTATATATAGATATTCTTATACCTATATTCCCTCCAAATTTAAAAATGGTAGTTATTTTTTTTTTCAATATTTAAACAACTTGTTGACGCTGTTGATGTAAAAAATTAGATTGCTTCTAATTATTTAATCACAGATAAATTTAAATAAGACAAAGAATTTTAAAGTGGTTTAGCCTTATAAGCATGGCCTACGTCCACTATTTTTGTTATTGCCAAATGTTTAGGAATTCTCGATATATGGTTATCTCAAGAAATTTCGGTCCCCTTAAATGAGGATGACACAATGTATTTATAGCCCTTAGGCTGTACATGTGAAAGGGTAAACAATTAATGCCCTTTGATTGTATACGTCTGTATGATGAGCATTCAATGAATAGTGGAACTGTTGATTATCTGGCAATAAATGTTATGGTCGAGATGCAGCTCGGACAGCCTTAGTTGCTCGTCATAATGAAGTTCCTCTGAGCAATGGAGTTCCTCGAAGCAGTGAAGTTCCTCGGAGTACACCTGTTATTCGGAGTGTCTGACTTGATAGGGGAAGTAAAGTTCCTCGTTGCTAAAGTGATTGTAGAAATGTTTGTATGTGCCATGTAGACTTACACGTGTCTTCCTGTGATTCGTCCACAACAGCATATTAATTTTGGTACAACAGAAGCCCCCAATGTTTCATAGTTCGAAATTTGAGGAGTATGGAACATTCTTTCTCGGAATATGGCAACATTAAATGATCCTCCTAATTTTTAGGAACATTTCCTTCGTATTTACTTTTCTTTCCAAATTCGTAGAATCGGCCTTTTTGAATTTTTATAAACGCTTCGAACATCGCGCATTTTTTGTCCTTTTAACCGTTGGTAGCGTAATATTTTCTTTTTGTAATCGTTTCCTTCACCGTTTCCCGAGGCAAAGTATTTAAGCGTCATAGACAATCCCATTATCTTCTACCTTTTCCAATTTATGTTTTCGAGTTTTCCATTATCTCTCTCTCTTGTGCGTTCATCTTTTCCTTCGTTCGTTGTCAACAGATCCCCTTTTTTCTGTAAGATCTTCTTCCTTCTTCTTCATTTCTTTTATTCATCATGGTTTATCTTATTGAATCTCTTAAGAAGTTCCATTCTGATTTTTCAATCCCTTCTTGGGTAACTCTGGAGGAGCTTTCTGAGCCTTCAGATTATTTTCGCTTGGCTGAGGGACATTGGTTCCCCAGCCTCTTTATTGCTGAGTGTGGATTTTCTTTTCCACCAAATCCTTTGTGTTTTGAATTTTGTCAATACTTCGATGTTGTTCCTGCAAAAATAGCCCCCAACACATGGAGAATAGTTAATGGAGTTCATAGGTTAAATCAAACTCATGGAACTCGTATAGGAATTCCTGAGATTATGTTTTGTTATAGATGGGTCGTTCTGGATAATACTTTTTATTTAAAAAATAGATTTTTGAATAGGGCTTTAGTAGTCAACCTCCCTGATGCCAATAGGGATTATTTTGAACATGGGGTTGTTATTAAAAATTGGCAACCTGCCCCTCTAGTTGGAGACGAAGTATACTAGGGTCCCAGATGCCCTCCCTATGGCAATGGGATAGGTTATTTTCATTTTATTTTATTTATGAAATTATGCTTTCATTATGTTTGATAAAATGTGTGACTGATATTTCAATGTGTATTTATTTGTAGTTGATAGCAAGAGAAAAGCTCCAAAGGAAGCATAATTAATATAAAGCACTTGAAACTTATCTGGGGCTTGCATCAGAAAGTTGCAGACGAGCACATTAGGTCTGTTCATATTTGTTGCAGTATAAGAGTTATACATCCTCTTTTACTGCTCTCCCTGTGATCAGCAGTACTGAACTAGCACCAGTTCTTGAAGACTCTTCTCCTAAATCTCATATTCCCTTGAGTAAGAAGATGGGTAAAAGAAGAGTTCCTGCTATCTTCGAGGAGGCTGCCTCTGCTGGAGAGGCAAAAATAAATAAGCATGATGTCCTAGAGGGGACAAAGAAAATAGATGTTGCTCCTTCTGTTGCACCCAAGAAGGTTGCCGAGAAGCCCCCAGTGGCTTCAAGCAAGAGTGATGTTCCCAAGGAAGTGATCACCATATCCCCAACCAAGAGTTCTTCCTTGGTTGAAGTTGTTCCTATGCCCCCGAGGAGGCTGAAGAAAAGCTCCTCGGTCAATCTGACTGAAACCGTCTCCCAGCTCCCAATTAGTGGTGCTGGTGTTCCTACTATTATTCTCTCGAGCTCTGCCATGAGCTCGGTGAAGACTTGGATAATCCCCGAGATCCAAGGAATTGAAGAGAATCTTCATCGGGATATGCTTACATCTCTGGCTACTCGGAACATTTCTTCAGTAAGTTTCTCTTGTTCTGAACTTTCCTTATTACATATATCTCTGTACTGACTTGTCGTTATTTCCTTTTTCCACTTGGTGAGTTGCTTTAACACAATCATAAAGAAAGATGAAGCAATCAAGGCTTCTAGCTCCTCGTCTAGTGTAGAGGATGATTTAATAGGCTTGACTCAGTCCTTGAAGGATTCTCGTCAAAAGTATGACGAGGACAAGGCTGACTGGGAGAAGAAACTGGCCTTGATCGAGGCAGAGAAGGTTCAAATGGCTGAAGTCTCCAAGGGGTTGGAGAGTAAAGTGAAAAATTTAGAAGGGAAGAACAAAGAGCTTGACGAGAAGCTCAAGACTTTTGGTGAGCTTGAGAACAAACTTAAGATGGCTGAGGAAGAATTAACCCTTCTGTGAGAGGTAAATCGCCAGAAGGAGGAGGTGGAAGGCAAATTGAAGGCCACCAAGGAACTTCTATCCGAGAAGCTCTCCTCGGAGAAGGAGAAAAGAAAAATGGCAGTGAAGAAGTCCTTCAGCACTGGCTGGGACAAAGGATGGAATAAGGGGGTGGCAGCAATGAAGGTTGATGAGGGTTCTGAAATGTTTCAACAACATCTTCCTGGCCCCCCTCCAACTATTGAAGATGAAGAAGAGGACGAAGCTGCCTCCGAGGAGTCCTCCATGGTTGTGGGTGATCAAATCCTTGCCCCACAACCAATCCAGCCAGTCAACGAGGAGCTTCCACCTTTGTCTGTTCCATCTGAACAACTTCCTGCTCCTGCCGACCAACTTGTTGTTCCCACCGAGCAACCTAGCTCCTCGTCCCAGCCTCCCAAGAAAGTTTTGGGAGACAAGGAAAAGGTGTGAAGTTGTTCGGTATTTGTCTTTGTTTTATTTTCTTTTATCACATGTACTCTGAACTTTGTACTTTTTTTCTATGATGTAATAACTATTGCATTTTTTATCATCTATGCTGTTGATGCTCTGTTTGCTTTCTTATTAACTCTTGCCTTCTCTTCTTTATTAGTTTATGGCCAGAATGGAGTTGTTGTCTGATCATGACACAACACTGCTCAGATAATGCAATGAATATTTTAAAGCGGGTCATACTGATTTGGATAAGTCACAAATTGTAGACATCCTTGGCCGAGATGTTTCAAAATAGGCAGTTGAGGCCTATCAATACTTGAAATGTCTTCTTGATCGTGCTGTAGCCAATAACGTGGCTTATTACGAAATGATTAAAGACTTACAAGGTAATCTTGATGAAATTTAGCAGCAGTACAAAGAATCTTCAGCTCTTTTGCACGAAGGATATGAAAAGAAATATCAACAACTCAGTGCAGAGAAAGGCTATGACAAGATACTTGTTGGTTATGAAGTGAGAGAGAGAACTTTGAAGACAGAAGTTGAAGAGCACAGGCAAATCGCTGAGCTGCTGGAGCAAGATAATAATAATCTGCAAAAGGAATTAGCTCAGTTGAGGTCTGTTGCTTCCTCTTCAAATGCCTTGGTACAAGTGACCAACGAGGGATTCTCCTTCTTAGAGGTTGAGAATGCCAAATTACGAGAAGAATTAGAAACTTTAAGAAGATCTGGTCAGTCTACTCCTGCTCGGGGACGAGGACGAGGTTCTCGGGGACGACCAAGAGTTCTTCGTCCTACTATTGAAGAAGCTCGTACTCAAGCAGTGTTGGAAAACCAAGCATTCCAGTTGGTGTAAAAAAATCCAGCCTTATCTAAAATGTCCAAGAAATTCCAGAGTCTGGAGGAGCAACTTGCTGCACAGAAGTCTGCTTTTGAGCATAAGGATATTTTTGCTAAAAGCCTTCAAGAGAAATTAGAAAGATTAACCTTCCAGTTTCATAAACAACCCCGAGAATTTTGGATGGTAGGTTACAATGAAGCCCTTTGTCATTTAGATGCTCGTATTGAAAACGCTAACAATGAAGGCTACAAACAGGGATGGTTGAACGCTCTGGGTGTACTGAAACTAGAGCAAGGTCACTATTTATGGAAGTACCATGCCCCTGGGCTGGGCGATCTACCAGTTCTGCCTTTCAAACTTGAGATGAGTTGGATCCCTGCTCGGGCCATTCCTCGGTGCTTGATCTCAAAGTACCTTGGTGACTATAACCTTCATTCACAGGAAAAATTATCTAGTCCCGAGTACCTATTAGACAGACCATCTATAATGAACATCAGAATGCTTCAAGACCCTAACTTCATTAATTCTCCCCTTTGCTTGGAAGATCCTCCTGCTGGCAAGGAGCCTGTTTCAAAAGCACAAGGAAAGAGACCAATAGAATAGGGTTCTTAATGTAATAGTTGTTTATACATTTCATAATCAATGTATTCATTTTTGTACTTCATTTTTGGATTTAATGAAATACATATAATTTTATTTGCAAATGTTGATTGCCATTGTCTTGCAGTTGTAAAATACTTTTCATTTGTGTATGTATCTCTGTTAAAAAGATAACAACATTTTGTATTTTGTCTTGAATGGATATCTGTTAAAAAGATAACAACATTATGTAATTTGTCGACCAACTGTAGTTGATTCAAACTTGTTGTCGACTAGCTTAAATTTGTAGTAATCATTTAACCAAAAATAATGATGTTTTTCTTCTCGTCCAATTGCAAGTAAAAATTTAACTTGGTCTCAATTGTCAAGATTTTTTATTTTCAACCAATATAACTTGGTGAATCTTTCTCTTCCAACATTGGTACTTTTTGGAAAATATATTTTTCTTCCTAACCAACCGGAGTTGGCATTTTTAGGAATGTCGTTGCCTCCTAACCAACCTAAGTTGGCATTTTTAGGAGTATGATTTCCTAACCAACCGAGGTCGGAATTTTTAGGAATATTTTTTGCCTCCTAACCAAAGGAGTATGGTTTCCTAACCAACCGGAGCTGGCAATTTTAGGAATATTTTTGCCTCCTAACCAAAGGAGTATGGTTTCCTAACCAACCGGAGATGGCATTTTTAGGAATGTCGTTCCCTAACCAAACCGAGTTGGCATTTTTAGGGATATTTTTGCCTCCTAACCAAAATGAGTTGGCATTTTTAGGAGTATAGTTTCCTAACCAACTGAGGTTGGCATTTTTAGGAATGCCGTTTTTACTGCTGAGCAGTGTAGTGTGTAGCACTAGTATTCCCCGAAAAACTTTCAATAAAAGGAGAGAGGCTGTCAAAATATCATCGTTTTATTCATACTGATGGAACTACTTTACATTTTACATCACTGATAGTACTTGCGTAGGTGTTCAGCATTCCATGCATTCTTAAACTCTTCTCCTTCTAAAGTTGCTATTCGGTAAGTTCCTGGTCGAACAACTTCTGTAACTCGATATGGTCCATGCCAGTTTGCTTCCAACTTATTGTGCTTCTGAATGACCTTCTTTAGCACGTAATCTCCTTCTTTTAGGTCGCACTTCTTCACCCTCTTATTGTAGAACAGAGCTGTTCGTTGTTGGTAAGTTGCATTTCTAATAGCTGCTTCTTCTCTAACTTCCTCGAGCATGTCCAAACCCAATCTTCTCATTAAGTCGCTGACTGGGGAGTTGAAATTCAGCACTCTGTGTGTTGGGAGACCCAACTCGGCAGGTATTACAGCCTCACATCCAAATGCTAGCATATATGGGGATTCTCCAGTTGTTGTTCGGGGAGTAGTACGATAAGCCCACAGTACTGACTGTAACTCGTTAATCCAATTTGCTTTAGCCTCACTTAACCTTTTCTTCAAACCATTTAGCAATGTCTTGTTCGTCACTTCAGTCTGTCCATTACTTTGGGGATGACCTGGTGCTGAATGGGGCTTCAAAATGTTGGACTGATGGCAATAGGCAACGAATTCCTCATTATCAAATTGAGTTCCATGGTCGGTGATGAATGCATGAGGAAGACCATACCTGCAAATGATATTTTTCCAAACAAACTGATATACCTTCTCGTAAGTCATGTCGACAAGGGGCTCAGCTTCAACCCACTTAGTAAAACAATCCACTGCGACGACGAGGTATTAAAACCTTCCCCTGGTCGTTGGAAGTGGCCCGACCAAATCTATTCCCCACATAGAAAATGGCCAAGGGGAAGTAATAGGCGTCAATAATGCTCGTGGAGTTCTTCGGATGGAGGAAAAACGCTGGCACTTGCCACATTTCTTGGCATAGGCTATACAATCCGCCCTCATCGTTGGCCAGTAGTATCCCTGTGTTATTACCCTTTGTAAAAGAGTACGACCTGCTACATAAGCTCCACAGGACCTGTCATGGATCTCTTCAATCAATTCTTTCACCTCGGAGGGATGTACACATCTTTGCAATCCTACCATGATTCCTCGTCTGTATAAAACACCATTAGTTAATACATACCGAGTAGCTTTAAACTTCAATTTCTTGGCAGCAAGCTTATCCATCGGTAATTCTCCCTCCTCAATATATGCGCTGATGGGATCCATCCAAGATGGTCCTAAGTCAAGGGTGATAAAATTCATCGTCAGGTCTTCATCTATGCTCTGACTTTCTAACACTCCAATTGGTATCGTTCTTCGCAGCTCGGTACGAGTAGCTGATGCTAGTCGGGCCAAAGCGTCTGCTCTTGCATTCTCTATTCTCGTTATTCTGATCAATTGAATGGAAACAAATTCTGATACCAACCCCATCACCTTTGTATGATACTTGATCATTAATTCTCCTTTGGCTGCATATGTTCCCAACATTTGATTCACAATTAATTGAGAATCACTGAAGACCATCACTTGTTGCGCTTTCATAGTTTTTGCTAAATTAAGTCCTGCTATCATGGCCTCATACTCAGCCTCATTATTGGAAGCTTTGAATTGAAATCGTAGTGCATATTCCATGTCGACTTCGTCTGGGCTGTTCAAAACTATCCCTGCTCCACATCCTGTGGTACAAGATGAGCCATCTACATACAACTTCCATATAGGCAACTCGTCTTCTAATTTCTGATCTAACAGAGTTCCTCGGTGAAATATTTGTTGTTTCTTTTCACCATCCCCTGAGTTTTCTGGTTCTTTGTCGACCATCTTTTCAACCTGAGTTGGTCTGAGCTCGAATTTGATGATCCTGTCACATCCACTTGCCCTTTTACCAACTTAAGTTGGTCTGAGCCGGTGTCTGTTGATCCTGTAACATCCACTTACCCTTTTACCAAACTAAGTTGGTCTGAGCCAGTGTTTGTTGATCCTGTAACATCTACAGGTTGATCGGCGAGCTTTTTTTGCTCCTCGGGGGTATCAGGATAGGTGAATTCTACTATGAAATCTTCTATTGCTTGCCCTTTAAGAGATGACCTGGGTTCATAAATTATATCATATTCACCGAGCTCTATTGCCCAGTACATCAATCTCCCTGATTTTTCTGTCTTATGAAGGGCTTGTCTCAATGGCATGTCGGTATATACGACTATGGTATGGGCCTGAAAATATGGCCTCATTCTCCTACTTGCTTCAATTAATGCTAGTGCCAATTTTTTGAGCTTTGGATACCTGATCTCTGCACCTCGAAAAGCCTTACTTGTGTAATAAATTGGCTTCTGAATTCCATTCTCCATTCTGCATTCTCTGATACCGCCAGGTACAAGTACAATTTTTCTCCCATTACTGGCCTTGACAACAGAGGAGGTGCTCCCAAATACTTCTTCAAGTCTTGAAAGGCCTTCTCACATTCATCATTCAATTCGAAAGTGATGATAGGGGGAGAAATGGTATCCTATCCTATTATTATCGTATCATCTTCGTTTGGGGGAGATTTATCTTAGGGGGAGACATCTTTCTAAGTAGGTCATGTGTTTTAAAGGGAGAATTAATTTAGGGGGAGTAATTAATTAATTGCATTTAATATTTTGATATTCCCTATGCATTTGATGAGTTTGCTTAAGTGTGCAGGAATTATTCTAAAGCGGCATCTTTCTATGGCAAAGCTTTTGATCCTTGGGTTGAGTCAAGATTGGGCGGGATATGTTTTGAGTCTAGTAGAGCTTGACGGCCCTTTAGGATTTTTGTTTGGTTTTTGTCCCGGAATAGCCAAAGGGGGAGATTTGTAAGGAAACAAATTTCCAATTGAGTCCATATATAGTTTTGGCTCAATTCCGGACAAAAACATTTATTCATAGGATAGTATTTATTGTAATATTCTCAAGCCTATGAAGTGTATGTTGAAGACGTAGCGGCAAAGAACTTAAAGCATCATCAAAATGCCGGTTTGTGTGCCTCGTTTCTACGTCATCAACTAAGGTTCCATGCTCCCAAGGTATGAATGTAATTATATGTATATAGGAGCTTGGAACAATGTTTATTTGGGTGTTAGGTTTAATAAAAGCCATGTTTATTTCAGAAATAATTTATAAAGAACTTTATATTAATGTATATAAATGTTTCTGGGCCAAAATAGAATTTAACAAAAATTTCTGAAACTCGTTCGAAATTTCGTTCGAACGAGATTTTTCGTTCGAACCAAACTTCGTTCGAACGAGACTGCTTTCTAACCTAACTGGTCAGTCGTTAGATAAGTCGTTCGAACGACTTTCTCGTTCTAACGAGGTATCTAACGAGGTTCTAACGAGCCCAGGCTGGTCGCTCGTTAGACACCTCGTTCGAATGACAGTCAAAGTCGTTCGAACGAGAATGCCAGGCGGGAACAGTTTTGAGCAGTTTTTTGGCAGTTTTCTCCCATGATCCCCACTTGTTTTTAACCAACTTTTTCCAGCCTTATGAGGAACGGGAAACACCTTTTTCCTTCTAACTTTTCCAACTCATTTCCATCTCAAAAAGAGAGTTTGAGAGAATAATTGTTTAGGGAAAAGGTTCATGTTTTGAGTGTCATCTTTTAAAAGAAAAATTCACACACTCTAGTTTACACCCAATAATGGTTTATCCAAGTTCTCCTACATAAATATCAATTACTTGGAGGTTGTTTTGGCACTGGTTTTTCTCTACACCGAATTGAAGAGAAGTTCATTTCATTTCTACCCGTTTGGAGAAAGGCTCCATGTTTGGGTGACGGTGTGCCTAATTGTCCCATCGGTGTATTCCGAGACCATGGTGGAGCTCCGTTGGTTATCCGCTAATTGGAGGTTGATACAAGAAGAAGCATCACGGCTTGAGAGGGTTAGAGTTTAGGAAGTAAGTCTTTTGTCTTGTATTTTGTAATACCATTTTTAGTGGATTTGAGGCTAGGTCCGTCCCGAGGTTTTTTCCCGTTAGTGGGTTTTTCCTCGTATATCGCGGTGTAGTGTGACCTTGTTTATTTTATCTTGCACAATAATTTAGAACGCATGCTTAGAATAATTTCAAGATAAAATTTGGTTTTACATTCACACTAATTTAAATTGGGACTTTAATTTAATATTGGATTAACTTTGGTTTATTCAAGTCACTTGCTAAAATTGGTTTCGCCTAACTTTGAATAATTGTTAATTATAAATTAGGCAAATTCTAGGACTTGAATTTTGTTTTAATTTGTTTCTCAAGATTTTAAAACCCGGCCTTGTTGTTTTGTTGAACCATCACTTGTAATTTGAGATTATTATTTCAAACCCGGGGATTCTCCAACTTCCGCTCTTTCAAATTGGTATCAGAGCCAAAAACGATAAATTATTTCGTTAAAGATCCTTTACTTTTTGGCTAAATATGGATTTTTCCCCATTTTCAAAATTTCCTATTTTTGATGGTTCTAACTACGCGTATTGGAAAGCGCGAATGAAATCGGCACTTAAATCTATCGATGAACGTGTTTGGATGTCTGTTGTTAACGGTTGGACCCCACCAACACATTTAATTGAAAATGTACATGTTCCCAAACCCGTTGATAGATGGACTGAAAATGAGTTTAAGCTAGCAAACTTTAATTCCCGAGGTTTAAATGCCTTGTTTAGCGCTGTCGCACCGGATGAATTCCGACGTATTATGACGTGTGAAACCGCTAAAGAAGCTTGGGATATTTTACAATTAACTCATGAAGGAACGAGTGTCGTTAAAGCTTCTAAAATCCAAAATCTCACTACTCAATTTGAAACTATCAAAATGGATGAAAAAGAAACATTTGATAAATTTTATGCTAGACTTTCTGATATTGTTAATTCATCCTTTAACTTGGGAGAGAAAATACCTGACGACCGTGTAGTAAAGAAAATTTTAAGGTCCCTACCCGATAGATTTATTCCAAAGGTGACCGTTTTAAATTCTTTACCCACTTTAGCCTCTACGAAATTAGAAGAGCTTGTAGGTGATTTACAAACCTATGAACTAGATATGTTTCCCTCTAAAACTGAAAAGAAAATTGAAAAGGGCGTTGCTTTAAAAGCCCGCAAAGAGGTTAAACAAGTAGTAGAGAGCGATAGTGATAGTGACTCTGAAGATATGGCTTTGTTTGCTCGTAAATTTAGAAAATTTCTTAAATTTAGCAAAGATAAAGTTAAAAATGATTTTAAGAAATTTGAATCTTCTAAACATGATAAAAACGAGAAGATTTCTAAAGCCGATAAGATCCCTAAACCTAGTAATGAAAATATTGATAGGGACGAGTCTAATAAATGTTTTGGTTGTGAAGGTTATGGCCATAGGGCTTTTGAGTGCCCCACTAAACTAAGGAAAGAGGGTAAACGACCCATTTCATATAATGCGACCCTTAGTGATAGTGATAAGGAAGAGAAGCCCGAATCCCCCACTAAGAAAAATTTTGTGGCTTTTATGGCACATGTGAGTGATAATGAGAACTCATCGGATGATGAAATTATAGCACATGCCACTTCCAAGGTCATTGTACATGATTCTCTTATTTTTGATGATAGTGAGAGTGAAAAAGAAGAAGAGAGTGAAAATGAAGAAGAGGTTGATATGAGTGAACTTCAAAATGCTTTTCATGAATTATATAAAGAATCTATTAAATTGAAAAGAGCTAATTTGAAGTTAGAAGCGAGTTTAAGAGAGAGTGTCAAGGTCATTGATAAAAGTGCCTTAATAGAAGACCTTAGGACACATGAGAGAACTCTTCAAGAGAAGCTTAACTATGTAGAAGGAGAGAGAGATAGCCTTAGGGGTTTAATGGAATCCTTGAAAAAGGAGCTTCTTGGTTTTGAAGAGCGAAATGTTTTACTAGAATCTAAAATTTTAGAATTGGAAAATAAATTAAAAGATTCTAGTAATGTCAAATTTGATTTGGAGTGTCGTTCGGAAAAACTAGATAAAATGTTAGGAACGGTCCAAATTAAAAATGACACTTTTGGTTTAGGCTTCAATTCTTGTAATGATTTTAACCCTAAAGTCAAAACCAATGTTTTAGGAGAATCTTCTAGGAATGCATTTAATGATCACTCCTTAGATAAATCTTTTCGACATGTTCTTACTTGTACACATTGTGGTCGAAAAGGTCATCTTAGGCAATTTTGTTTAGATCTTAAACGAATTCCTAGAAAATCCCATAGTAAAGTAACCACGATAGATAACGTTCCTACACCCCAAGATAGTAATTCTTCATTTATTTGGGTTAGGAAATCCGACTTCGTTGCCTTACAAAATAGGGATTTTGATTCTCATTTACTTACACATACTTCCTCCCTTGCTAAATCTAATGGATGAATGTGTTAGTGTTTGCATACTTTAGCTTTTGTACTTCATGCCATAATCATATGCTAAATGTATGCTTGTTTAGTCATTTTCTAGTCATTGCCTATTTTCATATCTCATGCTAGAAATCATGACTTGTTTATCTTTTTGTATTATATTTTGTGTTTGATTTAACTGAAAAATATAAAAAGATTTTTGTTTATCATTTGTGTTTTATTTATTTCATTTAAGCTTAATGAAAAATACAAATGGTTTTTGTTTAGTATTTTGAGTATATATCTTTATTTTTGATTCAAAATGTTAAAAACTCAAAAAGATTTTGTTTTTGTGTGTATTTTTGTTTGACACACTTTATGTGGCATATATTTGTGTTTGAATCCTATCGTTTACGCTTCCATGTGGCTAGAACTTTTGGTTTAGATTTTCAATCCTTAAAATGTTCTTTACCATGTTTTATATGGAGTAGTTGGATTTTGTATTGTTTAAATGGATTCTATTTCTATATGCCTCTATTCACACATGCACGAGCTCTTTTGAAATCTTAATGTCACATGTTATATTTGAGCTTTTTGAGGTGTTCTCCTATCAATCTAGTCATCTACATATCTATGACCTAGGAGGACTAGTGCATGTCAAAATCCGTTGCATGTGAGATTTGTGAGAAAAATGAAAACATGATAAAATAATATATGCACGGGGAAGGGCTCCGAAAGGATGAATTAAATCCTTTGCGATAGTAAGCCACCATTGATTGGATCTAAAAGAAATACGTGATCCAAAGGCCTAAAAACAGAATATTTGGCATTAAATAAAAAGCAATTGCCAAGGCCTATGTTTGTTTGATATATTCATTCAAAACAAAAGAATATATATGCTCATTGAGGGAGAATTGGATGGTATATCAACGGTTTGCACAATGTCCATTTATCCTAGTTGTCTTTAATGTCATGGCTCTATTTGGTTTGTAGAATCATCATCATGCTAGGTTTGTATGCATTGTGTATGTTTGTTCATTGAGTTCAATCTTTATACTGTCACATGAGGTTATATTTAACTATGATGAAGTTTGCAATCAAATGAGAACTCCGTGAACGTTTCTTAAGTGTTTGGGTCTAAATTTAATTGTTGCTTGTTCACACCCCTACACTTCCGTTTCCATATGACACATTTTTGCCATACGAGTGTGCAAACTTATTGTATTTTGTGTCATGTGTGTGTTTATATCTATCTATATATGCACGTACTTATTGGTATATTTATAGTATATATATATATGATATTTGTTTGTCTTTGCCTTGCTTTTATTGCCCATATGCTTTCATGTCGTTTCACTTTAAGCTTTCACATGTTGTTTATTAGTTCTTTATCCTTTGCCTATTCCCGAACAAAAAGGGGGAGAATGATGATAGGGGGAGAAATGGTATCCCATCCTATTATTATCATATCATCTTCGTTTGGGGGAGATTTATCTTAGGGGGAGACGTCTTTCTAAGTAGGTCATTCGTTTTAAAGGGAGAATTAATTTAGGGGGAGTAATTAATTAATTGCATTTAATATTTTGATATTCCCTATGCATTTGATGAGTTTGCTTAAGTGTGCAGGAATTATTCTAAAGCGGCATCTTTCTATGGCAAAGCTTTTGATCCTTGGGTTGAGTCAAGATTGGGCGGGTTATGTTTTGAGTCTAGTAGAGCTTGACGGCCCTTTAGGATTTTTGTTTGGTTTTTGTCCCGGAATAGCCAAAGGGGGAGATTTGTAAGGACACAAATTTCCAATTGAGTCCATATATAGTTTTGGCTCAATTCCGGACAAAAACATTTATTCATAGGATAGTATTTATTGTAATATTCTCAAGCCTATGAAGTGTATGTTGAAGACGTAGCGGCAAAGAACTTAAAGCTTCATCAAAATGACGGTTTGTGTGCCTCGTTTCTATGTCATCAACTAAGGTTCCATGCTCCCAAGGTATGAATGTAATTATATGTATATAGGAGCTTGGAACAATGTTTATTTGGGTGTTAGGTTTAATAAAAGTCATGTTTATTTCAGAAATAATTTATAAAGAACTTTATATTAATGTATATAAATGTTTCTGGGCCAAAATAGAATTTAATAAAAATTTCTGAAACTCGTTCGAAATTTCGTTCGAACGAGATTTTTCGTTCGAACCAAACTTCGTTCGAACGAGACTGCTTTCTAACCTAACTGGTCAGTCGTTAGATAAGTCGTTCGAACGACTTTCTCGTTCTAACGAGGTATCTAACGAGGTTCTAACGAGCCCAGGCTGGTCGCTCGTTAGAAACCTCGTTCGAACGACAGTCAAAGTCGTTCGAACGAGAATGCCAGGCGGGAACAGTTTTGAGCAGTTTTTTGGCAGTTTTCTCCCATGATCCCCACTTGTTTTTAACCAACTTTTTCCAGCCTTATGAGGAACGGGAAACACCTTTTTCCTTCTAACTTTTCCAACTCATTTCCATCTCAAAAAGAGAGTTTGAGAGAATAATTGTTTAGGGAAAAGGTTCATGTTTTGAGTGTCATCTTTTAAAAGAAAAATTCACACTCTAGTTTACACCCAATAATGGTTTATCCAAGTTCTCCTACATAAATATCAATTACTTGGAGGTTGTTTTGGCACCGGTTTTTCTCTACACCTTATTGAAGAGAAGTTCATTTCATTTCTACCCGTTTGGAGAAAGGCTCCATGTTTGGGTGACGGTGTGCCTAATTGTCCCATCGGTGTATTCCGAGACCATGGTGGAGCTCCGTTGGTTATCCGCTAATTGGAGGTTGATACAAGAATAAGCATCACGACTTGAGAGGGTTAGAGTTTAGGAAGTAAGTCTTTTGTCTTGTATTTTGTAATACCATTTTTAGTGGATTTGAGGCTAGGTCCGTCCCGAGGTTTTTTCCCGTTAGTGGGTTTTTCCTCGTATATCGCGGTGTAGTGTGACCTTGTTTATTTTATCTTGCACAATAATTTAGAACGCATGCTTAGAATAATTTCAAGATAAAATTTGGTTTTACATTCACACTAATTTAAATTGGGACTTTAATTTAATATTGGATTAACTTTGGTTTATTCAAGTCACTTGCTAAAATTGGTTTCGCCTAACTTTGAATAATTGTTAATTATAAATTAGGCAAATTCTAGGACTTGAATTTTGTTTTAATTTGTTTCTCAAGATTTTAAAACCCGGCCTTGTTGTTTTGTTGAACCATCACTTGTAATTTGAGATTATTATTTCAAACCCGGGGATTCTCCAACTTCCGCTCTTTCAAATTGGTATCAGAGCCAAAAACGATAAATTATTTCGTTAAAGATCCTTTACTTTTTGGCTAAATATGGATTTTTCCCCATTTTCAAAATTTCCTATTTTTGATGGTTCTAACTACGCGTATTGGAAAGCGCGAATGAAATCGGCACTTAAATCTATCGATGAACGTGTTTGGATGTCTGTTGTTAACGGTTGGACCCCACCAACACATTTAATTGAAAATGTACATGTTCCCAAACCCGTTGATAGATGGACTGAAAATGAGTTTAAGCTAGCAAACTTTAATTCCCGAGGTTTAAATGCCTTGTTTAGCGCTGTCGCACCGGATGAATTCCGACGTATTATGACGTGTGAAACCGCTAAAGAAGCTTGGGATATTTTACAATTAACTCATGAAGGAACGAGTGTCGTTAAAGCTTCTAAAATCCAAAATCTCACTACTCAATTTGAAACTATCAAAATGGATGAAAAAGAAACATTTGATAAATTTTATGCTAGACTTTCTGATATTGTTAATTCATCCTTTAACTTGGGAGAGAAAATACCTGACGACCGTGTAGTAAAGAAAATTTTAAGGTCCCTACCCGATAGATTTATTCCAAAGGTGACCGTTTTAAATTCTTTACCCACTTTAGCCTCTACGAAATTAGAAGAGCTTGTAGGTGATTTACAAACCTATGAACTAGATATGTTTCCCTCTAAAACTGAAAAGAAAATTGAAAAGGGCGTTGCTTTAAAAGCCCGCAAAGAGGTTAAACAAGTAGTAGAGAGCGATAGTGATAGTGACTCTGAAGATATGGCTTTGTTTGCTCGTAAATTTAGAAAATTTCTTAAATTTAGCAAAGATAAAGTTAAAAATGATTTTAAGAAATTTGAATCTTCTAAACATGATAAAAACGAGAAGATTTCTAAAGCCGATAAGATCCCTAAACCTAGTAATGAAAATATTGATAGGGACGAGTCTAATAAATGTTTTGGTTGTGAAGGTTATGGCCATAGGGCTTTTGAGTGCCCCACTAAACTAAGGAAAGAGGGTAAACGACCCATTTCATATAATGCGACCCTTAGTGATAGTGATAAGGAAGAGAAGCCCGAATCCCCCACTAAGAAAAATTTTGTGGCTTTTATGGCACATGTGAGTGATAATGAGAACTCATCGGATGATGAAATTATAGCACATGCCACTTCCAAGGTCATTGTACATGATTCTCTTATTTTTTATGATAGTGAGAGTGAAAAAGAAGAAGAGAGTGAAAATGAAGAAGAGGTTGATATGAGTGAACTTCAAAATGCTTTTCATGAATTATATAAAGAATCTATTAAATTGAAAAGAGCTAATTTGAAGTTAGAAGCGAGTTTAA
The DNA here is from genome assembly GCA_949130495.1 of Sambucus nigra. NCBI lineage: Eukaryota > Viridiplantae > Streptophyta > Magnoliopsida > Dipsacales > Adoxaceae > Sambucus > Sambucus nigra. The sequence continues at coordinate 1,510,572 of CASBWL010000014.1, forward strand.
GAGAGAGTGTCAAGGTCATTGATAAAAGTGCCTTAATAGAAGACCTTAGGACACATGAGAGAACTCTTCAAGAGAAGCTTAACTATGTAGAAGGAGAGAGAGATAGCCTTAGGGGTTTAATGGAATCCTTGAAAAAGGAGCTTCTTGGTTTTGAAGAGCGAAATGTTTTACTAGAATCTAAAATTTTAGAATTGGAAAATAAATTAAAAGATTCTAGTAATGTCAAATTTGATTTGGAGTGTCGTTCGGAAAAACTAGATAAAATGTTAGGAACGGTCCAAATTAAAAATGACACTTTTGGTTTAGGCTTCAATTCTTGTAATGATTTTAACCCTAAAGTCAAAACCAATGTTTTAGGAGAATCTTCTAGGAATGCATTTAATGATCACTCCTTAGATAAATCTTTTCGACATGTTCTTACTTGTACACATTGTGGTCGAAAAGGTCATCTTAGGCAATTTTGTTTAGATCTTAAACGAATTCCTAGAAAATCCCATAGTAAAGTAACCACGATAGATAACGTTCCTACACCCCAAGATAGTAATTCTTCATTTATTTGGGTTAGGAAATCCGACTTGGTTGCCTTACAAAATAGGGATTTTGATTCTCATTTACTTACACATACTTCCTCCCTTGCTAAATCTAATGGATGAATGTGTTAGTGTTTGCATACTTTAGCTTTTGTACTTCATGCCATAATCATATGCTAAATGTATGCTTGTTTAGTCATTTTCTAGTCATTGCCTATTTTCATATCTCATGCTAGAAATCATGACTTGTTTATCTTTTTGTATTATATTTTGTGTTTGATTTAACTGAAAAATATAAAAAGATTTTTGTTTATCATTTGTGTTTTATTTATTTCATTTAAGCTTAATGAAAAATACAAATGGTTTTTGTTTAGTCTTTTGAGTATATATCTTTATTTTTGATTCAAAATGTTAAAAACTCAAAAAGATTTTGTTTTTGTGTGTATTTTTGTTTGACACACTTTATGTGGCATATATTTGTGTTTGAATCCTATCGTTTACGCTTCCATGTGGCTAGAACTTTTGGTTTAGATTTTCAATCCTTAAAATGTTCTTTACCATGTTTTATATGGAGTAGTTGGATTTTGTATTGTTTAAATGGATTCTATTTCTATATGCCTCTATTCACACATGCACGAGCTCTTTTGAAATCTTAATGTCACATGTTATATTTGAGCTTTTTGAGGTGTTCTCCTATCAATCTAGTCATCTACATATCTATGACCTAGGAGGACTAGTGCATGTCAAAATCCGTTGCATGTGAGATTTGTGAGAAAAATGAAAACATGATAAAATAATATATGCACGGGGAAGGGCTCCGAAAGGATGAATTAAATCCTTTGCGATAGTAAGCCACCGTTGATTGGATCTAAAAGAAATACGTGATCCAAAGGCCTAAAAACAGAATATTTGGCATTAAATAAAAAGCAATTGCCAAGGCCTATGTTTGTTTGATATATTCATTCAAAACAAAAGAATATATATGCTCATTGAGGGAGAATTGGATGGTATATCAACGGTTTGCACAATGTCCATTTATCCTAGTTGTCTTTAATGTCATGGCTCTATTTGGTTTGTAGAATCATCATCATGCTAGGCTTGTATGCATTGTGTATGTTTGTTCATTGAGTTCAATCTTTATACTGTCACATGAGGTTATATTTAACTATGATGAAGTTTGCAATCAAATGAGAACTCCGTGAACGTTTCTTAAGTGTTTGGGTCTAAATTTAATTGTTGCTTGTTCACACCCCTACACTTCCGTTTCCATATGACACATTTTTGCCATACGAGTGTGCAAACTTATTGTATTTTGTGTCATGTGTGTGTTTATATCTATCTATATATGCACGTACTTATTGGTATATTTATAGTATATATATATATGACATTTGTTTGTCTTTGCCTTGCTTTTATTGCCCATATGCTTTCATGTCGTTTCACTTTAAGCTTTCACATGTTGTTTATTAGTTCTTTATCCTTTGCCTATTCCCGAACAAAAAGGGGGAGAGTGATGATAGGGGGAGAAATGGTATCCCATCCTATTATTATCATATCATCTTCGTTTGGGGGAGATTTATCTTAGGGGGAGACGTCTTTCTAAGTAGGTCATGCGTTTTAAAGGGAGAATTAATTTAGGGGGAGTAATTAATTAATTGCATTTAATATTTTGATATTCCCTATGCATTTGATGAGTTTGCTTAAGTGTGCAGGAATTATTCTAAAGCGGCATCTTTCTATGGCAAAGCTTTTGATCCTTGGGTTGAGTCAAGATTGGGCGGGTTATGTTTTGAGTCTAGTAGAGCTTGACGGCCCTTTAGGATTTTTGTTTGGTTTTTGTCCCGGAATAGCCAAAGGGGGAGATTTGTAAGGACACAAATTTCCAATTGAGTCCATATATAGTTTTGGCTCAATTCCGGACAAAAACATTTATTCATAGGATAGTATTTATTGTAATATTCTCAAGCCTATGAAGTGTATGTTGAAGACGTAGCGGCAAAGAACTTAAAGCTTCATCAAAATGACGGTTTGTGTGCCTCGTTTCTATGTCATCAACTAAGGTTCCATGCTCCCAAGGTATGAATGTAATTATATGTATATAGGAGCTTGGAACAATGTTTATTTGGGTGTTAGGTTTAATAAAAGTCATGTTTATTTCAGAAATAATTTATAAAGAACTTTATATTAATGTATATAAATGTTTCTGGGCCAAAATAGAATTTAATAAAAATTTCTGAAACTCGTTCGAAATTTCGTTCGAACGAGATTTTTCGTTCGAACCAAACTTCGTTCGAACGAGACTGCTTTCTAACCTAACTGGTCAGTCGTTAGATAAGTCGTTCGAACGACTTTCTCGTTCTAACGAGGTATCTAACGAGGTTCTAACGAGCCCAGGCTGGTCGCTCGTTAGAAACCTCGTTCGAACGACAGTCAAAGTCGTTCGAACGAGAATGCCAGGCGGGAACAGTTTTGAGCAGTTTTTTGGCAGTTTTCTCCCATGATCCCCACTTGTTTTTAACCAACTTTTTCCATCCTTATGAGGAACGGGAAACACCTTTTTCCTTCTAACTTTTCCAACTCATTTCCATCTCAAAAAGAGAGTTTGAGAGAATAATTGTTTAGGGAAAAGGTTCATGTTTTGAGTGTCATCTTTTAAAAGAAAAATTCACACACTCTAGTTTACACCCAATAATGGTTTATCCAAGTTCTCCTACATAAATATCAATTACTTGGAGGTTGTTTTGGCACCGGTTTTTCTCTACACCGAATTGAAGAGAAGTTCATTTCATTTCTACCCGTTTGGAGAAAGGCTCCATGTTTGGGTGACGGTGTGCCTAATTGTCCCATCGGTGTATTCCGAGACCATGGTGGAGCTCCGTTGGTTATCCGCTAATTGGAGGTTGATACAAGAATAAGCATCACGACTTGAGAGGGTTAGAGTTTAGGAAGTAAGTCTTTTGTCTTGTATTTTGTAATACCATTTTTAGTGGATTTGAGGCTAGGTCCGTCCCGAGGTTTTTTCCCGTTAGTGGGTTTTTCCTCGTATATCGCGGTGTAGTGTGACCTTGTTTATTTTATCTTGCACAATAATTTAGAACGCATGCTTAGAATAATTTCAAGATAAAATTTGGTTTTACATTCACACTAATTTAAATTGGGACTTTAATTTAATATTGGATTAACTTTGGTTTATTCAAGTCACTTGCTAAAATTGGTTTCGCCTAACTTTGAATAATTGTTAATTATAAATTAGGCAAATTCTAGGACTTGAATTTTGTTTTAATTTGTTTCTCAAGATTTTAAAACCCGGCCTTGTTGTTTTGTTGAACCATCACTTGTAATTTGAGATTATTATTTCAAACCCGGGGATTCTCCAACTTCCGCTCTTTCAAATTGGTATCAGAGCCAAAAACGATAAATTATTTCGTTAAAGATCCTTTACTTTTTGGCTAAATATGGATTTTTCCCCATTTTCAAAATTTCCTATTTTTGATGGTTCTAACTACGCGTATTGGAAAGCGCGAATGAAATCGGCACTTAAATCTATCGATGAACGTGTTTGGATGTCTGTTGTTAACGGTTGGACCCCACCAACACATTTAATTGAAAATGTACATGTTCCCAAACCCGTTGATAGATGGACTGAAAATGAGTTTAAGCTAGCAAACTTTAATTCCCGAGGTTTAAATGCCTTGTTTAGCGCTGTCGCACCGGATGAATTCCGACGTATTATGACGTGTGAAACCGCTAAAGAAGCTTGGGATATTTTACAATTAACTCATGAAGGAACGAGTGTCGTTAAAGCTTCTAAAATCCAAAATCTCACTACTCAATTTGAAACTATCAAAATGGATGAAAAAGAAACATTTGATAAATTTTATGCTAGACTTTCTGATATTGTTAATTCATCCTTTAACTTGGGAGAGAAAATACCTGACAACCGTGTAGTAAAGAAAATTTTAAGGTCCCTACCCGATAGATTTATTCCAAAGGTGACCGTTTTAAATTCTTTACCCACTTTAGCCTCTATGAAATTAGAAGAGCTTGTAGGTGATTTACAAACCTATGAACTAGATATGTTTCCCTCTAAAACTGAAAAGAAAATTGAAAAGGGCGTTGCTTTAAAAGCCCGCAAAGAGGTTAAACAAGTAGTAGAGAGCGATAGTGATAGTGACTCTGAAGATATGGCTTTGTTTGCTCGTAAATTTAGAAAATTTCTTAAATTTAGCAAAGATAAAGTTAAAAATGATTTTAAGAAATTTGAATCTTCTAAACATGATAAAAACGAGAAGATTTCTAAAGCCGATAAGATCCCTAAACCTAGTAATGAAAATATTGATAGGGACGAGTCTAATAAATGTTTTGGTTGTGAAGGTTATGGCCATAGGGCTTTTGAGTGCCCCACTAAACTAAGGAAAGAGGGTAAACGACCCATTTCATATAATGCGACCCTTAGTGATAGTGATAAGGAAGAGAAGCCCGAATCCCCCACTAAGAAAAATTTTGTGGCTTTTATGGCACATGTGAGTGATAATGAGAACTCATCGGATGATGAAATTATAGCACATGCCACTTCCAAGGTCATTGTACATGATTCTCTTATTTTTGATGATAGTGAGAGTGAAAAAGAAGAAGAGAGTGAAAATGAAGAAGAGGTTGATATGAGTGAACTTCAAAATGCTTTTCATGAATTATATAAAGAATCTATTAAATTGAAAAGAGCTAATTTGAAGTTAGAAGCGAGTTTAAGAGAGAGTGTCAAGGTCATTGATAAAAGTGCCTTAATAGAAGACCTTAGGACACATGAGAGAACTCTTCAAGAGAAGCTTAACTATGTAGAAGGAGAGAGAGATAGCCTTAGGGGTTTAATGGAATCCTTGAAAAAGGAGCTTCTTGGTTTTGAAGAGCGAAATGTTTTACTAGAATCTAAAATTTTAGAATTGGAAAATAAATTAAAAGATTCTAGTAATGTCAAGTTTGATTTGGAGTGTCGTTCGGAAAAACTAGATAAAATGTTAGGAACGGTCCAAATTAAAAATGACACTTTTGGTTTAGGCTTCAATTCTTGTAATGATTTTAACCCTAAAGTTAAAACCAATGTTTTAGGAGAATCTTCTAGGAATGCATTTAATGATCACTCCTTAGATAAATCTTTTCGACATGTTCTTACTTGTACACATTGTGGTCGAAAAGGTCATCTTAGGCAATTTTGTTTAGATCTTAAACGAATTCCTAGAAAATCCCATAGTAAAGTAACCACGATAGATAACGTTCCTACACCCCAAGATAGTAATTCTTCATTTATTTGGGTTAGGAAATCCGACTTGGTTGCCTTACAAAATAGGGATTTTGATTCTCATTTACTTACACATACTTCCTCCCTTGCTAAATCTAATGGATGAATGTGTTAGTGTTTGCATACTTTAGCTTTTGTACTTCATGCCATAATCATATGCTAAATGTATGCTTGTTTAGTCATTTTCTAGTCATTGCCTATTTTCATATCTCATGCTAGAAATCATGACTTGTTTATCTTTTTGTATTATATTTTGTGTTTGATTTAACTGAAAAATATAAAAAGATTTTTGTTTATCATTTGTGTTTTATTTATTTCATTTAAGCTTAATGAAAAATACAAATGGTTTTTGTTTAGTATTTTGAGTATATATCTTTATTTTTGATTCAAAATGTTAAAAACTCAAAAAGATTTTGTTTTTGTGTGTATTTTTGTTTGACACACTTTATGTGGCATATATTTGTGTTTGAATCCTATCGTTTACGCTTCCATGTGGCTAGAACTTTTGGTTTAGATTTTCAATCCTTAAAATGTTCTTTACCATGTTTTATATGGAGTAGTTGGATTTTGTATTGTTTAAATGGATTCTATTTCTATATGCCTCTATTCACACATGCACGAGCTCTTTTGAAATCTTAATGTCACATGTTATATTTGAGCTTTTTGAGGTGTTCTCCTATCAATCTAGTCATCTACATATCTATGACCTAGGAGGACTAGTGCATGTCAAAATCCGTTGCATGTGAGATTTGTGAGAAAAATGAAAACATGATAAAATAATATATGCACGGGGAAGGGCTCCGAAAGGATGAATTAAATCCTTTGCGATAGTAAGCCACCGTTGATTGGATCTAAAAGAAATACGTGATCCAAAGGCCTAAAAACAGAATATTTGGCATTAAATAAAAAGCAATTGCCAAGGCCTATGTTTGTTTGATATATTCATTCAAAACAAAAGAATATATATGCTCATTGAGGGAGAATTGGATGGTATATCAACGGTTTGCACAATGTCCATTTATCCTAGTTGTCTTTAATGTCATGGCTCTATTTGGTTTGTAGAATCATCATCATGCTAGGCTTGTATGCATTGTGTATGTTTGTTCATTGAGTTCAATCTTTATACTGTCACATGAGGTTATATTTAACTATGATGAAGTTTGCAATCAAATGAGAACTCCGTGAACGTTTCTTAAGTGTTTGGGTCTAAATTTAATTGTTGCTTGTTCACACCCCTACACTTCCGTTTCCATATGACACATTTTTGCCATACGAGTGTGCAAACTTATTGTATTTTGTGTCATGTGTGTGTTTATATCTATCTATATATGCACGTACTTATTGGTATATTTATAGTATATATATATATGATATTTGTTTGTCTTTGCCTTGCTTTTATTGCCCATATGCTTTCATGTCATTTCACTTTAAGCTTTCACATGTTGTTTATTAGTTCTTTATCCTTTGCCTATTCCCGAACAAAAAGGGGGAGAATGATGATAGGGGGAGAAATGGTATCCCATCCTATTATTATCGTATCATCTTCGTTTGGGGGAGATTTATCTTGGGGGAGACGTCTTTCTAAGTAGGTCATGTGTTTTAAAGGGAGAATTAATTTAGGGGGAGTAATTAATTAATTGCATTTAATATTTTGATATTCCCTATGCATTTGATGAGTTTGCTTAAGTGTGCAGGAATTATTCTAAAGCGGCATCTTTCTATGGCAAAGCTTTTGATCCTTGGGTTGAGTCAAGATTGGGCGGGTTATGTTTTGAGTCTAGTAGAGCTTGACGGCCCTTTAGGATTTTTGTTTGGTTTTTGTCCCGGAATAGCCAAAGGGGGAGATTTGTAAGGACACAAATTTCCAATTGAGTCCATATATAGTTTTGGCTCAATTCCGGACAAAAACATTTATTCATAGGATAGTATTTATTGTAATATTCTCAAGCCTATGAAGTGTATGTTGAAGACGTAGCGGCAAAGAACTTAAAGCTTCATCAAAATGACGGTTTGTGTGCCTCGTTTCTACGTCATCAACTAAGGTTCCATGCTCCCAAGGTATGAATGTAATTATATGTATATAGGAGCTTGGAACAATGTTTATTTGGGTGTTAGGTTTAATAAAAGTCATGTTTATTTTAGAAATAATTTATAAAGAACTTTATATTAATGTATATAAATGTTTCTGGGCCAAAATAGAATTTAATAAAAATTTCTGAAACTCGTTCGAAATTTCGTTCGAACGAGATTTTTCGTTCGAACCAAACTTCGTTCGAACGAGACTGCTTTCTAACCTAACTGGTCAGTCATTAGATAAGTCGTTCGAACGACTTTCTCGTTCTAACGAGGTATCTAACGAGGTTCTAACGAGCCCAGGCTGGTCGCTCGTTAGAAACCTCGTTCGAACGACAGTCAAAGTCGTTCGAACGAGAATGCCAGGCGGGAACAGTTTTGAGCAGTTTTTTGGCAGTTTTCTCCCATGATCCCCACTTGTTTTTTAACCAACTTTTTCCAGCCTTATGAGGGACGGGAAACACCTTTTTCCTTCTAACTTTTCCAACTCATTTCCATCTCAAAAAGAGAGTTTGAGAGAATAATTGTTTAGGGAAAAGGTTCATGTTTTGAGTGTCATCTTTTAAAAGAAAAATTCACACACTCTAGTTTACACCCAATAATGGTTTATCCAAGTTCTCCTACATAAATATCAATTACTTGGAGGTTGTTTTGGCACCGGTTTTTCTCTACACCGAATTGAAGAGAAGTTCATTTCATTTCTACCCGTTTGGAGAAAGGCTCCATGTTTGGGTGACGGTGTGCCTAATTGTACCATCGGTGTATTCCGAGACCACGGTGGAGCTCCGTTGGTTATCCGCTAATTGGAGGTTGATACAAGAAGAAGCATCACGGCTTGAGAGGGTTCGAGTTTAGGAAGTAAGTCTTTTGTCTTGTATTTTGTAATACCATTTTTAGTGGATTTGAGGCTAGGGCCGTCCCGAGGTTTTTTCCCGTTAGTGGGTTTTTCCTCGTATATCGCGGTGTAGTGTGACCTTGTTTATTTTATCTTGCACAATAATTTAGAACGCATGCTTAGAATAATTTCAAGATAAAATTTGGTTTTACATTCACACTATTTAAATTGGGACTTTAATTTAATATTGGATTAACTTTGGTTTATTCAAGTCACTTGCTAAAATTGGTTTCGCCTAACTTTGAATAATTGTTAATTATAAATTAGGCAAATTCTAGGACTTGAATTTTGTTTTAATTTGTTTCTCAAGATTTTAAAACCCGGCCTTGTTGTTTTGTTGAACCATCACTTGTAATTTGAGATTATTATTTCAAACCCGGGGATTCTCCAACTTCTGCTCTTTCAGAAAGTTTTTCAAAGTGTTTTGAAGAATGGGAGGCATCTATCAGTTTCTCGGGATACAAATCTGTTGAGCGCTACTACTCGTCCTATAAGACTTTGCACTTCTTTATTCGTCATTGGAGATCGTAGCCCTAAAAGAGATTTGATCTTTTTTGGATTTTCTTCAATGCCTCGATGGTTGACGATGTACCCGAGGAACATTCCTTCTCGTACTCCAAATATGCACTTCGTCAGGTTCAGCTTCATTTGGTATTTATCCAGTTGATCAAAGGTCTGACATAAGTCCACTAGATGATCAGCAGCTTTCTTACTCTTTGTCAGCATATCATCGACATAGACTTCCATATTGCAACTGATTTTTTCGGCAAAGACCTTGTTCATCAGCCGCTGGTATGTCGCACCTGCATTTTTCAAACCAAAAGGCATAACATTATAACAATAAGTTCCCCTAGGGGTAATAAAAGAAGTACTTTCCCTGTCTTCAGGTTTCATTTTGATCTGGTTGTAACCAGAGTAAGCATCCATGAAGCTGAGTAGCTCATGTCCTGAGGTAGCATCCACCAGTTGATCAATTTAGGGCAGCGAGAAATGATCCTTTGGGCATGCTTTGTTGAGGTCGGTGAAATCAACACACATCCTCCATTTGTTGTTTTTCTTCTTTACCATCACCACATTTGCTAACCAATCTGGGTATTTAACATCTTCAATGAATCGAGCTTTCTAGAGTTTCTCAACCTCCTCTTGTATAGCTTGATTCTTCTTGGGACTAAATACTCTTCTTCTCTGCTTTACATGCTTGATCTCCTTATTCATATTGAGCTCATGACATAAGAAGTTTGAGTCTATCCCTGGCATATCTTCATGGCTCCATGAAAAAGTTTTCTTTCTACTTCTCAGGAAAGTTATCAACTCCTGTTTTATTAAGGCATCCAACGATGAACCTATTTGAGTTGTTCGTTCAGGGTGCTCATCGTCCAGAATGACATTTTCTGTAGCTTCCACTACCTGACCTTTTACAAGTTGAGATTCATCTCTAGAATCCAATGTTTCAATTTTTGTGCCCTCATCCACCGTAACAGTCTTTTTCCTCGACTCCTCCAATTCCTCTTGTTCGACAGATGAATAATAGCATTCCCGAGCTACTTTTTGATCACCTTTCACAACTCATACTCCAAAGTTTGTTGGGAATTTTAGGCATTGATGTACTGTAGATGGGACCGCTTTGAACTTCTTCAAACCTACCCTTCCCATGATGATGTTGTAAGCTGACTGAACATTCTTGTCCATCACAAAGAAACGTATTCTTTCTGTTCGACATGCGGGCAATGTACCAATGAATATATCCAACTTGATCGTCCCAAGTGGAAAAACTTTCTCACCCGCAAAACCGAGGAGAGGTCTGTGATAAGGCTCCAGTTGAGATAACTTTAAATTTAAACTGTCAAAACATGAGTAGAACATGATGTCTGCCAAGCTACCATTATCTACCAGAACTCTTGAAATCATTACTTCTTTCATCCTCATTTTGATCACCAAAGGGTCATCGTGAGGGTACAAGACACCTGCGAGGTCATTTTTTAAAAAACCAATGACCAGTTTCTCTTTGTTTACCTTCCTCGGGCGATCCTCCTCGGCCAAATTTATTCGTTGAATACATGAGCAAGCTTGAGCCTCACAGAGGTAAGCTTTTCTTTCTGCAGTAAGATCTCCTCCACCTGCATCTCCACCTGTAATAACATTACAATCAAATGACCCAAACCGTATTGAAAATACCTCACATTCCGATTGCCTTGGCCTTTTGGGAAGATCGGGATCATCTTCGGTATCATCTTCATGATCTCTTTTCCTGTTCTCCTCTGCTCGACGAGGAGATCTAGATCTTTCTCTTGTTCAGTCCTCGTTTCCTCTTTCATTTCTACGATCAACATACTTTGACAGTTTTCCTCGTCTAATGAGTGTCTCGATCTCATTCTGGAGGGCTATGCAATTTTTAGTCATATGGCTATGATCTTTGTGAAAATCGTAATATTTTTCCCTATTCCTTCTGTCAGGGTCTGCCTTCATTATCTTTGGCCATTTTAACTCCTCGTTATTCTTGATTTCTTCCAATACGTGGTTGATACCCATCTTCAAAGGAGTATAATTATCAAACTTCTTCAAGACTTCCCATGATGACTTATTTTTGGATTGTTTGTCACCACCATTGCCCTTATGCTCTTTCTTCTTAGCCTTGTCGACTTCCACCTTGGTTTCTTTATCCATATTCTTCTTCGCAGCCATAGCCTCCTCGGCATTCATGATTTTGGTTGCTTTTGCCATCAACTCTGACATAGTTGTAGGTGGATCTTTAGCCAAAGTGTAATACAACTTATTGGGCAATAACCCACTCATCAAGGCGGTGATCGTTGTCTTCTCTTCATAATCTATGACTTCTAGCTTCTCGTTATTGAAACGAGTTATGTAATCTTTAGTACTCTCACCAGCTTTTTTTTTAACGCTTAACAAATGCGCTACTCGTTTTACTGGATTTGCCCCCAAAATAGAAATTCCCAATGAATAACTCGGCCAATTGAAAGAAAGTTGAAATCTTACCCCCAGGAAGATTGTTGTACCATATCTGGGCAGATCCAGTAAGAGTTCCCGAGAATGCTCTGCATCTCATCTCGCCGGGGACAGCATAGATGTCGGCAGCAGCTTGATACTGCTCTATGTGAAGAACAGGATCTGTCTTTCCATCATATTTGGGGGTCACCACAGGTGCTTTGAACTTTGACGGTGTGGGAAAGCCCACAATGGCTTGGACAAAAGGCATCCCTTGAACAAAAGTTCGTTGCAGTGGGTTCCTCGCCTTAGCCATTTCTCCCAATCTATCCTCTAGTCTCTGAATAGATCCTTTCCATGCGTTGTTTCCTTCCTCGGGCCTATTGGTTCGAGCAATTAACCGAGATGATGTGGCTTCCTGAGATCGATCTTGACGAGCAGTTGGTCGTGATTGTGCAGATCCTTCTCTTAGATCTGAAGGTTGTCGAAAACTCCTCGACATGGCCTTAGGTGGACTCATATTCTTCCTAGGGCCTAATCGATTGAAAGGAGACACCATGCTCAATCGTTTCAGGGCACTGGTCCTCTCTGGAGAGAGAGTAATACGTTGTTCAGTATCTGTGGCCCGTATTGACGAAGTTCGCCCAGGTTGATAAGAGAAATCATCAGATTCCTCATTATGATATGAATCAGTACGCCTGGATCGTGAAGAACGTAAATGGGTTTTCCTATGACCACTTCTCTGTCCTGAATGAGCAGGTGCACCGCCATGAAGGGTTTGTATGAGTTGCCGCATGGTTTCTTGCATGGCGGTCTGGCCTTGGGCCAGGTTTGTCATTATTCCAGCCAGATCTAGAACGGTTGATGGTGTAGATGGATTTGGAGGATTTCCAGCATTTCGATTGCTGGATTCAGGATTATCAGCCATTGATATTGGATTGTTTTTGGTGAAAAATGATAACAACAGTCGTTTCCCACAGAAGGCACCAATCTGTTGAAGATAGAAAATGGCCACTGCCATTTTAGTGGCGTCAACAGCAGATAAATGATGAGGATGAGATTGAAGATGAAGATAAACATTCCCATCAAACATATAAGAGACAAAGGTTTTTAAAGTGGTTCGGCTATGAATAAAGCCTACGTCCACTGTTATTTTATTCCCAGGGGTTTACAATAGCACAATATGGTGTAGAGAGAGGGAGAAAAAAGGTGTATCTTGTGTATGGTCTCTCATCGTTCTCGGATCCCTCCCTTTGGCTAAGGGAATACATATATTTATAGTGATGGGAGATAAAGAGATTCATTGTATGTAGACATTTATACATTATGTCTACATTCAACGAATCTAATTGTTGAATTACTTGGTATGCTATGTGTTGTCATCTACAGTATAAATGTACATTAATGCTCATGAAATGCGTAGTTATCCTTTGATCTTCCCGGTTGGTATGCCGACCAACTCTCCTCGGGTGCCGACTAACTCTCATCGGGTACCGACCAACTCTCCTCAGGTGCCGACTAACACTCCTTGGGTGCCGACCAACTCTCCTCGGGTGTCGAATATTTCCACGTAGGATGACTTGTGTCCTTTTCTGATTGGTCCTCGTAGATGGAGAATTTTTGCGTTAACACAACTATAACTTTCTACAATTTCAAAATTTACAAAACTTCTATTTTTGAAAACTACTGATCGAGCCATATAAAACAAGACCCATCTTCAAGAAAAAAGTATTAAAAAATGACAATGGTATTTTTTATTTCTTTTAGGCAGATAGCAAATATTGTTATGTGTTCAATATTTGCACAAGAAATATTTGTTGTTAGTAAAAATATCTTAGATATGAAATTATTTTATTTTTTGGTGAGCACACTAAATTTTATTGTCTGTGTAATATCAGTACATTAAATGTTGGGAGCCGTTATTCACACTCTAGTTAAATCTGGAGGCACTCCACTTTTTGTCCTAATTTTTTAAAACGACCAATAAGTCTTTACATCCATTCTTTATCTTCAAATTGGTGCTTTAATAAATAATAGTTTAAAATAAATAATAGTTCAAATTGGTGCCTACTCATCTTTAATTTTAAATAATAGTTTCAATAAAAATAATTTTAGATAACTCTTATTTTTTTCTTAGAAAAATTATTTATTTATTTTAAAATAAATTAAAATTATATTATTTAACATTTAATTCACCTTATTTTCAATGTACCCCCATTTTTTAAAAATTTGTAATACACCCTCATTCTGTTAACTTTTCATCTAAAAAAAATGCAAAATTTCTAATTGACATCTACTAAAATGTTAGAATATTATAAGTTCAAATAAGTAAAATATGTCAAAATGCATGTCCATTATAAAAAGATGTTTTTCAATAAAATAGTCATCTTGATATTAAAAAATGTTTTTTTTTATTATAATTTCACATTAGTAAACAATGTATGTTACTTCCAAAAATCGTACTACAATTAAAAATATATTTTTAATTGCTTTCTATAAATAAAGACTAGGAAAAACTGTTAAAATATTTTTTAAACAATTAAAAAATTGCTAAAACCATTACATTTTTTTTAGTTTTTAAAAATAGTTTTTTTTAATCAAAAATTGTTTTTTATCAACAAACATTATTCACTCATTTTTTTACCCAACACAAACGCGATTTAATTACAATGTTACACGATACGACATGATATGAAATTTTATTTTTTTATCAAACACAAACACGACCCAAATAAAAGGGACACGACAAAACACAAAATCTTATTTTTATAATCAAACCCAAATACGATTCAATTAAAATGCGACACGGCACATCACGACACATTTTTTAACTAACACGACACGACATGAAATCTTATTTTATTTTTTTATCTAACATGATCTAATTAAAACTTAACACGACACGAACCAAATAAAATTAGATCGTATTAGTTAAAAAAATAAAAATAAAAAAGATTTCATGTCGTGTCGTGTCACATTTGGATCGTGTTTGTTAAAAAATAAAATTTTGTGTCGGGATGTATCATGTCGCTTTTGTTTGAACTTCAAACTTAGCAGGTAATTCCTTAGAACTTTATTTTCTTTTGAATTTCATGATACCCAAATAATTCATAATTCCGTACCACACTTTGTTATGTAGCGTTTTAATATATTTTTCACCTAACATGAACATGATCTATTAAAACAAAACACTATTTATATGTGTCACGTTTGTGTTAGGGAAAAAAAAGAATGTGCCACCGTGTTTCAATACGAGGAGCGCCAATAACGGTACCCCTAATAATTTTAACAGGAGAACTATACGACACGAAATATATTTTATATTTAAAATAAATATTTAAATATACGTAAATATTTAAAATCAATTTTTCAAAATTTTAATGATAATATAGTATTATTTTCGAATAAAATATACGGTTTAAATGTTTTTTTAAAATTAACACTTTTTTTTAACAAAAGAGTCTTTTTTTTATAAAGAAAAATTGTTTTTTAACATAAATATTGTATTGTATCATGTGATACAATACAATATTTATATAAATTGATCTCCCTTGCACGTTTGAGATATTTATCGAGTTGGGATACAAGGGATTCAAGTTTCTCATGAGTCTCCAATGAAGCTTGAAGATCTCTTGTGAGATTACCCGCTTTGTTGGTCAAGTGACCATTTTCCCTCTCCACCAAAATGACTCTCTCTCCCAAAGCAACTCTCACAGAGGAATCACTTTCTCTCACCTCTCTCAACTTCTTCTCTAAAGCTAATACCATAAGCGCCAAACTTTTATTTTGATTTTTCGTCTTGAATAGCTCAGCGTAAGAACGTTGAAAGTCACTCTCTCCCTCCCTCAAAATATCATCTTCCTCACTCTCTCTGGAATGACTAAACTCGCTATCGAATTCATCATGTTTAGCAACTTCATCATCGGCGTGAGGTGTACTCGATATACTAACATGACTGGCCATAAATGCAAGGAAGTTAAATCCATGATATGATTCGTCCCCAGAATCCACCGACTCAACATCGCTATCAATAAGCGTGGCATTGAAGGTAGATTAGCATTTTCCTTGTCCCTTTAACATCGTAGCACCCTCATGAGCTTTGTGACCCTTACCCTCACACTCATATATCTATCCTTATCTTTCTTAATTTACTCTACTTTTGCCTTTTCAAAACTCTTCTTATCGAACTTATAATTTTTATCTTTCTTAACACTTTTATTTTCTTATGAAGTATTTTTTTCTTAGATTGAGAAATTTTTTGAAATTTTTTACAAAAAGATCAAGATCATTTTAGTCAAAATCATATTCGAAGTTAGGATTGATCTCCACTTTCTTTTTAGCTTGGTCTGTTAAAGCAATCCCTTTTTATTTTGGCTTAATAGTTTTATAAAACATGTCGATCTCATAAGTTTGAAAGGTCTCCTATGAGTTCTTCTAACCTAAGCATATCTAAAATTCAAAAATAATAAAGGACATTGACTTTTTGGATAAATTGGGATGGTAGGCATCTCACAATCTTTTTCACGACTCTCATCGGAGGAATTCTCTCACCCAAATTATAACTAGAGTTGCCTATGTCAGATAAACGTGCATAAAATTCATCGTATGTCTCAATATCTAGCATAGTAATGGTCTCAAATTGTGCGGTGAGATTTTACAGATTAGAAGTTTTCACAGCATTGGTAACAGCATGAGTGAGTGGGAGGATATCCCACGCTTAAACATGATACACGTCATAATATGCTAAACTCATCAAAGGTGAGAATCCAGAAATGCCACTTAAGCCTCGAGAGTTGAAATTAATCTGTTTAAATTCTTCATTCGTCCAAGAGATCACATGTTTAGGACTTATGACGTCACCATTAGTCATAGTGCGTGGAGTGCACCCTCTTCACACTCAAGCAAAACTCTTTCATCAATTGATTTTAAACTGACTTCATTCTTGTCTTCCAGTAGGCATAATTTGACCCATCAAAAATCATAACCCTAATACACAAATGATATATTTTAACCCAATATAAAGATCACACAGCAAAATAGTGGATCCCATTTTGATACCGATTTGAAAACGTAGGGTTATATGAAATAATTGTATCTTCGAATATATACATAAACATATATTTTCTTAATTCGAATAAAAACAATGTTTCGTTGTTATGAGGTCCAATATCGTTCTAACGAAGTTCTTATTTCATTCAATCGACCTTCTAATGAGAGTTATTCTGCCAAACAACGATCATATCATTAGGTTTGCATTAGAAGCTTGTTCGAATGAACATAGCACTTTGTTCCAACGAGATGCTAATCTCATTCTAATGAAATAAAATTTAGAAAAACTATTTTCGAAATCATTTTATCAAAAATGCCCCGGGTAAAAAAAATATCCCTGAATAATTTGACCGAGCAAAATAAAAACCACAAGTTTTTATACCTCCATAAAGTGTTTATAAAATCTTGCTCCTACACTTTCTCCTTTTCGACGGGATTCGAGGGAGCAACATGTCAACCTTGCTTTTTTAGGATGTTTACTTTTTTTCTAGGGCGAGGACGGGTTTTCCCTAGAATTCTCGTTCAGATTTTTCTAGGTGAAACATGAGATCAGTCAAGGATGTGGGGTTGATCGTAGGTGGTGTTGGATATGGAGCCATCGCCTCGATCCAGTTTGAAATGGGGTTATATACTAGAATCTTAATAACCTCCTTCTGGGTATCTAATGGAGCTCAGGACGTAGAGTTATCTTCCCACCGTAAATTTGTATCAGAGTTGGGAGTGGCAATGGGAATTCTTATTATTGTCACTAGGACCTAGTTGCCTATGTGGTCAAGTTCCCTAAGTAAATATTTGTGGATATGGAGGATGACGACCAGATGCAGTCATCTGAGGATGTTCCTTATTATCATTCATAATCGGAGGAGAGGGTTGTGGTTATCCTGGATTCATTTGTTTCATGATTCTAGTGGCTTTGTAAAAGATTTCTTCATAATTGTACTGGTATTCGACGTATTCAGACCCTTAATGAGAGATCTCATAAAAAATCGAGTGAGAGTCATTGTATATACCACATATGTTAGGCTATCAAATTTACTTTGAGCATGGTCACAGGGAGCGGGGTTGACAAGTTTCTTTTCGTTCAGGTAGAAGTATCTATGTGAGGAAGGACCTTCTGGCGCGGGATAGCCTCAGCAGGTCATCTCATCTTATAATTCAATGATATAAATGATACGGGTTTCATCTAGGTACAAGTTCCCCGTAACTGTCAAGGGTGGAACAAACTGTAAAAACTTATGAATTATATAACTCTTGCAAGTTTGATTGCTTAAATGTCTTAATATCTTCGAATTCACGAGATTGGTCCCCATTTCCCTCCACTAGACTCCTTTATATAGGATAACTCTTGGAGAGAGAACGAATGACTTTACAATTACTGTAATTCATTTCCTTTCTTTATATAATCATAATTAACTCACTAAATAATTATGACAGCATTTAAATTTAATTATCTCAAAATCACTCGAAAATAATGAGGTATTATTTTCAAAGTAGATTATGGTACACAATATGATTCTCCATGTTAAGTTTCCAATACCCATTTGGTCAAATCAATTTAGTATTAATCAATTTTAATCAATCTATAATTAATTCCTTGATTCTGAGACTTAACTTGATTGCTAATCCATGAAGATTATAAAATAATCTACCGGTCGGCTTTTACTTGGTGGAAACAAAATATATAAGTCTATAAAGGGATATCACAATCCAAAGTATCCCTTAAACATGAATTCTTACGAATTATGATCTCATACCTACTCATATAACTATCACTAAATATGGGGAGATTATTTGACTCGATATAAAATTAGATCGCACCCATAACAATCAAAGTGACATTTGAGCAAGCATTCTAATCATCCTAACTCTTGGAATTAAGAATCTATGAACCATTTCCAATGGTGTGGGATTCTCTGAGTCTAATTAAGACAACCCTAAGCCTCAAATCTTAAGGGTGGCCTTATTCAATTAATTATTGGGATGTACCAATCGCAATCCTCTATCGAACTATCATACAAGTTCTCAAGCCATCAAACATGTTCCTGCAGTTTGAGATAAACTAATAGCATTGCGTTGCAACCATTCTGAGAGGAGGTCAATTACTTATATAGGTTATGGACATTTTAATAGTGCTAAAATCTAAATTTCGATCTCCTAGAAATCAATCCGAAGTCGAATCATCGGAATTTCTAAGAAGCTCTATTGATCGACATGTATATAATATATTTAAAAAAGTATATAATGCAGTCTCGCAACCATGATTCTTATTTAAAAGTTAACTTACACACACTCACTTAAAAATAAATATTATACTTACTATTAAGAATAAAACCCTACTAGTTTTATGGAGTTGGATGTCTTTACTTTGCACACATGAACTTATTTTTATTCTTGGTGCTTTGAGTAAATTGAAAAAAATTAGTCACAAAATGCGTGAAGTTTGTAAACTTTGGGGGTTGTTTTAAATACCTTGCAAGATTTCAAAGTTGGTTCATTACTTTGTATGTATGGTTTTCACTATCAAGAAATGATAAATAATTGACTAAGCTTTGTCCAATGAGAATTTCACTCTAAGCACGAAGGTGATTCGTCACATTTTGAATGGACCCAATTTTTAACCAACCATAAATTATTTTGGCACCTCATTTTTTCAAAATTTTAGAGTTTTGAGTTTTAGAGTTTTAACCATAAATTAAATGAAATACTTATCTATGGGTGATAGATCACCGCGCTTGATTAACAAATTTAATGGGGAGGGGGGGGGGGGGGGGAGTTGAAGTGTTCAATAAAATTACCTATAATGGACTTAGTGAGAGAGTTGTGCACTTTGACGTTGGAATTTGTTTTTAAGTTTTAACAAGAGAAAGCATGCATCCTAAGATTTTCTCATTATTTGTGTGTTATTTTGTAAATAATTTATAACAGACGTTAACTCTATATAGATATATGGTTTATAGATGAATTGATAGGTAATTAAATTAATTGAATAATTTAACCAAGTTTATTAACCAAAATTGACTTAGGGAGACCCTTGGGTTATTGTCAATTTGAGATATATTCAAAGTGTTAAAAAAAACATCACACGTATAATTTTAGTTCAAATTTAGTGAAGTAAAAATATGTTTCTTGCAAAAATCCCTAATCTAGCTAGAATTATGTCCCACCACTAAATATAAATTGCTAATCTATCTTATTTAGATATTTTAACAAACATAATCCCTGAAGCTTCTAAAATAAATCAGGTATGGAATTCTGCACACCACCCAATAACTATAATATCATTAGAACACAAAGAACTGCTAATGGAACAGTTAAAATAACTCAAGAATTACCTTAATGATAAAAAAAAAGTCATATGAAAGTAATATTCAAAAAACTATCAAATACCATAAAGACAAATGGTTGTCAAGACTTAAATGGATTCTCCTTTCAAACTATTACTACTATAATGGGATTCTCATATATCTCTAGGTTCACTTCTGACAATACTTTTCATATAGCTAAAAAATAATCCCCCCAACGAATCTTTTTCAACACCAACCATTATGCAAAACAAGAATCAATATCCCACAAATCCCAGAGACATATTACACCTCAGAAAATAAATATGACAGAAGTAGTTTCAATACCTAAACAAATGAGCATTGTGTTCTTTTGGTATTGGAGAGTTCATTAATGCCATTTTGTTTTATCATGATGGGCATATTTTTTCAAACACGGGAAGTCTTCTTTTGCCAGTGGACCCGTGAAGAACACTGTTTATTCGTTCATCAACTTCAGCCCTCGATGCTAGCTTGTCAGGTGAAGACAAAGAGGGAATGAAGATATTGTCATCTATCGGGGACCAATCCATTATCGTTAGTTCACCTGGAAATGAAGCAAATTCATCTTTTTGGATAACTTCATAAAAAATCAACGATCTTTTTGCATTAGTGGGGCAGACTAAACTATTTTTCACAATATATTTTTTTTGTTGCTTTGATTTTGATCGAAATATCTTTGGGCGTGCGCATTTTTCTAGTGGTGGTTCTGAAACTTTTGCCTCTGGGTGAACAAATCGACAGTTGGAACCATATTTACATGAACCAACTTCATAGAACTTACAGATGCGCTGCAAAGAAATAAATTGTTCATCAAAATATATATAATCGAGTATCTCCTGTGTACTATGTATATTTCGTACAAATGATATGAAAAGAAGTTACTATAGTTCAATACATGAGAAAAATGAAATGTGTGTAATAATATTTGTTAAGAACAAGAATATTCATCTTGTTATAACAACGATTAACCTCAAATAACAAATGCTTATTGTTCATTAATTGAATCCTTGTCTTGTTTGAAATTGAGTTTGGTGACTTGTACAATCTCTAGAAAAAGGTGAATTACAATTTTAAATTATAAAAAAGGTTAAAAATCGAATGAAACGGTATTGGAACTTTTAGTATAAAACAAATATTTTTTAATAAGAGTATCTCAATTACAATATGATTTTAGTATGAAAATTGCCTAATGGGTGGCGTGGAAACTATTTCTTACCAGATTTTTGTGTTTTTTCTCTAATATAGATTTGTCCTGAAATGTTGCAGAGGCCATTGTTGTCGTTGGTGGTGGTGGTGGTGGTGGTGTTGTCTTGGCCATCAGATGAACAAAGCGACAATTAGACTCAAATATAGATAACTCATTTATATAAAATTTGCAAATGCGCTACATATTATAAAGAGAGTCATGGAAATTATTCATTATTTTTGTATTTTCAACTATTAATCGATATAAACAAATGCATAAATAAAATTACCTTATTGTTTCTTAGATGATATATTTCAAACGAACCAAATCTTCAATGTCAACATTTTTTCTTGGTAAATATATTGCGGCTTAGGTATTTTCCTCCTTTCATGACAATGTTGATGCTTTTATAATCACCAATTTGACTTGAAAGATTGTTTTATGGACCCTATCAAGGAGACTATCCACGTGGAAAGTAGAAGTTAAACTCAAGAACCTTACGTTTTCTGCTGCTAGGATACGATCGGTCCCATCTTCTTATTTTTATCTTGAACCTAAGCGTTGTTAACCAACCTTTATCATTTTAAATGCCTACCTCAAGACGTCTCTCTCCCTTCATTCCCCATTGACGATTTATCTCCCCAGCTGCCACTTGTTATTTCTGCGTCTTCACACTTGCTAGCAGTGGAGTCTGCACCACCCCACCCCACCCACCCCACCTCCATATCAGGTTATTTCTAAAATATCATTCTCTTAAACGCTTTTATTTATTTATTTATTTCTTACTCCTATCGGCTTTACAAAACAATGGAATGTGGTAGTTTCTTGGAAAAAGGTTTGGACTGGGTAGGAGGTGTTAGAATCGGGTGCTGGGTTCGGGCCTGGTGGCTGGTCGGTTGCTGGGTTATGACAGTTGGGCCGCGGGTCTTGGCTGTGGATAGCTGGGTTTTGCAGGTCCGAGTAGTTCAGGTTAGAGCTAGGTTTTAGCTTCGGGCTGAGGGTGTTTATATTATATGTGCTGTATATAAATATAATAATATATTTGCTGTGTGAGTTGGTGTATATATGCATGACTTCGTTTATATGCTGTTTGTGTTAGTATATAGATATACTAGTGTATGTCCGTGCCTGAAGGCACAACGAAAATTTTCGAAGTACGTAATCGCAAAACGACATAAATTTCCTCAATACGTAATTGCCAAACGGAAAAAAATTCGTCCGCTAATTATATTATTAATAATGATGAATCTGATAATTTAAAATTTTGGACAAAAATTCCTTTTTAATAGAACAATTCGTCCTGTTAAACAACAAAAATATCTACGCTATTATTAATATCGGACCTAACATATTAAAAAACCGGGGCAAAATTTCATTAATTTATAGGACAATTTGTCATATTTGAAGGGAGACAAACATCAACAACTATACTATAATTTCACAACAACCACCGCACAAACAATTAAAAACAATATAATCCATCACGGACCATAATTTGTATCACAATCAAATTAGTACAAACAATTAAAAAGAATATAATCCACTATATTTATCTGATAAAAATATTCAAAAATAATAGAATATTTATCGAGGACTTTATATGAAAAAAAGAAAATGATGTTTAAAATTTGTATCACATAGTTGCTTTTTTTTGGGACAATTTTTTTTTTATTACAATTAATTGACCACCTAATTCTTAAGGTTTTAACTTCATATGCCCATTTACAACGAACAAAGAGCAAAGTAAAACTTATACATTCCAAACATTAAACACAATCAACTAAATTTCATTCACCATTTAGGTGCTTTTCCACTTTCACCTTAGTAAGGACTAAAGGTCCTCATCACTTCCTCATATGTTTCCCTCTTGTAGTCCACTACCTGCTCATAATATTTGGCAATTAGTAAAAACTAAATTTGGAAAACATTTAATGAAATATTTACATAATGGCCTAATTAGTATGTAACTCAAAATTGAGAAAGCAATAGCATCCGAACAAACTTCCAGAGCATATTTAACTGATAATGTGACAAAATACGGATGTTTATGAGAAATTTAAGAGAACAAAAAAATTGTATTCAATAAATATTTTGGCCATATGATCATGAAGATGAAAGAAAGGGAAAACCAAAATAATAAAAAGGATCACAGTGAAATGAAATTACCACAACACCAGGGGAATTAAAACCATCATAAAGATAGATAAGAGAAATCAGTGGGTTCATCTTCATCAATATCGCAAGAGGCTGCCTAATGCCCTCGGTTGCACCCAGTATCGCCTCTTTGAATCCATTATTAAACCATACATATAGGCCGCTGAGCTGGGATAGTTCCGCGTCTAAACTTCTGAGAATAAGGGTACCTGCAAGATAACCAAGTTTCTCAAGATTCTCTTTAAGATGGCTGTTGAGTCCATTACCCCAATTTTGAGCTTCACCAAAAAAATTCAGTCTCAATTTCTTATAACAGCTGTAATAGTTGGTCTCTATTGTAGCGAACACTCTCATGTTGTAGAATACACTCTCAGAGTACCAAATTGTATAGTTTGTATATATGCTTAAAATAAATTTAAACAGTTATGAAAGAAAAAATATGGTATTATTGAAACAACTATGATTAAACTGATATTCCATTTGCATAGATCTACCTGTTTGTTCGAACTCTGTCCAACTCCACAATAGTTCTACATTGGGGATATAGGTCGTATAGAAACCTAAAACAAACAAATCAATGTTCTAATCAGACATGTCTGTCAATAATCCATAGTTCCAATGGGAGGCCAAAGAGGTTGAAATTGTACTACTCTGTTGAGAAAAAAAAGGACCTGCTCGATAGAGACAAAAAGAGATCAAGTGGGGACCTGCTCGATAGAGACCAAAATATATCAGACTTCTCTGTGACTTTTCAATGTGAGAACTGTCTGTCAGTAATCCAAAAATCAGGACTGTTCGATATATATTCCAAGAAAGTTTGTATTTAAATGATGCTCGCACTGTTAGATGCTCACACTGTCAGATGGTCACTCTGTTAGGAGCCACTTTCTTACCATCAAAAGTAAAACATTACTTTTCAACGGAGCATCTCAAAAAAATTAACAAACAACAGTCTTGGGGACTTTCGATAGAAGAATTTGTGCCTTCCATTTAAATCTAAGATGTTGAAATTAGTTACAAACGACATTCTAAAGAGTAAATAAACTTAACAAAATAAAACAAATTAAGTATAATTCAGAAAAAAGAAAAAAATGAAGTAAATAATAGTGTTTAGTATTATATTTGACTCGTAAGAAAAATAATAGCCTTGAATACATAATACTATGTAGTAAATACGTTCTTTATCTCAAATTTTAAATTATCCCAATCCATAAATATAAAACCAATAGAGCCTAAACATATTGCAATGGAACATAATTGTAATTGTATCGTAGGGTCATACCATAATGAACTCTTGTGGTACCAATTTCTTAGAATGATGCTACGACTGTAGGTGATCGTCAAGAAGGGCCACTCGAACTGATCCATAGAGTCCAACTTCTATTTTAATACCATAATGAGTGTGGTGCAAATACGACATGCTCTACAAAATTATTCAAATCAAGCTGATTAGAATTGACATTAGCAGTCTGGAGTACGCTGTGTAGAAGTAAGAAAGATTTTTTAAGATGTAAAATTCATTAGATAAATTATAAAAATTTAATTCCAACATATAAAACTGATAGTAGTGCTTTTATCCCCTTGTGAGTATACTAAAAAAACAAATAAGCAGAACTACAATCACTCAATATGAAAACTTAAGAACTTATTAAAGGCTAAAAAAGTAGTCACCCGAGCTACTAAGTTAGAGACTAAACCCATATCATCATCTGACTCATCTCTTTCTTAGCCTCAGCTTCAGCTGGATCAGCGGTGGCACCAATGCCTCCACTGGATGCAGCAAAAGGAACAACACTACCAACACACATGGAATCGCTGCAAACTTTTCCCACTTAGATGCACTAATCTCTATTATATCATTTCCCTGAACTTCTGATAAAAGAAGCTTGATCCTATTTATATCACAATCTCTATTATATGAGAAAATTGTTGCTATGAGAAAATACTATGAAAGATGACCAAGAAACCAAACCAAAAACCACATCGTTGCTACAATGTTGTTGCTACCATGATAGATCTGCTACTGAAAAAACTGCTACTATGATAGGTCTGCTAAAGTATAATCCACTATAGATCTTCTACTAAAAACCACACCCCCAATGATAGATCTCTTTCTCGCATTACTGAAAATATTGAGTTTAGGAAAAGTCATACTTTTTAAACCAATATATAAGTGGTAGCATACTCCTACCGAAAGGGGTAGCGGATAACACATCTCTATAAAAAAGTGATTGAGAGTCCGGACATGTTGGATTCTAAGATTCTGTGGATGTAGCATTTGGTCAAGAATGTCCACACCTTCTTTTCAATTTAAATTCATATGGAAAAAGAGATTCCCCAAAATATATCAATTTTACTATGGAAATGCATCAATAATATTATTCCAGTAGAGGATCTGATTCAGCTAAAAGGCATAGTCTTAGATCCTATATGAAGATGTTATCAAAGTTATTCATAAAGTTTCAACCATCTATTACTAAATGGTTGTGTCTTTCTTTTGCTTGAGTATCAAACTCCTCAATCCATCAATTACTCATGTATTGGTGGCTTAGAAAACCGGATAAGGACTACATCAAATATCTTTTTCTCATGCTCCCAGGAAGTATTTTTATAGGAAATATGGATTATAGGAAATATGGATTAGCGTAAATCAATGTAGTTATGAAGGAGTTAAAATGGATAGCTTGAGGATCATCAATAATGTTTTAAACTTCATTAAAGTTTACTCATCAAAATGTGAACCCCATTATAAACCATGTAATTTAACTACAAAAACATTTATAACAATAAAATTACACAATGGATATTAAGCATCAAACTATTATTTATATTAATGGATATTAAGCATCATACTAATCAAATTACACAAACAAAGTTGCTTATTATTTATATTAATGAAGGAAATATTAAGCATCAAACTATTGAAACTAACAATATGAATATAACATCAAATTTGATTGATTTCGGATCACCTCTACTAACAATATGAATTAAACACACACAATTAAGAACATATTTCTAAAAAATCCCCCTAAAACACACACAATTTTCCTAAAAAAGGACAAAATGGAATACAAAATGCCAAATGCACATCCGGAACAACCAAATGACATACTTTAAGATTTGATTTAGATGCTTCGTTGGTGTGGTCTTATTCATTGTTTAGTGGTTTATTGACACCTGATTCGATGGTCAGGAACTTTGACCATGGATATTTGCTTTGGGGATGTCCATTGTTTCCTCGGTTTTCTTTATTTTTTGGTAAGGAACATATACCTGCTATGACAACTTCTGTCCTCTTTTTGAATGTCCATTATGAGAGATGTCATTTCTTGCAAAAACAAATCAGCAAATATTGCATAAAACCTCTTGAATTTGTTGAAAACAACAACAATAAATATATACTAAAGCAACTTAGTTAATGAAACGGGAAATAAAATTCTCCGTAATCAACTTACTACATAGTTCAACTTCATACACTAAAGCAACTTAGTAATGATAGACAAAAAAAAATTAAGGAAAATAATGTCTAGAATGAACAAAGCATAGAAATCTAATGAACAGAGCCATTTAGTGTACATGCTACATTCCATTTAGTAATTCCATTAAACTCAGCGATGGCTACAAAGTCCCATGGAATTTCACATGCGGTAACCTTAACAATGTCGGCTGTGAGAATGATCCGGCAGCTTGTGCAATGGGAAAAGTAAGGTGGTCTGATACACTGATGATGATGTCACGCTCAATCTCTCCCGTTGCGAAGTGCTTTTCGATATATACACTCAACAAATAGGCAGCCATGCCATAACTCCCCAACCCCCCTAAATAAAATATTGTTAGCAATTCTTATCCTTGGTGCTTCAAAAACAAAACATATATTGAATCTGAAAACACGAATTTCTTTATTTAAATCTTAAAACTAAAAAAAATACCTGCCGATTAAAAATAGGCAGCCATCTTCCGTAATCATTTAGTTTCATAGGTTGTCGACTATAAAAAAATAGGCAGCCATCATTTTTTTGTAACTAAATGATGTTTGTATTTAAATCAAGAAAATTAACCAAAACAAAAGAAACATCTATAGAAAAATGAGCAGTCATCAGTAATCATGAAGAAATACCCCCAAAAATACCTCACATCAGTAATCATCTAAATGATGTTTGTATTTAAATCAAGACCATTTAAATCTAAAAAATATGAAATGTAAATAATTAGGACAAAACCCAAAATGAACCAAAACAGAGCATATTCCATAAAGAAATACCCCCAACTTTATCCAATGGTCTTTTGAACTTAAAAATAGACTCTGATTCCCATGTATGAAAGCTAATTTTCCATTGAATCAACTTTTGGTTAAATTCCCAATAACATAACCAATTTGGTAGCAAACGGATTGGATAAAAACTATTGAACAAATTCTAAAGATAAAAACTTAAACCAAAATAAAAAATAAATCTACAGATCTGTAAAATAAACCATAATTTATGTATATATGAATACCTGTTGTAGACCTGATTCAAAATGAATATCTAATTCAGAACGTAATACACACAATATTTGTAATAAATCAGTAATATACACCATATACCCATTGTAATAAATCCCTTACACTGTAATAAATCCCCACTGTAATCACCACGCACCTCCCCTGTTTTTGGAATTCTTCACACAACAACAAAAAACATGGACTCATGTGATTGCAGATTTGTGTGTGTGAGGTATCAACATCAATCTGTGGGTGTGAGGTATCAAAACAAATGATTCAAATCAAAAAAAAATCTCTTTGTAAAGGGTTTATATTAAACCAAATATTATATATTAACCAAATGATTCCCAACTACAAAAACTCAATCGAAGAGAGAAAGAAGGTTACCTGATGGATCCGCAAACAAAAATATAAAATATAAATATATAATGTAAAATCGAAACCCCAAAATCAAATCCACACTTCATAACCTAAAATCAAACCCACAGTTGAAATGGGACGTAGCGGTAGTGATTACCTGAGGGAGGCATCGACAGGTGTTGGAGATGAAGTAAGGTAGCGGCTAGGGTTTTTTGGGGAGGGTTTTTGTTTAAAGGGGGATAGAGACTTGAGAGGAAGCTAATGAGTCGACGGGTTATGTTTGGGGCTTGTCTTTTTGCCCTAGGAGTGTGTAGTGTATTCTTAAGTTGTGGTTAGATGAGCACCCTTGTATTGTACACGTGGCAAAATGTAGACCCTTGATTTTTTTGATAAGATAAGATAAGATGGCACTATTCATAACACCATTGTCCTATATTATATAGATGTATGAGTTAGTTTATGTTATATGTTGTTTGTGTATATACATAGTTTATGTATATATGCATGAGTTAGTTTATAAGATGCGTGAGTTTTTCATAAAATATAAGTGTTATGTGATTATATGAATAAAGGATAAACATACACGGACACGATTTTAATATTCGCTTTCCATACCCGTTGCTTTAAAATACTATACTTTGTTGTTGTGGGTGCTGCTAGAGCAGAGACAGGGCCGGTCCTGAGATTTGTAGTACCCTGTGCGATACTCAATTTAGGACCCTTCTAAAAAAATATTGTATAAAAGTATTAAATATCTAAAAACTCATTGAAAAATTATTCTTCTAGTATTTCGACTTGCAAAATCACTAATTAAAGTTTTACAATCAAGTTTATCTACCAATTGATGTTCAATAGATAACAAGGTTAAGTCGTCTAACTTCTCTTGTGACATAGTTAATCGTAAGTAATTTTTTAATAATTTTAATTTTGAAAACTTCTTTCCGCAGATGCGACTGTAACAGGTATGGTCAATAGAATTTTATAAGCAGTAAATGAATTTGGAAAGCAATTAAGTTTTTTTAAGAAATTTAGTATCTCAATTGCCGTTTTTGTTTCTTTTGGTAATATATCTCGCAAAACTCTAAGTTCTTCAAATAAATCTTTTCCATCAAGATCAGAATAAGTTTCATGTTTTAAAATTGTTTCGAGATTATCACAATATTTTTTCAATTTGGTATCATCTATGGAATTTAAATTCTCAGAACAAAATAATATCCAAATTTTTTTTCATATTCTTTGAATTGATCAAACCTTCTTTCTAATGACCCAATAGCTTCATCTACTATACATAGAAAATAATTAATTCTAAAAGAGTCTTCGGGTGATTGTGTACTCTCCTCATTTGCAGTCTCATCAAAATGCCTCTTCCTACGAATTTGACGTGTTACACTAAAAATAGGATCAATTTCCATTTCAATACAAATTTTTTTAGCGGTATTTATCGCATCTATGAACCCAGTTTCTCTATATTTTTTAAAAAAAGTAATCAACCCTCCTACTTGTTCAACTGCAATATCAATAAGCATGTCTTTAGATTGTAAGTTTTTGCTAACCAAATTAACGGCATGCAATATTTCATACCAAATAATCATGGATAATAAAAATTCATATTTTCCAAGATAATTTTCTGCTAATGATTTGGCTTGAATTCGTACGTCTAATTCATTATCAGTATCTCCAACTTGTAGTAAAGCTTCTGTTAAATCCGAAGCTTGAAATCTAATAGCTTTAATAGCTTAAATGCGACTTTCCCAACGTGTAGCTGATAATGACTTTACACTAATTTTAACATTATCTTTTAAAATCTTCCAACGTTTTGTAGAATTAGCAAATAGTTTATAAATGGATTGTAAAATCCCAAAGAAATCATTTGCTTTGCCACAAGAATTTGCCATATTACAAATTGTTAAAATAAGATTGTGACAACCACATGGAGTGTAAAATGCTCTAGGATTTTTATCTAATAATTTTTTTTGGACACCTTGATTCTTACCTTTTATGTTTAACCCGTTATCATATCCTTGTCCTCTAACATCATTAATATCTAATTTATTCATTTTTATTGCTTTTTCTAATTCATTAAAAAGACCTTGTCTCGTTGTTTTATCCACTTTTAAAAATTCTATAAAGTATTCTTCTATTATTATTAGACTATTCGAAACATCTACACGTCGTAATATCAAAGACATTTGTTCATCGTGACTTGAATCGGGAGTACAATCACGTATCATAGAAAAATGTTTTGCTTGTTTAATTTTCTTAATGGTTTTGTCTTTTCTTCAGATGCTAACATAAGTACCAACTCATTTTGAATTTTATGACCAAGATAATGATGATGAATTTCCCCGTTTTCAATACGTTTAACATGTTCTTTCATTGATGGACCCCACTTTGTAATTGTTTCGATTAGGCCTAAAAACTTTCCATTACTGTTTTCATAAAGCCTCTCATTAGTTCCACGAAATGCCAAATTATTTTTAGCTAAATATTGCACAAGAGATATTATTCTTTCTAAGATTCCTTTCCAATGTTCTCTTTCTTTGTTAATACGGTCTTGTATATGTTTATCAATTGTTTCATTTTTCTCCAATCTAGTGCGCAAATCAAACCAAGAAATCATGTTATAGAGATGTTCATTACTTGTTTCATGTTCTTTAAGTCTAAAACTGAGATGCCCCCAATCATTATATCCTTCATTCACTAATTGACCACTTCTTTTGTGGCCTTTTTTAAACAATTTACACAAAAGTAAAAAACTCTATCCGCATCCTTTGAATACACGAGCCATATCCTATCCTCCTTATCCCCATTTGGTAAAAAACGGGTGTAATGTAGTGAAGAAAAATGTCTGGATAATTTATCTTAGGGCCTTTTTCCAACGAGAGATCTCTTATTGGACCCTTTTCTACCAATATGTCTCTAGATTTTATATCAAGATTATCCCAATTTCTTGGATCAAAATTATCAATTGTGTTACTAGGTTGTTCATCCTCCAATAATTCATTTTCATCATTTTTCGTAGGACTTACATTATTCACTGTTTCATTGTTGTTTTTTGCATTATTTTCTAATTCTTCTGATTGACTTGTATTTTCATTAACAGAATTTATATTTTGTTGCTCTTTAATAATAAATTTATCATGCCCTCCCTTAAAAGATTGTGTCACCTCTTCTATTCTTTTTTGTTTTTTTCGTTTTTGATATCCGAATGCTTGTTTTTTTGGTAACATTTCTAAAAATTATAAATTTATAAATAAAAATAAAACACACAATTAACAACAAATCTAATAGATAATTTTAGTCTAGAAATATCTCAATTGATTGAATATAAAAAAATGGAAAAATGTCACCTGGTTTGAGCTTTTTATTCCCTCTCAAATTTCATCGACTTGATTAATGTAGAAAGAAACAACCTGATAAAAAAATTAATTGCATAAAAAACAGATTAGTAAAATATTGATGAATTTAAAAAAACACATTATTAAAAAAAATAGTAATAAAAAAGATTAGCATATGTATAAAAAAATAATAAAAAAGAAAACAACTTGTAAGACAACTACTTGCCTTTTGCAAAAGAAGACAACAACCCCAAATGAAAAAAGAAGACAGCTTCTTTTCTGCGTAGACCAGTAGAAAATGAAGACAACTCCAACTTCATTAAAAATGAAAAAAAGAAGCTTGCACTGAGAGAGAGAGAGAGAGAGAGAGAGAGAGAGAGAGAGAGAGAGAGAGAGAGAGGGGGACATAAGGAGAGGGGAGAGAGGGAGAGAGTAGGCGTGCGTGTAAAAGAAAGAGAGAGAGAGGGAACCAAAAAGATTTTGTGGGTAGTTGAAAAATTGGCTCCTAAAAAAATGGTAATCTTAAATGAGTTGGGTGAGTTTTTTTGGGGAAGTAGTATTATTCTTTTTTTTGAATAGTTGAAAAAATGGGCCCCTAAACAACTAAACTCATTTAAAAAAAATATTTTTTAATATATATAAAATATTTTTGGCCCCTAAAATACACATATATTAGTACTTATTGTAAAATGGGCCCTGTACCACTGCCCACCTAACACATGGTCAGCGTCGGCCCTGAGCACAGAGTATAACCTCTTATAGCCTTGTCTTATTAGCATGTATGAAAATGTGTATGGGTAGTGTGTATGTGTAGTGGTGTTCATGAATAAATTTAGAGGGACTTTTGATGTGTAACTTACGGTGTGAGTGACATTGACTTAGACACACAATCATTGGTCTAACAGATTTTTTAATTTTTTAATAAAAATTATAAATATGTATTTTCAATAAAACTTTTTAATTTTTTTTAAATTAACTTTTATTGAAAATTTGTGTTTTCAATAAATGTTATTTTAAAAAGAATAGTTTAAATGGCGTGGTTCGCACCAGCAGCACTAACCTATCGCGTTAATATAGGTCCGCGCCAGCGTTTAAAAAATAATTTTTCATACCTTATTAAAAATAATTTTGTTTAAAAAAAACTGTTTTTTTTTTTATTGAAAATACAATTTTTTTGTTTTTATTAAAAAAAACAAGTTTTACTTTTTTTAATGTTTTTAACTTTTTATAAATGTATAAAAATATTACACTATTTTTTTTAAAATGACTTTTGTTGAAAATTTGTATTTCCAATAAAAGTTATTTAAAAAAAAAAGAGTAAATGACATGGGTTTGTGCCAGCGGCACTAACCAATCACCATAATCCGGGTCCGCCCCAGCGTTTAAAAATAATTTTTCATACTTTTATTAAAAACACTTTTTCTAATAACTGTTTTTATTGAAAATTCGATTGTTTTTTTTGTTTTTTTTAAAAAAACAAATTTTACATTTTTTTTGTCCTTTAGTGAGGTAAAAGAGAGAGTCGGATAGAGATTCGCTTCAAGAGAGTTTCTCTAGAAGCACTCGTGAGTATATATACGTGTTGTGAGTGCGTGTAGTGACCTCAAATTCCAGATGAAATACTTTCATTAAAATATTTCATTGCCTTTTCGTTTCATACCTAATAAGCATTATCGGTTTTAAATTATTGTATATTATTCGTATATAATCAAGATTTTATATTGGATGAGAATCGAAGAGAAATGGAATAGCTGAATATTGTATATAAATATTAATGAGTGTACCATTGTTGGTCATAATTAGATAAGAATTCTAATTTTTTATTGTACCAATTTAAAAAGATGTTTATAAGTTGGGGCATATGCCAAATAGTCACTCAAATATTTTTTAATACACGTTTAGTCCAAGCCTTTTTATTTTGTTTCAAAAAGTTTTTCACTACATTGAAACACTCCATGTCTCTGTCGCTAGCGCGGACCTTTAAAAACAAGATAATATTGATTAAATGGGTGTTTGAGAGATTTTTTAAAACAAAATTAAAAGGTTTGAACTAAATGTGTATTAAAAAATATTTAAGAGATTTTTTGATAATTGATCCTTATAATTTTCTTTTAATTCAATAGAATTTATTTAAAATGAATTGAAAAAAAATGTGAGAATTTACTTTAGAATATATTTATAATGAAATGGAAAAAAAATATGAGAAATCCAACTCTTTTGTGAGTAATTCAATGAAAAGTCACAGTCCCCTCGCTCTAATACTATTGTTTGTAATATATTGTAGAGTTTCAAAGTCTACCGTGTTCTTTTAGCTAGGTGTTTTTCATTGAGTTACAACCTTCCTAAATTGAAGAAAGATATTCATTTTACCTCGATATATGACGTAATTTTTACAATCTATTCTTTCCGTCTAATAAATACACCATATCATTTCTTACTTTTACTCATCATTGCATTGTTCTTGCTTCCATTATGAGATCTACTTTAAATAGTCATAACACCCATCCAAATGTAATATACACCTACCCATGCCACATTTTCAATTACATATTTCTTTTTTCGAATTCTTATTCTATATATTTTACATTCAAGGAGAAGCATCCACTAAGCCTTATTCTCGATACTATCATTCTCGATGACACTCGGATCATCAATCCAAGAATTCCCACAACAACTTCTCTTTACCCTCTAGGAAATAAAACCCCTCATTTCATTAACTTTGAAAAAAATAACTTTCTAAGAGGAAGCGTTTCCCATGGTAATGAGTTTATTATTCAACTAAATGGTTGTTTAACTTTACAACTTATTATTCACAATTTTAATTAACATATTTTTCCCTTACTTAAATTCAAGAACATGCATAAAAGGAAAATAAATCAACTTTGGATTCAAGTTCTTCTGTCTTAGCTCGATCGTCAACTGACGCCTTCTACTACAATAATTTATTTCGACATTATTTTTTCTCTCTATGTCGAATGTGACAATCTTTATTTATATTGCTACTTAAGTTTTACTTATCACGACTACTATGAATTTTTTATCAATTGTCCATTCAATTTTATCGTTTATTCATACTTGCATTAGATTCTTTTAATTTTTTCCCCGATATTGTACGACACGCGCATCGAGCGGTTTCCAACTAGTATATACTCTAAAATGCAGTACACAGTTTTAAATGCTCCTTGGCTAACGAAACATGCACATGGCACTCCTCCTCTCCAATCATACTCCCCATTTTGTCCTTACATCCGATTACTTAATTACATTTTTCCTTTTTTTCCTCAAATATTTCAAACGTCATTATTTCTTTCTGTTATCTCAAAGGCCCTCTCATCTTTTCTTTCCCCTTGAAGTGTATATGTCACACATAGCAAATGTAGTGATAGCTTTTCGTGACCCTCTATATTTCTCTGTCTTTATTTATATAGTTATATCCATGGAAAGTTAATTCATCTCTCTATCTTCTTCTCATTTCACATAACTCTCTCTGGAACAAAAAAAAATCAAGGTTAGTTCCGTAAAAAGTTGGTGAGGTATGAATTAAATTGTATGGTTGTTGAGCAGATTACCGGACACTTTTTCAATGAAATATTTTTCAGTTTGGTTTTCTCATTACGTGTGTGGTTTGAACTTATTTTCAATCTCTAATGAATAGTATTTAGTAATATGTCTTGAAAATGGCATCACCACCATTATCATCCTCGCGCTGAGGATGTTTTTAAGTTATCCGATGTTTGCCCTCCATTAGAATCCTAGGGTAAAAAAAAATTGGTATTGACTCGATTCAGTTTAGGTTTAATATGAAATGTTTTATATGATTTTGGCTAGATTCATGGCTTATTAAAGAAGCCATTTCCTTATTATAAATCTTGCCCAATTTTTGTGCAACCCCATATTTTTGTGTTGTCCAGTTTTGTTTAGATTTAGCCATATGCTATTTTGTTGGCCATATAAGTGAACCACACATAGCAAACTCCTTTCCTTACATATCCCAGTGTAGACTATATCGAAGAAAATTCTTCATTGATGTCAAAATACAAATAACTTTGTTAAATTTAAATGTGAGATGATATTTTGTAGATTTAAAATGTGCTTGTATGGCTAAGTGTTCACTGACATGCGAGTATTTAAAAAAATTCTCCATGAGTACATCATGTCAAGCTCCCATTATATGTCATGAACTTTATACATACATATGCATATATAATTTTGCTCCATATGCATATTTTTGGTACAATAATGGTTTAGTCGATATTTGTGGCTTCGTTTTTGTTGGTTTGAAGAGTATAAAGAAAAAAAATGATAAAACCTATTTGAATATTTCAGTTATTTGTTCTTCAGATTCTAAAATATATTTTTTTCTTTATTCTTCATTTTTATTTTTATTTCAATTTGCTCTCAGGTCTGTTTATGCCCGCATTTTTTTTGTACAACCCGAATTACTTTTGTGTCGAGACTATCAAATCATTCATAAACACAACATATATATGTTCATAGTGTTTGATTACACAAATTACATTTGACAGTAATGTTAAAGATAAAATTGTTGGCTCCAAAATTGTCGGACCCTCCATCATGGAAGATAATCCTGCTTGTATTCTTTCAAAATAGAAACCTTCGTTACCTCAAACAAATCATTATCATGAACAGAAGGCAAGTTACCAAATATGGCACAAAAATGATTCCACTATTAAAGATTAGCTGCTGTCGCTGGAATATAAGGCTCTATTAATTTTTTCAATTGCCTTTTATCACGTCTTACACCTTCATAGAATTCTAATAAACAGTTTTAAATTGATATAAAAGTTATACAGATTTTGTAAAACATTCCAAGGAGAAAAAATATACAATGATGGTGTCAAAATTCTGCAAAAAAATTATTTTTTAGCATTACAGAAAAACTGTATTTTACTGATTCTCATAATACCGATGTCGACCACGAATCTTAATCAGAAATGTGACAATACGTCTACAAAAATTTTAAACGAATAGTAATAAAAACAAGTACAAGAAACAATTAAAACACTAAACATCGACATAATTATTCATTTGCGCCTAAATGTAGATAAAAAAATCCTGTCCCATTCCTCAACACTTCATGCCTTGACCCAAATTCTCTTTTCCTAAGAAAGCTACGTCTTTCCAAATATCATTCCAAGTTTCGGGTGACTTCTTTATAGGCACCTTATGCTCCATAACAACTGCTACTTTTGGGCACACCAAAATTTTGTTATGTAATTGTAACTGCAGTTAACAATATCTCTGTTATGCTCTCACTTGTCAACTTGATACTTGGCCCCACTGTTGATTCTCATAAATGAAATAGGATCGTACTAAATTTTTGCTCGACCGCTTTAAATTAAGTAGTGATGACCATCCAATTAGATGTTTGATGGGGGCTTGTAAATTCCAATTTTTGTGACCTTCCTGAACATTTAAATTGAAAGACCATTGAGTCCGTACTTCAGTGATCCATGGATCCCAAAAGTCGGGTGAAGGTGGTGGAGCTCTGGGTCAATAGGGAGCCATAAATTCAGATCGCGGGGTGGCCCTGAAGTTGCACCATGGATGGGCCAAGAAGTTTTCCATGGTGGTTTTCTTCACTATCTGGAAACAAAGACAAATAACATAGTTTAAAATTATTTCACAAATGAAAAAACCAAAAAATGAATTGAGTGCTAGCCATTCTGAAAACCAGTACAATATCTTAATAGACATATTTTACATTTTTTCGGCTGAAACTTGATGACATTTATAAATTATTACACATGCGGCAATATGCAACGATTGAATCCAATGCAAAAAATTCACTTAAAAACAAACATAACATCACAAAGACAACTACTTATGATTTAGCATAAATAATAGCACGAAAAGCATAACAATTTCAAGGCTATTCTCAGTGGTGGATCCAGATTTTTTGTTCAAGGGGAGCCTAACTTTCGAGTTGTGTCGGGGGTTCGGGGGCGGGAGCCCCTGAGGCAATTTTTTGGGGGATTAATTCAACTTTAATTCGAGTTTTTAGGGTTATTTTTTGTTCTTCAACAATTTTTTACTCCCAATAAAATATACCAAAATTAAAATTATAAATTGTAAATCATATTCTGCTTAAAAATACAATATTAGACCGCACATTTCGAGAACTTTGAGTCCAGCATATTGTATATCAACTCTTTTTCGTTTGAAATATTTTTCCACGACACCCTAAAAATACAATTTAAACAATTAGTATTCTGCCTAAAATACAATATTATACCCAAAAATACATTTAACAATGTTTTGCCTAAAAATAATATTTTGTCTAAAATTAATCTGCCTAAATATTAGCTAGTAACAGTTAGCAATAACATTTAATATTAACTAGTGAAGTCTAATGCAGTCTGAAACAGGAACAACGTTAACAGCATTGAAAAATGGAGTCTTTAACGACATCTTCACTTTGTAACTAAAATATGTAACTAAAACAGCATTAAAAATGTGTAACTAAAACTAATCAAGTCTTCATCTTCAACAATGAAACAAAACAGGCTAACAGCATTGAAAAACAAAAGGCGATGGTTATTCTTACTGAGCAGCCGGTCTGGAAGTTCAGATTGTGAGCGGAGAGCACCAACAGGCCAGCAGCGCTGCAGCCTGCAGTAGGCTGGAGGAGGTGAGGGCGACAATCGGAGAGAGGTGAGGGTTGCGGCTGAGTTTTAGAAGAGATGAGAGAGAGAACGAAAATGTAAAATGAAACCGGTATTAGGTTTTAAGTAAATAACCTTTATTACGTTTTTGCCCCTCAAAGTTTCAAAACCCTCTAAAAATCACCTTTTACTTATTTTTTTCACTCAAAACACCCCTAAAATAATTTACTCTAATTTTTTTCGGAAATCTCAGGGGAGACTCCGCTCCCCCTCATCTCAATGTAGACCCGCACCTGGCTATTCTAATTTTGAACAGGACCAATATTAGTGTTGAAATTCAACATGTGTTCAAGGCTGAACAGGTAACTAACTTATACTTATTCTTACAAACATACAAAACAACATTGAGCAAAATAGGACAAGTGATTAGGCACATATTCTTCACATATATCCCCTTAATTTCGGTATTTTTATGATCCCGTGCAGTGTAAATATCTTGGATTTGTCTCTTATTTATGCTACTAACCTTTTTTGGCAAGTATTTCGTGTTTTGTGTATTTCTCATGTGTTTTACAGGTATTTCATGCAAGTTAGTGCGAAGGAGAACTCAAAACAGTGAAAGAAACCAAGAAATGGAGAGTTGAAGGGCATTTTCATAATTTTTCAGCCTTAGTCCAGAGGTGGGGATAACTATAAAGTTGAAGAGCTCTAAATTACAAGTATACTGGAAAAAAAGGCACCTCAATCCGAGCTACGGTGAAGAAGTTACGATGTTTTGAAGTTGCGCGATAATGAAGAGTCTGAATGTGCGGATATCTGTCATTAATTATGCAGATTTTATGGTGATTGGTTGGCAAAAACTTGTGCCACAAGCGAAATTTGATGCCAAATTCGTGCAACTTGGTTCTATAAAAGACCAAGCCCTACCTCATTTTCAAAGGGGAGTGGAATTCTAGAGAGAGGGAGTTGCTAGAGAGAGGCTAGGTTAGGAGTAGGTTAGAAGTGCTAGATTAAATTTTAGAGTTAGATTTTGAGAGCAAATTTTCTATTCCTTCAAGAGTTTTCATGAAGATTCCAATTCCATTTTTTGTTGCTGAATTCAAGTAATATCTTTCCATTCTCTATTTTTATTATTTGCAAATTATTTCCCATGTCTTGTAGATCCATAATTTTGTGTGTGAATTTATTCTTGAACCAAATCATGAGTAGCTAAATTCCCAAGGGTTGGGGTACATGAACTCAATCCAAGGCAAATTATTTATGTAGAAAATAGAGGTTAAATTAAAATATTGATTGAATCGTGAAAGCACCGCTTTATATTTATCTTTGATTTCGTATGGTGCGGGCTTGAACCTCATATACGTAATGCTTAGAATATATAAAGACTGGATTCATTCACCGCTTTATATCTATCTTTGATTTCTTATGATGCGGGCTAGATCCCTCATATATGTAATGCTTAGAATGTATAAAGACCGGATCTAGTCAATAATTTTAATTTACAATTCTAGTATTCTATACGGTAATTTGTTAAGGATTGAGGGATTGTACCCTACCCTATTTTCTCCCATTTGTCAGATCTATTTTTTTTGCAATTTTCAGTTTGTTTTTTCTTAAGTAAATTTTTATTTCACTATAAATTTTCCCAATTTTTAATCATCTTTTCGTTTCTTTTACGAAATCATTTCAAGATTTAATAATTTTTCTTATTACTATTTGGCAATCTCGATCCCTGTGGATACGATCCCGACTTACCGGGTTTATTACTTGAGCGACAGGCTTGCACTTGAGCCTAGATTGTACGCACTTTTGAGACAAATATTAAGTCGCGTCAAGTTTTTGGCGCCGTTGCCGGGGATTGAAATTGTTAAATTTTTAAGAAAGTTATTTTTATCTACAAGTGATTTCGAAAAGAAAAAAAATATAACAAAAATTGAAAAAAAAAATTGGTGTCACGTTCTTGAATTGCCCAATTTGAAATGTCGTATTTTAACTCTTTTGGTGGCTTTAATTGTTATGCTAATAGTGAGGAAGAGGAGGCACTCAAGACTTATGACCATTGGATCAATATCACTAAAGATGATTATATTAAATACAAGCCTAGTGCTTAGAAACTCCAAATTTATCAAAATCAATTGCTTGAAGAAGAAAGACTTGAAAAAGAATATCGCGAAAAAAATCGTTATTGGGAGCAAGAGTTAGATGCATTATTTGAACCCAATGAGGATTTTTTTCCCGATAGTTTTGAAGATGAAGTAAGTTTTCAACCAAATGAGGAATTCGAGGTGCTAGAACCAAGAAAGCCTACTTTGGAAGAACTCTTACTTGATCTAAAAAAAGCAATCTGATGACCGTGCTGTTCTCGAGTCGAAAATTATAGCAACTTGCAAGGAGTTGAATGATTATTTGGACAACTTAGAAAAGGTCGAGACTTGCACTTCACCTAATACTTTTGAGAATGAAATCATTGAAATTGATCCAAGTTCTTTTGAATCTCAACTTATTATAAATATTGCAAAATCTACTGCGGTTGAGGATCATTTGTCTCCTTGTGTCCCCACTATTATCGAACCATTAAATCCATCACAAGAATTGGATGAATGTCTTAAGGATGTTGATCCGCTTCTTGTATGGGAAGGTTATTTTGAGATGCTTCATCTTACGGGCCACACACTTAGACGTGTCACTCCACCAGATCCAATTGAAAGTTTTGAGGGAAAAAATTTTGAGGACACCAAGCAAGAGAGAGAGCTAGAGGAGTTGAGCCTAGCAGAGTTTGAGCGCGAGTTCGGACCGGTGGATGCGAGCCTAAATGATGAAGTCCAATCTTTCTGGGCCTCATTTCGTCATTTAGACGAAAGCGAGTGGGACAATAGAATTGATGAATTCCTCCTTCCCAAACCTCCACCCATACCATTTGAGTTTTCGGAGGTACTTGAAGATACGACTCAAATATCGTCCGACTTAGAGACCAACACACGTGCTACGCAACAAGAGGATCATTTTCCGGTTTATGAGGACAAGCACTCTATGCTTAAATTGTTTTCTAATATGGATTGTTCCTTTTTGTGTGCCCCTCTCCCCATACTACTTGAAAAATCTTTGGAACGTGATTCTATATTTCTTGGATCCCAATGGGACTTGTCCTCTTATGCACCAAAATCCTTCATTATCCCC
Organism: Sambucus nigra; assembly: GCA_949130495.1. Lineage (NCBI taxonomy): Eukaryota > Viridiplantae > Streptophyta > Magnoliopsida > Dipsacales > Adoxaceae > Sambucus > Sambucus nigra. Next base: position 1,552,008 of record CASBWL010000014.1, read on the forward strand.
CTAAATTTTGTAATTGGTGATGGTTCATTTTTTAAACTTTTCACACGCCTTCCGTTTTTCAAACGGAATTCTTACTTTTCGGGAGGCATGCATCCTAGTGAGGGCACACCATTAATCCCTCAAAGTCAAATTTTATTTTGGGTGGACCCTCAAATTTTTCGACTTTTAGTGTATGATTTATTAGCCGTTCCAATTTTAGGTTGTAAATAGTTAGTCTTTTTCTTTTTCTCTTTTATTATAGTCTAGTTTTGAGAGTTAGATTTTTTGTTATTCTTTTTGTTATGCTTGGTTCTAACATGTTTTGTAGATTCAATGGACTCGCACTCATCGGGGATCGCTCCATTTGGGTAATATATTTATTTTCCTCTCTTTATGTTGTGTTCTTGATTTGCATTGAGGACAATTCAACATTTAAGTTGGGGGGTGTGGGATATTCTTCCCATTTATTGTTTAGATTCATTGATTCGATCACATGTTCTTTCCAAGTGTGTTTTTTTTTAGAAAATAAAAAAAAAATTGAAAAATTTAGAAAAAGCCAAAAATATTTTTGTTCAAAATAAATAAAAATTGGAATTTAAATTTTTCAAAAATGTCACCTTTATTCTATTTAAAGTCTCAAATTGTTAACAATCTCAATTGCACTAAGCCAAAATTGACCGAAGATGGAAATTGAAAGAAAATTGATGACTTTACGAATAAGTGTAGAGATTAGTCCAACCCGGTGAGATTTCGAGCCTTTCAATTTTTTTTTAGTTTTTAAATCAATCCGAGTTTATGATTAACTCAAAGTTCTTTTCAGCGTTTTAATAAGTCGTCGATGATCTCAATCCTTTGTTTTGATCGGTTATGGAAATGTGTGAAATTATTGTCTCGAAATTCGTGCTAAATATGTCTCTAAACTTTACTAATCTCGAGATGCATATGGTAATGTGATTAGCAATTTGGACAATGAAGTAGGCCCTCATTTGTTACCCAAAAATATTAGCCATAAAAAGTTGTGAAAAATTATCCCTTTGCAACCCAATTTGAGCCTAATAAAATTTATCTTTTCGTTTGATAACCCGAAAAACCCAAATACCCTGGAATTGTGAAAATTGAGAAAATTTATCAAGTTCAAATTGTGCAATAAAAAGGGGCAAGAGAAAAAAGAAGAAAAAAAAAGAAGAAGAAAAAAAGAAGAAAAAAAAAGAAGAAAAAAAAAAGAAGAGAAGAAAAAGAAAAGAAAAAAGAGAAAAATAAGCAAATGCCAGAAAAAAAAGCACTAATGGACATCATAAGGAAATTTTCCAATTCCGAATAGCCCATGCATTCTCATTTTTACCCTTTACACTTTATAACCCAAGAAAGTCCTAACTGAGTCCAAATTGCGAAATTAATTACTGCATGGAGAGCTAAGGCATGAAAAGATAATATGAGAGATTAAATGGTGTGAACTAGAGGTGATGTTCCCGTTTCCTAATAACTGTAATCCGATGATGAGATCTTTTCACCATAAATTTCCTTCTTTTCAATTTTTTATGCATGAATTTGTGTCCATTATATTTACTCTTTATATCATGCATACCGAGAGAAAATAACCACAATCCGAGTGATTCGTTTGTGAGCGCAATTCGTAAGAATTTGAATCAAAATGAATTTTCGGAAAGTAACGTAATGCTCAATCGGTGGAAATTTGAAGTTTAATTTTTGGCTTCGCACACACACACTATGGTTTGAGACATTTGAATATGAATTTATGGTGATTATTTTTCAAAAAGTTTAAATTGTACAATTTTTAAGTATTTTGTTCTTTATTTGAGTCAATAAAGAATTTTGTGGGTGTATTCACTGCAAACCCTCATGAGACAAAACTCGTCCCACTAGGGTAACCTAGGAGTTTAAAGGCTTGTTGCATACGCTAAATGCAATCGCTTGCCTGCGAAAGTGGAATGTTATTTTAATAAAAGAATTTTCAAGAGTAGAATTTTGGCTAATTTCATTTACATTGCTCGGGACGACCAAAGTTCAAAGTTAGGGGGTGTGATTAGGCACATATTCTTCACATATATCTCCTTAATTTCGGTATTTTTATGATCCCGTGCAGTGTAAATATCTTGGATTTTTCTCTTATTTATGCTAGTAACCTTTTTTGGCAAGTATTTCGTGTTTTGTGTATTTCTCATGTGTTTTACAGGTATTTCATGCAAGTTAGTGCGAAGGAGAACTCAAAACAGTGAAAGAAACCAAGAAATGGAGAGTTGAAGGGCATTTTCGTAATTTTTCAGCCTTAGTCCAGAGGTGGGGCTAACTATAAAGTTGAAGAGCTCTAAATTACAAGAATACTGGAAAAAACGGCACCTCAATCCGAGCTACGGTGAAGAAGTTACGGTGTTTTGAAGTTGCGCGATAATGAAGAGTCTGAATGTGCGGATTTCTGTCATTAATTATGCAGATTTTATGGTGATTGGTTGGCAAAAACTTGTGCCACAAGCGAAATTTGATGCCAAATTCGTGCAACTTGGTGCTATAAAAGACCAAGCCCTACCTCATTTTCAAAGGGGAGTGGAATTCTAGAGAGAGGGAGTTGCTAGAGAGAGGCTAGGTTAGGAGTAGGTTAGAAGTGCTAGATTAAATTTTAGAGTTAAATTTTGAGAGAAAATTTTCTATTCCTTCAAGAGTTTTCATGAAGATTCCAATTCCATTTTTTGTTGCTGAATTCAAGTAATATCTTTCCATTCTCTATTTTTATTATTTGCAAATTATTTCCCATGTCTTGTAGATCCATAATTTTGTGTGTGAATTTATTCTTGAACCAAATCATGAGTAGCTAAATTCCCAAGGGTTGGGGTACATGAACTCAATCCAAGGCAAATTATTTATGTAGAAAATAGAGGTTAAATTAAAATATTGATTGAATCGTGAAAGCACCGCTTTATATTTATCTTTGATTTTGTATGGTGCGGGCTTGAACCTCAAATACGTAATGCTTAGAATATATAAAGACTGGATTCATTCACCGCTTTATATCTATCTTTGATTTCATATGATGCGGGCTAGATCCCTCATATATGTAATGCTTAGAATGTATAAAGACCGGATCTAATCAATAATTTTAATTTACAATTCTAGTATTCTATACGGTAATTTGTTAAGGATTGAGGGATTGTACCCTACCCTATTTTCTCCCATTTGTCAGATCTAATTTTTTTTGCAATTTTCAGTTTGTTTTTTCTTAAGTAAATTTTTATTTCACTATAAATTTTCCCAATTTTTAATCATCTTTTCGTTTCTTTTACGAAATCATTTCAAGATTTAATAATTTTTCTTATTACTATTTGGCAATCTCGATCCCTGTGGATACGATCCCGACTTACCGGGTTTATTACTTGAGCGACAGGCTTGCACTTGAGCTTAGATTGTACGCACTTTTGAGACACATATTAAGCCGCGTCAACAAGGTTTGACTACTAATACCATATTGGAAAGTACAGTTCAAATCATAAATGAATCTGCCAGCCTCAGAACACAATAGAAGTATTAAAACCCCACGAGAATTCTACAACAAGCATGATTACATGAAGAAAGAACTCTAAATTCAACACAACAGGTGCATAATGGGTGAGAATCTAGGTATTAGTTAACAAACTCAAGTTTTCCAAATACACAAACATATACATCACAAACTGAGATTAAACAATGCTTGTTATATAGCTTAAATAAACCAGGAGAAAAAGGGAATATGCAAGTATGGATTGGAGGAACAATCTAACAAGATACAATAGGTGTATAGGAAAAAAAACTATCTCAAGGTTTCCAAACCCTTAAATAGTTGAACCTCTGTAAATGTGAGATACAAGTTGTACATAATCATAATATCATTGTAAAAAATAAATAAGTAGGCAAGCGGATGAGTACTCCTAGATTGGCATATAAAGTTCTGCATTTAAAGTGGCACTATAATTATACTTCAAAAGATATGTAACAGAACTAAATAGGAAAAGTGCTTCAACCACGGTTCAAAGAATCGGTCGAGTTGACTCGGTATCACACGAGTCAACTCGGAATCGTCGGCCCACGATACAAAACCGAGTCACGTTACGAAAAAAAATAGTTACCAGACGTTATAGCCCTATTTACTAGTTAATAGACCGAAATATCGGACGATTCGGTTTCGTCTCAGCCAAGTTGAGAAAAAAAATAAAAGAGACGAAGGAAAAAATAAGAACAGTGAAAGAATCTCACGGGTTGGAAGAAGGACATACCTTTTGGCAGTAATTTGTCCGGAGAAGATAAAAGATATTCATGGTTTTGAAATCTTCAGTTATTCAAACCAAATCTTCCCCAAAATTGTCGGCCTAAATCTTTGGGGGGTGTGGTTTGGGTGTTGCGGTTTGCTCTGTGTGGGATTTTTTGAGGTTGTGGCTTGCGGTTTGGTGTGTTAAGGTATTTAGTTTTTTTTTTGGTTTTAAAGAACTGTCGTACGTGGGTTTTTCAAACAAGTGTTGTGCGTATTTTTTTTTTAAAGAAATGCCGTGTGTTTGTGTTTTGTTTTTTTGTTTTAAATGTTATTTTGTCAAAAAAATATTTTAAATGTTATTTTTTGTTTTAAATGTTATTTTAAAGAAATGTTATAAAAAATGTTATTTTTTAAAAGAAATGTTATAATAAAAAATGTTATAAAAATGTCATTTTTTTCTTAAAATTTTTTCAAATCTTTTCAAAACAAATTGCTTCTTCCAAAAAAAATATGGATCAATTATAAAAAATGTTGTTTGCTTTTTAAAAAATTTGTGTTGGTAGATAATACTTGAACATGCCATTTTATACTCTATTTTTTGGATGTTATTTTGTAGAATGGCTACAAAACTAGATATTGGATGGGAACATGGAACTGCCATTGGTGGAGATAAGAGGAAGGTTGCTTGCAATTATTGGTTTACTATGCAATATTGAATCTGAGAACTCTGTTGCGCTTCAGTATAACCAATTCTACAATGCAATGCATATTGAATGATGGGTTTGAATGTATCTCATTGGTTCACATTGTTAATCTTATTTTTTTTAAATTTCTATATTTGTTCCGGAATTTTTTGCGTTGTATAAATAGCGTATCTTTGCGTATCACACGATACCACGACCGAGTTGAAAATCGGGTGTCCGATACTGGGACCGATACCGATACTGAGACTTTGAACCATGGCTTCAACATAAAAATATATAGAGTTATACATAGACATTTAGAAAGTCCTACTCTCCTATGCAGATATAATTTTCTACAAACTCCCGGACTTAAAATTTGACTCCATCCTCTCTCTCTCTCACCCATCCAAAGCCCCCTCACAGGCACCCCAAATCCCACCAACCCATTACTCTTGGCTGCGATCGATGTCACTAGCGGGGACCTCCATAAATTAGAGGAGAGAAAGAGTATGAAATCGTCTTATATGGGGTCTAAGTGAGAGTGTGAGAACACATTTAAGGAGAGGGATCTTGGGGGTCATATGGAGACAGCAGGCTTCTCTGCTGAGTTGCCGAATTGCTTCGTCGTTCATCTCGAGCAATGGGTTTAGAGAGAAATGGGAGTTCAGATGTTTGGCTCTTGGATTTTTAAGTCCTCGCCGATATTTGTAAATAGAGTGAACTGCACAGATTTGTAAATAGAGTGAACTGCACAGGATATTCTCCGTGTATATATGTATGCGGAGGCTAATATAGATAGATAGATAGATAGATAGATAGATAGATAGATAGATAGATAGATAGATAGATAGATAGATAGATAGATAGATAGATAGATAGATAGATAGAGAGAGAGTGAGAGATTATAACCATAAACATCTGTGAGGAATTTGAATTTGGGAAATCGGATCATACGGGGGTGAACGTTGGAAATTGGATCCAGATCATAACGATGCCATTTTGTAATTGTTTTATGTTTTAGCTTTAGTATGACGCCACCGTTTATGTGTCTCCAGTATTACTGTTGGTTTTGTCATTTTTTCCTTTAATTTTATGTCGTTTTATTAACCAATTGGTTGATAAGTTTGTTAGGGTTGTCTGTTAGTTTTGTTCAGTATATCAGTTGTAACCAAAAATTCTGAAGGCATTCGATTGATGAATGAAATTACCTCTCTATATCACTCTCTCAATCTTTTCTCCCTTCTATAATTCTTCTCTTGTATTTCGTTAATTGAAGGCTTGCAACCTGTCATTTGATATCAGAGTAGGAAATTCAAAATCCAAAAGCAATATGGAAGCAACCAGATACGTGCAATCGGAGAAATCCATGAGAGCTATCATTCAGAGACAGAATTAAGCAGATGAAAGAGCTCAAGGAGTTCATACTTCCTTAGAGACCTTAGTGCATACCATCAATCAGAAATTTTAGAGTTTCGAGGCTGGATTCTAAAGAATGGATATGAGATTTGGTAAGTTGGAACAGAAGTTAAACAAAACCCAGATAAGTCCGAGGGAACATTCGAAATCCCTAATAACTCCTTTTAATTCTGCTGGTGGCAGTGATGTAGATAGGAGATCTGAAGGAGGAAAAAGGCATTCCTTGGATATAAGGTTCCTGGTGTAGAATGCCTCATATTTATGGGTGGGTGGGTGGGGGGGGGGGGGGGGGGTAGTGGGGGACCCTAGATCTTGTCTATAAAAACTGTAGAGATACTTCTCTTATAATCCCATAGTGGAAGAACAGAAGGTCCTCTTTGCTTCATTGCACTTGGAAGGAAGGGCTGAGAAGTGGTTCCAAGTTGACTTTACAGATGGGAAGAAGATACAATGGGATGAGTTCATGGGCCAGCAAGAGAGTTCAGTAGCTGAGTACCAAGACAAAATTGAAGATCTGAAGCCTTTGATGAAGTTTAAGGTGAAAGGTCTAAGTGAGAATTATTTTGTGTCCAGTTTTCTCAGTGGTTTGAAGCCTAATATCCAGCTAGCCATTAAGATGCTTGAGCCAAAGACACTAAATCATGCCATCAACCTAGCAAGGTTGTAGGAGTCCAGCAAGGATCTCAGGAAGGTACAATTCCAACACGCTATACCATCTTCAAACCATAAAAATCTTACTAGTCCTGTTGATAAAATTCAGACCCAAAATAATTCCCAAAAATCCTCTATAAATACCAAACACAACTTAAGTCTCCTTCTTGTTAAGAAAATCACACCAGCAGAGATGGCCGCTAATGTACTTGGGTATGCCCTTGGGTGGGAATCCATGTTATACTTTGTTTTAGGAATCGGTGGAGGAAAAATTGTATTAAAAAAGTAAAGGGGTGGAACAAAGGTTGTCTTTAATAAGGGGGTGGGGGAGTCATTTTAGTGCAATCAATTTTAAGTAATTTACTTACTTATTATATGTCTGTTTTTCAAATAACGGTCAAAGTTTCTCACGCTATTGAAAAGCTCATGAGGGATTTCTTGTGGGATGGATGGGGGAAGGAGTCAACATCTAGTGAAGTGGGAAGTTGTATCAAGGAGGAAAAATAAGCCTCTCTTAGCTAAGTGACTATGGATATTTCCTTCGAAGAAAATTTTCTTTGGTGATCACTAATTAGAAGCATATACGGTCTGAAAAGCAATGGTTGGATTATGATGTGGTGACAGGGGGATCCTTTCATTGTACATGGAAATTCATCTCTCAAAGGCTAAAAAGAATGAACACGGACGCGCATGTCGTTTTGACATGACACGGACACGTTGACACGACAAATTAAAAAAAAATAGGACACGGTGATACGATAAATAAATCTATATTTATCAATTTATATAAAGAAAATAAGAACATGAAAAGGAAAGGAAAGGAAAGGAAAGAAAAAAAAATAATAATGTTTGGATACTTATTAAGAACAATTAATTAATATTTTAAACAGAACATGGAAATGGCAGTTTTTTAAGATAATAACTTTCATGGAAAACCATTATGATCCCAATAGAGGGAGAGAGAAACGTTCAAGTGCCATTAGGGCATGTTATTAAATATATGAGGCCCAAAACGATGCCACCAATTTAACTTATACTGTTAAATACTTGCACATTAAGTATAAACATGTGCAAACAAGTGTCAGACATCTAAAAATAAGTATTGGACACATGATTAAGTGTCCGACATGTTATCTTATACTTAAAGCACGAATGCATGAAAAGGAGTGTCAAACATGTGTCCGAGAGTGTCTATGTCCGACACGACAAAGTGCCTTCTCAGAAGTGTCCATGCATCCTAGATCAAAGGATTGAATTTCTTCCTTAAATACGTTGAGTGTGTCGTTGGGAGGCGCAACGATATTCAATTTGGGAGGACTAATTGTGTTCGGGACATTCCTTTGTGTTAAATATCCTTATTTCTATGGACTTGCTATTTATCCGCACACTTCTATAGATTATATGGGAACTTGGAATTTATATAGGAATATCACTTTTACAAGGAATTTTGGAGATCGATGACTTCATATATTTCTTAAATCGGGTGGTAGGAGTTCATCTTCTTATGACTTATGATACAAGAGCGTGGGGTGGAGATTCTTTCAGAATTTTTTCATGAAAAATCAGAGTTTCATTTATTGCTTACAGTTCCCAAATGTTTTGTTAATGGAACAATATAAAGTGATTTAAAGGTTGGGGCTCCCTTTAAAGTGATTTTGTTTGTTAGGTTGGCCACCAAAAGAAGAATTAATACTTCTGGGTTTTTCCCCAAAAAAAAGACCTTGTATCAAATTTTTTCCCCATTAGCATGTTGACGGGGAAAGTGCGGATCATATCTTATTACATTGTTCCTTTACCCGCTTATTTTGGTAAAACAAATATTCGAGGAATTGGGTTTGGTTGGTGTCGTTCCACACAATTGCAGGAACTTTAAGTGCTTGTCTTGGCATGTACGGTTAGAAATAAATTTAAGAAATTATGAATATAGGAAGGTTGACAAAGAATAATTATGGGATAGAATTCGTTTGGTTGCAACGTTATGAGCTCTACAGATAAAGACTTTTGTGGTGTGGGTATTTCCAACACGAGCGTCACTGGAAAGAGACCATTGATTAAGAATTTTGCATTATCTTATCTTGAAGTGGAGTCTGCAGCTGTTCTTGGATATAGCAGGCAACAGATGGAGCTTATGTGTCCTCTAGTCATTTATTGGTTGTACGCAAGGTGCGTGTGTATTGTAGCTTTTTGTTTTATTTTTCCTTTTGTTCTGGACTTCTCGTCCTCAGATTCTATCTTTGTTAGTTTTAATATAAGTTGGTTTCTTATAAAAAAAAAATAACTAAACATAATAAACTACAATACTGGCATAAGAAGCTCCTATCACTCAATGCACTTTCTCTTGCGCTCTTTCCAAAAGGACAACATAATCATAGTGAATCGCCGTCACAACACTTACAAACACCCATCCGTATTCAACAAACTGAAGTTAACACTTGGCACAAAAACATATGATAAGGCATTCATAACTACACATAGTCCAATAGGTACAAGTTTACAGAACTAATTCCAAGCTCAAGTGCAGATTTCAGTACATAACTTGTCTATCAAAGGCCTGAATTATAGTACATATCTGTTTTTTCGAAATAAAAATATCCATATGCCTTCTCAGTGCAATGTTTGAAATGCCAAAATTTGCAAATATCGATAACCCTCAAGTGCAATCAAGGCATAAACCACACGTGATAATTACCTATTCTAATGTCATTCTTATTGTACCTACCTTCGAACAACCAAAGGAGAAAAATAAAAAATACCTCTGCCATGACTGCAACGGCAGTGGGATCATGACCACTCCAAGCAGTCTCTCACTTTCATTCCTTCTGCAGCTGCATCTTTTCTTATAGAAAACACCTAGAGAAAATGTTAAAAGTTATTTATAAAGAGAGACGATGAACGGATTAGAGCAAAAACTACATGAATCTTTTGACCAATTTAGCAATCCAGATGCACGGACTTATACCTTCAATAATGAATTAACTAACAAGCACCAAAGATGCATACTTAATAGTTGCAGGGGCACGATAAATCAATAAGCCTCCATTTCATTTAAATAAAGGGCAACTATATTTCAAAAATGAGAGACATTAACATTGAAAAACAATAATGATCTGTTGATTACAAGTAAAGCCCACAAGTTTCGAACCCTGTGAACAATTGTAGTACTGGAACCATTACAGAAGGTACCAACAATAGATTATCAAAGACAAAACGTATCTTTCCTTTGAATAACCGTAACTGAGAACAAAAGAGAAATGGGTTGAACATGAATATAAAAAGGTATGCATATACATCTATATATTTGCTTGCGAACCCCAATCCACCTATATTTATAAAGTCCACAAAGTGAAACAAACTTTATAATGCTATAGTAGTAGTCCACTATTTCTCGACATGAAAAAAAAAAGCAACCAATAGTTTGAAGAAAACTTCCGATTTTGATTGATCCGTATGACTCAACTTCGTTTTTGTAATGAAAAAAAATGAGAAATGACAAGGTTCTGGTTAGGTTTCCATATATTGAAAATCAAATTATATATTCAAGTTCATAACTTTAATAATAAAGAACTTCAAGGAGATATCCTTTGAATATTGAGGTTTCAAAAGAAAAAGTGTATAAGTTGCTACTAATGGGAAATGTCTTTAATTGCAACCATTTCTAGTACAAATCATTTAAGACAAAAAAGAATTCTATGAAGGGAAAAATTAACTATTGAAAGAACTACTCATGGGTGGAGATCATTTGGGGCCCGCTTTGAGTTTCTAAAACCATACCCACGAAGAGCCTATGATGTCGACATGTATTAGGTTCCTGAATTCACTAAATGCAAGGTAATAATTAAAAATGTTCATGATGTAAGGGGGAAGAAGACTGGAATCAACCAGAGCATTCTACCTAACCTGTAAAATCTGTAACCGAATTTCAGCCAGCATGACATGGCTCGACTCTTGAGCTTACTAACCAAACATCAATGTTGGTAGAGAAGACGAGAAAGTTTCACCATAATGCTGTTGTGACTGCTCGCTGACTGGTATGAAAATTTTAGGCCCTCACAGAAAAGGAAACTGAAAGAGAAAATGATGGTATAAATATTTCGCTCGTGAGATGGTGCATCAAGCATCATTATTTGCAAGAATCGAATGAAAGAAAAAAGTAGTCCGCTAATGAGGGTTGTTTGGCCTTCAGTTGGATAAATGCATTGTCCAACAAGGGATCCTCGACAATAATTGGCTATGCAATAATGATACTATTCCTAGGATTGTATCTCTATCTCTGCCATTGTTTCATATCTCACCTCTTCGCCACTCTAATTCTTTCAATTATATTTAACCACTCTAGTAAAATATCGAAGGCATTGTATTTGAAGGCTAACCCGTTGTTTTCTGCAGACAGCAACATCATTTAATGTGGAGCTAAGGAGGATGAGTGAGGAGGTTGAGTCTATTTATGATGTGTTTTGTGGCTATCTCGTATATTAATGTCAGCAAGTGTGAGATGATCCCGAAAGTGAATGGTGTGAGCGTAGAACATTTGACAGATATCATTGGGTGTAAAGTGGGATCGATTCCGTCCTTATATTGAGTGCCTCTAATCTAAGGGGGACATGTCAACATTGATAAAGTGCATGTTGTCGAGCCTTTCACTTATTTTATGTCCATTCCGTCTCCATTCATAAGAAGCTAGAGAAGTTGATGAGGGACCTTGTGGAAAGGCAAACACAGAGAGCTTCGAGTAATGTTTGGTGAGCTGGGAGGAAGTATCTAAGACTTAAGAGGACGGCCTTGTTAGGGAAATGGTTGTAGAGGATTCTGTTAGAGGAAGAATATTTGGTGGATCAAGGAACTATTTAGAGTTGGCAGCAGGACATTTTAACAACGATTGGTTTACGGAGGGCTTTGTTATTCCAATGTAGGGTGGTGAGGGGTTTGTGCAAGATCATATTTTCTCACTTTATGGTGTAATGGGTTATATATCTAGGTCGATAATGGTAGCGTGGCTGTTCTTGGTGGGTGGGAGGAATGATTAGAGGGTGGATGATGTGAAACGCATCAGAATTGACACACATATGAACACATACGAATAATAGTAATAATCAAACCATATTTTCCCTCTAATCATCTATTTCAAATCCCATAAATTTCATCAATAATAATTGCCCATCCTAATTCTGATTATAAGAGAGGGTCGAACTCCTTATTTATAGATAATCCTAAACTTTAGGAGCAAGTCTCCTAATTAAAAAGGGAACTAAATAACCGAATTAAAATAGATAACTTATTAAAAGATAAATCCTAACAATAATCTAAACAATATCTAAATAGATAATCTAATATCTAAATAACTAAAATAATAAAAATATTTATATTTTTATAAATATCTGGATGCATCACTCTCCCTTCTTTGAAAAGCTCATCTCGAGAGCTAAAGCCTTGAAGGTTGAAGATGCCGGATAAGTAGTATCGTCCCCTTCTTCGAAAAGCTCTACCACACACCAGACGAAATATTTGTAAGAGTCCACGCCACACCCACAAGTACTTTGAATATTTTGGACATTTTTTACCTATTATTGGGGGTGGAAAATAAATTTGCTAAAACTTTTGGGGAGTAAATAAAATATTTTTCAACATTTTAAAAATTGGGGACTGCTCAAATTTTTTCAACCCAAAAAAATCAATGGTTGGATCATTAACCCACAATTCAAGTGGTTTGTCACTTAAAAATGTCCAAAGTCCAACTCATTAAAATAAACCCTAGATTCCTCTTTTTCTACACAAACCCTAGTTGCATCTTCTCTAAACCCAACCACCTTGGAAGTTGCCGTAGGTTGTCAGATTAGCTCCAACAAGGGTGAACAGGGGATTTTTTGGCTGATGGTGGTTGGGTGGACTGTTTAGTCTTGGGTGGTTTTCCAAGTCTTACCCACCTCATGGGTAGCCAACGTCCCACCACTTTGAACCGTTACACTCACCGGATGGATTCTCGCCGCCGCTCTACCTTCAAAATCTCAATATGTTCATTCAATACTTGAAACACAACTGCGAAATCAAATCCAGCCACCGCTGGTGGTGGCGCGACTGTGGTGGCCGGTTTTATAGCCTTGATCATCGCCGAGTACACGTCGTACGATAGGTTGCCCCAAGCTCTTGCCATAGCTCGTGATCTTGATACACACACACTTATGTGAAACGCAGCGGAATTTACAACACATGAACATAAACACGGATAATAATAATAATAATAATAATAATAATAATAATAATAATAATAATAATAATAATAATAATAATAATAATAATAATAATAATAATAATAATAATAATAATAATAATAATAATAATAAAACCATATTTTCTCTGAAATCATCCATCTCAAATCTCATAAATGTCATTAATAATAATTCTCCATCATAATTCTGATTACAAGAGAGGGCCAAATGCCTTATTTATAGATAATTCTAAATATGGGGAGCAAGTCTCCTAATTAAAAAGGAAACTAAATTAAGTAATTAAAATAGATAACTAATTATAAGATAAATCCTAATAAAAATCTAAACAATATCTAAATAAATAATCTAATATCTAAATAAATAAAATACTAATAACATTTTTATTTTCAGAGATATCCGGATGCATCAGCGGAAGATGGAGAGAAAGGAATAAGAGGTATTTTGAGAGGGTGGTGTTAGCTCCAGCAAGGCTTCAGTACATTTTTTGGAATTCACTACATAAATGGCTTAAAGAGTAGTTCCCCACAATGATTCTTTTGGAGGAGTTTGTGAGAGACTAAGAGGGGAGTAGTTCCTTTTGCTTGGGGAGCTTATGGTGTTTCTCCTCTTTTTTGTTTTAACTATTTTGTGTATACACCAAATATACAGGATTCTTCCCCCTTAGACGGGTGATTTATAAAAATTTCAACTCTTACTGAAAAAAATTGGGACTCCAGTTAGATTTAGGTAAGGACAAAAAACTTTCATATATACATATATACCGAAGGAATTGTGTGAAAAGGTTTGTGACCCTTGTCCGAAATTACAAATTTAGGGAACAAAAAGTTAGGAACACGTGCATTAAATGTCAGGTGATGATAAGGCGTGCCAGAATTGCCTTCAATAATGTGAGAAAACTCTCTGCATGTATTTGAGGCATGAACAATTAGGTGTCAAGATGATACGAAGTATAGGGCAAGTAGAAATAAATACATTCAGGGAAAGAGTATATGCAATTCTCTTTCAGGGGCTTATGACACAATAGAGGTGCCATCGCTGTAATTTCGATCCACAGTCTACAGCCTATGTAAATTCAAGATGCCTACAATTTCTTTGCAACCAGCTATCCAACTCTCCCTTGGTTCAAATGCCTATGGAAACCTCATATCCCCCCTAGAATATTCACCTTGGCATGGAGAACTATTCATTTTAAACTCCCTACTTTGGACTCTCTCCATAGAAAACGGTTCAGCATTGTCCCCAGGTGCTTTCTGTGACAGCAATCCACTGAGTACATCCAACATCTATTCATTGGGTGACCCTTTGCTAATTCTGTATGGCATTGGGTATTTGATAGTTTTGACTTACCATGGACATCCTCTCTGGCATCATATCACTACAAGAAATTTCAGCTCCCAAATATTTAACATTTGGATTGCTATTTCTCTGTATAAATTAGACACCATTCCGAGAGCTAGAAACTATGCGATTCACAGAAATCAGTCCTTCACTATCTGTGGCTGCATCAGTGACTTGTCTATTCTCCACAGATTCAATATTACAGGCAACCCCCCCCCCAATGCCCCCAATAGTTTACTTGTAATTTGTCATCTCCCTATTATGCCAAAGGAGGCCCAGGACCTCTAGCTGTAGGAGGTGTAATTAAAAATTACAAAGGGAAATGTTTGGGAGAATACTGTAAACACATTGGTATACATAATGCTTTATGCAGAAATGTCATCCATCATTCTTGGAGTGGAAAAATCTTGACAACAAGGGTGGAAATAGCTATGGATCGAGTCTGACTCCAATATTGTGGTGAAATGCTTGCAAAGTCGTACATTAAAACCACCTCGGTCTCTCATGATAGAATGGTACAACTGCATTCATTGCCTCTAAAATGAACTTTAAATGCTCCCACATCACCCAAATCCTTGCCCATGATGCCTCTTGTCTGCTTAACTACAGATTTAAATAAGCTTTGGCATATGAATCCAAAAATTAGCTATGCCCAAATAAACCACATAGTTAATAAAAATCATGCTACACAGCTGATGTTATTCTTCTTGAGGATGATTCCCACATGCTATGGCTGTCTCTATTATACTATGTTCATATAGTATAATAGGGGTAACTTACTGCAATTGTTTATCTCCTCTTGTAGAGGCCTGTTTCTTGGTTTGATATTTCAGAAGCTTTGTTTACCACTTCAAAAAAAACTATTTTTCCTCTTTTTTACTCATGCTTAGTTTATTATATGTATTGGTGTGATCAACCTAGTTGGGACCACAAATTTAGAATAAACTTTTTTAGTCTTTTGCAAGCCATGTTTATAAGGCCATCGGTTCTTATACTTTGATTTGGGGTTTTTGTCTGCTTTTACTCTTTCTTTTGTTATATGTTTTTAGTTCTAAGGAGTTTTACTTCTTTTTTTTAAAGATCCCTAGCTAATAGTCGAACCAGGGTTATGACCCCGACAAGCTTGCTTTACCACAATATTGTTGTGGCAACTACGAAAAAGAATTTTAATTTTTTAAAATGCAGTTTTGTCTTGTTTAATTTTTTAATGAAAGGATGGACTCAAGTTTGACAATTCATAGACAGGCACTACCAGATATAAATAAAGGAATTCCTTTCCAATCAAACCATTAATAAGCTACCAACAATAAGGCTTATATTTGGATTATGAACTCAATACTTCCATCAGATTAGAATTGTAGATTGCTGAAATTTTACCCCGGTTGAGTAGCCTCCCCACTAGCTGCAGGAAGTGGCAGTGAGTATGAAGCACTGGTACGGAAGGGTGTGGGTGTGAGTACGGGACACTGGTGTCACGATTCAGCAACATGAGGGGTGTGAAAAAGAGGTGAGGAAGATTTTGAAGAATTCGTGCTTCATAGCAATGAATGGACATACATGGAATCAATGAAAACTGATATTAAATCATTAGTGCTGATTAGGATCCATTTTCAACTTTTACATGAAGTTTACTAGAAAATCATAAAAGTGGGGTTTGTGGATTACGTTGGTGCAACTAAAAGCCCCACCAGGAAGAGATCTAAGACCGCTCAATAAACCAACTGAAGAATCAGAGGAGAACAAAACACTTCTGATATCCTAAAATAAGTCATTTTTTACCGGGAAAAGTTTAATAAGAGAATATCTAGCACCACAACATCTGACCTAGACATCACCAAATGAATCCCACAATGGTAATCAAAGACAAAAAAAAAATCCATAGTGCCCAGTATTACTTGCGTTGTAAGTTACCATAACGGGCATGTTTATCAGTGTTTATTTTTAGATAAGTTACCATAATACCCTTAATTATATGTGGCATAGTTGTTAGTATCTTCTGGAAAGCGATAAATATCCCGATATGAGGTTCACAAGTGAACCTAAAAGATGAAGTGAACCTAAAAGATGAACTTTTTAATGAACCTTAACAAAATAAACCCTAACAACTCATTAATTTTAATTTTTATGTTGTAATTGGTCCGCGCCAGCGGCAACGAACACGCGTGTCGATCGATCCCCAACCACCTCACCCCCCCCCCCCCCCCCCCCCCCACTCCAATCCCAACCACCACCATCACCATAGCAGCCCTTATGGCAGCAGGGCTGCCATGGGGGTGGGGGTGGGGGGATTGAGGATCGATCGACATGCTTGTTCGTTGCCACTGGCGCGGACCAATTACAACCTAGGAATTAAAATTAATGAGTTATTAGGGGTGAGTTTGTTAAGGTTCATTAAGAAGTTCATCTTTTAGGTTCACTTGTGATCATCTCCCTTTAAATATATATATATATATATATATATATATATATATATATATATATATATATATATATATATATATATATATATATATATATATATATTTAAAAAAATATATATATATATATATATTTAAAAAAATACTAATAATACTAGTCCATCCCATCAATTAACCAAAGGGATTGCCCCGATGGTTACATCCCACCCTTGCTTGCAAGAGGTGGGCGGTTCAAGTCCCCTCCCCTTCCCACCCGCCTCCCCGTGGACTTGAACATTGAAAAAAAAACACACATATCAATTGAGGTCGTCCCACATGTTCCAATATGATAACTATCCATAGTTTGCAAAGAGCCATCTCATACAAAACAAAAAAGGCTACCAATAATTAAAAAGCCGTGAAGTCATATAAAACCAATAATTAAAAAGACAGTAACAATAATAACATGTTATCATGGGTCATAATGATAACGCTTGTGGCAACGCCGTTGTTTTAACTCTTGAATTTCTGTATCAATATCTGAGAATGATAACATAGATGAAGAAAATGAACATTCATATAAGCATTAATGATAATATTGATATAAGCATTAATGAGAACATTCATATAAAAATCATTTTTGTCGTTATTGTAGTCTATGAAGAAATAAATAAGCAGAAATTTATTACGAGACATCCAAATAGAAAAGTAGCAATTGCCTTCATTAAACGCCACTTTATATGTCACCGTATCACTCACATTGCTTAAAATAAGAATTAATGTGTAATAAAAATACAAAATGCTAAAAAATAGCATTAATGAGAACTAAAAATGCAGGCAATAAAATATCAAAAAACAAAATGATCCTACTCAGCACTTGCCAATGAACCATGTCCTACCGTTTTGCCAGCTATTGGATTAAGTGTTGGTGACTTTTTCAGAACCTGACATTACCAAACTGAATGAGAAACTCCAAGAATCCCTTTATGATGCGATGAAGGTCACGAACGCGACACATGTGTAAGAACCGACATTCTATGTGGGTGTCCATCACTGTTTTTCTTTATCAAGCCTCCCTGTCTAAATATTTTGAAGGATCGTATGCCGTGAGGCCAGATGATTTGAGGAAACACAACCGATCGTCGAATAATATGCGCTCGGATCAGGATTTAGCGAAAATCGTACACGATCCAGTGGTTTCAATTTGACCCGAACACCATTCTTGCAAGGGAAACCAGTAAGAGGACTTAGTTCCACTATTATCAGCTATCGATTCTTCCTGATACAAACTAAACTTACCAAATTAGAGTAAGAATTATCGAATGGTAACTTATTATAGAACAACCATACAAATTATGGCCTAACATACATTTTTGTACTTATCAAAAATAAAACTCAGATTTGTTTTTCCTATAAGATGGATGTAGTGAGAAATTCGAAAAACTGAAAAATAACAGTAAAATATATTTTTTTTACAGAACTCCCTTAAACCTGAGAAAAATCTAAATTTACCGTATAATAATGAAATTTTCGAAGCAGCCACTTAAAGCACTATTGCCTTTTCAACCAATAAAAAGAACCAACACTTTGAGAGCAACTTACGTAGAAAATATCTGCATAGTCCTCCAAGAGTGTTGCAATGATAGCTTGAGCATAATTGGTCGCATTCACAGAGGCAAGATGCTGAGTTGAATTATCGGCATTAATATCAAAATTTTCCCCTAGTTCACATTCACCATCTAAAAGAGGATGCAAGAGCAATGGTGTGCACTAACTGCAGATGGAGTCATTCGATTTTCAGAATCAAGCAAAGATATCGTGTGCTTCATCTTCAGAATTTTGCAAATTAATACCTCAAAGTGATGGACTACACCTTTCTTTCAATATGATGGACTAAACTTTGATATATAACTAAGAGAAAAGTTACAACATTTGCGGAGAAATTAAGCAAATGAAACCATCCCAGCAAGGTTGAATAAATTTGGCACCACTTTGAATGAATCTAAACCTTCAGAGTGTATTGTTAGCTATCCTTTTGTGAATCTTCCAGCGGTAACAACAATATACACAATAAAAAAAAAGGGGAAACTTAGTTTTACCTAGTACATTTTAGTGGTGAAACAGAGAAACTATTGATGTGAATAATAATAGTCCTTGAGAGATAAAGGTACTTATATAAGAATGTCATCTTCTTTCTCGATGAACTCCAATTTTTAAATCAATATCAAATAAGAAATTAAGCTTCTTACTAAAGTATTCTCCGACGTCGGCAGTCCGCCACTTTGAAAATTAGAATGGGTCATCTTCGAACTTGAGATAACCTGAATTTGGGTGAACTTGTTCTGTAAAAAAGGAGATATTGAATTATCTTTTTGTTAATCCACAAACAAATTGCAAGTCACTCTAATAGAAACTACAAAATGAAATCACTTGACAATGAAAAGTAGTAGCTAACCCATCTCCAACTGAAACTTCGAAACAACTAACACATCTCTAAATGAAAAGAAACATCTTCTCCAAATGAAAAGAACCATTGAAATTTAATCTTGTCATATGGGATTTAAGTAATCTCCGGCGACAAAAATATTGTCCCTATTTTCATTCTCAAGCTAGGTAACAAACACTCATGATTCTCCCAATAAATTTAGAATATTATTTTCTACACAAAATAAATTGTATTGGTCATTCGGAAGTCTCCAATATTGAATAACATGATAATGTGTGGCCAAGCAGATGACAAACCAAATGTGTGGCCAATATTGAATGACTCCTCAAATTGTACATATACTATATCTGAAATATAAACATGCTTCAACCTTACTCTTCAAAGCCAAATAAGAAATCGTGAACCTACAAAATTTTGTAGTATACTGGCAGGTGGAGTTTTATTCTCCCAATTCTTCAGTGTAATTTACAAAAAGTTTAGTTTAACTCCTGCAGCCTTCACTTCCCAGACGATTTAAAATCCTACTCATAAGTCTATGATTGAAATGGGCAATTGGGTTCTTTGTCACTTTTTTTTTAAGAATGGAAGTATGAGTGGTGAAGATAAAACTATCAAGGCATTTGAGGATGAAACAGGTAAGAGGATTGAGGCATCTCAGCCTAGATTTTATGATTTCTTGACAACAAAAATGACTGATTTTGATCACACTACTTCCTCTTCCTCTTTGTCATTATCTTTATTTTCTAAATTCATGGTTATCACTGTAGTTTCTTTGAGTGGATTATATGATGGACAAATCAGTTCTGGCTATTGGCCAGAATATATATGTTTTTTATCGATTACCATCAAAAGCCTTTGTTCTGCCTTTTGGTTCCTTCTTTGGTGCATTATAGAAATTAATCTGCGTGCAAGAGTTGTAGATCTTCATATCTTTTATAAAAAAAAAACATGTGCATAATTAATTCTATTTGAATTTTTGAGTTACTTTTGTTGTGTAAAAAAAGTGTGTACTGGGAGGTTGGTAGAACATTGTAAGGTAGTCACAGCCTTATAAATTTCAACATAGCACTTAAAGGCAGTCACCTAATTTTGTTCTCGGCTGTAACAGCTCTTATATTTCTTTATTTAAAATGTAATTATCTAAATTAAATAAAGAGACTATAAAAGTCCTAAACCGTACAGACGTGGGTTGGTTAATGGTGCATAAAAAAGTGGTTGAACCAATTGTAATTCAGAATCTGTACACTTTCTTAGATTCTAACTTAAAGGAAGTTCTTTCTCATACTCTTGACAGTGAATCCAAAGATTGTGCAATACTAACATACTAGAGAGAAGAGTTCATACCTCCATCAATACCGAGCGCCAACTTATCAATACCGGATCTTTACTGGTAACCCCCTATCAATTTCAAACACAAAAAAATATATTGCAATCAATTTATTCTCCCAACCATTAAGGGTTGGATATTCACCCATAATAGGACTAAGTTTCTAACATAAAAGTCCTTCCAAATCAGCAGACATGAAGAATTATCCTCATACACAAATTAAAAACTTAACTATTAATCCATAACATTTCACAACCTAGCACAATCTAAAACAAAATTGATCTTTCTTATCATACTATATCTATACTAATAATCACTCAACACACTAAATCGTTCTACAAAACAACTATGATCATAGCAATTAGAAGACTATGTCTCCTCTAGCTAATGTAAGAAACATCAATATTGCCATACCAAATCTGAAAAATAAATGGAAACCAGATAACTAATATAAGCAAAGACCAATATGAAAGAACTCCCAATAAAATGTGTGAGACAATGATGATGATGATGATGATACAGTCAAAACCGTTAAGTGTGAAGATACACTAACAAAAAAGTAGCAGAAAATAGCTTATGAGCTAAAACCTATACGTGGGCTACCCATTTAACAAATTTGTTTTCCAACATATAATAAAAGTATTTCTGTGCTCCATATAAAAGTCCTAAAAACCATTGGGCCTTGCCAGCCCAAGGATTGCCACATGTGTGTGACAATTAATTCTAACTCCACATATTCGTATGATTATAAGGATCGCAAGGAGATCGCGACATCAACAGAGGAAGATATGCATTTAAGCAGCAATGCCCCTACTGAGATAAATTTTATGAAAATGGCCAGGAATACTGAAGCGGGGGCTTTTTGCCATAATTAACTAATTGAGAAAACTGCGATGGCAATTAACCACCCTTGTATCATGAACGAGCAATGGTTAAGTGACTTAAGTGAGGCCTTTGAGTTCCATGAAGGAACCATCTACACACTTCCTTCGGCGGAGCAGAGGTCATGCTATGCAGTGCCTAATGATAATGTGTGATTCCTTTTGCATGCATTTCTCCTGGGTCTGCGTCTACGAGTCCCTGTTTTAGTAAGGAAAATTCTAAGTGACATGAATTTGACCCTAGCGCAACTTGACCTAAATAGCTGGAGGAGAATTCTTACTGCCATGGTCATTTGAAAAAAACATGTTGAGAAGGATTTATCTCCCACATATTTCTTTAAGTTTTATAGACCCAAAGAGAACCTTGTTGAAAATTCGTGGTACTACTACTTCGGTCTTCGAAAGGGAGATCGACAACTGATGATTGGAAGGCCTTCCAGTGTCAAAAACTGGAAAGGAAAGTTCCTTTTCATTTTTGGAGATAACTGGGAGGCCCACTCCGAGGAAAATGAAAGGGATAGAGAAATTAGCTTGTCGTAATAATGTGGTCGTCCATCCAAATAAGGTAACTCTTTTCGCAAGTTTATTCTTTTGTCCTTTGCATCATACACCGGAGCCTATATTTCTTGGTTTTGTATATTTTTCACGGCTCATATTAACTCGTTATAAATAAAACTTTTACATGCCTAAAATATAATAGCAGGAAAAGGAAGATGATTGAGGATGCGACTCTCTTAAGTGATGACAAATTTTTTTTCCTCGAATAGTAATATCTTGGAAACTTTTCAAGAGTTGTTATTTTCAAGCCATGGAAATTCCCAAAATGAGTGCCGAAGGTATCCATACTTATTCTAATTTTTTTTTGCGGTGTGTATTTTACACCTTACTAATTTTCCCAATTCCTTTTCAGGTTGTGCCGAGGAAATTGACCATGACCTACTCATTGTTTAGCTCAATGAAATGGATGAGGCTTCCCTTGGCCTCAACCATGCCCCTAGAAATAAGGGGAATAAGAGTAGGGGGAACCCAAGGAGGTGGCTCCTAAGTCTGATGAATTTACTGATGCTGCTAGGGTTGAGGAGCTAACCCTCCCACTGAAAAGGAGGAGGCTCCTATAAATGACACCGCTACCGGTGGGCTATAAAATGAGGCCCAATTTGATGATGATATTGGTGCCGAGCTGGCCGTGGTAGGCCTAATTTCTTATGGGGTGACTTATATAGGGGTTACATCCCCATTAATATTTCAAATACTATGTCCCCTCCACGACTGTCATGGCAGTTAATGCTAACTTGCCCACTCTGTAGAGTAGGGCAGAAAGGGATGCTTAAGGTCGTCTCTGACCTCGATTGTGGAAACCTGATTCCAAATCTCCATGGAATACAACTTCCATAGAAGTCTCCAAGATGAGGAGGGCTGCGGACACTACTGAGCTTAATCGTCCGGTGGATGAGGATGCAGAGGATCTGTATGAGTATGCTCTACATAGTCTACTAAGGGTAAGATCCTTATTTCTTTTTCTTTTTGCGGTACTTTACATATACTTTGTGTTGATATTTTTCTTTTATTCTTTTAGGCTGCAAAGGTTGCCATGGTCCAAAGGACTAAGTATGAAGGGTTGTACAAGCTTCACAAGGTTGTGGAGTCTAACCACCAATCTGCCTTAGAGAATGAAAGGACTTCATCCTTTGAAGATGGAAAAAAAGTCTATGGAGGAAGCCTTTTAGGATTAAATAATAGACAAAGACCAGAAGGTGCAGGCCACAGTCGATGTACAGGAGGAGGCTATGGATAACTTTAAGCAGGTTGCAAATGCCTTAAAAATTACTAAGGCCAAAGCTAAAGAGGCTTCCAAGCAAGATGCAGCCTTTGAAGAAAAGTTCAATCATGTCCAGAAGAGGAATGAAGACCTAGTTAAAAAGCAAGCTACAGACCTTCAAAAAGATCAATGACGACCATGTTGCAACCCTTAAGCACAAGGATGATTCCCATCCACGGTCTTAATGAAAGCGATTAAAAATGTCATGGACTCATTCAAAACCAGCCATGATTTTCATATGCTCAATAATAAGGTTTATTTCCATGACTTCCAAGAGTTAAGGCATCGGGTCACACATAATTTTTTAGAGGCCAAGGACACCATTTTTTCCTGAAAGCTCGGTGACCCCTAACATATGGAGTGCGTGGCTAAACTAAAGGCCGCAGAGGAATTGGGAAGAAAGCGTCTTAAGGAGGCAGCTACTGGAGATGATGAAACAGATACTGCGATCAATAATGTAGATGATGATGAAGATGAGGACGCGGACTCTTAGTTGTGAAGCTTGTACTTTATTTTGTAATTTATTCTGCTTGATCTCCGCGGATGATATAAACTTTTTGTAATACTTTGAACTTTATTGGGCCCTCCGCGGATTTTAAACATTAGATCTATTGTAATTATGTACGGCTACGTCCATATATCTATCATTAAATGCCATGCTTTTTCTTCAGCCCTATCATTTGTTTATATTTGCATGAATGTAGCAGTCTTGCATAGGCTACAGCCTTTTATAGATTAATCCTCAATGCTTTGCATCATAGCTTTGACAAAGATCGTAACCTTCACGTAAAAATTCCACCTTTTTTAGATATGCCGCAACAACGTAGAATTTGTAGGAAAATTAGTTATGGACTAGATTATCGCGGCCATGGACTTCAAACGCTTGATTCATCAATTTATTCTTTAGATAAGTGCCTCGATCATTGCGCGAAAATGGGTGCAAAATTACCCTTTTGCAGTCTTTGTAGCTTACGCCCTTGTAGGATTATTGCTACAATATTGCTGGATTGTTGTGGTTTATTGGAAATAATTTTCCTTACCATTGACAAACATGTCCTTGGCTCACCTCCTGATTTGACTGCAGCTTTTTCCACAGGGTTGGACCTTTTCTTGCTTTTAGGGCATTTTAAAGCCTCCCCGGGCTGGGTTGTCAATATGCCACCAATGGTTGTACGAATATTTTTAGGCCTCTCGAGGCTAGGTGTTATCAAGCCTCTCCAAGCTAGGTATTTTTAAGCCTCTGAAGACTGGGTTGCCAATAAGCCACCCACAGCCAATAATGAGTATTAGGAGCCCTCAAAGCTAATATAAGAATTCCATATCTTCGAATACTGAGAGTGGGTATTATGAGACCCTAAGGCTAGTATAAGCAGCTCGTTAAGGCTGTCACCCCTTCTCCTCTATAGACTCTTCTGCTCGTAGTAAATAATCTTCAATGATAATTGATCATTTTTCTTCTAAATCTATTTGAGACGAAGATCTACCATGAGATTTTAGATGAGGAGATCAAGAATTAAAACATGACTAAATCCATCATTCATTCATATATATATATATATATATATATATATATATATATGACATTGTTAGTAAAATACAAAGCTCATAGGTAAAGACTACACTACAAAAAGAGTTTCTCATAAATAGGAATATAAATGTCTCGAGTTAAGGTCTTTTAGTTATGGGCTCCAGCCCTTATGAATCGCTGGAGCATTCCCTACCTAGCAAGCCTCTCAATCTCATTTTTCAGGATGAGGTAGCTACTGGTGATGCAGTTTTTGTAAGGATTCTTTCCATCTGCTTCAGACCACGTCTACTGATGAGCCTATGTCTATATTTTACTATTGTTTGGATGATAATTATGGGTGGCTTTGGCGTGATGACTAATTATTGCATTATACATATATTTATTTCTTTGCCTTGTGGCTTGTTCGGGTCCACTCTTACATGTTTTCAACTGAAAGTTGTTTTCCTTTTCAAAGCTTCACTTCTGGGCTTTTTCAAAATATTGTGGTTTGACTTAGTTCGTGCATCAACTGTTGAGATTAATTGAGGAGTGTTTGCCTAAAAAACATAAAAAATGTCCATTTTTCCTTTAAATATTTAGGTTAATCATTAAGTATTTTAGTATTGATCTCACTTTGTACTGCAATTAATAAGTTTTCTATTAGTATCTTTTTCTTATATTTTTTAAGATGGCCATAATCATTTATTTCTATTGATAATATAAAAGATATTCAGGTAAATCATTAGTTTTTATTTTATTGATCTCACTTTCTACTAAGATTAATAAGTTTTTTTATTGATCTCATCCTCTTATATTTTTTAAGATGGTCATAGTCATTTCTAATTTTAACATGTTTTGACCCTATGGGTGTCTAATACTCTTTAACATTTAAGAGCTCAGTTTCTAATGTAATGTCATTTATCCATCATCTCTCTTTTGGTTGCAATCATAACTTACGTGAAAATTCATGGTATTGCATTCCCATTATGATGTGGGTAGATTACTTTAACCGAAATAATTATTTATTGTAGTTATATGTATGTTGTATATGTGTTATTTAATTATATGTCACAAAGAAGGTTTACAAATTCAAGATTTACACCGTGGCTTAATGATTAGCTGATTACAGTCAAGTAAACCATGTGGTGAAATTTATAAATTATTATTAAATGTAATACTTAGAAAATTAATAAACAATAAGTATTTTTCTAATGAGACACGTGCCAATATAATGGTAACTTAGTCTTTGGAAGTTATAAGACCAATGACAAAAAAGAAAAGAAAAAAGACATGGGATGGTGACTTAGAAAACTACCAAGTGCACTAAACTCAAATTTTTTTTTTTATGTATAACATGGTAGCTTAAATTATGAAGATTCAAAAATTATATCCTCCTATATTGTCATCACTCTCATTTTAATATTTTTTATTATGTACTTTTTTTATGTTCTAAGTTCGTCCAATGTTCATCCACCCACACAAATCTTTTTACACAAGAGTATGTCCTATCATGAAATATTTTTTGTTAAGAGTTTATAATTGTAGAGTTAAATAAGTTTATAAGTACTATATATGTATCACATAAAATTATAAGTCAAAGAAAAAAGAGCGTGGGATTGTATATTCAACATGTTGAATTCAATGAGTGTATGGTGGCACGGGTAAAATTTATATATGTATATACATATGGAATACAATGATTAATTTATTTACTATAATAAAGGCGTATCATAGTATCTATTTTTTTTATGTAGGCAACACTCTTACTTCACTCTTTTCGCACATAATTCTAGATTGTTGATCATTTATGTGAAAGAGGACTGGTAATCATTGAGCTATTGCATGCATTTTTTACTTTTTATTTATTCTTAGTTTATATTTTTAAGCTTTCACAAACTCCACTATTTCAATTTTGAGTCCTCTTATGACGTATAAATTATAATAAATCACTACAAATCACTTGGGCATCGTACGAGATTGAAATCTAGTGTACACTAAAGATTATACACCAATACAAAAATAACCAACGTCCAATATATTATACCTTTTTTATTGTGTGGTATATTAACGAACAGGTTATGGGCTCGATAAAGAACCTGTGATACATTCATGACAACATATATTTTAAATGAAGGAATAGATTAGGTAGAAGTTCGCTCAAGCGCATCCGGAACACCTTAAATACGTAATCACAAATTAATCTAACCAAGCCTAAACGGAATTTTCATTGATTTTAGCATACGGGTATCTCTCAACATAGGCTGTCAACGGATCGAATTTTATCCGAATCCGAATCCGAATTCAATCCATTTACACGGATTTGGATCACGCTTGAAATTCGATTGTCTGTTTATTAAATGGAGCGGATTTGGATTCATATAATCCGATCTGATTAATATATATCCATGTATATAATATTTTTAATTAATATATATATTGTATTTAGAAATTTATTAATATTTTAAATATATATTATAATAGTTATTTATAATAGTCCTATATTAATTTATATTGTATTTATTTATAATAGTAATTTATATTATAATAGTTATTTAAATATATTTTTTGAAATATATATTATAATAGTTATTTGTTATATATACTGTATTTTGAAATTTATACAAGTTATTTATAATATTATAATCGTATCGGATTAATGAATTATTAACGGATTCGGATTCGGATTCGAAACCCTAACAGATAATTCGTCAAATAATCAAACCGGATCCGAATCCGTTTAACATAAATAAATTTGTACATACATGACATAATAGAGCTTGACACGTTGTGCTGGGGGTCTCTCTATCTTCACGAGGAGCCTTCAAGTTCAAGCAATATTAGTCAACTAGGTTTAAGCCTCGCGCGATGCGCGAGCGTGTTACAAAACAGTTAAATAGTTACAATTATAAAAATTATCAAATATTATAATATATATAAAATACTAACTTTATGCGTGCACAAACACATGTCACGTGTCCCAAAATCGTGTCACCATATCATTTTCCAAATTCAATATACAAATTCTCTTGTGAATATACAACTCCTCTTCTCATTTATTAGATTCTAATCACAAAAACATTTGGTCTTACTTCTCTATCATAAATTTCTGTAGATTATAACAAAAAAAATTACTATTAAAAAAAGGACATAAAGTTGATTTTAACCAAAAAAAATTATTACCTAAAAAAACTCAAACTTAGGTGGTATAAAGCTCTTAGAGGAGAACATATATAATATACAGCCAACTTTTTGTACCCATTTCATTAAACAAATCTATACATATCACAGCAACTCTAACTAAATCTAAACAAAGGTAAAACACCTAAATTGAGAAAAAAGCTTTTTAAACTAACCTGTTTGTGATGTATTCTTAAAATGAGCATAGAAACATAGGGAGGATAGTAGAGAAAGTGTGGTAAAAACCTTTGAGGGATTTGGGTTGATTTAACCTTGATTTTATGGTGCTGGAAGGTCTATTCAATGAATAACTTCTCTTTCATGTCATAAACGATTAAAATCTTGCGATTAGTATTTTTCAATTCCAACAAATTATAAGATTACATAATGTATTTATTGAAAATTACATGAAAATCAATATAGCAACGTTACAAAAATTTAGAAAATGGGGATAGTTAAGATTTAGGAATTTACATAATTGGTAATAACATACTATTCTCATTAAAAAAGTGACGTAAAATAATTTTCTATAGAATTAAAAAAAAAAGTATTACGACTTTAGAAAAGCTCCTAAATATGAAGAATAATTGTCAAAAATTCACATAAAATCATTTAGATATTTGAATAATAAAAACAACAAACATATTAAAGAATGTAAACAACAAAACAAACCTTGTACAAAAAGTTAAGTCAATGTGAATTATGCGCTAGCAAAACTTAAGAGATTGAGAATGATAGTAAATTAACCAAAAAAAAGAATGATAGAAAAACTCATCGATTTTCATACCATTACCCTTTACCTAAACTAAAAAAAGTATTCCAAACGAAATGGATTATAATTTCTTAATATTCAAAATGTTGAGAGTGCACTAAGATTGCAAATACCCCTTTAACAATGCAAATATACTCCTAAGGGACTATTTGATAGACGTGATTTTTCATGACAAATGCAAAAGTGACAAATGAATGATTTATCCACTTTGTATGCATTTGATAGGCATAATTTGTCATGACATGTGAACCCTTGATTTTGGTGGCAAGATTTGCTCACCTCTAACCCACAGTGAAAAAGTTTCCCCTCAATTTACTATTTTTCTTTTTGTTAAAATATTTTTCTATATTATTGAAATCGAAGGTTTTTCATATTATATTTTTTTACAACCACTTTTTATTAAAAATCAAAATATTTTTTATTTTAAAAAAAGTTTATAAAAATAAAAAGTGTTTTTATTATGAAAGCAAAAAAGTTTTGACAATTTTAACGAAAATTCTTTTATAAAAAAAACAGTTTTGTTTAAAAAAAATTGTTTTCAATGTTTTTCTAAAAAAATTATTTGTATAAAAAAGCAGTTTCGTATAATAAAAAAAATTATAGAACCAAAAATGTATTGTTTTAAGAAAACTGTTCTAAGTTTATTTAGGACATCAAAATTATACTAATCCTGAAAAAAATTCTTTTGATACAAAGAACTCTTTTGTTTTAAAAAAAATAGATAAGAAAAATAGTGCATTTTAAACTATTTTATAGTATTTTTATAAAAAAAATATCTTTTTGATAAAATCCCACTTTTATGTTTTTTAAAAACGCCAAAATTAGTCTAATCCTAAAGACAACGGATTAAAAAAAACTGTTTTTATATAAAATTATATAAATCCAAGATCAATTTTTTTTTTAAATTTGCCATATTTTTATGCTCTAAATACTTATACATTCTTAATGACAAACATACTTTCTTCAAAAAAAGGAAAAATGCAATAATTCATGAATCTAATCCAAATGAGAAAAATCATTTTTATTGGAGATAATAAAGGAAAAACAAGACATAAGGTGTAAAAGCATATTGTCAATAGGAAAGAGGAGATAATACCTTGATTTTTTTAGTAGTAGCGTTCATTTTGCACAGGTACATGATTTGTTTGTGTGGGTGTATAAATAGTTGAAGTCTCTTGAGATTTGAGAAATTTAATTAGGTAGTTTTTAGGGAAGTGGAAGTGGGCATTGGAAAATGGAGGGGTGGGGAAGAGGGAAAGGGCAAGAGAGAGACCTTTAGATTTAAGTTAAAGCTATTGATAGAGATTTAATGATATTTAATGCATTAGTCTTTGTTACTTGACACATGTCCATTCTCTCTAAAGAGACACCAAAATTATATTATGTTATTAGATTTGAAAGCTGATGTGTCACCCACCTCTTGATATACCACGTTGGACATACGAAAAACACAGCTGGTGTCTCACCTCCCCCCAAAAATCCAGTTATACCCTTAATACAAACCCACACAACATCGCCTACTAACATTTCCAAAGGCTAAATCCATCATTCAAGTTGACATTTGATACTATAAAACCCTAGATCTCAAAACCTTTAACACATTCTACAAAACCAAATATGGCCAATTACACTCGCTACGTTATCGTTTTCGTTATCTTCGTCGTTCTCGTTCTTTTTCCTGTCTTTGTCATTCTCTCCACCTCCGCGTCTTTCACTTCACAAGAATGTCCCACAAATTCCGCCGGAACTTGCCGCAACAAATCCGGATCAGTAAAAGTAAAACTCATAGCCATAGTTTTGATTCTCATCACTAGCGTTATTGGCATTTGTCTATCAATATTTTCCGGTATCATCGCAGCCCTGAAGCCCGACCGTAAGTTGTTTGTCCTAGTGAAGTCTTTTACGTCTGGTGCTATTTTGGCCACGGGGTACATGCATGTCATGCGAGATTCTTTTGATTGTTTGACATCAGAATGTTTGCCGGAGAATCCGTGGATGGAGTTTGATTTTACCACTTTTGTTGCAATGCTTTCGGCTATTCTAACCCTAATGGTAGATTCTTTTGCGATGAATCATTATAAAAAGCGTTCCAAGGGTGAGGGTGAGGGTGAGGGTGAGGGTGAGGGGAATGGGAATGGTAATTTGGAGTTGCAAACTTATGGGCATTCTCAGGGGAGTGGTGTTGGTTTGGGTGGGTCTCATGAGGGTGACGGTGAGGGTGAGGGTGAGGGTGAGGGTGAGGGTGAGGGGAATGGGAATGGGAATGGGAATTTGGATTTGGAGTTGCAAACTTATGGGCATTCTTATGGGAGTGGTGTTGGTACGGGTGGGTCTCACGATGAGGCGTCACAGTTGTTACAATACCGTGTTGTGGCGCAGGTATGATTTCAACAAATTTCACTCAACTTTAGTTGCTATCATGTTTTTAATGGGAGTGTATAATAATGTTTGTTATATGTATGCAAATTATTAAACTTTACGTGCCTCTTCATCTGCAAAGACAATATTGGGGTGGAAAGAAAAGAACTTAGGGTCCGTTTGACAATCTAATTTCAAGGCTTGGAATTGAAATTCGAAGGCCAATTTCAATTCCGTGGAATTCAAATTGGTCTTTCAATTCCATTTCCATGGATTGGAATTGGTTTGCCAAACGGACCTTTAATATATTCAAAATAACATTAAAGAAATAACACAAATGTTAAGAATGTAATACTAGACCTATTACACACTCTTTTTATTTTGTACCAAAAAATCCCTTATTCTCTTATCTTTAAAGGTCCGCGCCAGTGGCATGGTAAAATACTTTTTGGTGCAAAATAAAAAGGCTTGGACTAAACGTGTATTAAAAAAAGTCCAAGGGACTATTTGATATATGCCCCTTAATTTTGAGAAGTATAAAGTTGCATATAATGTTTTATGTATTATAAGTGTAAATAATTTAGAAAATTTAACTCTTTGTAGGACCTAATAAGGAAAAAATACTCTAACAATACTAATAGTATGTCATGGACCTCGTATAAACGTCATCGGTTTAACTAAATGCATGATGTATCGACTAAACATAATAATGATAATTATAACTAAAACAACCACCAAAGCACATTTGGGTGGCACTATAATTAGTAACAACTAAAATCCATGACAACAATACTCGTTTATATTAAAATTCTGACAAAATTATAGTCAAAATAAATATACAATATTTAAGTCAAAAACTTTATTTTACAACATAAATAATGTAAATAATTTAGGAATTTTGGACAGAGTTTCATTTGTTTATAGGATTATCATAAACAAATATATATATATAGGATTATCATTTGTTTATTGGATTATCCTCCCTGTTTAAGAAATAAAATATATATATATATATATAACAATACTAATAATACTAGTCCATCCCAGACCTCGCATAAACCACATCATCATAAACACCAAATATGAGTACATAACACATAATTATTGGTAACTTGAGCATAAAAATGCCTCAAAATATTTAATCCGATGTCAATAATTATTACATCAGAAAATGATTTAACCAACACATCAATTAACCAAAGGGATTGCCCCGATGGTTACATCCCACCCTTGATTGAAAGAGGTGGGAGGTTCAAGTCCCCTCCCCTTCCCACCCGCCTCCACGTGGGCTTGAACATTAAAAAAAAAAAACACACACATCAATTGAGGTCGTCCCACATGTTCCAATACGATGACTATCCATAGTTTGCAAAGATCCATCTCATACAAAACAAAAAGGCTACCAATAATTAAAAAGCCATGAAGTCATATAAAACCAATAGTTAAAAAGACAGTTCCACTAATAACATATAATCATGGGTCATAATGATAACATTTGTGGCAACGTCGTTGTTTTAACTCTTGAATTTCTGTATCAATATCTGAGAATGATAACATAGATGGAGAAAATGAACATTCATATAAGCATTAATGATAATATTGATATAAGCATTAATGAGAACATTCATATAAAAATCATTTTTGTCGTTATTGTAGTCTATGAAGAAATAAATAAATAGAAATTTATTACGAGACATCCAAATAGAAAAGTAGTAATTGCCTTCATTAAACGTCACTTTATATGTCACCGTATCACTCACATGGCTTAAAATAAGAATTAATGTGTAATAAAAATACAAAATGCTAAAAAAATAGCATTAATGAGAACTAAAAATGCAAGCAATAAAATGTCAAAAAACCAAATGATCCTACTCAGCACTTGTCAATGAACCATGTCCTACCGTTTTGCCAGCTACTGGATTAAGTGTTGGTGACTTTTTTAGAACCTGACATTACCAAACTGAATGAGAAACTCCAAGAATCCCTTTATGATGCGATGAAGGTCACGAACGCGACACATGTGTAAGAACCGACATTATGTGTGGGTGTCCATCACTATTTTTCTTTATCAAACCTCCTTGTCTAAATATTTTGAAGGCTTGTATGCCGTGAGGCCAGATGATTT
Source organism: Sambucus nigra (assembly GCA_949130495.1). Taxonomy (NCBI): domain Eukaryota; kingdom Viridiplantae; phylum Streptophyta; class Magnoliopsida; order Dipsacales; family Adoxaceae; genus Sambucus; species Sambucus nigra. The sequence goes on from CASBWL010000014.1 coordinate 1,585,344, forward strand.
GAGCAAACACAACCGATCGTCGAATAATATGCGCTCGGATTAGGATTTAGCGAAAATCGTACACGATCCAGTGGTTTCAATTTGACCCGAACACCATTCTTGCAAGGGAAACCAGTAAGGGGACTTAGTTCCACTATTATCAGCTATCGATTCTTCCTGATACAAACTAAACTTACCATATTAGAGTAAGAATTATCGAATGGTAACTTATTATAGAACAACCATACAAATTATGGCCTAACATACATTTTTGTACTTATCAAAAATAAAACTCAGATTTGTTTTTCCTATAAGATGGATGTAGTGAGAAATTCGGAAAACTGAAAAATAGCAGAAAAATATATTTTTTTTACAGAACTCCCTTAAACCTAAGAAATATCTAAACTTACCATATAACAATGAAATTTTCGAAGCAGCCACTTAAACCACTATTGCCTTATCAACCAATTAAAAGAACCAACACTTTGCGAGCAACTTACGTAAAAAATATCCGCATAGTCCTCCAAGAGTGTTGCAATGATAGCTTGAGCATAATTGGTAGCATTCACAGAAGCAAGATGCTGGGCTGAATTATCAGCATTAATATCAAAATTTTCCCCCAGTTCGCATTCACCATCTAAAAGAGGATGCAAGAGCAATGGTGTGCACTAACTGCAGATGGAGTCATTCGATTTTCAGAATCAAGCAAAGATATCGTGTGCTTCATCTTCAGGATTTTGCAAATTAATACCTCAAAGTGATGGACTACACCATTCTTTCAATATGATGGACTAAACTTTGATATATAACTAAGAGAAAAGTTACAATATTTGCGGAGAAATTAAGCAAATGAAACCATCCCAGCAAGGTTGAAAAAATTGGAACCACTTTGAATGAATCTAAATCTTCAGAGGGTATTGTTAGCTATCCTTTTGTGAATCTTCCAGTGGTAACAACAATATACACATTAAGAAAAAAAGGGGAAACTGAGTTTTACTTAGTACATGTTAGTGGTGAAACAGAGAAACTATTGATGTGAATAATAATAGTCCTTAAGAGATAAAGGTACTTATATAAGAATGTAATCTTATTTCTCGATGAACTCCAATTTTTAAATCAATATCAAATAAGAAATTCAGCTTCTTACTAAAGTATTCTCCGACGTCGGCAGTCTGCCACTTTGAAAATTAGAATGTGTCATCTTCGAACTTGAGATAACCTGAATTTTGGGTGAACTTGTTCTGTAAAAAAAGAGATATTGAATTATCATTTTGTTAATCCACAAACAAATTGCAAGTCGCTCTAATAGAAACTACAAAATGAAATCACTAGACAATGAAAAGAAGCAACTAACCCATCTCCAACTGAAACTTCGAAACAACTAACCCATCTCCAAATGAAAAGAAACATCTTCTCTAAATGAAAAGAACCATTGAAATTTAAACTTGTCATATGGTATTTAAGTAATCTTCGGCGACAAAAACATCGTCCCTATTTTCATTCTCAGGCTAGGTAACAAACACTCATGATTCTCCCAATAAATTTAGAATATGATTTTCTACACAAAATAAATTGTATTGGTCATTCGGAAGTCTCCAATATTGAATAACATGATAATGTTTGGCCAAGCAGATGACAAACCAAATGTGTGGCCAATATTGAATGACTCCTCAAATTGTACATATACTATATCTGAAATATAAACATGCTTCAACCTTAGTCTTCAAAGCCAAATCAGAAATCGCGAACCTACAAAATTATGTAGTATACTGGTAGGTGGAGTTTTGTTCTCCCAATTCTTCAGTATTATTTACAAAAAGTTTAGTTTAACTCATGCAGCCTTCACTTCCCAAACGATTTAAAATCCTACTCATAAGTCTATGATTGAAATGGGAAATTGGGTTATTTGTCACTTTTTTTTTAAGAATGGAAGTATGAATGGTGAAGATAAAACTGTCAAGGCATTTGAGGATGAAACAGGTAAGAGGATTGAGGCATCTTAGCCTAGATTTTATGATTTCTTGACAAGAAAAATGACTGATTTTGGTCACACTACTTCCTCTTCCTCTTTGTCATCATCTTTGTTTTCTAATTTCATGGTTATCATTGTAGTTTCTTTGAGTGGATTATATGATGGACAAAGCAGTTCTGGCTACTGTCCAGAATATATATGTTTTTTATCGATTACCATCAAAAGCCTTTGTTCTGCCTTTTGGTTCCTTCTTTGGTGCATTATAGAAATTAATCTGCGTGCAAGAGTTGTAGATCTTCATATCTTTTATAAAAAAAAACATGTGCATAATTAATTCTAATTGAATTTTTGAGTTACTTTTGTTGTGTAAAAAAAGTGTGTACTGGGAGGTAGGTAAAACATTGGTAGTCACAGCCTTATAAATTTCAGCACAGCACTTAAAGGCAGTCACCTAATTTTTGTTCTCGACTGTAACAGCTCTTATATTTCTTTACTTAAAATGTAATTATCTAAATTAAATAAAGAGACTATAAAAGTCCTAAACCGTACAGACGTGGGTTGGTTAATGGTGCATAAAAAAGTGGTTGAACCAATTCTAATTCAGAATCTGTACAATGTTTTAGATTCTGACTTAAAGGAAGTTATTTATAATATTCTTGATAGTGAATCCAAAGATTGTTCAATACTAATGTAATAGAGAGAAGAGTTCATACCTCAATCAATACCGAGCGCCAACTTATCAATACCTGATCTTTATTGGTAACCCCCCTATCAATTTCAAACACAAAAAAATATATTGCAATCAATTTATTCTCCCAACCATTAAGGGTTGGATATTCACCCATAATAGGACTAAGTTTCTAACATAAAAGTCCTTCCAAATCAGCAGACATGAAGAATTATCCTCATACACAAATTAAAAACTTAACTATTAATCCTTAACATTTCACAACCTAGCACAATCTAAAACAAAATTGATCTTTCTTATCATACTATATCTATACTAGGAATCACTCAAACACTAAATCATTCTACAAAACAGCTATGATCATGGCAATTAGAAGACTATGTCTCCTCTAGCTAATGTAAGAAACATCAATATTGCCATACCAAATCTGAAAAAGAAATGGCAACCAGATAACTAATGTAAGAAAAGACCAATATGAAAGAACTCCCAATACAATGTGTGAGACAATGATGATGATGATGATGATACAGTCAAAACCGTTAAGTGTGAAGATACACTAACAAAAAAGCAGGAGAAAATAGCTTATGTGCTATAACCTATACGTGGGCTACCCATTTAACAAATTTGTTTTCCAACATATAAAAAATAGCGATTGGCTAGAATGGCTACATATAGAGAATTTACAGCTATGTCTGAGGTATGGCTGCTGAGTCCTTTCGCCAGTGCCTCCACTTAAAAGTGGCAAGCAAATCAAAGTAAGGAGATGTACAAATATTTGAGTTTAGTATGCAACCGACCAATAAAAGAGGAGTGAAAAATAGAAAGAAATGTATAGATTGCGTGCACAAGAGTGAGCTAAGATAGAGTTTTATAGTGAAAGTGAGTGTGACTCATGAGCTCTAAATGTGGACTAAATTTGCTGTACATAGGTCTGTGTCTTCTGTGCTTGTACTTTGCTTGTGTTAAATTTTCTACCGGCGTAATTTTGAATTCATGGAACTTGAACATTACCTGTGTTTCTGAAGAGTGATTGAGCACTTGCAAGTCTTCCAACTCAGTAATTTATTACATTTTTTAAACGTCTAATTATTTAAAATACATTATTTTTAACAAATTACGAATACCATATAAGTAGTGGCTAATGCTGGGAGGGTGATGCAGGTGCTCGAATTGGGGATAGTTGTGCACTCAGTAGTGATAGGGCTTTCAATGGGGACATCCAATAATCAATGCATAATCAAGCCCCTTGTAGCTGCTCTCTGCTTCCATCAACTCTTTGAAGGAATGGGTCTCGGTGGATGCATATTTCAGGTAATTTTCTACATTTTAACAAACTACATAATGAACTTATTTATATATAGGCGTGTGTTAAATTTTCTATTTGACTTGAGTACGGCTGCTTTCAAGAAACATGCAAAAGGTTTCAGTGGTCCAAAAAAAAAATAGCATCACAAAAATGTTTCATCTGTGAGGATTACTTTAGTAATTGAATTCGCTTTTTGTCGCTAAATGCCACTTTGGTAGTTAAAACTTGTACTCAGTTCGATGTCAACTTAAACTTCATTTGTTTTCTAACTTTGGTACCTTTTCATCTCTATAAATATTGCCCTTGAGGGTGAAATTTTTACACGACAAATAATATACCATTATGATAGTACTAAGGTCTAATTTGGATTAGTGATGAGTTAACTAAGCCTTACAATACTCACACGAGTATTAAGACAATTATCTTGGTACCTACATGGAAAAGTCCCTAAAAGTGTACAATTAGAGCCACTCTATATTTGTTAAGACAATTGTCTTGGTACCTACATGGAAAAGTCCCTAAAAGTGTACAATTAGAGCCACTCTATATTTGTTAGCACAAATTCCACACACAGCTTATTTTGAATTGCAATATATAGTTCTAAAGCGTTTGTGTAATATAGTCCGAATACGGGGCCATAATGAAGGCAATAATGGTGTTCTCCTTCTCGGCCACTACCCCATTTGGTATCGCTCTCGGGATTGGTCTATCGAAACTGTATAGAGAAAACAGCCCGACAGCTCTGATCGTGGAGGGCCTATTAAATGCTTCATCAGCTGGGCTATTGAATTATATGGCATTAGTTGACCTAGCTTCGGATTTTATGGGGCCCAAGCTTCAAGATAGTTTGAAGCTTCAAATGTGGGCTTATGTTGCTGTTTTATTAGGTGCCGGAGGCATGTCTTTGATGGCCAAATTGGCGTAAATATATTGCTTACAGCCACAGTTATTTTTTCAGCTCTGCATTTTTTTCTGAGTTATTTGTAGTTTGAGGTCCAATTTGTTGTGTCACTAGGATGGCTTCAAAAGTTTTCTACGAGTTTTGGTTCTAAAAGTGTTATAGAAGTATTTATAACACTTGGAACCGAAACTCACGACATAAAAATTAGACCTCAAATTACAAATAACTTTTTTTTTCTTTTCTTTCGTGCACATTTTTAGTAGTATTTTCTGTTTGGGCGGAGGAAGATGAATTAACATCTTTAGGAACAGTATTTAGTTTTGTTTCCCATGTAAATACATTGCTTTATACATTTTTGAAATGTTGCTAGTTGGCTTGAAAAGTAGTGCTTTTGTTATCAGGTGTAGAAAAAGAATCTGCATTTTTTTTACATGTATTCGTTGGATTTTGTGATTTAAGAATCAAATGCGTGTCAAGCATAATATTAAAAAAAAATTATTGCAGTTGGATCGAATGCCACAATCAAAAGGACCTTCACATAGCCAAAATATATAAAGTCGAAATAATTATAGGAATTTCGTGATTAAACTACGATAAAGTAAACAGAAAATATACTTGAAAGTTTCTTAATTGTAAGATTTGAAAGGAAGGAACAATGAAAGTGAAAGAAAATGAGATGTTTATTTCAGACTTTTTACCTCTCTTTTGAATGCTTCATTTATGTTTTGTAACTTTTCTCACATGAACTGCCCTTAACATCTCAAAGACTACCTTGTCACTGTCCCTTTGAACAAATCACTAGATGCACTATAAAACTGATGTAGTGAAGAACCAACAATTTCTTTTAGTTTCCACGGGCATCTAAGTGATTATAGGAAGTTATTAGTGTACCCTTTGCTCAACAATTTTCCAATAGAACTACGAACGCATTTCTTCTACATTGACAATTTTTTGTCTTACATTTTAAATTTAGACATTCTCATTTTTTTTTAGATTTTGCATGCACCTCATAGTTCTGGTTGACCAGCCAACCAAATGACTTCGTTGCCCTTATGAAAGACGACTAACCAAGCGTTGATTCGAGGGACATAGCTACAAGAAAAAAACCTTTTATGCAGGTTTTTAACAATCATTTAAGTCTTTCATAACGATTTTTCTGTTTACCAAAATTGTTATATGTTTGGGTGTCATAATATCATTAAATCACCATAAACTCATACTAAATACTTTCTCCGTCTCAATTTGAGTCCACGTTTTTATTTAATACAAATTAAAGATACACTAAATCAACGGTCAATATCAACTATTGTTCACTAACATAAAACTTGGTTCGTTGATAATGTCCAAAAAATATGTGAGCCCTTAATTTGGGACAGCTCATGAGAATTCTTAATTTGAGACGAATAGAGTATTACTCTTTTATAAAAAATATTGTCAAGTATGTTCTCAATAACCATCATGTATTTCATAGAAACCCATCATTACGCATTAATATTTAAAAACTGTCATGTATACTATTTCCTATCACGAAGGTGTAACACAAACCATCTTGGAAAAACCTATATTCTAAATAAGTATATTTTTTAGTCAACAAATATTCAATTCATATTAAATAAATAAATCAAAATGCTATCCAAAATACATAAAGTCATTTCTTCAATATTCAAAATACTAAGGGTTTAGTTAACTACTATTCAAATCATGTTAGATAAATTAATCAAAACACTATACAAAAGACAGAATCAATTATTCTAGATTTAAAATATTGTAGAAGCATACATTTACAATAAAGTACATGGATCATTTATCCAAAAGATAATACACAAGACTTGGCATTAATAAACAAGTTTCAAACTCACTCAAAATGAAACTGAACTAGATTAATTCTAATACCAACTGTTTCCCACAACCTAAGCTTCCATAAGGGCGATTGGCACCTAACCCACAAACTGATTGCCTGTCAAGGATGAGTAAAACTCCATACTCAGCGTCAGTTTCTCCTTTTAAATGATGCAGTAGAAGATATTCACTAAACTGTTGCCTACAATGAAAAGAGTTGGGAGTACATTTTTCCAAAGCAACAATGCAACAATTCTGATACAATACTCAAAAGCAGTTAAGATTTGCAATCATAAAATATAGAGAAATGCTTTGACTCTTAAAAAAAATTCCCCAACTCATCCTCGAACAGTAATAAGTGTTGCACAATACTTGATTGCTGTGTGGGAGATGAGTTGAGGGAATTTTGGGGACTCATAGCATTGCTCTAAAATATATTGAACACTTGAAAACTAACCAATCGTATAAAACCGAAATTAATAATTTTCTCTCGTAAACATCTATACCCACATAAAACGTGTTATCCCTAAAGACAAGAGTCTAGTAGGGATGGCCATAGGTTCGAGACCCGCCAAGCCCACCCAGTGCATCCGAAAAAAATAGGGCTTGGGTAAGAGAAATAGGCTCCCGAACCGGACTTGGAAAATTTTATAAGCTCGATTTTTTTAGCGGGTTTGGCCATGTATTCTTAGGTCTGCTTGAGAGCGGTTCGACTTGTGCCCCGAGAATTAGATATAATATTGATTATATATATATATATATAAGTAGTTTAGTTTTTATTCCTTTAAGGTTAAAAGTTATAATAAAGAATATAAATGGGGGACATTTAGAAATATTAATTTTATGCTTTATTTACTCTTAGAGTCTTAGTCTTAAGAGTATATTCTAAAATAAATTTGATAAACAATAAAATACATCATAAATTTGCTAAACAATAAAATTTAGGTAAAAAAATTATGTTCGAGCCTGGAAAAGGGGCCTCGGCAAGAAGCTTTTGAACCCGACTTGTGCTTGGGTGGCCTTGGGATAACTTAAATTTTTATATGTCCGACCCGATCCCGACTAGGCCCAACCCATGGCCACCCCTAGAGCCTAGTGATTGGTGAGTTCCCAATTTATGCAACCACGCCTATTAAAACAAAAATAACAACATAAGAGGGGGGGGGGGAGAACCACGGAGAATAGGTAAATCCAAAATTGTAAAAAGTGAGTATATTATCTTTATTTGAGGCTAATCTACACAAAATCAATTATTTCTTTATTGCACTATAACAACCCACAGGTGATAGCCTTGTAGGAAATGGATATATTAACCTACCAAAATGGTGCCGCAGTGAGAGATTCCACTTACTACTAAGAAGCATATTACATATAGAGATGTTGAAAAGAAAATAGGTTAGGAGCGCAACTTTGTAACTTAAATTTGTCAATCTAGAATGATGGTACGAGAAACCGGACATAAGTTGTTCTCAAACATCATACCAAGTATAGAATAAAAGTAAAGAAAGCAATAAGGAAAAAGATACAAAATGTAGAGTGGTTCGACTATAAAAATGAGTCTACATCCACTTTGGGGTTCTACTCTCATTATATGCGTTGTATGATACAAAGTTGTGCCATTAAAGGCATACAAGATAGATAGGGGCATACAAGATATATAGGGTAAGAGAGTACAAGAGATTAGGTCGACAACCTTGGATGTAGCCTGATTTGAGCGATGCCGCTGCGGAGGGGGTGAGCCCCCATGTATGATGTTCTCTAGAGAGAGGGTGGGCTGAGAGTTTTGTAGGGCTTCATCAAGTTAGAAACCCCTTCATAGTAAGGTGAGAAATTCTATTTATAGTAGTCATAAAGGATGTGTCATCTGTCTGTGACACCCCGCCTAATTAAATACCGGGTGATCAGTCCTTTATTAAATTATAACCAAGGTGAACGGTTGGTTCATTCTTAGCATCACTGTCACAAAATAACTTTTCATATTAAACACCCTAAATAATTAAGCTAAGTGTCAAAATCATATTTATGAAATAAATCCCATATTTAATTTAAAACCAACATTTAAAACCTTTCATAATCCATAGTTTAAGATTCACACAACAACTAGACTGGAAGTGATAATCCAAGCAATTTAAGCATTCAACAAATAAATTCCAACTTTAAAACTTTAAAGGAAAAACATCCTGACAGTAACAATCCCAAAGTATAACTACTGAAAGTAAATGAATCACAATCTCTGATAAAACCAACTGAATAAGGGAAAAAAGGGCGACACATGCCCAACTGAATAAAATAGAACTAGAAGTGGAATCAATAATGAGGTCGTCTAAGCAAGAGGCCTACAACTCCCACCTAAGCTGCAACACATTCCTTCCAAACGATCCTATGCAAGACGCCTATGTGGCTGGGCACCTATAATAAATACCTGTATATACAAGAGAGAAGAGAAAATAGGAAATAGGTGAGTGCCCGATTGTAAAACAGTTTAAAATTTAGTTAGGAGGTATTTAAAATGCTTACCGGCTAAAGAAATAATCATATTAGTATGTAGCACTCTCTTGAGAAATTCTCACCTCTCTTCTAATGTGCACACCTACCGCACTATTTATATTCTCATAAGGTTTCATGCCGACAATTACTAGCTCTAAGATAGTTAATTTTTAAAGGCAAAGTTTTCACATAACTCTCATTTTATTATAAAATTTCTCAGTGTTGCCTCAAACTTTTCACACACTTTTAAATATCGGAATATTTATTCATTACTTAACTACTTTTATTCACAGTAGAAAGTTTCCCAATTTAATATATATATATATATATATATATATATAGGCATCCCACATAAATTTATGGTGCTGGGATACTCTGCTATCAAGTCTCCGTATCACTCGTACTAAGGGAAATACTAGTTCGGAATCACTCTCGAACTGTATTAACACAAAACACATACAAATTGAGGCGAAGCATAGTTCCAAGTCACTAAGAGGTCAGCACATACCCTCACATCTCTTAGGACCGTCTGACTATCTATCCGATAGCCTGTTCCAAGGATTTTTATGTTCTATGGTACAAGTCAATATCTCCCATAAAGGTCTCATCGAGATAAGACTGTCCCAGCATGGTAACGTCAATGATAGCAAGTAGCGCGAGCATGATTTTTACACGTATATAGTATATGCTCAAACACAGTCATATATGTATACTACCATTCCCAATTCTAATGTAGGTACACCCACGGTCCATACTTATGATAATTATTCTTATTACACATTACTAGATTATTTCGTATAACGGCTCGTCTCTTTTTATTCTTATTTATGGGATTATTCCAAACTTACTTTGTAACACTCTTGAAATCCTATCTCCCTAAGTGTAATTTCAGTAGGTACTCTTTTATTTTACGACGTAACTTCCTTACGAGTCTCACCCTTTAGACACACGTTCCCATTATTCCTTAAGTGTAAAACACCTCCGTTAAATGTAAATCTCATCTTACATTAAAGGTTCCATTTTTATAAAGTCCTACTGGTCTTCTTTATATCCCCAAATGTTCTAACACTAATGTCTAAGGATTTCTATTCAAGTAAGTTGGAACAACCTATTTAAAAGGGGAATGTGAGTTTTCCAGGAGGGGTCGATCGATCAATGACATGGGCTCGATCGATCGATGCTCTTGGGTCGATCGATCGATCAAGCAGTTATGGAAAAACTGCAGAAATACCAGTTACGAGAATCTTAGTCCAAAACCATCCAATTCATCTTATTTGATTTCAAAACTTCCAACAAATGATACTACAAGTGTTATATTCCCAAATAATGAATATCCTATGTAAGACATGTGAGTTTTCATCAAGTATAATGAATTAAAAGGGTCAAAATCCATAAAAATATCAAGAACCCTAATATTTTCTTTAACTTAGTTCTTCCCATTATTTTCCCAGATTTTCTACTCCTAACTCAATGAAATTTCTTGGTTCAACCTCTACATATGAATTAGATTTCCATAATACGTCTTTTACCTCTACAACATGCGAATTCGAGTCTCCCATACATCCTTTATTTCACAAAAACTAGTCCTAATCAACCTTAGACTAATATCATTAAAGCATTAACTAAAATAGAGCAAGATAGACACTTGCCTGGGAATTCTTGGCTCAGATTTGTGGAAAATATTGGTGTGGTTGTGATCCTCGTGGTGCGATCTACAATATGGCAGCGACGGCGGTGCAAACGGTGGAGTTCTTGGCCTAGAACTCTTTAGAAAGCTTTTCCTCTTCCTTTCCAATGGCCGTCTTTGGTTCTTGGTTATTCTAACCCTAGAAGACAACTCCTACCATCTAATATAACCCTAGAAAATTCGTGGATTTCCATGACCAAAAATACGAAATGTCTAAAATGCCCTCCCGGGATGTTAATTAGGCCTAAAAATTCCCTAGGCCCAAACTAAACCCTCGGGTACATTATTTTGACTATCTCGACCCTTTCGGACACTTTTACGTACTCAAAATGACCATACGGGTGACTTATAATTTATTCACTTTTAATAATTCAAATTTAATTCCGACACGACATAGGCGCGTCCCGATAAATTTCCAAAATTATCAAATTAGATTCTCGTGATAATTTTTACTAAATTCAATTACACATCTTACTTTACCCATAAAGTAACTTACCACAAAATTCCAATAATTACTAACTCTCATCACGCTAGTAAGTATTTAAATGATCTTCGAATTAATATTAAATTAATATCTCTAATTAAATTTAATAAATTCCCAAAATTAAAAGTCATAAAAATACGGGGTATTACATACTTCCCCCCTAATAACGAAATTTCGTCCCGAAATTTGAAAAAAAGGTATACCGGGTAATAATAACTCTGGGTACTTCTCACGCATGTCTGCCTCACTCTTCCAAGTGGATTCCTCCGCATTATGATGCTCCCACTTGACCCGTACAAGTGGGACTACTTTCGACCTCAATCTCCTTTAGCTATGGTCTAGAATAGATAACTGGTCTCTACTCGTATGATCTATCGGGATGTAAATCAATCTCCTTAATCGCGATGTGGGTGTGGGCCATGTCATCCCGAAGGTATCGTCTCAACGACGAGATGTGGAATACATCATGTATGCGGTGTAAATACTCTGGAAGTCCCAATCTGTATGCTACTTGTCTAATTCTCTCGATAATGGGAAATGGTCCCACGTACCTCGGGGCCAGTTTTCCTTTCTTAGCAAACCTCATAACTCCTTTCATAGGAGATACACGTAGTAATACTTGGTCTCCCACATTAAATTCTCAGAAAAATCATTTTGCATCGGCGTAGCTTTTCTGCCTGTCCTGGGCTACCTAAATGCGACTCCGAATAAGCTCAATCCTAGCGGAGGTTTCCTGAATTACCTATAGTCCGAGCAACCTGTTATCCCACACCTCTAACCAATAAGTTTGAGAATGATAAGGCCTGCCATATAA